>OV656873.1:38886688-40142368 GCA_927399465.1 Sarcophaga caerulescens | reverse complement strand
GGCCCAACATCGTTCTTCAGTGGCAGCTCGTTTAATACCGCGAGCCAATCAACAGACAAATGGTATCGAACTACACAAGGCACAGGTGATATTCGAAAGGTAAGTTTGTGAAGCAAAAGCTCAGTACGTGTATGCAACATGTAACAAAAAACAGCAACTGCAGATTATGATGCTTTAAAACAACCCATAAATGCATGTAAAATATTTCTAAACAGGAAAACTACATAGGTTAGAGAATGAAAGACGGAAAAAATTGACGGCAGCAAAGGGAAACGTTTGAAACTATGGTGTTTCAGTTCTATAGAATAACAAAGAAGATTTCTATTTAATTATTGCGAATTTTGTTAGCAGTGTAGTGAGTTTTCTGATGGCATAAATCACCTTAAATTGTTTCATTAGGCAAGAGCTCATAAATTAATAAAAATTGCTAATTGCTTTAAACATAAGAGCGAATTAAGAGCAACGATCACAGCACTTTATGACTCTACCTCTAAATCGGGATTTATATTAAGGTCCATTACATAGATAACTAAGAGATGGCAAACGTTCGGCAAGAAATGGGTATATACCGTGACATAAAGGTTAGGTTAGGTTAGAGGACGTGTACTTGTCAACTGTGACAAGTACAGTACCCAGAGGTTGAATTGACCCATTGTACAACGTCCTAGCTTCTCACACCACTCACGTTGTGTGCGTTAATTTTATACGTGAGTGACGGGACCTACAATTTAACGTCGACTCCGAACGACAGATTTTTTGAGAAACTTTTTCATGGCAAATTTTATTTACTCTCAGAGTTTTTGCCAGAAATCTGCTGAGAGGAAATCGCTGAAGAAATATTTTTTTTTCATATTTCGTTTTGATGCCTGACCTGGGATACGAACCCAGGCTTTACGTCTAATAAGCCAACACACTACCTACTAGACTACAGCGACTTCATACCTTGACATAAAGACCATGAGTTAAAAATAACATCGATAATCTACCATTAACGACACGTAATAGAAATTGTGGCTCTTTAGAAACACAAAATTATTTCTCAACAAACGGGACTCGATATTTTTTAGCAATTGCTCTAAGTACCAATATGATGTGACATAGTATAGTGGATTAAATTGCCTCCAAAAATATTCCATCCAAGGAACTCTATCACTACCTCCCCCACAGAGGATAACATCTGCAACCATACATCATAGAAAATAAGGTGGCAGCACTATCATTTGAGAAAGAGTAAAACTCAACGGCATATGGTAACCCTATCATCCTAGAACTGATACAGTAGCTCAATCACCTGCTTAACTAAAAAAAAGTGGTTGATAAGACCATAACAAAGCATAGAAATAATAAAACGAAAATGTTGATACTTTGAAACGGGCTCCTATATTCCTTAAATGAACAAAAAAAATAAAACCAAAATTTAATTGCAACATGGTTTATGTAATTGCCGATTACTTTTATATACCCAAAATGTATATTAAACAATAATTCTGAGTGTAGTGGATACGTAACTTATAGCACAGATGTTCCGTAATGGCTCATATGATCTTTGACAGAAGATGGAAAAACCCCACAAACTAAATTAAAATTTTAGATAGACCCTCCACTTATTTAGTGATTCCCATCTCTGATTTGAGTGGCATTTTGTATGCAAAAAGTTGTAACACATACTTACAACACATTAGATGACAGTGCTAGCATCTCAAGATCGGTGTGCATTTTATACGCAGCAGCAGTGGCAATCTTATTAGCAGCAGTTAAACGAATATGACAAATGGGCTGGTTAAATCGGCACCATCATCGTAATAAACATTTTTTATCAACTACAACTACGATGACGATGACGATGTTCATAGTCGTAGTCGTTTCTATCAGCATCATCTCTATCAAAAACAACAACGACAACAACAACAATATAACGTAATCAATTTAATCAAAATGATTTAAATTTAAAAATGATTAATTCTTTCCAAACGACAATATTTATAGAGATGAAATCGACTGACTGCCTGACTGAATGACTGACAGCCGACAGTCGGTTTTAAATTATAGGGGAGTGGTCGTTTGGGAAATCATTTGAGAATATTAATAGGAAATCGTCTGAAAATAAAACAGCAGTCAACTAGTCAACTAAACAACCAGCCAGCCATTCAGTTAAAGCATCAGTTAGCATTTATTTTAATTAAATTATGCTATTTTGTGTTTATTTTGTAAATAAATTTAAAAGGCTCAAATGCTCAAATGTTCAAACGTTGTAAAAATTTGTAATTCAATCTGCACATTGTATAACAATATTAGAAAATTTATTAGATGGAAAAGAGAAACAGATTTTGACAGGCTGTAATTAGTTTTGAGGCGACAACATGTCAATCTGCCCATTATGGCGTTGTTAAAATATTCAAACATTTTAACGATTTTAATGCATTCGAAAAACGTAAATTTATATTTAAAACAATTAAAAATTGTTAATTATTGTTATTATTTGTCTTTTATTTACTTTTTCAGATCACCTACCACAGCACGCAAAATGATTGCCAATATCAATTCGAATAATGCTATGAACGCAAATACCTCACTATCCAATGCTACGCACTCATCGTCTACCACTTCACTCCTGTCGCCCAGCTATGGTGCCGGTTTAATGAATAAAAATCGCAGTCCTAGTCCTACGACACAGCGTCGTTATAACAACAATCATCAGTCCGATCACAATTTGAATATGGACAAATTGCATGTCAGTCCCAATGCTTCAACAACTTCACCTAATTTGGCCAGACGTTCAATGTCGCCTAGTCCTAGACGTTTGATTGATATGCGCAAAAAACAATCATCACTGGAATCGTACGCTGGTAGCGTTTCAAAATTTTTGCCCATAACAGCAGAAATTAATAATGGTTACGAGGGTAATTACGATCAGTCGGTGGTTGGTGGCGGCCATCATGGTGGTGTAGGATCGGCGGTACAAAATTCTACTGAGACTAGTGCAAATAATAGTAATAAATTTGAGAATATCAGTGATAATGGCAGTGAAATCAGTGATGAGGGCTATCGCAGTTTGGGTGTTATACAATCGAATGCCCAGAAGCGCGAATCCCTACACAGTCAAGCCTCAATAGATGACGCTGAAAATAATGGTGAGTTGAATTAATAATTACTTTCACATTGTATAGTTTTTTGCTGTTGTTGTCGTGTGGAAGTATTTCCTCTAACCCTGTTGCCATGTTGTTCAGGATGTTGTTCAGTATAGTATTGGTAAGCATCCAATTATTTCCTTCTGAAATGCAACAACCCCGCACAAATTCCAAATGTGTGTTCTGGTAATTCGTTATCGCATTGTGTTAAAAGCGTCTTCTCAATGTAATTCGTGTAACCCTCGCCATAAAAAGGAAATTATATTTGAATTTCAATTTAAATTATTTAATTTTTTCAATTAAATCGCAATTTTCTTTAATAAATTTCCATTTTGTTTCTATTTATATAGCGCGTCACGATCAAACATCAAGTGATTCTCAACTTTCGCCCAGTGAAGATGCCACAACATCACAAAAGACACCCGAAAATATTGAAAATCTTTACAACACACAAAACGATGACATTTTGATGGAACATCAAATTGACGACAACAATGGCCCCCAATCATTGCCAGCGGTATTGAATGCAACACAAATATTAACCGATACTATGCAACGTCAGCAACAGCAGTTACAACAGCAACAACAACAACATCAATTGCCTCTAACAACAGCCAATAATAAATTTGAACAATCAGGTGTTTTTATTACAGATGATGAAATTACTGTCGATATTGCGACAAATACTGGCTTAAGGAAAACAGGATTTTCAAATAAAATATTTGGACTCAATGGTGATGTTAGTGAGGATGTTGTTATTGGTGATGATGTAACTGATGATGCTAAAGTGTCATCGCTGGGCACAAATAAGAAACTCACTAAAGAGACAAAAACAATGGCGGTCGGCAAAAATGCATCCCCAGCCACAACCACAAATAAAAGCAAAATCCCCTATTCACCAATGGCTACGCCACAAAGAAGACGTAGCATAGACAATAATGCTTGCAACACAGGAAGTTTACAGGATTTACATTCACGTACAGGTCTACCTGTGTTTAGCCGCAATAAACCTGTTTACAGATCAGTAAGAAAACCTCCCATGACCATAGGATTGTCGAATAATCAGGAAACTAGAAAGAGTAAATCGCCTGCACCTGCGAGTGCTGTTACAAATACCTGGAGTGGCAGATCAGCAATGAATGGCGGTCGCAAACGACCCACTTTGACAAGTGATACATTCACGCCTCATACAGCCGCAGTTACAGCAGGTTCTCCTTTTGAACGTAACGCTAAGACTAGAGCATCACATATATTATACGATAGCAATGGCCGTCGTATTAAAGGTTGTACTGCCTCTCTGACTACATCACCCACAAAGAACCATGCCAACTCACCGTTGGCTCAACAATTATTAGAAGCCGCCAGTAGTGCTAAAAACGATGCCCAAATTTTGGAGAAAATGAAAACTCTGCTCTTGCAATATTCCACTACCAATAACAAGGTACAAACAACAACAACGCCTCGTACTGCACAGAGCCAAAAGAAACCGGAATATGAAGATTTCACTACCGCCTGGGTGCATAGCAATGGTAATTTGGAACGTTCCTCTAGCTGTTCACCACCCACAAAATCCCTATCGAAACGTAGCTCAGCGGCCAGCTCCTGTGGCAGTACTCATTCACGTGACATGTCTGTTATCGTATCGCCACGCCGTGAACGCGGTATGTCTAAGATTCCAGCGCCCGTGCGCCAACACACTGAACTTTACTAACAAAGAATGTCGCCACAGATCCGTCGGATAGTGGGATGTCAACGAATACCTAGAAAACCTTAGCATTTAAGACAGATATCGGCAAAATTTTAAGAAACTTACGAAATAGCAAGAAATCCACAGAAGTAAACAAGTTTTTATAGGTTAGAACATTAGGCATAGAAGTGATTTTTTTTGATACGAGACAAATAGTTTTAGAAATAAATTGGACCTACTTTTTGTACAAGAGACATACATACGAGTACATACATGCATAGATAGTTAGAGAAGTACAGGAATTATTTAGATAAATGGGAAATAGGTAAAGAATAAGAAAAAAAAAAAAAACATTATGGCCGAAATTTAAAAAAATGGTTATAAAGGAAGAAATTTTGTATTTTTTTTTTTTGCAATTGTTAATAAATTACGTTGTAATTATGCCAGTTAATATTAGTTTATCTACAAAATTTCAAAACTTGTTAATGATTGATCTAATATTGAGTGTTTCAATTTCATTAAATTCAATAGTATTTCAACATTTATTTTTTTACGTTTTTATGTATTATGAGTTTTCCGTAACACATAAGTCATTACTTTAAGCCTTGCCTGTTAATGAAATTTCATTAACTTGCATTGTTTGCAGCATTTAAACACTATATTTTTATAGAACTTGCAGAATAAAAAATTTAATTCCTTTTTTTAAATTGTTGATTTTCATTTACACATTACTTGGCGATGCTATAATATAGTACAGCACTTTTAGGTTAAAGAAAATAAATGTTAATAAATGAGATTTTATTTAGAGTTTAGAAAAAAGTGATTTCTAGAATTTCCACTTTCAATCAGGCATTTTGCATTATCTGTTGAAAATATTGCCTTTTAAAAAAGTGACATTTTAATTATGCTGCTCTCACTCTATAAATTTTGCCCAGTTCGCCTGTTGCAACTGATGGCCGTTATAAAAAAAAATTAATTAAATCTATTTAAATACATTATTGTCGAAAGAAAAACTAAACTTCAAAGACTTTACACTACAAAAATGTATGAGAAATATTATTCCCGTATCTTTTTTGGGCGTAAGAGGTGCAACATGTTTACACTTATTGAGAGCAACATTTTTAAAAAAGAACACAGAAAACATTTTGAGGGCAAAGCACGAAAAATGTCTTTTTTATCAGAAAAAAAAAACGCCATAAATCAACAAATCTGTTTCGAGTTTTAGTTAATTTTGTTACACATGATTTATCATTATGTATCTCCTTTATTACTGTATAATGCGCTACATAAAAGTATTTTTGCATACAATTATGAAAAAAGCAAAAAAAAAAATTTCGAAATTATTAGCATAAGCAAGTAATGAATTGTCACTGGCTCTAGTATTTTTCGAAATTTCAAAACGATCATTACATTTCCCTTTACTAGGGAAGGCATTTTAATAATTTATATTTAAAGTCTTCTTGCATTTTCATGCATTTATTTCAAGTTAATACTTTTGACATTACCAAGTAATGGCTTTTCATATGTTCAAGTTTAAAATTTAGAGATTTTAATGAATTAATGATAGAATAGAATACGATATCTAAAAACATGGTTCCCAATAAAACATTGTAATCGTAACTTCAAAAACTACCACATCATTGTTTACCTTGAAAAAAGTGGCTTTGTTTACGAAGTGCAGCAGATCGCAATATTTAAAGATTCAGGCTGAGATTGAGAGAGCGAAATTAACACAGTTACATTCTGTTTATTCATGTATAATTTCAAAATACTTTAGGCATTACCTTTAGTGAAAAATTGCAAATTTAAATTAAAAAGCTAATGAAATAAAAATATTAATGCGTATTAATAAAGGTCTTTAAACCCATTTAGATTTCGGTCATTAATGTTTTCATCATTAACTTTATCATCAAATTACCTAGACTCGAATATAATTTAAAGAAAAAGAAACAAATCAATTAGGAAAACTAATCTAGAGAGACTGCCATAATTTTTACAAGAAATCGGAGAAGGTAAACAGTACTTACATAAGAAAAAATTTTTTAATATTAGAAAGAAAACTTGCCTCCCCTTTTTCTCCTTTTAAACAAAATATACCCTATATACTCCATATAATATATAACCTTAGACAAGCATTTACACCGCCCCTCCTTACCCTTTTTAATTAATTAGTATATAAGATTTGCATACAAAATACACTGAGCGACATAATTATAAACCTTCCACTTAGCCACAACAATCAGGTCTTAGAGAAAAAAAAAAGAATAAAAAATTATTACAATTTTTATTGAAACCTAAACAAAAAGAAGAAATCATAAAACAATTTAAACAAATAAATAAATGCCTATAAAAAGAAAACACCATTTAATCCTACATATTTAAAGGAATAAATTTTAAATATTTGGATTTTAAACTTAAAATTTATATACAAAACATACATACAAACGTACATACATACATACTTGCTGTAAGTATAGTTTAAAAGAAAAAATTTAATAGTTTTCTAGAAATTTTTAAGAAAAACTAAATTAATCTTTAGAAAATTAAGAAGTAGTTTAAAATAAAACTAATGGAAACGAGATAAAATTAAAAGGTATTTTTGCACTAAAATTAATTTTAATTTAAAAAAAAATTAAACTTAAAGAATTAATAGAGTTACAAACAAACAAACAGAAATTTGTATAATTTGCGAAATTCTTTTTTCTATAATTTTACCTGAAATGCTGCCTAGAGAAGATGAAATTCGAAAGGAAATTAAACAAGAAAAGAAATTAAAAGGCTTTAATAACATATTTTCTTTACCTTTCCTTTTCCAAAAAGAGGTACCAATAACAAAATAGAAATCTTATTTTTGTTTTTTGTTAACAAAAAAAAAATAAATTAACTTAAAAACAAAAACACTAGTTAGGGTTGTGATGTAAGACGTTGGCCTATAAGCAAATAAGAATGAATACGAAGAAGATCCTTTTTTAGTTACTAAAATGTTGACAAATCTGCGAATCCTTACAAATCTATAACGCTCTTCAATAGTTAAAACATTTAAAGACACTTATTTTTAACACTTTGTCTCAAGACATTTAATTATTATTTTTTTTATGAATTTTATTTTTTTATTAAAAAAAAAAAAGAGAACAAAACAAAGTAAATTTAATTAATAAGTTTAGTTATATTATGATATGATAAACAAAAATAAAAAAACAAACACTATACAATAGTTTTAAAAAATAATTTACTGCTGTGTTCTAATCAAGTTTGGGCAATTGTCATTATGATGTCATATGATCAAGGACATGCAAGTTAAATTATGGCAAAAGAAATTTTATTCTATCATTGGTTAGGTTCAATTAGACAAATGAAACTGTGACATATGACACTGTCAGAAATGGTGCATCCTAGAATGCAATGAAAATAATGTTGATTGATAAAATCTAATGAAAACACTTCTTGTGGCCCTACTGTATGAAAAAATAAACTTTGTGTAATATAGCAGGGCTACAAAGTTATCAATACGGCCAATAGTGAATTTAAGCGTTAAATTTGTAAAATTGTATGTCATGCCATTGTCACTTTGATCAATTTTTTTTTGTAATTTTTTTGCCGTTAATTGTCATAATTGTTATCGAATCAGAACACAGCGGTTAATTTGGTGCTTAATTTTTAATATTAAATTTTAAAATAAATTAAATTTTGTTTTTTAAAAATGATTTGAAAGAAAAAGAAGAAGATTAAAATAAGTAATCAAAACTTTAAAGCAAATATACTATTAAATTCAAACTCGTATACAACTATATACCCATATAACCTCTCTTTTTTCACTTATATACCCCAATTTATACTCAAATTTATAAGAAAACTTTTAATAAAAGAAAAACTACATAAACAAATTAATTGATAAATTTAAAAAGGAAATCTACTTTCTTTTTAATAAAATGTATTAAAACTTGTCACAATGTAAATGAAAAAGAGGAAAAGAAAATCTTAAAAGAAAAACTCTAACTGAGCACAATTTAAAAGAAAATGAATTATTTTAAAACAAAAATAATTTCCCAATAAAATAAATCTTTACCCAATAAATAAAAATTTTAAATAAATTTTAATTTGAAATTTTAATAAAGATAAATAAATATTTAAACATAAAAAAATGCAGAATATTTTAAATACGAAACTGTAAAAGAAATTAAATTTTAATTCAATAAAATAAAACAAAAAGCTTTTTAACAAATATAACCACATAAAGCCAAAAATATTAATTGACAGCCACAGCATAATAAAAATCAAATATAAAATTATAAAATCTATAATTTTTCTAAAGCAAATTTAAATCAATCTATTAAAAGTAAAACTTTGTTTAAAAAAAACTAATAAAATTTATATAAAATTTAAATTGCTTTCATCAGTTAAACAATGATAATTTGTAATAAAAACCCAACAATAATATTATAATTTATCCAACAATTTAATTGTTATAAAAGATTTTTATTTTTCTATGTTTTTAATAAGCCCAACAAAATAATAATTAGAATTTTTTTTATATTTTTAAGTTTCTTTTTTATACATTTTTTTTTTTAATTTTTTTATAAGATATATTTTAATTTTAAATAAAAATTTCTATTGTAAAATATGTTTATTATTATTATCATATTTTTTTTGTCTTTTTTATTGTTAAAGTAAATAAATTTACTTTAACAATAATAAATTTAATAATGAATTGAAATAATAAATTTAATAAAAAAAAAAAGAATAATGCATTAAATATTATTACAATAAAAAATAAATTAAAATATTATTATGTTTGCAAGGCGTGTATTAAAAATACATTCAAAAACAAAAAAAAAATATTAAAATTACAATTAAATTATCAATTATTAAATATGCTGCTATCTATGGCGGAAAATTATTATTATTATTGTAATTATTGCAGTTTAATTATTCACTAAAAGTTTAAATAATAATAAACCGATTCAAAACTATTGTGTGACGCAACTTGAACAAGAACAACAACAAATAATCAAAAAATATTAGAAAACTAAATAAAAAAAATTAATAAAAACAAAAAATTAAAGCATGGGTTTTTTATTTAAAAGAAATTAGTTTTTACCGTTACTATCATATCAATATATATATATACATATATATGTATCTGTTTATTGCTTTTACAATCCTATCTAATACTAGATAGACAAAAGCTCAACCTCATTTTGATATCTCAAACCAAACGAAACATGAAAAAATATTTCTTTCGGCGACGATTTCCCGGCAGTTTTTCTTCAAAAACTCGGAGAGTTAATAAAATTGGCATGAAAAATTTCTCAAAAAACTGTCGTTTGGAGTCGACTTGAAACCATTTATGAATAAAATTAATTTTCTGACTGTAGGGTTGTAATGACCAGACATGTATGTACATAAGTAACTTAAACTAATACAATACATAAGAGGAGGTGGATTGTAAAGTGAATTCACCTCACAAAGTTAAATTTTAACAATAAAGTCAACAATTATCGGAAATAACAATTTGTAAATCTTGTATTTTACTTTGAAACATAAATAATAAAATAAAAAATACATAATCCTTTAACTATCTTTAAAAAGAAAACCTTGCCCTATGAGTTTTTAGAGAAATCCATAATGAACAGGCATAAAAAGGCAGAAATTGACTTGGAATTTATTAATTGTGCACAACAAAGACGGTAACGACGCAATCCGTCTTTGTCTAAGTACCGTACTGAAATGATATATCAGTCCCAATAGAAAACTTACTTCCCAATGGGCCACGCTTGAATGGATTTCTGCCCAATGAATTCCGCAAAAAAGGTGTCTCGACCAATAAAGCCTGCTTTTGACCCAGCGGATTGGAAGTGTCCCGACCTGAATTCCGTGTTCTCAATGCCTATTGACTGTCATTTCAATTAGCTCACGTACAATGAACCATTCAATACCACATTATGATCATCTTTACCGATTCTGGTCTTTGGTCAATCACTTTTCGTGAAAATAGCGCATTCAACTCTGGGCAAGCCCATTTGTGATTTCTACGTACAGTTTCATAAAGTCTAATTTACTTCATTTCTCCGCTAATTAAAAATAGTTTGTAGAAACGATTTAATAAAAATCACGGCAATTATAAAGTCAAGCTGTCCGTATGCCAGACACGGCCAATCAATTAAGAAGAACTCAATTATGTGAAAATAATTTTATTTTACAGCATAATTTTGTAAATTATCTTTTTTTTCTCTTTTTCTATTTATAATAACAATTAATGACTTAATCACAATTAATAAAGAAAAGAAAAATTAAATATCGTAGGACAGCAGATAGATTTTCAAGAAATTAACTTCAACCGCAATTAATTCAAGTTGACAAGGTTATTTCTTCAATACGATCGTATTAATTTTTTATTAAAAATAGAATGCTGGTGTTAACGTCGTTTAGAACGCTTATGGAAGTTATGATGGCTTATTAATAAACAATTTCCAGTATTTAACAGTTTCATTAGATTCCCAGTAAAAGGTTCTTTTACACAAATTAATAAACACTTCGATAAATCGTATAACATGTAATAAATACGATAAATAATGCAACACAGCAAGAAATTTTGTTGAAAAGCTATAAAAATCAACATTTTTCAATTTAATTTTCAAATTCTAATTAAAAGCGTCACAAGCCTTCAATGGATGTGGTTATTCATGTGGTAAATAATTGAGGCGACCATTAACAACATCCTTTTTTACAAGCATAAATCTGGAGAAACAAGTAGGAGACAAGGAAAAGGAAACAAAGCCTTTCGTTATAGAAGAAATTACTACCATAGACCGCTTTGCAATAGAAAGACAAAAAAATTTTATGGAAAAATTAATAGGGAACTCTGGAACCATACAAGTAGCCACCACAAGACTGTAGAATATTCTGAAATGGAAAGCAAGTTGGGACACCAACGCATAAGATAGATAAACAGCTAGGCCCATGCATAGTATCAATGAATAGATAAACAGGAGAATCAGATCATGAATACTTATCACAAGAATCTGCATAATATCAGAAAATACAACTCATCATGTTCCCTAATATGTAGACCAAAATATAATAGACGATGCCGATCACATATGTATGTCCACTTTAATCTAAATACCGCAGAGATCTAGAGGACAAAAGCAAACCACCCCGAAGTAATTCGAACGCAGGCTAAAAAAAAACCGTGGAATTTCTAGTCAGAATTCGACAGGCCACTTTGAGTGACGACTTCACATACATGCAGTATAGGGTTACACCCCTTATATCACAATCTTCGAAAAATTCTAACCATATAGGTCACTAGACTTCACTTGTATCGTAACAGATAGTCTAGTGTTTCAAAAGCTACGTAAACATTGCGGAACTCTAAGAATTACAAGTTATTCATTAGCTCCAATTGGCTTACCAGCCCAGATAATATTAAGTTTTTATTGTGAAGATTCTTCCACTGAAATGTTGATGAAGATTTCATCAGATCAGAACATAGGTTTATATTTTGAACTAGTTACCTGCCCATTTGCATGCAGTAGAGGTTTAGCATTTCAATACTACTTTTGAAGATTAGTCTACCAAGAGACTATAACGTACCCTAATATGTACAGATAAATGGGGTATGTTCTCAATAGGAGTTAAATTACTTTTTATTCCTTTAAGGGTATATCGGAACAGGCAATGTGGACTGTGGAGCCTATAGTAGGAGGTGCTTTATGGACTTGTGGAGCATATAGTAGGAGGTGCTTTATGGACTTGTGGAACTAGTTACCTCCATTAGATCGCGGTGATAAAACACGGACCACCAAGCTTTAAAAGCCACATTAGGCAAAGGGTTTCTCAGATCTCAACTGTAGACTACATAGTATAATCACCCTTATTACCAAAAATGATGTCGATAAAATCAGAGTCGACAAAATCAGAGTCGACACAACACAATATCGACGGCGTATTGACTCACAGAATACCAAATGTGTGTCGAACAGTCATCTATAACTGTCAATAACGACTAACAGAATATTAACTTTAAACTGTCGACGCAAGACGACGTCGACGACGACAACCAGAATAAGGGTGAATATATAGACTTAAAATGTCAAACGTGACATCAAAATTTATTTGCGGACGGATCAAGGTTCTAAGTAGAATAGTTAGTTAACTCACTCATAATGAGATCAAATTCCAAATATAAGAAATTATTTAAGGATTTAACTTTAATTAGCAGACAAGTTCCAGTTTTGGGTTGTTTAAAAATAAAAAAGGACAAAGCAATTTGGGTAAAAGCAGAATTAAGCAAGGTATGCAAATCTTTTAGAAATCTTTTTATTTAGTGTTCTGTATATTGTTTTTAAAATGGCACTAAAATGTTTTTTAAATTTTTAAGCACTATCTACCGATTATAGTTTGTGGTTTTAGGTGCCTGTTGCTTTGTTTACATTCAAATTATATGCAAATTAAAGACATTTTTTGTCAATAAAATTTTCATTAAGATAGCGAAATGAGTGAATGAGTCAAAGAGAATAGAAACTGAATTTATTACTTACCAAATCTTCTAGTTCACTGAGTAAGCGCGTATGGAATTTAACAGCTGTTCCTTCGCTATAACCCCGCTGAATGAAGACTGTTGAATTCACTATGTAATGCTAATGGTGTACCACCACCACCGCTTTGAGGTATTTTTTTTTCTTTATACTGATAGTGGTATCGCCAAAACTAAAAACAAACAAAAAAAATCATTTCAAAACAACATTTAACACATACATCATATAACAAACAATCATTCTGATTATTATAAAAAAAATTTCAAAGAAATTAAAGGCAAAAAATGTTCAATTGTTTAAATTTGCGTTTCTTGGTTTGTCTTTTAATTTTTTATTGGGAATTTCCCAAGACTCTCTTGAGTCTTGAATTTTCAGAAAATGTATGAAATAAAATATCATAAGAATCTTAACATATTTAATGTCCACTATTTTTAGAATACTTGAATCTGGAAGAGTGAAACTGAACGCTTGACCAAGGAACGGAAGGTAGAATGCCTAGCAATCCTTTATACAAGAATATTTATTGAAAAGAATACTTAAAATATTCAAATCCCTAAAATATATAACAAGTCATTCCTTGTTAGTTACTTTGCCATGAGATAAATAAAATTAAGCGCAAATCCGATTAGTTAACAAAATACAATGTGTGTCTTCAAACCAAAAAGACATAGAAACTAATCACGATTAGTGAAGTTAAGATCCTTGGTACTCCAAAATTATTCATACCTACTAAATATAAATTGTGAAGTCGCCGTAATCTAGTAGGTAGTGTGTTGGCTTATTAGACGTAAAGCCAGGGTTCGTACCCCAGGCCAGACATCAAAACAAAAATACAAAATGTATTTCTTCGGCGATTTCCTCTCAGCAGATTTCTGGCAAAAACTCTGAGAGTAAATAAATTGCCATGAAATGAAGACCTATCTATCGAATCATGAAAGCTGGTTTAAGCGGCCTATCATCAAATTGATTAATTTCCTTTTAGAGTGTCAAAACATAAATTTTTCAAAACAAATTTAATATTTTAAGCTTCTAACAACAATTAAGTCTTATGACATGTTAAAAACAATAGAAAAACAACAGTAATAGAAAACAACAACAACAGCAACAACTTAAACAAATGGCTTAAATCTACAACATTAGCCATCTTAAGGTCAAGTCTCAAATTTTAAATTTAGGTTTTTTCAAAGTATGGTAAATATATTGTAAAAGAACGTAAGATAAATATTAAAATAACAAAAAATTAAACAAAAAAATTTATCGACAAATTGTTCTTTTGCATGGCTGGTATAATTTACAAAATGATGTAATAAATCAAATTTACACTTTAAACAAAGGAAAAGAGAAGAGTCAAAGTTGTTTGTATCTTCTTCTTTTTTGTTCTTTTTAAATTTTCATAACCATTTATGGACTCACGATGAATGTAAATAACAAAAACAACTACAAAGAGTTAAACGTTTTATTATTTCAATCAGTTTATAAGCCATATAAGGGCTACAATAGTTTGTTTGTGGCCAACGAACACCGCAAGAAAAGGGCTGCTCAAGTGCTCAACAGGTGAATATTTTTCTGGTTGCGCTCAAGAGTCTTTTGTGTTACGCATGGGCAATAAAAACAAGTAGATTTTGATCATGTTCACGTTGACGTTGTTATTGTTAAAAGGAATCGTAACTTCTTTTTCTTCTTTTCTTGCGGCCACCACTTAAAAATTAAAGCAATTTAAGTTTAACAAATTTATTAAAAACTGATGTGGAACAGATTAAGAACTCAATTTTACAAGTACCCGGAAGTTTTAAGTATTTTTTCTTTTTGTTTTTTCTCAAAAATAAATCGATAATCTATAAAATCTGCAATTATATTACGACTGGGTAATATTCTTCTTCTTTTTGTTTTATTTTTTAATGAACAGCAGTAAACAATATAACAATGAGAACCTGCTAGCCAACCTCAAATTAAAGAGGGCCATCTGTTTGCTGGGAATTCATTTAAACGACGTATGAACCGTGCTTGGAATTTGGAAAGATCATTTTTCAACAATTTCGAATCGACCGCTTGGCACCCTGAAAACCAGTATCTAAACTTAAAAACAACAAAGCTGCGGGAGCTAATGGACTACTAGGAGAGGTTTTCAAATAAACATAGTTTTGACGAACCAGCTCGACGCAGCCTTCATCTTCCATGCACGATATGGTAGATAGAGTCTGTCCCGGTGTCTGTTTCAGGTACTGTAGAATCACCCTTCTACACTTTGAACAATCTACGACCAATCAGATATTCACACTTCGAATAATATTAGGAAAAAAAACTATGAATAACAGATCGAACCTTGTCGTCAATCTCTTGATTAAAAACCCCCATTCGTATTAAACTTTTTAAAGAAACTCTGAGTTTGGTTTATCGATTAAAGTGATTCTTCTTTACATAATAATGCTGACTGTTACAAAATCTTTAGTAAACATTAGTAAAGAGCTCAACGAACTGCACGATACCAAATTAAGTGTCAGACAAGATGACAGTCTCTAGTCCATTGTAGTAAACATAACTGGGACGATCTTCAATAAAAGTCACATACATTACGAAAAGCTCTTATCAAAAGTGATTCAATGGTTGGATATAATACGAGGGAGGATACTTTAAAGAGTCGAAATTGTAGTACTCAATAAATCAATGCAATTGAAACAAAAAACTCAAAAAATTTACAAAACAATTGTCTTTTCATGCCGGATTTATCGGTTTTAAATGGATTAATAATTTACAAATAGGCCTCTTTTAATACAGCCGCCCATTAATGTTAATAATAAAACACATTAAAGCCAATCATTAAAGTAAATAAAATTTGCAATGAAATCGTTTTCAACATTATTTTTCACTAAAAATCTCTCTGCAAGTGCAAATAAATTGAATGAAATCAAATAAAAAAAAAAAAAAATTGTTATACGATCGTATTGCAATGCAATAAATTAATGGTTTAAAAAAATATAAAAATAAATACGATCTTAAATTCATATAATTATTAATTTATGGTTTATTAAGTGTGTCAATAACAATTACCAATCAGAGTAACAACGAGGGCAGCGTACACAGCATTACATTTGAAACAGCAAAAAGTGATCCGAAAAAAATGAAAATAAAATAAAACCTCCCACCAAATTGTATCCTACAAAAGAAAAGATTATGGCTGTGACGCCCATTTGAATGAATTGAAGGCGCCAATTTATTTTCAAGTGTTGCTTTTTGAACTCTTTTTTTAATCAATGGCAAGCAACGATCCAAAAAAAGAAATAAAATTTTGTTGCACCGACCGACCGACAGCACCAAGTACCAAGCAACAGCAACAACTCCAAATGTAACAATACAAGTATTCCACAACAATTTTGTTTTTTTTTTTGTTTAACAGCAGCACACAATATGAAGAACAACCATGGGTTATAAATATTGTATAAATGGTACAGCCAGTGCTTCAGTTTTAACTGATGTTGCTGATGTTGATTATGACACCGCAAACAACACTTTGGTGATGATGATGATGATGGCGATGAAGTCATCATGGTAAAACTATAGTGTCAGCATCAGTACAAGTTCATCTGTTCAAAGTAAAAATTACCTGGAAAAAATACTTCTGTGCACTTTGTTTCTTTAATTTTTATTTTGTTTGTCGTTACTTTCAATCTTTTTGGCCCAGCCTTTTATGATGCAGGAGCACTGACAATGTTAAATTGTGTTGCTGCTATTGTTGGCATTAAAAATGTTTCTCAATGACGACAAAGCCTCACCATTATAACAGAGGCCACTAAGAGTAACTAAAAGAAATTATTGCTGCTACTCTGCTACAACATATCATACATCTTAGAAATAACAATATTAAAGAAACAAACACGTCAATTAGAACACAACATTGATTATGGGCAACAACAAATCCATCAAGCACAATTTGGAACGCAACTTTCCGAACAAAAGGTATCAGAATGAAGGAACAAGCGTTAGAAAAAGAGTCTTCAGAAAAATGACAATAAAATCTGAACTCACAGACGCGAGTGATAGCCAAACACTTGAGAAATATCAAGGCCAGGCAGGCTCTTATGTTGATGTCCATTTTTGTAAAGAAGCTTTGGAACGATTATCGAAGTCAAATATAGAAAAATGTATTGGGGTGTGTTTACGAATAACATTCAGATTGCTGATGAGATAGAAAATACTAATTTTTGGTTGGAGACTACTATAATCGGTTAAAATTCCACTTTTATATTTAGTTTCATTGTCTTTGCCAGACTGCAACTCTCTTCGAAGTTGTTCTCTGTCAGCGTTGATAATAATTATTGAAGGAAACTTCAATGATTTTCCTAGAAAGCGCCTTCGAAATGTATTGTCACAAGACCTGTGATGATGAGACCTGTGATTATAATTGAATATTAATATTTGCAAGTGATGGTTTGACGCTTGTTTTCTTAAACATCTCATTGATTTCTGTTAAATAGATACGAGTGGTAAGCGTTCTGTGTCTGGCATAAGGTATAGATACATTTCTGGCCATTAGTCTATATTACGGCATTCCTCACCATACTGTGGATGTTGTGCAACGAACTACAGTTAATGGTATCATTATCTTCCTCGTCATAACAAAACTCATTGTAGGATATTATCAGCCATTTGGGCGAGTAAAACTAAGGGACAGTTCATTGTAATGACCACTACCAGCTTCCTGAGATGAATTGTGGATATATTTAATACAAATCTTCTTCTGCACATTTTCATAGCAAGTCAGATTATTTGTGTGTTCTTTATACAAGTAGCTTGAATTTCACATCTTTCATTTAAGTGTGATCTAAGTCTGCGTGTGCAATTATTTACATTTAAAATGACGAATTTAAATTTTAGTTGTTGTACCAGCTTTCGCAAATTAGCTAGCTATGTTGTTACCCTATATGTCCCCGTTACAGCTGAATAAACCCCTTTTCAAAATACCGTCCGTTAACTTCTAGGCAATGATGTAAGATATTTTTATTATTCTTAACGATAAACGATAAAAAAAGAGGTTCAAAAGATAAAATTACAGTCAATATCAGTATAAATAGCTGTACAAATAGGCAAATTTAAGGAACATTATCGATTAACAATAAACGTTGAGGGTTAAGGTAGCTATGTTGTAACCTTCTATGTCCCCGTTTGAGCTGCATAAACCCCTTTTTAAAATATCCCTAAAATATCTTTCTTCCATCCGTTAACTTCTAGTCGTAGATGTAAATTTTTTTAGCATTCTTAACGATAAACGATTAAAAAAGGTCCAAGAGTTAAAATTACAATCAAATTGTCAATAATTTATAAATTTCAGTATAAATTGCTATGCAATCAGCAAATTTAACGAACATTAACGATGAACGATGAGTGTTCGATTTGAAGGTGAATCGTGCTCGTGCCATAACAAGTCAGCACTAAACTTTTATCCGCTCGTTAATCTCTATCCAGCTATTCATTCATCCTTTACATTACGCCTGTACTGGAGCTGTTTGGCAGCCTTCTTTATGGTGGCAATTTTCAATATTTTTTTTTTATTTTCTTTTCGTTTTTTTCTGCCTCTTCTTTATGTTTTCCGAAATGCATTTACGAATTGGCGGTCAGTATTTATCTCTGTATGCGATGACGTTTACAAATTAAGACATTTTCTTTACGGTATCTTCTCTTAGTAGTCAGACTACCAACACCAACCAACCACCACCACCATCATCGTTACAAAAACAAAAACTGCAGCGTTAATCGAGTCAGTTAAACAACACAACGCAAAAAAACGAAAAAAAAATAATAATCAACGACTGACTTTAGCAACAAACAATTAAAACACCAGTATAGCTGATGTTGGTGTTGCTATTATTGTTATTGTTGTTGTCGTAAAGGTAATGATGTTAATTAAATTGTACAACCGCTTTTTACTTTAACTTGAATATTATTGTGTTGACCGTCCTGTGTGTTTGTGTGTCTGTTATTCTTATTGAAACTCGATACTCCTGTGGTATAGTAGTAGACATCATCATCATCGTCATCATCATTGCAATTTGTTGTTGTTGTTGTTGTGTGTTGCTATTTGATGTTATTGCTGTTGCACTGATTTTACAACATGGATAACAAGACCGCAACTTTTAAAGCTTTTGACTGCCTGTTTAATGGTTGCTGTCACACCACAAAACCTTTAAAAAGAAACGTTGCAATGCGATGCAATACGAAATGTTGCACACAAATGTTGTAAATAGTGTGTGGAAAAAAAGTAAAGAAGCAGCAGAAGAAAGAAAATAATTCTTCCTGTAAATGACGGTCGTGAAGTCGTCGTTTTTTTTGTCGTCATCGTAACATGTTCATTCGTAATTGTAATTTATTGTTATGCAAGTGTGTAATTAATTCGATTATAAAAATACAACAGTAATAACAACACCTTAAGTAACCGATAATACACAGATTTATGTGACCATTATCTGCCCCTATACATCAAATCAACCATTATTTCAAGTAAGGAGTGTCCACGAAAGAAATTGGTCGTTCTTTTAAATCTTTATTTAACAAAAGACTCGGATTATTATTCACTTTTTATGCTACTTTTCTTTTTACCAGAGACATTCGAGCGTTTAGACAAATCCTTTATTAATTACTCACAATTATGGTTGACCTCAAGCCCTTTGTTCTATTTTTTCAACACTCCAAAGTTTTTCATATTTTTTATATACATACATACATACATACATACATACATAATTGGTCATTACAACCCTTCAGTCAGGATTACGACCTAGCTTCTCACACCACTCGTGTTGTGTGCGTTAATTTTATACATGAGTGGCGGGACATACAGTTTAAAGTCGACTCCGAACGACAGATTTTTGAGAAGCTTTTCATGGCAATTTTATTTACTCTCAGAGTTTTTGCCAGAAATCTGCTGAGAGGAAGTCGCCGAAGAAATATTTTCATATTTTCGTTTTGATGTCTGACCTGGGATTCGAACTCAGGCCTTCAGTCTAATAAGCCAACACACTACCTACTAGACTACGGCGACTTCACATGTTGCTAATGGTGTTCATTAGCATTCTTGTCTGGTTTTACATCCGTACAACAGACTAGACTTTACAAATTTATTAACAATTCTAATGTTGGTTCATTTATAGTGATTACAGTCGTCGAAATGTCGCTGACGCTTAGTTGAGATTGCTGTTTACGTCTGTTTCTGCGGTGCCATTTGTTCTTTATCTTAAAACCAAATTTCCAGGTCTTCTTGTTGCTTAGTGTAAGCAAGATCAAAAAAATTATTTTCTCTGAACAAACTTGACTCATAATATGCAATCTGTAAACGTATTTTAGAAAAAAAATATTCCATTTTTTCACCAACGTCTCCTTAAAGATTCCAAACGTTCCTCCAATTTTTTTTACCTCATCAAAGAAAAAGATTTATCGAGATCGTCAAAATATATTATTGTGAGGTGAAGTCATATCCCTTACTGTTGAGCCTTTTCCTCAGTTATAGAAACACGACATAGGAGCAATTTGAATTTTTTTTCCACTTTCTCTATAAATTAGATTCTGTTACAAATGGCTGTCAGCCACAAACGAAATGACTCAACTTGTTTAAATTTTTACAGGAATCTACTGGCCCAAAAATCGACTGTCTCTTTAAGTTAAGAAGCAGGAAATTCAGAGAGTCACAGGCTTATCGACTCCCCCTCTTAATAATGCAGTTCATTTTATATGCTTGCCTCTCTCGATCTTTTCCTGCGGCCCGTTTAATGTTATAAAAAGCTTTCTTGAAACCACAGAACAGAAGATACTGATGAAGGCACAAATTTGACCAATTTGTGCCATTATGTGTGAAATATAACATCGTTTACATTTTCGCCACGACTTGTTTGGGTGGATCGCATCCGAAGGTACACAATTGGATATGCTCCTAGACCTGGGAGTAGTATTTTGCACGCATATTGTATTCAAGTTAATTATTTCCTGTCGTTTACTCGTTAAACAGTTACTCAAGGAATATAAGAAATCATTATTTTAATAAAAAGAAAAATTCTTATGTGGTAGAGGATCTAATCAAATTTGTTCCTTAATCCTAATATATATTATAAATCTTTCTGTAAGTCTGTTTTTTTGTTTGTTTGTTTGTTTGTTTGTTGGTTTGTTTGTTAGCCAATCACGCCTGAACGCCTGGACCGATTATCTTGAAATTTGGGATATAGATCAAGCCATTGCCGGTGCAGGTTATAGGCTATAAATCTTTTCAAAATTTTGACCAAAAGGGGGAAAAAAATGGGACAAAGAGAGAAAAAATGGGCAAAAATTAGTACTTTTATGCACAAAATCTGTATTTTATCTGTTTTAAAGGTAATTTTTTACGATTTAGCTTGGTTAAGTTTCCCAAATAGCTATTGGAGGTGTTCCGTTTCAAAAGTTGAACCAAAAAGGGTCCAAAAAGGGGGAAAGGGGCCAAAAACGGGCAAATTGAGTGTATAGCCAATCACGCCTGAACGCCTGGACCGATTTTCTTGAAATTTGGGATATTGATCGAACTTTTGTCGGTACAGGTTATAGGCAATAAATATTTTCAAAATTTTGACCCAAAGGGGGAAAAAATGGGTCAAAGGGGAGAAAAAATGGGCAAAAATTAGTACTTTATGCATAAATGCTGTATTTTATCTGTTTTAAAGGTATTTTTTTACGATTTAGCTTGGTTAAGTTTCCCAAATAGCTATTGGAGGTGTTCCGTTTCAAAAGTTGAACCAAAAGGGGTCCAAAAATGGGGAAAGGGGCGAAAAACGGGCAAATTGAGTGCATTTATATTTAGGACTTAGAGTATTCAAAAAACTGGGTTGTTTGTGAAACCGGTTTCCGAATAATTTGAAAAATTGCATTTTTTAAGAAACCGGTTTCAAAACCCGTTTCGAAACCGATAAACCGGTTTTTTATTTATTGTTATTTTTAATGCAAAAATTACCCAATAATTTTTTTTAATTTTTTAAACTAATCCAAACTACATAACCCGCGCAACGCCGGGTACAATCTGCTAGTTTGTATATAAAAACATAACTCTTTATAAAAACATTTTCTTTAACATGCTGTATATTTGTTTTTAGCAATTACCACCTTGAAATAGATTTTGAATCACTTTTATCGAAACTGTTAAGGATCAAAAGAAAGAAGACAAAACAAAAATTTAATTTAAAAGAAACACAAACTCCTAAAAAAGAAATGAATATAGAAACTTTCAAAAATAAAAAAAAAAACCTAAATCAAGTAAAACAAAAGAAACAGAACATGGCTGATGGCAGTTATTTTTGAGAATTAAAATCATGATGCCACGATCCAGTAATTTAATGCAGCAAATTCGACGCCGAAATAAGGAAAACAACAAATAATTCCTAGTTTTCAAATTAACGATCAATTTTGGACATGTTTGGTGCAGCAGCACCTCCAACAAACAAAAGAAATTTAAAAATTTTCTTGCAATTGATTGCAGCGAAATTGACAAAATGCTTCGCAGAAAAAAAAACAATAAAATTCAAAAAAAAAAGAAGTGGACGACATGTCACGTGCTCCTGTTGTAGCCTTTGTAGTGGTCACCTCTCCTCCCGTTAGGAAAAGAAATTTAAATTTGAAAAAAATAACTGTCACTCTGTCACTCAAACGAAGAAATTTTAAATACAAAAAAAGAAAGACGAATAAAACCCAAAAAGTCGTGATGATGAGGTCGTAGTCGGTCGGTCGTTTGTTTGTTGAATTTTTTGTATTTGTATTATTGTTGCGGGTTTTTTTTTGTTTAACTTTGACTTAAACGACTTACATGTTACAGTAGCCCGCCCCCGTCCTTATAACCAATAGTTTTAGTTTTTTTTCATAGCCAGAAGCGATTTGAGTTCTTTTTTTTTTTGTTCAAAATTTTGGTGGCTGTCAACTACTTAAATTTTACAAGAACTACAAAAACAAAAGCGAAAAAATCATCAAAAACGGTATAAAAATGTTTTGGTTTTTGGATTCGTTGTATCAAAATTTACTAGAAACACAGTCAACAGTCAACAGCCAACAGTCAACAACAATCATGACAATTTGTAGCGACAATTCAACACGGATACGATCAGACATTAAAAACCCCCAAAATGAACTAAAAGAGAGAAACAAAAAACACAGAAAAAACAGCAGAACTATTAACAAAACAACAATAAAAATAAATGCAATACTAACAGCAATATCAACAACAA
This sequence comes from Sarcophaga caerulescens, assembly GCA_927399465.1. Taxonomy (NCBI): domain Eukaryota; kingdom Metazoa; phylum Arthropoda; class Insecta; order Diptera; family Sarcophagidae; genus Sarcophaga; species Sarcophaga caerulescens. The sequence goes on along the minus strand of OV656873.1, from coordinate 40,118,790 downwards.
TAACTACAGCAATAACAAAATAGCTGTCAACTTAACAACATTTGTTGATTGCAACATTAACCACCAATTTGTTGTAGTTTGTTTGTTGTTGTTACAATCAAACGTTTACAAAAACAAAACGCGAACTCTTGACTTCACAGTATTTTTCTATTCAAAACCGTTTAATCTGATTAATCAACAACGAACGAATAAAAAAAAATGTTTTCAATTAAACTTTATTGGCAATGTTTCTGCTTCTTTTGTGCGAAATGAAATCGAAATCGAACAAAAAAAAATCGAAAATCACTTTTCTGACCACCAAAAAAGAGATCAAAATATTGTATTTAATGTTTTTGACCTAAAATAGCTAATAGGACTGCAATGTTGCATATACAATACATGTCCTTTGTTAATGCTTTAATTTATATAGTTATTGTGAACTTAGCGTGGAGCAGTATTTAAAATGCTTGACTACAAACCTAAACAAACCAGGTTCAACTCCGGGGATTGTTATGAATACGTTATGTTTGAATTCAAATTTTAAATATAAAATAAAAATAATCTATTAAGGAAACCCCCTATGCTCTGAGAGTAGATAACATTAACAAGAGACGATGGTGTTTAATAAACATCGATGCTTCTTATTCAATACATCAAAGTTAAAAAATTAATGCAAACACCATATGATATAAACAATCGACCCATAAACGTAGTATATGGTTTTGTAAAATTTTTTGTTTTTGTAAAATAGAGTTGGATAAGAGACGGGTTTGTCTTGATACAAACGTGGTAATAAGAATCCGTCCAAAGCCTGTTGCATTAGACCCATAGAAACTATGGCTAGGTTAATGGAAGACAAGTTGAACGCGGGATTTATCAAGAAGCATTGTCAGCCTGACTGTATACAGTACCAGTAAAATATCCGATTTTGGGACATGCTTTGCAAATATGTGAATTAAAAGTGAAAGGAATAATTTATTTCCTATAAAGCCTTTCAAGATAGGGGCCGCTCTATCATATACAAAGAGTTCAAAAGCATATAATAGTGTAGGAGAGGGTATTCGGCTCCGAAGTGAAATATTACTTCGGAGAAAAAGTTTACTTCATTGATTCAATAAACTTGAACAGGAAGTACATAGCAATATAGTCAGGCCGCCATCAGATCACTCAATTTTTAGGAGGTTGATTACAATGGAAAGATAAATCAGCAAAGCAGGCCTGAATCCCAATAAGTTGGCAGATCAAATTGCAAAAAAAATAGTTCCAACGCCGCTGATGAGGCCAGAATTTTTCTGTGGAGTAGTAAGAGAGATTGGAAAAAGTATACACGGCGAAAGGAAAGATGAGAAGAACCGGTAAACTAAATGGGTTTAAGACAATCTGGGTAATTACAATGCTAAGCGATTTGAGTTATGCATCAGGCTATCGAGATGTAGCCTGAGAATAGTAATCAGAATTTTATCGGTCGTCATAGATTCAAAGGACAAGTACATACATACATAACATAATTGGTCATTACAACCCTTCAGTCAGGATTTCAACCTAGCTTCTCACACCAATTATATTGTGTGCGTTAATTTTATACATGAGTGGCGGGACCTACAGTTTAAAGTCGACTCCGAACGTCAGATTTTTGAGAAGCTCATGATGGCAATTTTATATACTCTCAGAGTTTTTGCCAGAAATCTGCTGAGAGGCAGTCGCCGAAGAAATATTTTATTTTTTTTCATATTTCGTTTTGATGCATGACCTGGGATACGAACCCGGGCTTTACGTCTAATAAGCTAACACACTACCTACTAGACTACGGCGACTAGTAAAGGACATGTTCAATATGTAAATTCCGTGATGAGAAAAAGGAATCACCAGGATGCGTACTTAGAACCTGTGCGGGGTTAATCCATCTCAGAAGGAAGCACCTGGCGGTTTACAAAGAAAAGAGTTTTCCGAACAGCATTCTAAGATTTCCAAGACAACGCTAGAGTCAAGATAGGTAGAGGAGATACGCAATATAGGTACATTCTCCGCAACAATAAGTACATTGTCCGTTTTGAATTCCTTTTTGTTACAAAAATTAATCGGTGCAGGGAGAACATCAATAAATTTTGTGATAAGTTGACATAAAATCAATGCGTCTAATGTCCATCATTATGAATGAGGTTTGAGAAGAGGTATTCAAAAAACTGAATTGCCGAATTTGGTGTAAAGAGCAACCAGAGACACTCCAAGAGCTGATAATAAACTCTGAAAGACGAATTGTTTGAACTGGTGTATAAGTTAAAGTTCTTCAAGAACTATGAAAATAGCAAAGATATAGTAATCATTATAATCAATGGAACAAGACGTTGTGCAATGATTACTAACGTCTTTTTTTTCCAAAATAGAAAAGTTTGGATAGATCCCCAAGATTATGCGATATGGCCCCACTAGAGTATTTTTTGTGGGAATACCCGGAAATCTCTTGTGTTTAAGGATAAGCCAATCAAAGTTCACAAGGGTTGGAATTACAGCTACCGTTGGTAAGATGAACTAACATAGAAAGTATGCCAAAAGTAAAGTTCACGGATGGACGGAGCACCTTAGACATAGGTACGGGCACTATTTACATCAAATAATCTTTAAAACGTAAATAGCATGCGTTTATGTACGGTTCCAAATAAATATTTCATTTACTTTTTCAAACTTTCTGTTTTCGAAATATTCAAATTCGAAATGATTTAAAAACTCCCTGGTGGTATGCTACGCTTTTTTATTTCATTTTCCAGCTGCTACTTTTTAAATAACATTCAAATACAACCTTTCCAGAGAAAATACAACCCAACGACATTTCTTTGCAACTTTTAATTCCATTTCGTTCCTGTTGAAAGCAACAACATATACCAATGTAGTTGAAATGCGCCAAAAGAAAATAAAACAAACGGTAAACACTTGCGTTTCCAATAAAAATCCTCCAAAAACTGCTAAAGGTTTATGAATAATATTCCTTGAAAAATACCACAGCAATGGTTGAACGCATTGAAGACTTAAATTTACCGAATGCCGTCATTACGCGTCTCATCAAAGAAGGTCTGCCCGATAACGCCAACGTTTCCAAGGAGGCAAGAGCCGCAATAGCTAGAGCAGCATCGGTATTTGTTATATTCCTTACTTCAACGTCAACAGCATTGGCAAGGAAACAGAATCATAAAACGATAACCGCCACAAACATTCTCGATGGCCTTAAGGACCTGGAATTTGAAAGTTTCATAGAGCCACTAACAAAGGATTTGGAAGCCTACCGGAAAATAGTGAAAGACAAAAAGGAAAAAAGCAAAAAAGATGCGAATACTGCGGAAAATGAAAAAGAGCCAGAAACAGAGGCCACCACGTAGTTATGGAGAAAGTGTGTGGATTTAGATTCTAGTTGTATACACTTACTGTTATTTTGATAATTTAAAATGATAATTTGTAATAAAAGAAAAATTTAATTTAAAGTTTATTTTCTTCAGAATACGTTGTACTCCCTGGACGCTTCTAGAAGCAATAGTATTGATTGCAGAGTCTCTAGGCTTTTATCGCCCATGTTGAACCTGATACTGTGAAGAGGATATGTTAGGATTATAGGGGAAAAGAAGTAGCCTTTCTTTCTGCATGGTTTGCAGAAAATTGGAGCAACGGGAGTGTATTTTAGCCATATTACTCAAGATTCTTGGTCGCGGTTTCTTCAATGATGTCCTTAGGCAGTTGACCTCAGGTTGGAATTCTGAAATTGAGTGTTTTATCTCTGGTATTAGCTTGCCTTTCGATTTCTTTCCTCCTTTATTTCCGTTAGATAACTTTCCTTTGCTTAAATCTTCCGTCTTATTATATTAAGTTCTTGATTTCAACCGCTTAATTTGGCCAACTTTCATGGAGCAATCGCACCTACCTTTCAAATCTAACCTACAGAGACATTTATGGCAACGCAATTGCAATCCAGTTGCAAAAATGGTATTACAGCGGTAACTGACAACCAACATTTAAAAATTTTCGTTTTCTTTTACAAATTATTAGCTGCCGGCTGTCAAAACAGATCTGAAGTTCGACTTCTGGTTATATTGGACGGATTAACAATTGGCTTTGCCTATAACCTATCCTATTTTAACACTGTGTAGTGTTATAAATACAAAATAGGTGTAGAAAAAACGAACAATTATTTTTGTAATACATGATTTCCATATGCGATGGAATCATGGCTATGTAGCATTAGAAGAATGAGAATTTGCATTCAGTATTATTTAAGTACAATGGGTCAATTCGATCTCCGGGTACTGTACTTGTCTTAACTGACAAGTACACGTCCTCTAACCTATTATTTAAGTAGGCATCAGAAAATGAATATCAGCAAAGATAAAATATTTTGCAATTTTTGTTCGAAAAACGCAACGAAATCTGGCTTTAAATAATGTTACCGGTGCTGATTCAAAAGAAATTTTATACATACGCCACATAGGCAAAAAATCATATCCTTATTTGAGTAGTGATAAAAATCGAGTCACTTACGACAGTAACATCGAAAATATATCGGAAGAATTTAGCATATTTAAAATATTAAATATTTTAAAAAAGGATTTAAAAATTGAAATGAGTCTTGTGCACCTGAAACAAGTGCCTTAAAAGTTATTTGAAAAGACATCAAAATATATTATAAAAGGGGTTTATTTAGTTATTAAGATTAAACAAATACTGTAATTTTTATTACTATCATTTTCTTTTCTTTCGCAATATAACTTAAATAATGTAAAACTATATATTCGAAACTAAAACTAAAAATTCGAAATTAAAAAGAAAAACTAACATCTAGAAATGTTAATGGATGACAAACGTATGGAACGAAGAAAATTAATTTCAACGCTTTAAATTAAAGGAAATCAAATGAAATGAATTCTTAAAAATAATACAGACATAGATTAATTAGTTAATTCAGCATTAACATCCTGCCAGAATGGGTCAGAAAATGTATCCGATTCATTGTCATCATGTGCTTCAGCTGGTGATGAGAATTCAACCGCCTCAATTGACGGTTCATCACATTCAATGGGCCATTCTTCGTCCTGATTTGCTGACGATGTCATCGATGTCTCCTGTTCATTTTTATTACTGGCCCAATTGGCTTTGCCCAAGGCATTGACTCCGTCCAATGCACGTTGATATGTAGGTTCCATGCTTAAAGCAATCGTATAGTATTCCAAGGCACCGTTAAGATCTTTTTCAGCCGCTAAAATATCACCCAACATGGTAAAGAGTTTAAAATGTGGATAATTGACCACTTGTTTCTTTAAAAGAGTAATGGCCTCTTGGGTTTCACCCTCAGCATGACATAACTCGGCCATTAAAGCAACAGCTGGAGCGTAATGTTCATCAATTTCCAAAGCTTTACTAACGACTTTTTTAGCTCCTTTTTTAATAGTCGGATGAGTAGAATTAAGAAGAGTGCGGGCAAACATCTGGGGTATAGGTAAAAAATTTCGGTTTTTGATACTTCGAAATGCAATGCAAGGACTTAAAAAAAGAAATTTTACATCACTGACCACCACTACCTACCCTACTGAAGAGGGATAGTTAATTTGAATTTTAAAATACGTAAGACCTTAATTGTAAAACTTAAGCTTTAATTGTACTTAAAGAAACGAAAACGTTAATTTTATAATAAATGTACATGTGTACGCTTCACTACCTAATGTTTAAAACAATGTTTTAATTTTCTAAAAAGATAATCTTACGTGAGGTAAAAGATAGAATTAAAGAAGTCCTAAACCAAAAAAAAAAGATCACTAAACACACACCACTCAACGCGTTGTGAACCATTTTTTCTAAAGTAGCCAATTGTTATTCCCTTTATTCTATAGCAAAATATTTCAAAGACGCTCAATTTTTAAATAATATAAGCTCTGACATACAAGCAATTTTAAACTCCTCTTCAAAGAAAATGCGTAATTAATGTCGTTGCAAACGGTTTACGAAAAAGAAATAGTTTAGCAATATCGATTCATTTGAATTTCCTACTTTTCGAGTGGACAACTTTTATCCACGAATTCAATTCAATATTAGAATTTCAACGCTACTACTATCTACGAAATTTATTTTAAAATAAATGCAAGTACTTACTACCAAACTTCTGGGCGACTCTCTAAAATAACGCACAGCCATGGTACACATTGTTTGAGCTTCTTTGTCACGCTTCATGCCCACATAGCAGTGGAATAAGCCCTTGTAAACTTCGAAACGATAATTTGCAATACACTGAGCCGCTCTAAAAAAGTATATCGCATCCTTGTGGCGTTTGATTTGCAAACATATTTTACCTCTTAACAACTGAGCCTCTACATTACGTGGATTAACGGATAAAGCTTTATTAGCAAAAGAAGCCGCTTTCTCCAGTTTGCCATTGGCATAAAAACTCTGAGCCAAAACAAACCAATGACCAGAAGTGAATTCATGAATATTGGTCAATTGCGCTGTCAAATTATCGAGCTCTTGCAGTTTTTGATTATATTCAAACACTACTGACAGTGGCATTATAGCATCCCAATTGTAGGGATTAAGCATGTAAGCAGTTTTCAAGTAATGCTGGGCTCGTGTGGAATTGCCATAGTAATAAAAGCATTTGCCTATTAAGGTGATCAAATGTTCATTTTGATGGAATTTGGTTTTTTCATTAATACTTTGGAATGTTTTAGAGGCTTCCAAATGTTTGCGGCTATATAATTGGGCATGCCCTTTAATCCAAGTACTAAGCCATTCTATATTTTTTGGTACCGAGCTGGCTAAAAAACAGGCAAATAATTATTAACTTTATTTTGATATAAAATTCGATAGAGAACTTACCATTCACTACTAATGAATTTACTTCTATGCCATCTACCCCCAATTCCAATAAAGATCCAATTGCTTCCAAAGCCATGGGGCATTCACGCAGTACCTCTTTATATATAAATATGGCTTCAGCACTATTCGAACCGCCGCATTGTATTAATTTTGCCAGGAATAGATTTACTTTTGGTGTTCTAGCTTTGGCCGGCAAAGCCTGTAAAACACTAATCGCTTGAGTATTTTCAGCCAGGTCGTGATGACATTTTGCCAAACGATACCGTGTCTCCGTTTCATTAAAATGCTCATAGGCCGATTCAATAGCCGTTAGGTGCGAATTCTTATAACGGCACATGAATTTACGCATCAAAAGGGCCGCATTCAATAATTTAATGGCCATGCGATACTGTCTCTCCTGGTAGCAGGCATTAGCGTGAAATAACAACACCTGATGCTCCAATTCTGGTGTGGCCAAGGAACGATCATTTTGCAAGAGAGTATTTAATAGACTGGCCTACAGATAGAAATGAAATAAAATAAATAACGGGATTTTTCTTTTTTGTTTTTCCAATAATAAATCTTGTTTGTGCATGTTCCTTAATCGCGATTCCTTTATTCAACTTACGGATGTTATGACGCTGCTGTATAATTCATTATCGTACAATTTTTTAATATTTGTTAATAACACTGTTTCCATATTTGTTTTTCTATAATTTATTGTTTATATTTTTATGATTTTTAATTGCAATTATATTTTTTATTTTACTTTTTGTTTATTTTCACTTTTCACTGGAATATGCAAATGTTCACTTACAAGCAGTGTTGCCGTTTCTAGTTTTTTCTCACCAAAATTGGTTACCTTTTAGTTCAATGTATAAAAGTGTAGATTTTACTGGATTTGGTCATTTTTTTGTTTCTTGTCAAAAAAAAAAGAGTAATTTAATTATTGTAAACTAAATATAATCAAAATTTGAAAAAATAGAAAAAATTATGAATTTAAATTTGGCAATTTTTTCGTGTTTTAGTGATTTACTTTTTTTTCAGTAGTTGTTTACAAAATTTTTTCTATCTTAGCAACACTAGTAGTGGTTGGAAAAATTCGTTTGTTCGTTCAAAAACAAAACTCTGCTAATTCCCACATTCTTTTTATGTATGCCGTTTTTATGAAGTTGTCCGGCCAGACATCAAATTAGCATATCAAACTCACCTTGTTGTGACTAGTAGTTGGTAGAAAATATGCGCACATATCGATCGCTTAATATAGGAAGATCGTATCTCATTTTTTTTTTCAAAATCGGGGTTTTTACATATGTAAAATACGTATTATGTATGTACATAATATGAGATACGATCTTTCTATATTAAGCCATCGATATGTACCTGCCGAGTTGAGTTTGAAGATTATCAAAATACTTTTTATATTTGCTACCAGCGTTGCATATATTCTCTGTTCCTTCAGATCATCTATAAAATAAAATTTGAAGGCATGATTCTGATGTGTTGCTATGCTAAGCAAAATAAATATTACCAACACAGCCATATGAAACTAATATGATCAGTTCAATTGATATGTCGCCATGCAGCTTAAATGAAAATCAAGTCACTTGTTGTTTAAGAATTTGTGGCGTGCGTGTGTTTGTTAGTTGGGTGGTGATCTGGCGGCGTTTCTTTCTGTTTGATTTGTTTGTTTGTGTCCCTCGGGTGAGAAGCTACCAGCCAATCTGGTGTCATATCATCCCATGATAAGATTGTCTGACACACATCGCTCGTTATAAAAGGGATCGGGAACATCCGACCACCGACTGGACTTTTTTTTTTTGGTTTGAGGCTGGTCGGTTCTGTTGGAAGGCCTTCACAATACTCTTAGACATTGGGGGATATGAGACTGCAAATGAGTAGCCAAGAAAAGGGCTCGAACCCGGTACATTTCTTCGAGCTTAGTCCATTAGTTGATCAGACGTAGAACAGACTCTTCATGGCGAAATTTTGAAATTTGCTGCCGTCTCTAGAAATCTAAAAAATTTTTTTAAAAGCGATCTTTTGATGCCAGCCCCAATGTGGATTGCTGCATTTAAATTATTGTCTATCAAAAACAAAACAAAACAAAAAAGATTAAAACAAACACAAGCAGTACATTTTTAATAAAAATTCTAATTCTATAAGAATTACTTCAATTAATATAACATAAGTATTGGAAAGGATTTTTTAAGAAAAAAAAATGAAATCTTTTAAAAAAAAGAATTGAAACTGGACTGGAAATTCATTCCATTATTACAACCGCACATCCGGACACTGGCCAAGGTAAATCCGACAAATTATTAAGGGACTTGCGTAATGTTGTACAAAACACCTCCACATTATTCAGACATTGTTCATGTGTTGACATACCACCAATAATTACAATACAATGATCATTCAATTGCCCAACATCATGGCTATGTCTAGGACAAAAAGTAATTAAAACGGTAAAAATTATTAAAAATTGTAAACTTAAGCGATTTATTATACTTACCTGGGCAAATTAAGATCACCGATATGTTCCCATTTATGCTGTTTTATGTTATAGATATCAATATCAGACAGGGAGGTAAATTTATGTTGAGGGTCGTGACCTTTGAAACCAATACCGCCCAACAGATACAATTCATTGTTTGGCATTTTACAAAATTTACCAAAAAGTCTGTTCAAAAGAACACGAAAAGTTTCAAACATTTAAACATTTTTAATATAAGAGAATATTGTACATAAAGGGTCCACCAAATAACTTTTTTTTTTGAACATGCTTTAAAAAAAAACTACTGAATATTTTCTCAAATTTCTTTTTTATTTGAAAGCACAATCCTTCCGGTTAATAATGGAAAATAATTTCATTCAAATGGCTGCCTCGGCTGGCCATGCAGTAGCCAACACGATCGGTCCAATTTTTAAGCACATTATCGATTGTGTGCAGCTGTATTTCACCAATGGCTTCACGAATATTGTCCTTTAAAGCGTCAATTGTCTCTGGCTTGTCGGCGTAACACTTATCTTTGACGGCACCCCACAAATAATAGTCAAACGGTGTCAAATCGCAGCTCCGAGGTGGCCCAATTATGCCTCTGGACCAAAATCCACCCGTTTTGGGTGCGTCGGCTTTTCAATGTATGCGTGCGGGTTTTCTGTGCCCCAAATGCGACAATTTTTTAAAATGAGCTTCATCTGAAAAGATGATTTTTTGCCAAAATCGGCATCTTCTGTAAGTCGATCACAGACCCACTTAGCGAAGCGAAAACGCATAATCATTTATTTTCCATTATTAACCGGAAGGATTGTACTTTCAAATAAAAAAAGAAATTTGAGAAAATATTCAGTAGTTTTTTTTTTTAAAGCATTTTCAAAAAAAAAAAGTTATTTGGCGGACCCTTTAGTTCAGACAATATCTATTGATAATACCTATAAACACAATTCATTAAGAGGAAGCCCAATTAAAATTCACTTACCTTGGTATGCGTAAGTGAAGCCTTGATATATACCATTGACCAGTATTGCAACACACATTGGCGCTGGTAGCATCTCCAATTTTTTCTCCGCCATATTGGGTTGGTTCATTCATTGAACGACCATGGCCAACATCAAATCCTTCTCCACCTCCGACGTCGACCCTATATAATCCATATAGGTATTCGTCCTTATGCTGTTTAGCCAATGTTTCTTGTGTGCGATTTAAATTCAAAATCTCCACCGTATCAGTGATTTTATGGGCTGTTTTGGTTTTAAAAGCTTCACCATTGCTATTGTGATTAATTATACCGCCAGCAACCCAAATCTCATTATTAATCATAACAGCCGCTAAACCATAACGTCCTAGATTCAGAGAGGGTTTCTGTTTTTGGTTAATTACGTTTTGGGAGAAAAATACCAAAAATATTTGCAAATCAAAACGTCATAGATTTTAGTATGCATATGTATATATGTATGTACCCGTATGAAATGTTAATTAAAACCTATATGGCGACATACCTTTATCCACATTTTACGTTTAACTTTATAAAACCACACCGAATTAAGTGCTCTTCCATTAACCCCTTCGCCGCCGATGACATAAAAGCCCACATCATGTTTAAGTTCTTTATTATCGGCCAGAACTTTCTCATCAATAGCAATAACGGCAAAATCTCTTCTTGATTCGGGTAAATTCGTCTCCAGCGACCATTTGAGCAATACGGGATTAAAACACCATACCGATTTATCGAAAATCTACGGGATAGTGTAATGACCTTTTGTTACAAATTAAATGTATAAAGTGTTTAGGGCTGTTACAGCAAAATATCCGTACCGATTTTTTCGAATAGCCGAATTCAGTCCTCGTACCACCAATAACATAAATTAGACCATTGCATACAACAACGGCATGATGATGACGTGAACCGAACGGTATATTAGACAAAAGGCGCCATTCCATGGCATCAATATCGTAAAACAAGACATGGTCACCAAAATTTTCAAAAATTTTATTGGCGTTGTGAGAATGTTTAGGTTCCGCCGAATAAGGATGAGCTGTTGTATTCATGACGTTGCCATCAATTGAGTATATACGTTTGCGTTGTAGTAATAGTTGCTGATGGTAATAATGTTGACGTTGTCTCTGCAATTGTTGCTGCTTGTGTTGAAGTTTTCGTTGCTGCTCTTGATGCTGTTGTTGCTGATGATACTTTTGCACATGTGGACTGTGATAGCTTAATGGATCGATGCCACCAAAAACAAGTATTTTATTATTTGAAAATCTGTTAATGAGTAAACAAAATAAAAAATTATTAATAAAAGCCAATGCTTACACATATGAGGTTGGTCAACAAGCCTGTGGCGAAATAGATTTTTGAATAAAAAATTATTAAAAAGCTAATATTTGTCGATGTTATCGAAATAGGTTTATTTGTAAGATGAATACATACATATTTGGATTCAAATCACTTTCCAATGAGCCATTTTTTCAGGTTTGGAAACAAAAAAGAGCTACTCGGTGATAAAATTATTCATAGTAGAGTCTACGGGAAGATAAAGTGGAGCAAAATAAATAATTCCGACCTTAAAGTTGAATGGGAGATTCAAATCAAATAGTCTCTAAAATTAATTCAGTTTTCCAATAAGGAAGTCAAAGATTTTTTAATAAATCCTCGAATTTTCGTCTTTAAGAATATTTCACCGTCTGGTGTACCAGAAAAGATTTCGTTTAGACTACCTCCAAGACGATTGTAAACATTCCATAAAGTCGATAAGTTCTTAAATAATTTACTGCTTCATCCATTCCACAGTCTAAAGTTTGTTTTGCCAAATAACCATGGGCAACACGAATTTGTTGAATTGGCTCTGCAGGGGATGGTAACTGACGCTAATTTTCATCGAAAAATCATCTTATGCGATATGGGCCATTTCTTACGACGATACCTATTCGCATGGGATCCAAGAACGTCCTATGCATTCCGAAAAAGTAAGTGTTTGGTGTAGCTTTTGAGTTGGCGACGTCATCGATCAATATTTCTCTGAGATCGACGTTGGTATCACTGTTTACGAGTACGTAAACGTAATGTGAAGTTGCCACCGAGATTGTGCGATTTAGACCCGTTCATCTTTATCTTGCGTGGTTTTTGCAGGTGGAAGCGAATAGGACGAAAATCACAGCGGTCCTCAAAGTCAACATAACCCATACCATCGGTTAAATTCAGCTCCAGAGTCTTTCGGATACGCTCCACGCTAAAGAAACTGTGACGGACATTTGATCGATATTATATTCCACACATAGGGCATATGATTCGATGATATATACCACACACTTTATTTTATTTATATTCAAAGATAGAAGGTGCTTAATAAAAGACCCTTTCTATCTAATTTTTTTAGTTTAAAACAAAAACCATTTCCTTCCCATGTTACCCCATACCTAGTCTCATCCAATGAGCAAGTTTTTTGTTGATTTGCTCCGGATTCCACAGGATTGTTGTTGGATTTGCAGTCAATTGTGTTTTCCTTAATTAAAGTACAAGTAATGTTACGTTTCACTGGGTTTTCATCTTCAGAATCGACAATAATATATTGTTTCTGTTGCTGATGTTGTTGGAGTTGATGATGTTGTTGATATTGCTGAGGTTGTTGATATTGCTGAGGTTGCTGATATTGCTGAGGTTGCTGATATTGCTGAGGTTGTTGATATTGCTGCGGTTGCTGATATTGCTGAGGTTGTTCCTGAAGCCTTCGTTGCTGTTGTAGCCTTATGACATAATCATCACTATCATCTGCCATATAATCATCTGGACGTTTGTAAATAATTGTGCAAGATTTTTCATCAGTTTGTGATTTATTATTTTGCAATTGATGCTGTATCAGTAGTGTTTGCTGTTGTTCTTGTGTTTGCTGTTCACATTTAGTTGCTACCGTATCAATTTCTATAATATTGGCAACTGTATTTAGATTGTTGTTGGTGAAACTTGTATTGTTAATATGTCGCTGTATTTGTTGCTGTGTCAGCTGTTTTTCTACATCCGCTTGATAATGCTCATCATCACAAAATGGTATTATCATTTGTTGCTCTCGCTTTTCTTCACCATCACCCTCTTCATTATCCTCATTATTTTCTATTTGTAGCTCCTCTACTTGGATATCCACATTAACATCTAATTCTGGTGGATATTTGAAATCTATCGGTACTTCCGCTTCCGTTGAAACGTCATCATTATTTGTAGAATAGATTGTTTGTGATGCCGACAAAAATCTCGGACATCCGCGAGGTGTTCGACGTATTGAACTTTTATTACTGCCAGTAATGTGGATAAGTTTTGTTTTGCGAACTTCTAGAAAAAAAAAATAAAAATAGTAAATGGTTTAACAGATCTTGTTAATCTTTACTCATTTAATTTTAATCAGTAAAACTATTTGGTATAATCCCATTGAAAAGTCAACGAAGGTCAAGATGCATTTCTTCTGGGAAAGGTGTAGAACTCAAAGAACAAAATTCTGCACGACCACGAAACACTAAAATAAATTTTCACATTTTCATTCTAGGACCTGCTACAACAAATTAATCACCTGTTTAGCTATAAAAACTGTATTAACTATTAATTAAAAGAAGACAAAGATATAGACACAATCCAAAGCTTCGCTAAGAAGAATTATGTGTCAGCAGTCGCTGTAGTCTAGTAAGTAGTCTGTGGTTGAGACATCTCAAAAAAAAACTAAATACGAAAATAATATTTCTTTCGGTGACTTCCTCTCAGCAGTCTTGGCTTAATTCTATTCATTGTGTTCTTTTCATCTTACACCTATTCCAGCAACCCATGTTAGATTAATAGCCTTACAGAATTTTCTAAACAAATTTTAGGCATTGGGACAATACCGCCTACTTCCCGTCTTGCTATACATATGCTAAGTGAATTCACGCTACAGTCGATTTATTGCTGCCTTGCAGACTGCAAGAATCAGGACATCTCTATAAGTTTCATTCGTATTAATGATATCTACAATCAGTTATTAATATTTGAATTGCTCAAAGTGTCATACCTTTTCTCCTACAACTTCTCGAATTTTTCGCCACATATGCGCATTGTACACCCTGGTCGCGACTCCCTTTCGCAGCTACAGTTACCTACAAAAAATTCAAAAAGAAAAAAAAAAATGCAACTTAATGAAACGCATTTATAAAGACTGTTTTTTTTTTATTTTTAATAAAAATAAAATTTATTTAAAATTTATAAAATACAAATCAAAGTATTAAAATTCAAATGCAAATAAAAGGCACAATATTTCTAAAGCAAAATTTTGATAACGAAAACTGAATTTAATAAAAAGAAATGAAATTTTCTAACGTACAAGATTTTGTTCATTCGATTTACGAAAATCGGTCGAAAAGCAACAATGCATTGGCTTCTCGATGCCCTTGTCCATTTCCAAAGAACGCCAATAGTTTTTGCCTATGGTACGTATCATTTCCAAATATTCCAAAAATGATTTGTATGTAACATACTGCATATTGGGACACTCCAGGCGATGATGATAGTTGCATTCCTTGTCATAGACCCATTGTCTCTGCATGGGCGCAGTCAATTTATATCTTTCTAAGAAATGCAAGAATTCTTCACGATTCTCACCATAGTACAATTGAGTTGTAGTGTAACTATAAAGTAAATGAAACAAGTCTGCGTTTCATAAATTAGTATTGAATATTTTCAAAAACTTACGTTATGCCATCATTTATCATTTTCTTAACCTCAGAATGTTCTATTACGCGATCAATTTCAGGACAGTCAGTGCATTTATTTAAGGTCACCAGAAACCAGGGAGGCATTAAACTAAAACGAACACATTTCACCAAATCCAGCATATGACATTGGCGCTCTTGCCAATCGTGACTTAGCCATCGTATAACAGACATAAATATCTGTAAAAAACAATAGAAAACGAAAAATTGCGGTAATGCCTAGATGTAAACCGGAGCATAATAAAAAAAATTAAAACGTTTTAAAATAAAAAAAAAAAATTAATCGAAAAAATTAAACCAACATGGATCGTTTATACCATGAGATACTTGGCAGAAGAGAAAAGTCGATTGTAACAAGATTTGTTTACTCAAATCATGAACTTATTTAAGGCCTGTTGTTAATAAGTTGCGTCTGAAGTTAGTGGCCAAACATTGTTCTCTTTTTAAACACCCAAGATCGTGTGGAAATTAGTAGGACCGAAAGAACAAGGAAGTTGAGGTAGATGTAGGGTAGACTGGAACCATAACTGGTTCGGTAAATGATCTAAAAATTCTAAAATTTTCGAAATAATAAGGAAGAGGTTAACACCTTCTTTGGTATTAAATCATTGGGTGAGGCTTTTCGTGTTCGAAGACTCGTCATCAAGACTATCTTCTCTATATCTACTGAATATGTTAGGTTGATCCATAACAGACAGAAAACTGACCAACCCATTGACCCAAGCAAACTTTGCTCTACAAAATATTGCTTAAAAAAGAAGATTTATGGAAAACCCTATTAGTATGAATTCAGAATATAGAAGATATACTTCAGAGTCATACTGACATTGAGTGTTAAATTTTCGGACTTAACTGTATATTGTCTGTTACAATTGTTATCTTTATTTCTCACCTCTATTTCTGAATTGACTCCTATGGTATTGGAACTCAATAGAGTGCATATTTCTCGGGCATTCAGTTCAACAAACTCTTTCGAAGCCACCAGTGTTAAAAAGAATTTGCATATACGCATTAACATTAATTGCTCCAAACTTTCCAGACCATAACGTCGTGCCTCTAAATACAACAAAAAGGCGGTGTCTTCACGAAAACGGACATCGTCGTCTAAACAAAGCCAGCATTGATTAATTAGTTCTTTGATGCGGAGAAAATTGGCCGCATTGAACAGTTCCAGAATACCCTCACGTTGAACAAGCGGCTCTGTGGACAACATCCAATCGTAGACCATCATAAATGCAGCAGGAGTGATTTTTTCCTCTGGTAATTTGATTAAAATCTCGTTATTGCATTCCATAAAAAAATCCGAATAACATTGCAACACCATTAGGTGACAATTGAAGGTAACATCGCCAATACGTATTTGAACACTGGGTTTAATATGGTTGTCTATCATATTCCTCAGCAGCTTATATAAATCTTCTTTGGGTGGCTGAACTATATTCTCCCAACCTTCAACTTCATTGGGTCTATAACCCATCTCGATAAGTGATTTTTCCTGCAGTCCGTCGAGTTGATGTTCACTTTTATGAGTTCGTTTATCCAGGCCATTCAAAGGCAAAGCGGTTGGAAAAATCTTGTTAGGCGCGGCTTTACTTGGTTTAACGGGATCTTGACTAGCTGATAGAAATCAGAAATTGATTTTAAGTTTTATTTTTGTTTTATTTTTTTCAATACAAATGTTTCCTTACAGTTTTGATATTTCTGGTAATCCATTACCGCCTCTCTAGTCTGACACGATGATTCTGAGTTGTCAACAAAATTAGGACTGAATAAAAAAGGAAAAAAAAAAAATAAAAATAAAAACAAATATTCCATTGCGTTACTATAATTCCAATGTGACTTACTTTATATATTTAACGTTATCTATATTATCCGAATAGCGTTGAGAAGCCGGTGTACCCGTTGTCGATATGCAAGATTCGTTAGTTGTCTTCAAATTATTATACACTTTAGAATCTATTCTATAAGAAATGTTATCTTTTTTTTCAAAATCTTACCTTGGGCGAAGTACTGTCCATACTAGAACGTTATCGCGTATTAAAATTATTTATAAAATATAGAATCTATAGCTTTTATTTAAATAAGAAAAATATATATGTACAAAGAAATGTGTAAAAGAGAAAAAAATTTTCGAAAAAAATTACGGAATTCCTTTAATTTTGACAACAAAATCAGAAGTAAAGAAGAACTTTAAAATGAAATCTAGAATTCACGTGGAACTGTTTGAAATAATTTGAAAGTGGTGAATATTTTCAAGGGGATTTGTTTAGAAATAAGGAAAAGATAATGAAAATCATAACTATTCATAGATTTTTAATTTCATATAAAACAATATTCCAAAATTTCGAAAAAAAAATTATGTTTGGAGTACAGAACAACAAATTTATGTTTTCAATACAAAAAAAAAAAACATTCTTATCGGGCTCTTAAGTAAATAATAATAATTCAGGTATGCCTCTCTTGCCTCCATGGGTAAAAAACTGTGTCAATCGCTTTTCCTAAGCTTTTATTAAAGCGAATTTTTTTCCATTGACGTTAGCAGGCGGTAATCACTTAGCGCCAGGTTCAGACTATGATGTGGATATATGTACATATGTATAAGAATCAGGATCCGATAAATTTAGGCTACTCACTGTAAATTTATGTTCTGACGTTATACATTACATCAAATAAAGAAATGAATGTTACAATGTCACAATCCACTTCAGAAATGAATCGATAGTTAACACTATTAGTTATTAGTTTCGCCAAAGTAAATATGTATGGTGCACGAGGTTTCTTTATGTTAACTCGTAGGGGACGCACAGATCGAATTTCTTATTGTATCCAATCCTATTTGAACGATTTAAACTAGATTTTTGGTCAATCGAAGAAGTGCTTATGTATGCTTAACATAAAAATTAACGGAACGTTGTAGATGAAACGGTTTGTAAACATGGTTAGCGGTTATGATTTCATGATGTCTAATAACCTTTTTACGTTCCTTAGATTTCAGAGATTTGTTGTTATTATCACTTTATTGCCTAGCAAATTAAAAAGAAAATACAAAACGTAAGAATAATAACGGAAACGCCTAAACAAAACAAGCGTTTTCGTTGTTATTTCTGCGATGCACTCTTAAACACTCATGACAGCTGTCATTGCGGCTATTTTGTTGTTGTGAATATTTTGGTTTTGTTATTACTCGTAGATTTTTATTCATATTTTCACAAGCATTTGTTTACATTCGTATTATTTTAGTTTTTTTTTTTATTAAAATTTTGTACAATTTTTTAGTAAATATAAGTGCCTTCTTGTTGTGAAAATTTACAAAAATGATTGCATTTTTAAAACATGTTTTTAAATTACAATTCCTGCTTATAATTGTGGCCATTTTGGTTGGTGTTTACTACCAACAAATCGTTGAAGTGCTGAAAGAACAAGTTTTATTTTTTGATGGCGAAACTGTTGACGTCAACTTCGGCAGTGGTCAAGAGAAACTGACATCCAAGGAAGGAAAGTTGTTCACTAAAAACGAACTGGCAATGTTTAAAGGAGACAACGAAGGACCAATATATCTGGCCATATTAGGACGTGTTTACGATGTCAGCAAAGGTATAAAACATTATGGCCCCGGCTGTGCCTATAGTTATTTTGCCGGACGAGATGCTTCGGTTTCCTTCATAACAGGAGAATTTGAAGTCTTTGTGGAAGACGAAGCCGATGATGTGCTGAGCTTAAAGCCATCGGATCTTTTAAGTCTGGCCAATTGGCAAAAGTTTTATGAAAAGGATTATATATATAAAGGCAAACTAGTGGGACGTTTCTACGATGAACAGGGACAACCAACTAAATACTATCATAAGTATTTAGCACTTTTGGAACAGGCTCAAGATGACAAAACTGTTAGTGAAGAGTTAAGATTAAAATATCCCGACTGCAATATAGAATGGTCTAAGGAGAAGGGTTCCCATGTTTGGTGTACATTAAATAGCGGTGGCAAAGAACGTAATTGGGTGGGATATCCACGTAAGCTATTCCAAGTTGGTTCGGATAATTTCAGATGCGCATGCTTGCGTAAAGAAGATTTGGAGACAACAGAAGTTATGATAAAACCATATGACAATTGCGAACCATATTCCCACGAATGTTATTACCATGTAGATTAAATTTTACAAACTAGTTATTAAGTTAGTTTTATAATGTGATTGACTTCAAATTTCGAAAAACTCATATATTGCGACTAATGTACTTAACAAAACTTTAACAAATATATAACGATTATTTATGAAGAAAGCAATAAAGTTATTTATTACATTGTTAATATAAATTTTCACACTTGAATTCGTACATTTGGTAATTCTATTATTAAAGCAAATAATTGTATACATATAGGCATACAAAGTTAAATGATTCTCTTTACGAATTCACTTATACTATAGTAGTTTAAAATAATTGCTGGTTTATTGCATCTATTTTTGTGTTAGAACACAAGAAGTTGAAATTCTTTCGTTTCCAGTGGAAGTTAGATTGTTTCATCATTGATTAAAAATAATAAAACGAACATATTAATTAATTAGGGAGTTAGCGAAATAATTCCCATTCAACAAAAATGCAATAAAACACAGAGAACATCTAGACTTATAGCAATACCTTTGAAGAGCCTCAAACCGTGCAAATTAATTTTTTTTTAATAAAAGTTCTTGTAAATTATATTTATGAGGATTGGAACATGCACTGTCTCGATTTTTACTACAAACAATAGCGTATGACCTTGACAATTATGTTTACTATTTAAATCGAGTCTAATTTGAAATTTTGCATGATTAGCAGTTACGAAATCTTTATTTTTTTTTATTAACATTGTGCAACATTAATGACTTGGCTACTCTATATTCATGCTATCATTACACAGTGAATGTTATAAAATAGTAAGAGGAAGCAACATCTATTAATGACATTCAGCAGGAGATTTTACACGGGAATTGTTGTGTTTAATTTTGTTAGATTTAATTTATATTTTTATAACGTTTTTTAACCAAGTGCCTTATATTCTATTAAAGAAATGTTTTTAATTTATAAAATAAACCCGTTTTAAATGAAAATAATTACAAATAGTACAGATAAATAAGTGGAAAACCATATAAAACAATTAAAATATGGTGTCTATAATAAAGGCGTTAAAAAAGCAGCTACAGCAACAACTTCACAAAATATAGACAAAAAAAGAAAGAGTGAAAAGAAAAAGTACTAATAACAACAATAACAACGGCGATAATTATCATTGTTGTTGTGCACTTTGTATATTAACAACAACTGCAATTACAAGAACAAAACAAACGATCAAAACATTGGTTTGGACAGGAAATCATATTTATTAACATATTTTCCAAAAACGACAACAACAACAACGCACTGATAAAGAGATTAAAAGATAAAAAAGAAAAAACTCAACAGTAATTTTTTTTTCTTCATTTAACAAAATTATACTGGCTGATTTGGCTGACTTGACTGGGCGTCGAAATGATAAATTCATGTTTTAGTTCCCTGACTGTACCCACTTTGGGTGAAATGGAACAGATCATATGCATGTTGGAGCGGGGTACTATTGTAACGAAATTATACAATAAACAGAGGCGGCCGGAACAGCGGCGTCTTATACTGGTGAGAGAAACGAGACAACTGTTGTGGTCTCCGGTTACAGCAAATACCCGTGTAGAACATGAAGGTTCCCTAGAACTTCGAGAAATTAAAGAAATACGTGTGGGCAAAAATTCCAAAGAATTTCGCAACTGCGCCGATGAGGCGAAACGCTTCGAAACCGGTAAATGTTTTGTAGTACTTCATGGCAGTTCCTTTAAATTGAAAACATTTTCTGTGGTCGCGTTATCCGAATTAGAAGCTGAAAATTGGGTCAAAGGCTTGCGTTATATGGTGCAGGACACTATAAATGCTTCGTATCCTCTACAGGTAGAACGTTGGCTACGCAGAGAATACTATGCCATAGAGAATTCAGGCAATCAGTCTTCCTCTAAAGAGGGTGGGCAAGTTACTGTTAAAGATTTTAAGTCTTTCCTCAGTTCGATTAGTTATAAAATGACTACTTCCAAGCTAATGGATTGCTTCAACGAGGGGGACATACGTCGTAAAAACGATTTACGTTTTGATGATTTCGCCCGTTTATACAGAAAATTGATACAACCCTCGAATTTTTTAGAGGATCTATTCCATTGCCTGCCAGGCAAAGAATTTGACTATTCCAAAGATGGCGAAAATGTTACCCTAAGAGAATTTGAAAAGTTTTTGTTACAAGAACAAAGAGAAGTTATTGCTCGTGATAGTATTGCTGTATCAAATTTTATGCGCGAATTTCTCCAGGATGTAGAAAGAGATGTAAGAGAGCCCTATTTCACTATCAGTGAATTTTTTGATTATTTGTTCTCCAAACACAATGACTTGTGGGATAAACAATGTGATCGTTTGTATATGGACATGAAGCAACCCATGTCCCACTATTGGATAGCTTCCTCTCATAATACCTATTTAACTGGTGATCAATTCTCTTCGGAATCTTCGTGTGAAGCCTATGCAAGAGCCCTACGTATGGGTTGTCGTTGTATAGAGCTCGACTGTTGGAATGGTCCTGACAATCAGCCTCATATATTCCACGGACATACCATGACCTCAAAGATTAAATTCAAAGATGTTATTAAAACGATTAAAGAGCATGCCTTTGTTACCTCCGAATATCCTGTCATATTATCTATAGAACAAAACTGTTCTTTGGAGCAGCAGCGCAACATGGCCCAGGCTTTAATAGAAGTCTTTGGTGACATGCTTTTAACCCAACGTTGTGATCGTGCAGAAACCCAATTACCTTCTCCCTATCAGCTGAGACGAAAAATCATTTTAAAACATAAAAAATTGCCTGAATATGAAGACAATTCCAGTATTGGCTCGACAAACTCAACGAATTCTTCTACTTTACTATCTTCTACCGGCAGTCGAGGTTCAATTTCTGGTCCTGGTGGAGATGAAAATGATGGCATACGCAATATTTTAAAAGAAGGCATGTTATACTTTAAGGATCCTGTTGATAAAACTTGGAATCTTTATCACTTTGTATTGACACAACAGGAACTTATATATTCCTCCGAAACTGAAGATACCAATTCAACGGCTGGCGATGATGAAGACAATACCCCTTCGTTGGCGTCCACAAATGCGATAATGCCCAAAGTCAAAGACAATATGATAAATGATGAATTGCATTTCGGTGAAAATTGGTTTCATGGCAAATTAGAAGGTAAGCCTCGTATGCATCTTAGTGTGATTTTGGTTAAAAAAAAAACTGTTTATTATGATGTTTATTCTTAATAATTACTGCATGTAGTATTATCAGTAGAGATAATAATTTTCATTCAATATCTTTTGGGCTTATAAACAAAAATAATAAAAGAAAGTGGCTTAGCTAGACAGAAATATGACTAATTTATCTGTTTTTTCGTTGAAATTTTTTTTATATATATTCTCACGCCGATTATCGAAAATGCATTTATGTATACAGAACTAGCTACTGATAAAAATTGTACAATATGTTATCTCTTTAATTTAATAGAAAAAAAAAATTATTCTTTTGATAACACAGAATCGATTTCATAATTTTTAACGTTCTTTGATATCGAGAACTGCTATATAATTTTAAAGAATGTGCCAAACGTAGTTTATAGAGTAAAAGCTTAACCTTTCGCTTTTAATAACTTTTCCACCGTAATACTTTCCAGATTCTTGGTGCTGTACTGTTATTTAGAAATCGAAAAATAGTACAATGGATCTGTCCCCGCTTATCTACCATCTTTAATGCGCAATATGGTTAGTTTTGCTTGCTTGCATAACCATTTATCTTTCTCAAAGTTAAGAAGTTCTACGTTGTTCCAAAATTTTTAAATTCCATATGAAAATTAGTATGTATTTTCATTTATTAAAAATAAATGTCTAAAGAATTCCACATGACTGTTAATAAATTGATAGAAAATAATTTATTAATTGACCCAAAAGATGTTCATCTGAATAAATATTATTTAAACATATACATAATTTAAAAGCAATAAACACATAATCAACCAATGAAAAAAGACCTTGGCCAAGCAAAAAATGTCTTAAAAACTTTAGATTTTTCTGAAAAAACCAACAAAATTTAAAAATATATTTTTTCTTGTACAGGTTTGGATTGAGGATGTGTACAAAGGTCAAACTGCGCCATTTTATACGTCTTAAAAATAGAAAATAGATAAAAGAAGGGAGAAGATAGAAAAGGAATAGGAAAGAATAGAAATAGGGTTTGTAGAAAAGACGATCACATCACATGAGAGAGCGCAGAAAAAGACTACCGTCTTGATGTCCTAGCACCTGGAGAGATCCTGATCGCAACATACACTGCAATAGTGTACTTTGGCTCTGTTCCAGATCCTTGTTAGCAATCTAACCTTGCAGTGTTCCATAAGAAACCCAGTATCAAAATCCAGCAGCAAACATGTTCGGGTACTATCTACTGAAGGTCTTAGACTACTAGAGGCATGGCAACCCTATCCATATGACCTAGCTCTTCCTCTCCTTCTCTCTGTCCAATCTGTTGACAAGGCCGTAGAAGTGGCAGATTGGAGGCTTAGGATCAACTAAACCGCCCTCAGAAAGTGTACAGGGGTCTTGTACAAGTTTTGTGAATTTGGCTAAGATTGTAGCCACACAGACTCTTACTCCCAAGAAAGACAAGAATATTCGTTTTTCGAGAACAATTTTATTCGATTCATTAGAGTACATTCCGTTCTTTTTATCAATAAAACAGTGAAACACAGACAATATTGCGACAGTTTTCTAATGGATCATTAGAATTGCATAGAGAACATTTCGATTTAGAAATGGATCAAATTCCAACCTTATTAAAATCCGAAACCTATTATAGGAAGTATTTTGATTATGTGGGAAAATGTCCCCCTTTTTTTTATCTCATCAACTTTAAGAAAAAGTTTAAATAGAATGGGAAAATTCTAGCGTTGAAAAATAACAATTAAAGAAGATAATCGGGCATTAATTTATAATTAAAGAAGTCGTTAATGCACAGATAATAATTTTAATATGTAACGATCTGTCTGTGTGATTTACTTCATTCAGACCGCTTTATAAAGCTGCTTATTTTTTATTCTACTGATAAGTGAAACCATTGTACTTATTAAACAGATTTTTGTTTTTGTAATCTAATAACCAATAATAATAATAATAACATTCTTTTTGTAGGTGGTCGCCATGAAGCAGATCAGCTTTTAGAAGCCTACAAACACTTGGGTGATGGCACATTTTTAGTACGTGAATCAGCCACCTTTGTAGGTGATTATAGTCTTTCGTTTTGGCGTCGTAATAAACCAAATCATTGTCGCATAAAATTAAAACATGAAAATGGTGCCACCAAATACTATTTGGTTGATAATTTTGTTTTCGATTCGTTGTACTCGTTAATCGTGTACTATCGTAAGAACATGTTGCGTAGTTCGGAATTTTCGATAACACTTAAAGAGCCGGTACCGCAACCGAAAAAGCATGAATCACAAGAATGGTTTCATCCTCATACAACCAAAGAACAAGCCGAACAGGTTTTAATAAAACTAGAGGTTGGCTCTTTTCTTGTACGACCCTCCGTGCAAAGTGCCAATGCGTTTGTTATCTCCTTTACCATCAATCGTAAAATAAAACATTGCCGTATAATGCAGGAGGGACGCCTCTTTGTAGTCGATACTAATCAATTTGAATCATTGGTGTCGTTGGTGAAACATTATATGCGCAATCCTTTGTATCGTACCGTTAAACTTATGCATCCTGTCTCCCAGGAGTTACTTAAACAAAAGTTGTTGGCCTGTCAAGCTTCGCTCGATCACCATGGCAATGGTGGTGATTTTAATGATGCATCCAGTTATATGGATCCAAGTTTGGAGGATACGGTTACCTGCAAGGCTCTATACAGTTATAAGGCTGATAAACCCGATGAATTATCATTTCCAAAACACGCCATAATAACCAATGTCCAAAGAAACAATACCATGTGGTGGAAAGGTGATTATGGTGGCATGAAGCAAAGACATTTGCCTTCCAACTATGTAAAGGTACGTACATATGTTTTAAATGAAGTATAAGTAAAGATGTATTTTGTGTTTTTAGGTTATAGACTCTTCTTCGGACGACTATAACAGCTTTAATGATGAAACAAATAATGAACAATTTTCACGCACGGACTCTATTGAAATTCATGGAGCCGTAGCCTCTCTATTTGAATCCAATGAACCAGGCATTCTGCTGAAACTTCAAATACAAACACCCACTATGCAAAATTCCTTTGTTGTAGGCTTTGATAATCAGGATCAAGCATATGATTGGTTTAAGGCCATTCAAGATGCTGCTTTAATAGCAAATCAATTGGCCACGGAACGGAGAAAAAAGGAACGTTCCGCTCGTGTTGCCAAGGAAATGTCCGATTTAATTATCTATTTCCGCAGTGTACCATTTCGTGAACATTACTGGGTCTTTTACGAAATGTCCAGTTTTCCCGAAACCAAAGCGGAAAAACAATTCCTGCAGCAAAACACTTTATTGTTTTTGGCCTATCATCGTAATCAAATTAGTCGTGTGTATCCGAAAGGTCAACGTTTGGATTCTTCCAATTTTAATCCTGTGCCATTCTGGAATGTGGGTTCTCAGATGATAGCGCTTAACTATCAAACCGGCGACAAGGCCATGCAATTGAATCAAGCCAAATTTCGCGATAATGCCCAATGTGGTTATTTGTTGAAACCGAAATTTATGCTGGCCGAAGGTTTTGATCCCAACAATCCTTTAACCATAAGTCCATTGGAAGAGAAGCTTGTCAGCATACGCATTATAGCAGCCAGACATCTATTCCGCGCTGGTAAATGTACCAATCCGTTGGTAGTGGTAGAAATTGCTGGCGCCTCCTTTGATACGGGCATAAAACATCGCACCAAAGTATGTGAAAATGGCTTTAATCCTGTATGGAATGAATCATGCGAATTTTCCGTACGGAATCCATATTTTGCTTTACTACGCTTTGAAGTACAAGACGAGGACATCTTTGCTGAAACACATTTTGTAGCTCAGGCATGTTATCCTTTGAATTGTATACGTACAGGCTATCGTAGTGTTATATTGCGTAATAAATTTAGTGAAGAACTAGAACTGGCATCTTTACTTGTACATGTGGAAATAAAACAGGCATCAGCTACAGAAACGCATGCCGTTATTGGATTTTAAAAACAAATGAATCGCCAACTATTTTGTAGTGGTGTGGATGATAATAGCATACATAGCGAGAGTTCTTTTTGCGCACCACATAATTATAAATTGAAACTAAATACGCACAATATTTGTTTTTTTTTTTTTTAATTTTGTAATTTCTTCCACTATTTGTATTTAGTGTTCTCAAGTAATGTATTGTTTTTCTATGTAGATGTTTAACCATTAAACAAAGTTTATTAACTTAAAGACTTAGTATATTTTTTATACCGCATTTTTTTTTCGTATATTATTTTCTTTTTAGCAAATTTTATTCTCATTTTTTTTATTCTATTATTATTTGTTTAGTTAAACAAAATATGCTTCCAAAAAGTTTATTATTTATAAATGTTTTTATCGAAATTAAGCACTATAATTATTTATTATAACTGCATATACTATTATTAATTGTATTTAATCATTTTGCATTTTCTTTTTAATGTTATTACGACAACTTCCATTAAAAACAAAAAATAATTTAAATAGTCTTCTGTATTTATCAAAATGTGATTGTAAAAGTTAACGAATAAATAATATTTTGTGTAATAAACTATATTTTTAAAATAAAATCATTCGATCGCCTTTCACCTTTATTCCGATATAAAATGAATAACATCGTATAAATTTTAAACTAAAATTACGAAATTAATGGATGTCAAGTCATTGAAGACCAGAGATACAATTTTGGAACAAATATGTGAGAATTTTCTTAGTACTGGACTAAATTGGATTGGATTTGTTTAGTTATCTTCTCAAGTAATGGCTTTAGTAATATATCTTAGACTACAGACTTTGGTATTTAATAGGGTTCAGAAACGGGACTGACTAGCTATCTTTAAAGATAGAAATTCTATCTTTATTTTCGTAATTGTAAGGTCAGTATGCACCAATAGGCCTCTGTTTGAAGGAGAGGAATTGTGAAACACAGTAATGTGCCATCCTTCCGAACTAACCTAACCACATTTATAAATTGCATTAAATGAGAGAGATTGGATCACGCTATGTGGTGTTAGTAAAATACGATTTTGTCCGAAAATTTTTTTTTTTTCAATTTTTTGTGATAGCTTGGCTTAAGTATTATTAAAAATCCCCATATTTTACAATTCTTCGATGGAAAACTAGAAAATCCAAAGACGAATAGCGTAAGCGACCAAAACAGTATTGACTGACGATTAGAAATGTTTCTTTGAGTAGTTGATAAGATTTTCAAGGAATTGTCTAAAAAGTGCTTCCTCTAACAACGAAGCTCATCAATAGGCCAAACACATTAAATGTGAACCAAATACATAAATCACTAGCTGACCCGGCGAACTTCGTCCCGTCCAAAATTGATTTTTTTTATTTCCCAAAACAGGTCACATTATATATTTATTGTAATGCGCTGCATAAAACAGTTATATAAAAATAACTAACTAACTTACTATAAGTGTGTGGATATATCTAGTTCAAAATTTAATCGAAGTCGGTACGTTATTTAGGTGAGGCATACAAATAATAACAAAAAGAGGCCCGAATCATGGGTAGCGCTGACGAAGTTGTAATTGTTGTACTCGCTCCAAAACAAAAACTAACAGACATACGTATTATATATGTACATATGTAGTTATAAACCATCGAATTAGCCGACTTATAGGTATCTTTTAAAGGGGGAGGGTTGCCACGCCCATTTTTGGTGAGTTTGTCGATATCGACTACGAACTTACCCACCAAATTGCGTTCGTCTACGATCACTATGTCCTTAAATATTCAATTTTAAAGGTTTGTCACGCCTACTTTTTCTATATCGAATTTTTTTTTTTCAAACCATCTAAACCTGATAAGCTTTCGAACAAAAAAAAATGGCTAAAATCGGTTCAGTAGTTTAAGGGTTATAGGGGGAGGGTTGTCACGCCCATTTTTGACAATCGACTCTACGAACTCACCCACCAAATTTTATTCGTCTACGATCAATATGTAGCTAAATATTCAATTTTAACGATTTACCACGCCCTCTTAACATTTAGGGATATGAAAAATAGATGTTGTCCGATTCTCAGATCTACCCGATATGCACACAAAATTTCATGAAAATCGGTCAATCCATTTCGGAGGAGTTTAAACACTAACACCGTGACATGAGAATTTTATATATTAGATTACAATCTTAGACGTACTTACATATTGTAACTTTAGTCAGGATCACGGCCTGGTTCCTCACACTTCCAATGTTGTATGTGCGAAACGTACAGTTAATGCTGAATCCAATCGACACATTTGAGAAGCTGTTCCAAGGCTGTTACGAGATGGCGGCTGAGGGACAGTCGTCGTAGAAACATTATTTTTTTAAGATGTCAGAAACTGATGTTTGAACTATAGAACTCTCGTCTAAACTGACCATAGAGATAAAGAATATTCTAGCAGCGGTGGTTATTAAAGCGGTAATAGTCTGACGACTGTAGTGCGTGCAGAGTGATTGCTTAAAGGGTTCATAATAATTTTTACAAATGGTTGCTTTCATTTTCATTCGCGTCTCATGTTTCGCGGCACTTTACACTTCATTTACAAAGAGAATCAACATAACCGTTTTTTCCAAACTTATTCACAAGTTTGTAACACAATATAACGTTTGTAACATATTTTTTTTAGTTAAACTGATCGACTAAGTTTCATTTTCTGGGTTTTTCATTTCCATTTTTTAGCCATAAACAAATCCTGATATTTTTGGTGGGAAATAAATAACTAGGAATAAATAACTAGCAAAGAACGTTACTTAACTGGCCACCCTAAAAATAACTTTTTAGATTTTGAATTACTTTTTAGAGTGGCCAGGTAAATCCAAAAAACCACAGAGAAGATCCAGACAAACCAGCTGACTGCTGATAAAGTACTTAACGCAGATCCAAATTTAAATGTTGGCAAACTTAATGCGTTGCATTAAATGAAAGATAGCAAATTAAACAAAACATATAAGAAAACTTATATTTAAATTCTGCTGCCAGTTGGAAAAGTCAAAGTTTCACTTATAAGGGATTATATGTGATTCGGACCAATCGTAAATTTCCCCCTTAAGTCATCACTGTTTGCATAATTTCCCATAAGAACTCCAACGATCTGGCATCACTCGATAATGCTATTGGACCAACACCAACAAGGGCTATTTACTTTATATGCATTGACCAATACAATTTTATTGCTGTGCTGTGAGTGAAACAGTAAAAGGAAAAATATTTTTATTTATCAGTTTATTTTACGAAAGTGAATAAAAATATTAAATGCTTTGTTTTTACTGTGACTACTGCAATTAAAATGCTGCAGTTAAGCAAACGAGAGTGTAATTAAATTAACAATAAGAAATACGACAAAAACAAATTCATTATAAAACAAAAGAAACCAAAGCAGAACAGAGAAAAACAACGAAAGCGAACAATAAGAAAAAATCCAAAAGGGCAAACAGTTTTGGAACATTTTTCTCAACAAGCAGTGCTTAAACGAACACGGAGCAACAATTGCTAGCGCATTGCGTCAAATATAAGAAAATATACAGTGAAATTAACAAAAAGTCTTAGAAATTCAAATTAAATTGTGTTAAATATATCAAAAGGTCAATTCATACCAATAAAAGTGTATAAATAAACAACAACAAATTTTAAAGAAATTTCTTCCGCATTAGCAAAAATAAAAAAAAAACAAAAATTAAAATGAAATCCTCATTTTATTTGCGATTAATCGCTACAGTAAGTCTCCTGCTTGTGGTGACCAATGCCGCCGACCTTGATCTAAGTAATATTGATGTGAATGAATTTAAAAACCAATTGCCCGACGAATTTCCCAAAACAAATCTTACACTCGATGATGCCAAAACTTTAGTTAAGGACAAGTGTTTAAAGGTGGCTGGTGATGAGGAAGGCGAAAAGGCCTACAAAGAAATTGAATCTTCCACGTTGTTGTTAGCTGAGTGCATTAATAATATTGTCAACTTTACCGCCGTTCAGGAGGAAATAGATCTTGCCTCGCCTAAAGGCGAATTGGATGTAGTGTTCAACAAGTATTGTTTAAAAAGGCCAGAGGCTTTGGAGTGCATAGAAAGCTTTAATTCGAAACTTACACCCTGCCTGGACAAAGAGGAACGTGATAATCAAGATGTGTTCTTACGTATCATACGTAGTCTTTTAAATTTCGTTTGTCATAAGGGAGGTGACCAGATTGCCTTATTCATTGCTGAAAAGGGTCCCCAGTGTTTGGAATCTCACAAGGAGGATATACAGAATTGCATTAATAGCACTTTCTCCGGTTATGTTCCCGCTGAGGGCATTGAAAATGTCAAAAGCTTGCCAAAATTCGTTATGGGTCCCGAGCAATGCAATGATGTGGATCGTTTGGAATCTTGCATTGTTAAGAAATTGGAGACTTGCGAAGAAATAACTCCAGCCAATATAGTTGAATCAATGTTTCGTTTCATTAAAAATGAAACAATTTGTCGTTCAGTTGGCAACAAAGATAAACAGTATGCCGAGAACGGTAGTAATTCGTTGATAATGAGTTTGAATTCCTTGCTACTGTTGGCGTTTGCTACTGTTGTGGCAACATTTAATCGCCAAACAATGGCTTAAACATATGTTCCTCATAAACAAGTGGAAAAAAAATCTAAAACCACAACAAAATGGTACTACAACTTCAACAAATTAAATTTAATCAGCAACAAAACTAAATCAAACAAATGGTAAATGTTTAAAAAAATTTAATTTTATGTATTTAGCTTTATCACAAAAAAAATATATTCACTTATTTTAAATATTCGGTTTCTAACTCTGTTTCATACATACATATGTCGACCAGAATTACGTCATAGATTTGCCACAATATCCATGTTATATTTATCAATTTTATCCATGACCGGTTTCTCAATGCTTAAAAAGTTTATTATAAGTTTGAAAAGGATAAAACATTTTATTTCTTATCTATCTTCTATTAAGAATTTCTATTCTTTGTTTGGAAAATTTTGCAAAAAAGTTTAATATCTTGTCCCTGTTCTTTATTTTTTGTATGCTTGTACCGATGTTTTCGTCAACTTTTCACTGATTTTGATATGACAGTTATACAGACAGTCGTCTGTAAGTAATCTTTAGAACACTCAAACAACAGCGCATATACTATTTGACAGATTCAATCATTCTTATATTTTAAAAATATTTGTAAACCTTTACTTAAACAACCAAAATTGTATCTGTCATCACATATAAATGTAAATAAGTAAACGATTTCAGGAAATTGATTTCGAAAATTTATTTGAAAACAACTCAATCACTGAAAAATATTTAAAGACAAATTTTCGATCATCTGAAATCACTTACTTACCTTACGAAAACAGGGGAATTATTTTAAAAGATTTCATCTTCAACCTGTAGTTAACAGTCACATTACTTGTAATATTACTTTTATTGAATTTTAATTAATTATAGAAACAAATTAATTGAATACCCAGTAGTTATTAAGAAATAAGGAAATTGTAATGCACAGAAAACGCATACATTTCGAGAAAAAAATGCATTAAATTAATCTGTGATTCAACAAAATCTTGTAATTTCTCAGAAAAGATTGCATTTACAATATATTTTAATAAAAATTTAATTAAACACATACATATATTTAATTGCATGTTTTTATATGGCAAGCTGTTTTGAAAATGTTTACATATTAAAAAATCACTCATTTTCTTAATAACTTCTACTTCAAATTGAGGTTAATATCAAAAATTTATGTAAGTAAAGCTAACTCTCTATTTCAGTAAAACAATCAAATTCTTTAATCGTGTTTATAAAATTGGCGATAGTCTGAAGTAGCTTTGCTTGCAGAAACAGACAAAAAAGAAAGAATTTAAAATAATAATATACACGTTCCCTTATATTATAGCGTCGTGTACATCTTTTAGTAGTTCATTTTTTTCATTTTTTCCTTTTCTGACTTTAGCGCGATGTGTCATAAACAGCTTTAAGAATTGTGCAAATATTTTGAATCTTATTTTACCGATTTCAACCAGCACAACAAAACGTTCACAAAATTTCAAACTGTTCTATTCTTTTAAATTCATTCTTAAACTCTTTTTCGTCTTCATTATCGCATTAATTTTTAAACTCATTTTTGTATTCATTTTCAAATAAATTTTTTTTTATTAACTGAAGGACGTAAAACATTTCCCAATTTCTAAGACATTAATTTTGTATAATGATATCAACAACATAACATGCGAAAAACATATTAAAAATTTTATGAATGAAATGTTTTCCAAAAAAGTATGACAGATAAAAACATAATTTCGAGATTAAATTAAATATATGGGTGTTGCCGCAAAAACGAACGCAATTTACAAATTTAATCAAAAGAAATAAAAAAAAAATAGATTTTAATTTAATTATAAAAATGCTCCAATTATTATATTATGCTCCAAAAAAATAGCTCCTTTTTACAACCTAGTCAATGGTACAGTGAAACGTTGACAGAAATGAAAGAAGCTTAATTTCTATTTTATTCTCTTCTATTAAATGCAATCAGAAAAACCGAAAATAATTGGTCTTTTCAAACAGGTTTACAAAATTATTTTGTTTGCTTCTATTTATAATGTTAATGTACAAATCAACGTTGATTACCTCTCTGATTGGAGGTGTATTTATTTATTATTAACTATTTTCATAACTTAATCTAATACAATACGATTTTCCTTTTATTAACCATGACTCTATTATTCAAGTTTAAATTATATAGCTTTATTGATCCTATTTCACTGCTAAATACTTACAACTTGATCGCTTGAAAACTGTATCAAAGGATTCAAATACTGTAATTTCCTGTTTTTAAGATGTTTATTTTTTAAAGGAAACTTGTCATTATCATTGCACGATAAATTCAAGACATTAAAGTTTGAGTATACTTATGTCATGTTCAATGGCAATAAAATTTTGTCAGCCAATCATTTCCTTCGCATACTACCTCTATCTGTCATCGTTTTGGAAAATAAATAATAATGACTCAGTCGGCCATCAAAATCTAATTCTTGCATAAAATTAAAATTATGGAAAATATTAATTTTTTACTTCTAAAAATCCCCTTAAGTTTTTTTGAATGAAATTAGATCTCTGTCTCACAGGACTCATATTACGTTATTCTAAATAAAACCAGAAAAAAATGAAAACGTGTTACTACAAGTAACGATGAAATTTTCGAACAGAAATTTCGTCTTTGGCATGATTAACTGAAAACATGCGCATAATTTTTAAACTGAATCATCAAATTACGAAACAAGTCTTATCATTGTCAATTTGTTTTCCTTTATGTGGTCAATTAACTTAAGTAAGCAAGAGTTCAATAAGTACTTAGGCACAGCAGACTCCAGCTCACTTACATTATCCTTAAATGACCATTAACTAATTTTCTTCTCAATTTCAAGACCCATTTTATTATAAAATGGTGCATTCTGGGTATCGGAAGAGATTTTGTAATTCGAAAGAAAAAAGTTCATGGCCAATTGACGATATTTACATATGTTTACACATCACGATACAATTTCGTTACAATTTTCAGTCGATAATTTCTGTTGAGCCCGGTCAAGTGTAAACTAACCTTTTAATCCAGTTTCAACTTTAGTTATTTCATTAGAGGGTTTTTTACGTACTTGATACAGCCATAAAAACATTTTAATTAGTTTTTTTTTTTTTTAATTAAATATAATTTTTAACGGCTTTTAAAAACAGGTCAATAACGATATTATGTACATAAAATTATAAATGTTAACGACTATATCATACAGTGTTTTTAATTTTAAAATATTTTTTTCTTCTTTTTTTTTCAGATTTCATTTTGCAAATGTAATAAAGGGTTTGAAAATAAAAAAAACTATGTAAAAAATTGTCAATATTAATAATAATAAATTGTTTATTCATGGATTTTTAAACTGTTTATTATTATGTATATTGCTCAATAATACAAATTTATACAAATTGTCTGTAAAGAAGCGTTAAATATGGATGAGTGTTAATAGCAAAAATATTGTTTTAAAGTTAATAACACCAACTATTTTCACCTTTAACGATCTAATAGGCGTATTTAAAGTATATTATAAATAATACAACTTATATAATAAATAGTAATAATTAAGTATCAAAGTTTACTTAATAAATAAGAAAATTGATTCGAATAGTTTTGATTGTTTAAGTTTTAAAATATATAAAAAAAAAATTAAAATTTTAAAGTAACATAAACATTCAATACTACACATTATTTACTAGTTACTAGTTTATTATATTTCTTTCTTTCTTTGTAATAGAACTTGTGTAAGTTTAGCTAAATAAATGGAAAGGCGTTTGCCCAATTTATTTTAGAATTTTCCATTATAAACTTAAATTCAATAATTCTTAAATCTTTTGATTCAGTGTATTAATTAGTAAAAAAAAAAGGAAATGTTTAATAATGAAATGATTTGATATCTTGAAACTAGTAATTAATATTGCAGTAAATTAGAGTACCATAGGAGAACTGTACATTGTCCTATAAATGAAATCTCAAAAATTAAATTTTTATATATTAAAACTGAAGTACATATAGTAATTAAAGCGAAATTTATAATCTCAAATGAATTGAATTGAATCTTTCACATACATAGGATATGTTTTAGTTTATAAAATTTTTCCCATAAATATACACTGTCTTATGATATTGATAATCAAGTCATTGGCCAAGTTATTTTTTTTTTTTCATTTTATACACAATTATCTTTCTTGATTTTTCGAAATAAAATGAGTAATTTGTTTGCTTTTTTCCATTTCTTTGCAAGAACAGCAGAATTAACTTTATGTCGTATTTAATAAATAAGTATGTACTGTATGTACACACATATGTACATATATGTATGTATGTATGTACATGCATATTTCGTAATTACTGTTTAAAGTCTAGCTTTAAAATAAATTTCTACACAAACACAAATATTAACTCACTTAATTTTCTTTTATATGCATTTTGTTAAGATTTGGTTTTTTTAATTAATTATGAAATAATACTCTTTTGTACCTATTTTTCTATATATTTTTACAACCTACTCTAAAAAGAAAAATTGTTTTTGTATGTACTATTAAAAAAAAAACATCAGAAATGAATGAAGAATCTGATTTTTGTTCTTAAAAAAAGTAAATAAAGTTTATTTTCTAATAATGGAGAAAAAAAATTAATTTATTGTATAAAAATAATAAAAGAAAAAAAAAAACAGTGAGTATACTAGTATATAAAAAACAATTCTATATTTTTATTTTCTTTATTTACTAAATTTATTTACAGCAAGCAGCTAGCTAGTAAGTGTTAATGAGAAGTATTAGCAATGAAAGGTTTTCAGTAGATACCTGATAATTTTACTACTTACCTTAGGATATAGGAAACAAATTAATATTAAACTTAAAAATTTAATATTTTGTTGTAATAAAAGTTTCCTGTTTTTAAGTTCTTTTCTTTCTCCGGACGTTTATTGACCTTCATTTATATCATAAATTATAGAGCGGTGTAAAGAAAAAAATCAAATATGATATTGAAGGCTTGCCATGTATAAAAAAATGTTGTCATCTGCAAACAAACGTAGATAGAATTAGATGGTAGAGACTGAAACATATAAAATTTCATAGTTTTTTTTATTGTTAATTTATTTACTAATTCCTAACTGATATTGACTATAAGTTTTTTGAATTAAAAATGCTAAATTATATCATTAGATAATGAACGTGTTACCACGCTAGAACATGTAAGTAAGAAAGTAAGTTTTGTGTCAAGGGATTAGGATGCACTAACAGTTTATTAACATAATTAATACTTTGATGACGTTAGAATACTTGAATCCTTATTCAGAATAGCATTTTTTACGAAACAGAGATTACCAGTGATTGTTCTAAATACATATCTTCATTTGTATTCTTTGTAGTTTTCCTATGTTTATTGTCCTAAGGTTGGATTACAAATTGGTTTTATTATTGTTATAAGACTTTAAATTCCAAACTAAAAGTTGATCTCCCTTTCATAAAATTTTTATCACGTTGGAATCAGAGATCAGCAATGAATCGTATTTTAGCTACTCATAGGTACTTATGAAATTTTGAGTATGAGTGAGTCAAGAGTATTAAAATTCAACTACTCTGATTCATTCGTACTCGCTACAACATTGATTTATAAGTATAGGTTGCAATGAGTATGAGTACAACGTTGACATCAAACTCACAACATTCGAATCAATGTTTGATTCATACGCCTACTCATTCAGATTCATAAATTTAGAAAAATACTTATAATACTTACGAATGATTCGAGTCACTCGAATCATTCATCAAAATTTACAGTAGTAGTTATTGTTGCATTTACAAAAGAAGAGAAAAGACAAAGACAGCAAGCAAAGCACACACACAACCTTCTAGCGAGTATTGTGGTGTTCGTACTCGAATCATACTTATTTTTTGCTTCGTGTATATGTTGAATCATGGAGAGTCGAAATCAACAACATCATGCGTATTGTTAAGTATGAGTACGATTAGTATTTCTAACTTTGAATATGAGTAGTATGAGTATGATATTAAAATAAGTATGAATGCGTATAAGTAGCTGAAATTATAAGTATGACTCGAATCTACCCATCGTTTTGAATACTCGTTGCTGATCTCTGGTTGGAATATACTACTAGCACATACATATTTTCTAGAAGGCGTCCAAGCCTATGTTGTAAAATAATTTTGCACTAAATACAAATGTATCTACGAATATGATTCATTGTGACTTGAACTTAATAATTTTATGTTAACACATCGCTTCATATCCCACACCATAATTCACTTTACGCTGTTGACCTGCTGGTAATTAATTTTTAGGATTACTACTAATCCTACTTATTCTACTGAAAGTTTATCGGTCTTTTATTTAAAAATTTTTAATACTTCTTTTGGAACTATATCCCTCTGTTATTATGCGATCTAATTAGCAACAGTGTTTGTCTTCCCATTCGTGGTTGTTTATGCGGGCTTTTCCCTACTTTTCTGTAATACGTGTTAATCGATGTATCAAAATGGATATATCACCGGCATAAAATTAGCTTCTACGCAGTTTCTCTGAAATGTTGCCTAAGTCACTTAGTATTTTAAAACAGTTGCATTCAGATACCACATAATAACGTGCTGATCTTTTCCGTGACGCACCAGGAATAACAATCTGATGCATCGAGAATTCTGAAAACTTTGTAAATCTATTTAAACATTTTATAATATAAATGACAAATTGATAGATGCTTAAATATATATATACGTTCGTATATATTTTGTGTTTTTTTTTCTGGCTGTATGAGTCTTAATTGTTGATATAAATGTTGGGTATTTTTGTTATAATGAGTATCAGAGTATGAATTTCAAAGTGTAGGAAATTCTCGTTGTTTGTAATTTTACTTTTCAGATGTACATATGTACATGACAAACACGTGTGAAGGGTGTCTCGAAAAAGAGTTTATTTATTTTATTTAAATTAAAAAATACGGAAATCTTTTATCGAACCAACGTTTATTACTTTTTTATTACAGAATTTGCGAATTTAAAGGTAAACTAAATTTTTTTCTTCAAATGTAATATGTACTTATAATAAAGACATCCTTGAAGTTCTTAAGACGCTTCAGTATGGCCCACATCGCGAGCTACGCCCGGAAACATGTGCTTCATATTTGTAAAATAGAATATATGTATAGTAAGCCTCACAAATATAAACTTTCTTTTGGGATACCCTGTATTTGCAAATTGTATAAATGTCTATTTGTTTTTCTATTTAAGTCTCTGTGTAGACTATTAAGTTATTCTCAGTTAATAACATTGACCTTTGAACAATTATTATTATAGAAGAAATCATGGTCCATTAAATCAGGCTTTGAGATGAGCTACACGTATATGTATACAGAAATTTAAAAATAGTATCTCGTCTGGTGTTAAGTATTAAAAGAAAATTATGTTGTGTAAATATCAATGCATGCATGTACTTCAATTGAAGTAATTTATTTACATTTTCAACATTTTTTGACAGTATAAATAGGCGAATTTTATATCCGGTATTTCATAAGATACGTAATATTTAAAAGTTCTCATTTGCTACTACAAACAAAAACAAATACTATGCTGAACACATGCTTTCTTATAGCAATTAAAAATAAAATTAAAACGAAAGATTTAAAATGTCTATTTGCGACATTTGACGACATACAGACATTTATACGGATAAGTAATTAAAAAAATTATACACACGTTTATATGTATCTCTATATCTTGGCAATTAAAACATTGAAACAATTCCATTGAAGACAATTCCATCGTAATTAAAATTGAAATTATACCTTCAAATCGTACATTTAAAGGCATACTCACTTCACTTTCTTTATAGAGATAAGAAATTATTCACATGTTTCATTTATTACAATACAAATTATAAATTATATTCAAAATATTTTATTTTATAACGAGGTAAAATAAAAGTAAGACTTTGTATCGAACTTTAATCTGTAAAAATACCTCAACACACTAACTTTGTTTAATTGTACAGCCGTCGGACTGAATATATTACAATAAATTACAATAAATATTATCATTAAGAACTAACTTAACACAAGTAGAAATCCTGTCCTACATTGCGTGTGAACTCAAAATTAGACTTAACATAGGCTCGAGATCTAGATCTTTAAGATTTCTATATTTCCGGCTTATAAAGGAATCATGTCCGGCATCTAATACATCACACTCACACTACTAGCAGACATCAACTCAGCTACAATAGGGTCATAAATCGGCATCCTCCACCTATATCCGATACCGAAAGGCGGCTGCCAAGGGTTACCAGGACCATTCTTGCCCAGCTTAGATGTTGCTATTCAAACATACTGAATAGCTATAGGGCTAAGATCATCCCTGGAACCTCAGATAGCTGCCATTCATGTAACCAGGCACCACATGACACGGTGCACATCTTCAGCTGTCCAGCTAAGCCGACAGCCCTACGACCCATTGACCTGTGGCTGAACCCAATGACTACAGCGGACTTCCTTGGACTACCAACCACTTAACATCGGACAACGTACACATACAACTAAACAACAAATTACCTGCATCTCTAATTCATTCCATCCCCATCAAATTACACAGGCATACAACCATATTTACAAAACCAACTTTTTATATTATATACAGGGAAAAGCTTCCGGAGACAACAGCCGAACTGCTACAACAACAACAACTAGTAGAACGGTAAATATCCAAACGGTCCAAAACGACGTAAATATTGTCCGTATGATTCAAACACAAATACTAATTGAGATAGTAAAAGTTTACATCTTCTTAACAGCGTTGAAGCCACTCCTTTATATTAGAAATCAGGTTATAAGTCCAACCTCGTTTTGTATGCTTGATCATCATCGTTATTATTCATTCTTCATTCTTTTTACTTGAACCGGCGAACGCTGTTTCTAATAAATATTCATAAGTTCCCTAGCCAACAAGACAAAAGGAATTATGTCTGCGATTAGAAATACTGCCTCATCAGAGATAGTTCTATAACCACAACATGTTCTTAAGTCGATAAGCCTTTACATTGGCGCTGTTCTATCGCGGTAAGACTTGTACTGTAGACATACTCCCCAGCATAAAGTCCTACGTTCCTAATTAGTGCTATCTGCATTTATTCTTTTTTTATTTCTGAGAAATGTTGGTTCTCCAGTGTTAGGCATTATTGCAGCAAGTGCTTTAAACGTTCCACACAATCAATACTCCCAGATACTTAAGAGTGTCCGTGCTAATAATTCTATTTACTTATTTACTAAATTGGTCATTAAAATGCTTTAGTCAGGGCAAGAAAGGCGACTACAACTTAAAAATAAGTTGTTATCAGGAACAGTCACACAGTTCAACATAGGCTTTTATTTATGGGTGCTGTTATTAACCTTAGACGATTACACTTCTTTTTTGTACATTAAGGTTACTCTTCGTTGAATCGACAAACACTTTTACCCTAATTGGTTACTGTTCGTCGAATCCTCGAAGCATATTTACTCTTTATCATATAACTCTTTTATGTTTGACCAAATTTCGCTCTTTTTATAAACAATGTTGATTGATTACGAAAGTTTGTAGTGAGTAAAAATACCCGGGCCACCCATTTTTTAATCCTTGATGGTCAGTTTTGTACAGTAAGGTTACTCTTCGTCGAATCGACGAACAAAAAAAAAATTTTTTTTCGTCTACTGACTGCAAGCTTTTATTATCAAATAACGTTGTTGAAAAAATGAGCGAAATTTCGTCAAACATAAAAGAGTTATATCGACGCCTCCATTCTATAACGTTTTTAATGTTCTTGCATTTTTAAATTCTACGTTTTCTAACTTAAATAGCGTCAAAATTTGGTTAAGATCCGCCGATCCGTTCCGAAGTTATAGGGAAAAATCTACTTAAAATACACATATAGTCTTATGTAGCGTGAAAACTTTGAGAGCTCATAACTCAAAACACACTTTTTCGACTTAGAATGTTATAGAACGGAGGCGTCGATATGATAAAGTGTAAATGAGCTTCGTCGATTCGACGAAGAGTAACCGTCCAGGGTTAAAGAGCATTCTAGTCCTTTCCTGTACGCTGCAAAGTCCCACTTCTCTACGTAGATCACGTTAGCACACACGCATTGGGTCATATTAGCGCACTCTATGATCAGAGTATTCTAGGATTGTAAAAAAAGTTCTTCGTTGACACCATTCTGAGGATCCACTTACGTGTTCAATAAGGAGGACTTTTCCATATAAACATATCCGCCGAAGCTGCAGTGTTGCTTGGGAACAAAAAACGTCGCTAACTCCTTGTACTGTTGTTCAGCGATATAAAAGAATATGGAGAAATTATGAGTAAAACTATCCAGAAGTAATAGATACCAGACGGCTATGTTGGTTCGTAAAATGTTTTAGGCTCGATCAGCAGATCAACTAGTTCTCACACGGACTTCAATTGGGGAAGCATGATGACAATACCAACGTTCTGTGCGCCTCAAAATGGTGATTAAGCTCTATGGACACACTGTTGAGTAAAATTGTTCTAAAGCATAGTGTATATACAAGCTTGGATTATAGTTTATACCGCTAATTGTTATCGTTTACGTGAGAACTTCTAGATGCAAAGTCCATTAAAAAATATTTTTTAAAATGACTTATTAAAATAATAATATTTTATATTTGTTATTGTTTTTGTTTTTTTTTTCTACGATCACACAACTGAGTAAATTAAAATGATAATGATTACAAATGGTACACAGGTATAGACGTCGTATGAATGAATGTGTATATCGGTTAGTAAGTGTATCACATGATTATTGTTTAATTTTAGTAGATACGCTTGATTTCGTTTTGTGTAAACGAACACAAACCAGTAAAAACCAGTAAAATCCTGTAAAGAAATTTTAAGTTCTTGAACGCATCTAATATTGCATTTAAACGTCAACTGTTTGATGAATTATACGAATGATTAAAATGCACTGTTTTTCGTAGATCGTAGCTTATCAAATGTAAATTGCATTGTTTATGTTAGACACTGTTTTATTTAAACAAATTATTTACAATGTAAATGTGTTTCATTTCACGGTATTAATAATTAAATAAAATTATTTAAGATTGCAATGTGTGATACTTGACAAATACGCCCTTTAAAATTGTATCATTAAAATAAATATTGAGTATTCGATTGTATTTTATTTTAGGGAATAATGGGTCAGTTGAGTTACCAGTTGTCCAAGAAGTTATTGTAGAACGGTGACTGACAATCAGCATTTTTATTTGGGAATAAGTACAACTAAAGGTTTTAGTCTATGACAACCTTAGTACATACATACATACATATTTGGTCATTACAACCCTTCAGTCAGGATTATTGACCTAGTTTCTCACGCCACTTATGTTGTGTGTGTTAATTTTATACATAAGTGGCGGGACCTACAGTTTAAAGTCGACTCCGAACGACAGATTTTTTGAGAAACTTTTCATGTCAATTTTATTTACTCTCAGAGTTTTTGCCAGAAATCTGCTGAGAGGAAATCGCCGAAGAAATACTTTTTGGATTTTGTTTTGATGTCTGGCCTGGGGCTCGAACCCTGGCCTTACGTCTAATAAGCCAACACACTACCTACTAGACTACGGCGACTTCTAATTTAATTGATCTAGTTTAATTGAGGTGATTAGTTCTGAAGTGTTATTTAAGTCCATAAGAACTATTGGCGTTTTCGACTAAGAGTGATTTTCCAATACATGGGATCCAATAGCGTCCAATGCATAACAAAACATTCGATTTGTCGATTTAAGGTTGACAGTGTCATCGGATCATATTTTTTTAAGATCGTCGTTCGCCTGACCATCACTTTCCCTTTAAGTCGAGCTCTATAGGTCGATGATTACCAGCTTCTTTTGTTCAGGATGGGATAATCTAGACACCAACGAAATATGGGAAAAAATGACAGCGCTACGTATCACATGCCCATGACTTTTCAAAC
The DNA here is from genome assembly GCA_927399465.1 of Sarcophaga caerulescens. Taxonomy (NCBI): domain Eukaryota; kingdom Metazoa; phylum Arthropoda; class Insecta; order Diptera; family Sarcophagidae; genus Sarcophaga; species Sarcophaga caerulescens. Next base: position 40,075,898 of record OV656873.1, on the reverse strand, counting down.
GAATATAACCCGCCTAGGGAATTGATGTATGCAGATCTTAATGTAAAAATTTTCGCAGATTTTTATTGCTCAATCATCGTGTAAATTTTTATATGTATCTATCGATAACACGTTGTTCAGTTAGTTGAGTAAAACTCAAAAATACCTTTTTTATATTTCTCGAACCCTCCAAACTTGTTTTATTTCACAAAAACTGTTTTTTTTTTACTTTACGCACAAATTTCTGGATTACTCAAACTGAATCGGGTCAGAAATGTTTGAGTAATCCAGAAATTTGTGTGTAAAGTCTAAAAAACAGTTTTTGTCAAATAAAAAAGTTTGGAGGGTTCGAGAAATATAAAAAAAATATTTCTGAGATCTACTCAACAAAACTCACAACCTACACTATGTCATTAGCCGGGTTTTTTTTTTTTATTTTGTCGCATAGTGTAATTAATAATGATTAATTAATGATCATTAGAAAAATATTTAAAAGTACTTTGTAGTATCAGTACTAAGAGACCAAATTTCAACAAAAGGGGGTTTGTTTTTTTATTTATTGAACACAATAGAATTATTAAACGATGTGTCACACCAGCCATCTGCGGAATCTGGGCTTTGTTTATTTGTTTCAAACAATATAAAAATAAAAAAATGAAAACCATTATCAGCACTTAAAAAAAACAGAAATTAATCATTTGAGAAAAACTATGCTTTAATATTAATATTCGACGTGTAAACAATCTGTGATAATTTATTTTTAAAAGTTCTCTTTAGAAGCTTTACTGTGAGAAATTAGAGCAATGAGCGATCTTGATCATGAGCCAGCTATGAAAACTTAACCAACTTAACCTCACACAGCAGAGGGGATAGAATCATTATCCTCTTGGGAAAGCATAAAATCTATTTGTAAAGTATCGGGTCCGCCATCTAGCTTTTTTTCTTCAACTAGTGCTTATTTCGTGAATGGTAACACTTAGCTCATGTCTGATTTGACAGATAATTAGTTTTATCTTTCCGCTGAACGAATATGGTTGTGTATACGCTTGAACAACGCTGGGAAATATTGCGACATTACTTTGAAAATCATGGTAATGTTGCAGAATGTGTGCGAAAATTGCGTACGGATTTTGGAAGAAGAGAAGCACCGTCAGCTCCGTATGTGCGTTATCTTGTGAAAAAAGTGAAAGAAACTGGCATACTCATCGATAAACCAAAGCGTGAAAAGCCAAAAACAGTGCGTACACCCGAGAATATTGCTGCTGTGGCAGAAAGTGTGCGTGAAGCGCCATCAACATCAATTCACCGTCGTTCTCAACAATTGAACATTTCGGAGACATCATTGAGACGAATTTTGCATAAAGACCTTGGTATGACGCCATACAAAGTCCAGTTGGTTCAGGAGTTAAAGCCAATTGTACATCCAATTCGTTTTCGCTTCGCTAAGTGGGCCTGCAATCGACTTACAGAAGATGCCGATTTTGGCAAAAAAAAATCATCTTTTCAGATGAAGCTCATTTTGTACTTGGCGGGTATGTAAACAAGCAAAATTGTCGCATTTGGGGCACAGAAAACCCTCACGCATACATTGAAAAGCCGACGCACCCAAAACGAGTCACTGTTTGGTGTAGATTTTGGTTCAGAGGCATAATTGGGCCATTTTTCTTCGAAAATGAGCAAGGAGTAGCCGTTAAAGTCAATGGCGATCGTTATCGGGCCATGTTGAACGAATTTTTGTTCACAAAAATTGAAGAGGAGGATATTGGCAACATTTGGTTTTAACAGGACGGCGCTACGTGCCACACAGCCGAAGCTATACTCGATGTTTTGCGCCCTGTTTTTGAAGATCGCATTATCAGCCGCAGAGCTGATGTCGTTTGGCCACCTCGGAGCTGCAATTTGACACCGTTGGACTATTATTTGTAGGGTGCCGTCAAAGATAAGTGTTACGCCGACAAGCCAGAGACAATTGACGCTTTAAAGGACAATATTCGTGAAGCCATTGGTGAAATACAGCTGCACACAATCGATAATGTGCTTAAAAATTGGACCGATCGTGTAGGCTACTGCATGGCCAGCCGAGGCAGCCATTTGAATGAAATTATTTTCCATTATTAACCGGAAGGATTGTACTTTCAAATAAAAAAAGAAATTTGAGAAAATATTCAGTAGTTTTTTTTTAAAGCATTTCAAAAAAAAAAGTTATTTGGCGGACCCTTTAAAAAAAAAACACAAATCGGCTTCGAACTCTGGCGAACGACTACATAGATCTTGTCATCAGTGTCGTTAGGAGATGCAGGATGAACTTTCCCTTCAGGAAAGAATACAATTCGAACCAGAAAAGGTCTTTGCTATGATTTACAAAAGCGGTACACGGATGGATTCTAAACGCTAAATGATAGCATCTCAAAGCACTTGACACTATTTTTTGGTATTGCATAAGCTATCGACCATAAGTTTTGTTGAATTTTCTTTGATTCTGTTTAGTTCATTACCCTGTTATATGATTAGCGTTGACCAATGTATATTCTTTTAAATGTTTTCCCATGTGCCACATTTTATGCAACATTTAATTCAGCCTGTTGTTGTAATACATGCAACAACTGGTAGTAAGGCTTAGGTTGCATTGTAACTGTGATTATTCTTCTGCTTGTATTTTATTTCATTACAGTTTTCTTACAATAGATTCATTTGCATGCAAAATGAAATACTTGTAAGTATTTAAAAAGTTCAAGTGCAGCCATTTAAACAACACCATTTCCAAGTTCTTAACCTAATTTCGAGACTAAACTAAAAAGCAATGACTGCAGGATTGTTCTTTAATTATATTGAGCAATCTATGTGCATATGTATGTATATTTAATGACTGCCATACGAACACACATTCGGGAGAGTTTTTTTCAATTCCTTACTGACCTAATCAAATGTCCAAATAAAACATAGCCCTTCCAGTAATATAAATATTCTTATTAAGAAATCCTTTTTTTTCATAGATAATGTTTTGACGGCGGCTTCGGACGTGATCGACGCAGAAAATCGTGACAAAACTAGATGGATATATGCACGATAATTCTGCTTAAACTCCAAAGAAGCACGCTCAGTATAGTTTTCGGGGTCATTACGAGGCATTGTTTTATGGGCATGTATGTGCGGTGCATTGGTTCCTTGCAAATGATTTCTGCAGAAGCTAAAGAGATGAGGAAGAAGGGGAGTGTAGTTTTTGCAATATGTCGGAGGAGAATAGGACATCTTGGTTCCTACTACATATGTAGATGATCTGAAGGAATTATCACGAATAAACGGGATAACGGGGATAACGGAAAATTATGTCATAATGGGGCCTAAGTGTATCCATCCGTCTTCCTCGGTGTACAGTGACCTCTATCTAATAAAAAGTAAATATTCGATATTCGATCTAACTCCCATTTGTGAGATAATGCAGAAGACATTCTTGGACTCTTTAGGTGACACAAAGTCTTCAAACAAAAACCTGGACATAAATATAGTTACGTTTTTACCCTTTTAAAAGGTTTGTGTTTAGTTTTAAATCAATTCTTTATTGTTCGCACAATTCCGTGTGCCACCTTTAACGATTTGACTTAAACAACAACAATACTTTAATTGTTATTATTCTTCGCACTCTTCCTCGTACACAATAACAATTGTTCAATAGATCTTTATAACAGAGATCTTCAAACCACAATTATTCTCTTCACACGTAACGTGTCTTCACACAAGACTGACTGAATTCTTTCTGAACTCACGTGTCTGAATTCTTATTGAATCGCCGTTGCCTGCTCTGTCTTCCCTTTTATACCACAGGGTAAGCAATCTGATGAATGCACTTGAAGGAGAATGTCTTTGCCTTCGCGAAATCTCTATAAATGCAAACAAGTTGCTTGCAGTGTTGTTGTTGCCTGTTTACTGTTTAACTGCTTTTTTATACTGCACTTTGTTGTTGCTTGTTTACTTCTTTGTCCCCTCATTTTTTTTATACTGATGTTGTTGCTATATTTTTGTTTATTCGTCCTTTATTTTTGTTGTTGGAGCTTTTGTTTATTAGACTACCACACAATATGTACAAGTATGGTGCTTCATATTGGAAATGGTGTAGTTAAAGACAAGACAAAACAAGACACATTTAATCTTCTAATATTTTGTTTGTATTATTTTTTGGTTTCTTTTTTGCATGAAAATTATGAGAGCATGAATGTGACATTCGAATATGAAATCCTCTTTTCTATTTTATAAGTTTTAAAACAATGAAATGTAGAACAATGGAATGTTTTTTAATGTTTGTATTTGACAAAATCGAAAACACTTCCGCCCTTTAAATGGTTGGACACTAGACTAAGTGCTACAATTAATATTTGCTAAAAAAATAAATAAATTTAACAAGAGCTTTTAATGCATTGTCATACCTGGTAACAAATTATTAACAATTAAACTAAAAACGCTTGAGAAACTTTCCTAATTAATTAGATTAGGTTAGGTAAGGCGGCGGAACGCTCTTGAAGGAGCAGGTCACACTTAAGCCAGTATTTAGGCCCATTGTGATACCACAAACAATATTCAACCCGGAGATTAAACATTTTCTAGAGAATACCAAGTCCCGAGTCCAAAATAAATCTTGCAATTGATTTATATTCTTGAACTTGTTCAAGGGTGTCAGAAAGTGGGAGATTAAAACACTCCGTATTTTTATGCCAAGAGCAGAGCACTAATACATGAGATGAAAGACAGTCTCTCGACCGTGGTCTAGTAGATAGTTTGTTGGCTTATTAGACGTGAGGCCTAGGTTCAAACCCCAGGTCAGGCATCTCCAACTAAACGAAATATGACAAAATATTTCTTCGGTGACTTCCTTTCAGCAGATTTCTGGCAAAAACTCTGAGAGTAAATAAAATTTGCCATGAAAAAGTTTCTCAAAAATCTGTCGTTCGGAGTCGACTTTAAACTGTAGGTCCCACCACTTATGTATAAAAATTAACGCACACAACATAAGTGGTGTGAGGAACTAGGTCGTAATCCTGACTAAAGGGTTGTAATGACCAATTATGTATGAAGACAGTCTCTTTCTCCTCCTCAGACTCACAGTTCCTGCAGAAGTCCTTCGACATATGTATCTACCAAAAGGACTGTTGCCCGTAAGAATCGCTATTGTGCAATGGATGTCCATGTGATTTAAGGATAAAAGTAAGTTGTCTAACAGAGTCTAGCAATACTGCAGGAGGGTACTTGTTGCCATCGAGATTGAACCTCCCTGTGATTCGTGTAGATAGACCACCAAAACAGTTTGAAGACGTCAAACTGCAAACCAAACGGAAAAAAGATGACACTGTAAATCGTAAACAAATGGCAGAAATGTAAATGTTGTACAACAAATAACTTGTGACACTTTAAAATCTATCGGAAAGATCCAAAAGCCTGGAAAGTGGGTATCACATGAATTGAATGACAAACAGCGAGATGGAAAACCGAAAAATCATTTGTGAAATTTAATATCAAAGACACGAATTGTTACTGGCAAAGAAAAATGGATTTATTTTTAAAATCCTAAACGGAAAAACTCATGGATTAATCCGGGACAATCATCAAGTTTGGCTGCAAAACCAGATCGATTCAGCAGCAAGGCAGTGCTGTGTGTCTGTTGGAAACAGAAAGGTGTGGTGTAGCATGAGCTTTTAAAATCTGGTGAAACTGTTAACACAGCTAACAAACTTGAATTTGATCGAAACACAACAAGAACGGGCCAATGCACCTGCACGCAAAGCAATACCGGTTCAAATAGGCTTGGCTCATTTCGACTACTAACGTTTTTTTCTGCCATCTAACGTTTTTTTTCAACTAGTGCTTATTTCGTGAATGGTAACACTTAGCTCATGTCTGATTTGACAGATAATTAGTTTTATCCTTCCGCTCAACGAATATGGTTGTGTATACGCTTGAACAACAACGCTAAGTGGGCCTGCGATCGACTTACAGAAGATGCCGATTTTGGCAAAAAAAAATCATCTTTTCAGATGAAGCTCATTTTGATCTTGGCGGGTATGTAAACAAGCAAAATTGTCGCATTTGGGGCACAGAAAACCCGCACGCATACATTGAAAAGCCAACTCACCCAAAACGAGTCACTGTTTGGTGCGGAATTTGGTCTAGAGGCATAATTGGGCCATTTTTCTTCGAAAATGAGCAAGGAGTGGCCGTTACAGTCAATGGCGATCGTTATCGGGCCATGTTGAACGAATTTTTGTTCACAAAAATTGAAGAGGAGGATATTGGCAACATTTGGTTTCAACAGGACGGCGCTACGTGCCACACAGCCGAAGCTACACTCGATGTTTTGCGCCCTGTTTTTGAAGATCGCATTATCAGCCTCAGAGCTGATGTCGATTGGCCACCTCGGAGCTGCAATTTGACACCGTTGGACTATTATTTGTGGGGTGCCGTCTAAGATAAGTGTTACGCCGACAAGCCAGACACAATTGACGCTTTAAACGACAATATTCGTGAAGCCATTGGTGAAATACACTGCACACAATCGATAATGTGCTTAAAAATTGGACCGATCGTGTAGGCTACTGCATGATGGCCAGCCGCGGCAGCCATTTGAATGAAATTATTTTCCATTATTAACCGGAGGGATTGTACTTTCAAATAAAAATAGAAATTTGAGAAAATATTCAGTAGTTTTTTTTAAAGCATTTTCAAAAAAAAAAGTTATTTGGCGGACCCTATATTTGTTTTCATCGATGAGAAACGCATTGGCTGAGTGGCACTGTGATTCCTACGGAGAAGTCGAAAATTGGGTGTCTAATCGGTTTGCTTTAAAAGACGAACAGTTTTATTTGCGTGGAAGCCACAAATTGTTTGAAAGATGGAAAAAAGTCTAGCCAGCAATGGCCAATACTCTGAATAAAATGTGTTCTACTTTCCCATTAAAAATTTGTGTTTTATTTTCGCCACAAAAAAAAATAAAAACGTTGTATAAATGATTATTTAATAATTTTATTAGTTATTCTTTATAATTTTTAATTAAAGTTATACTATAAAAACTATGTATTTAAATTGTATGTAACATATGCAACATATCGAAAAAAGTAAAACAAAAAATAGCCAAATATTTACATATGGGTACATGGGTCTATGGGGTATTTGGGTAAATCTCCAGGATAATTCTTGACGTATGCCAATGCAGGTATATACCTGAGTATGAGTTCAGACATGTCCTTTAGATTGTCTTTTACTGCCAAGTGGAGTATGGAATCTCCTGTACCCAATAGCTCATAGTCGGCAACATTTATTTCAAATTTTTCACAAAATTCTAAAATATCTTTTACGAAAGCTAACTTATTGTATTTGACCGCTTTATGTAGAATCGTATATCCTTGATCATCGTAAACTTTTATAAGATTTTTCAATTCTTTCGTTAGTATTTCATTTTCATATCCATTTTCGGTTTGCTGTTGGTAAAGTCTACCAAACAATTGCAATAAAACGTCGTCATTTTGTTCGATGATCACGTGTAAAATGGTACGGCCGAAATAGTCCTGAACGCAAAAGTCATCACGTGCGGCACGATGTATTCCATGAAAAGGAATCAGGTTACCTAAATCCAATGACATATTTTTTTTTTAATTATCGTTCGCGTTGTTGTTTAGTGAAATAATTTTATTGTTTAAATAATAAAAATCTTCTAGCTGCAGATACTTTATATATCATCTTAGCTCCTCTCTTAAAAAAGCGGGAATTTTCCGTATTTTTTCATTCTTGTGTAATAGAAATTAAACAATTTGTTGTTCACATCATTAATCAATATTATTTCCTTTTATTACTATTCTGAGCAATACTCACTTTTACATTTTCAACATTAAACGGGCATCGACTCAACGATCAAGGAGTATTCCATCAAAATCTGAATTCCGAGCCAAGCTTCTACAGAAATGCTCGGCGATATGAAGATCAAAGTTGGCGACAATGATCCCTGAATACTGGAAAGCGCACAATTAACAATTAGGCCAATATTCTACATGTTATAATGCAGCCATATTTAGAATGGCGTATCAGATATCTGTGTCTAGCTTTTATCGCTTTTAGAAAGACTTCGATGCCATCGGACTAATTGCTGTCAAGAAGAAAAGTACTCGTAGTACCTCAGAAAATAATTGGAATAGTGTATGGGAATATTATTGACCATTACAACCCTTTGTTAAGCAAAAAGGCTTAACTTCTGTTATCAACTGTGTTGTGTGACTTAATATTTATCCACAAGTGGCGGAATCTACAGTTTCGTGTGATGTCTGAATGATGACAAGCTTCTAAATGGCAATTAGTTATTGTTCTCCGAAGTTCGGCGTTTTCTTTTAAGAATTCAGAGAAGAAGAGTTCGCTTCTAATAGGCCCACACTCTACTCTATGGCGACCATAATATCAGACTAACGTTTGATGAAAGCAAAAATAATTCAACTGTTCACCATTGTATTGGTTGATATTACTGATATTTGCCTACTTTCACACAAGATTAATAACACGCAAGTAAAACTAAAAAGATCTGAAAAGATTAGAATCGAATGGGGGACTTGAAATCAATATTAAAAAAACAAAATGAACAATTGTAGCACAATATAGTTTGAGCTAGCTAGGCAAAGAAGTGGTAGGAAACAGTAGGGTCAACGAAGCGATAGCGTTACCCAGACCAGAATAGAGTATTCAAACTTAGAATATACACATATATAAAATCGATCCTACTATACAGGAACCATATTAAGTAACTATAAATGTTAATTAACGATTGTCCGAGAAAGGGTCCGCCAAATAACTTTTTTTTTTTTGAAAATGCTTTAAAAAAACTACTGAATATTTTATCAAATTTTTTTTTTTATTTGAAAGTACAATCCTTCCGATTAATAATGGAAAATAATTTCATTCAAATGGCTGCCTCAGCTGGCCATCATGCAGTAGCCTACACGATCGGTCCAATTTTTAAGCACATTATCGATTGTGTGCAGCTGTATTTCACAAATGGCTTCACGAATGTTGTCCTTTAAAGCGTCAATTGTCTCTGGCTTGTCGGCGTAACACTTATCTTTGACGGCACCCCACAAATAATAGTCCAACTGTATCAAATCGCAGCTCCGAGGTAGCCAAACGACATTAGTTCGGCGGCTGATAATGCGATCTTCAAAAACAGGGCGCAAAACATCGAGTGTAGCTTCGGCTGTGTGGCACGTAGCGCCGTCCAGTTGAAACCAAATGTTGCCAATATCCTCCTCTTCAATTTTTGTGAACAAAAATTCGTTCAACATGGCCCGATAACGATCGCCATTGACTGTAACGGCTACTCCTTGCTCCAAAATCCGCACCAAACAGTGACTCATTTTGGATGCGTCGGCTTTTCAATGTATGCGTGCGTGTTTTCTGTGCCCCAAATGCGACAATTTTGCTTGTTTACATACCCGCCAAGATCAAAATGAGCTTCATCTGAAAAGATGATTTTTTTTGCCAAAATGGGCATCTTCTGTAACTCGATCGCAGGCCCACTTAGCGAAGCGAAAACGCGAATACACAACCATATTCGTTCAGCGGAAGGATAAAATAAATTATCTGTCAAATCAGACATGAGCTAAGTGTTACCATTCACGAAATAAGCACTAGTTGAAAAAAAAAAACTTAGATGGCGGACCCGATATTAGCAAAATTGAACTTGCTATAAATGCCTATGTTAATGTTCCTTTCGAACTAGATGAAAATGTCTTTGAAATGAACATATTCTCCTATATATGTATATTTAATACTATTACCAACATAATTTTATGTTTTTCTCTTATCCTCGATCCTTTTTACTACAAAAATCGAACTACCAATGCAAAATACAATGATGTTTAAGCTTCGTGCTTTCTACTACAACTGTGTATCTACTGGCTAGCAATGTTTTATTTGTAATTATTACCGAGCGTTGTTATTACTCGGTGATTGTTATCACCGAACAAAATTGTTATTGCAATTTGATCTTTGCTTGTCCCTATTACCGTAATTTCTTTTTATAATTCCTTGATTTTTGCAGGATAAACACATCCGTATTTTTGAAGCAATATACATATACATACATATCGCACTAGTTCCTTTAATGTGAGTCAAAATTTCGAAAATAAATTTTTTTAAATTTCTGCTGCGACTTACAACCTTCTCAAGAATCTCCACTGTAGTATGCTATAGGCCAGTAGGCCTATGATAAGAATCAGAACATCTAGAGTTATAATTGCATATTATTTCCACTGCTGTCCGACAAGCATGTACATATGCCATTGAAGGTTAGGTTAGAGGACGTGTACTTGTCAACTGAGACAAGTACAGTACCCGGAGGTCGAATTGACCCATTGTAAGTCCATTGAAAGACTTAAAGAACTTGAACCAGAATATACAATTCTTTAAAAGAAAACCTTTAAAAGTTTTAGTTTTTAGGCATTTGACACAATTTAAAAATAAGGATAATTCTAGAATAAACCCTTAAATTTTAGGACATTTCTCTTTATCTATAGTGTACATACATACATACGTTTATAAAATTTAAATTTATTTCATTTAATCTCAGTTTATCATTTCTTAATTTAAATACTATAATACAATTATACATAAATAAATATACAAAATAAGCAAAAAAATCTCAATGGCAACCACAGCTTTTGACGATCATATTTTTGTATTTTTTCAGATTAACATTCTCTTCGTTGAGATGATAGAGCACAGGTAAAGCACCCAGTCTGGTAGGAGCACAACATGGTTTTGGCACTTTCTTCGGTTCCAATAGATGTACCAACGTTTGGACTATAGCATGATTGGTAGCATTCATATGAGCATTAAGAGGAAAATTACATTCTCCGCTACAGTAATAAGCGCCATAGCCTTCGGGTGCAATAATCCAATCCTGAAATAAAATAAATAACGATTAAAATATCTAAAAATGTATTTTTTTTTTATATGAAATGCTTATATTGTGGACTTTTCCTGAAACATTGTTGAAAGGAGAATATAATGTAAACCCTTTTGTGGTTTCAAAAAGCTATGATTATAATGCTTTAGATCTTGCCATTATGTAGGAAATATAATGTCATTTAATTCATCACCTCTGGACTGGTTACAGCAGTCGTTTTTTGAGGCAGCTTTCGAATACTTTTTTGGATATTTCGGGTAGTAACACGGTACGGGTTTGAAATGATTCAATGTTACGGGTTTATGCTCGATCTTTGGCTTAGTCTCACAAAAAAATTCTAATTTTATGATTCTGTTTGCTAACAGACCTTGCCAAAACATAAAAATTTATTTTCCTGGAAGCATTTCATGCAATAAAGCCAAAATCAGTTGTATTGTGTGTATCGTGACGTGTTTTATTGAAACTACATACCGTTCAGTTAATAATCTATAATTGCAGGTCAAAAAGTCAGTTATCATACGACCGTAGTGCTCTGAATTAACGGTAATGGTTCATCTAGCGTCATTATCGGTATAATATGAAGCAATGACGCTTCCGGGCTATAATGTGTTTCAAACATTTACTTTTTCTAGATCTAAAGACGTTTCTATAATCACTCCTATTTTGCTTGTTGACATAACCCCCAAGTAAGAGCTTCTCTGAAGAAAATTTTGTTTACATGCGTTTGACTTTACATGACTGGAGATGCAAATGCTAAATACGCCATAAGATAGGCCCAATTGCTAAGAATTCCGTAGAATTGATAAATTCCTCAGATAATCCGTCACACTTTTTCTAATAGCAGCATTATAAAGTAGCTACGTTTGAATCATCAATTTGTAATCAATTTTAACTACTTTTAAGCTTTCATAACCTGTGGTCTAATTCTCGCAGTCGTGATCGAAATTGTGTTCGAATAGAAAATATTTTCGATAGCGAGAAATATTCTGATGATGTTACTCGATACGAAACGAATCGATTTGTTGCTTAGGTGTTGTGAAACGAGTTAATTATTTCGTTTTACGGCACTGACTAGAATGCAGAAATTGTAAACAAAAAACATATGTTTTCTTACAAAAATAAAAGAAATTTAATTAATCCAAGGAAGAAAAGTTTTATTAAAATTGTAATATTTCGTATAATGGATAATATATTTTGGTTTTACTCGTCTTCTTCTGATTCGGAAGAGATAGAAAGCCTTTTTTTCTTTATTATTAGCTGGGGTTGACGTTTCCTCTGCTTTCCATTGGTTCCATTTTGTCTTTTTCATAACCCGAAAAACAGCAGGGAGATACATCAGGGATACTATTTTTTGGTGAAGTTGTTGGGTTAACATTTTCTTTGTCGCAATTCTCTTTTGGGCTGCCTTCTGATGTTTTTTTTAGACCCTCAACAGAAACTTCAGTTCCAGCAGCAGACAGTATCTGTTCTTCCATTTGGGAAAGAACTTTTTCCTCATACGGCCCGCCACCCGTTTTCTTTTATGAAGATTTATTGAATGAAACCTTCTTTTTAACATTTTACTTTTGGTCAGCGTATACCTAAAGACATACATATTTTTATACATTTATTATTTAAACTAAAACAATAGTTTGTTAAACTACCTTGCGCCACATTTTTGCATCTTTTATTTGTGGGCCGGAAGCATTGAGCTTAGCTGTGAGCTGTTCCCATAGCTCTGATAAGCTCTTGCCTTTCCCTGAGAAGTATTTGGTATAATACTCTTTGCCAATTCTGAATGCTTAACCATGAAATTTCCAAGAATTTCCTTCTGGGTGTAATTAATTTTTGAAAGTTTTGACCTACAAATACTGGAATTAATTTTTTATTCATCAATTTATTATAAATTTGTTACTTACATTTTTTTATATTGTTCTTTACAGCAGAAAAACGTTAATTCGAAAGCTTTAGTGCTTACGAGTAAAAACTCGCAAGATTCCATTCGAATGATCACACGTTATCGAATGCCATCATTAGAAATTTCGATACACTTTACTCGATAACGAAAAAGAGAATCCCAAAACTAAAAAAACTCGCACGTTCGAGTAAAATTCGTTCGTATACGAATGCGAGAATTAGCCCCCTGTTAAATGAGCCACATTCGTAATTGGCAAACCTTTCACTAAATAAATGACAACAATGTCGGGACAGAGATGACTAGTGTCCCACTGTGCCCCATTACAGTTAAGATTGATCGTGAGCTACGAATGAAAATGCAGGCTGAATCTGTGTTGAAATGTAGCAGATTCGGTCTCGTTATAATGGCCAGAGATAATTTAAAAGAAGCAACCCACTTCTGTTTATGACCAAAGGTCATCACCTTGGAGATAAACAACAAGAAATTTAGAGAAAGTACAGAGCGTATATAGCCTTTAACAGGAAAAGGTTACTGCCGTTCAGTTAATGATGGTCGTCTGAGGTTCATTAATACCTCAAACATGTTAGAGAGTAGAGTAGCAGATAATGAATATTTAGGAGTTTTCATTCTGGGTGACTCAGATCATCTAACAACATCATTGTATACACAATATTAAGAAAAATTCTCAATAGATTGTTATGTTTTATAGTAAAATTAAATATTTTAGCGTTTAAATCGTTTAAAGGTCTTACCCGCCAACCTAAATCCTTAAAATCTATATAGAGGGTTTGCATTTGACAGCTACGCACACTTTCACTAGAGCCATCTAATAAAGGATTCACAATGTCGCTCTTCTTGCGGCGACGTTGATGAGTATTACGTTTTTGACGGCTATGACGTTTCGCCGTTTTAATTAGCTGAACAAAAATAAAAATTTGAATGAAATTTCTTTAACAAACAATTTATAATTTACAAGCTAACCTCTGGTCCACGGAAAAAGCCAATCATAAAGGGTTGATATTCATCATCACCCTTGGGATGTACCAGACCAATATCATCAAGTTTTATTTCTCTATCGGGTTTTGTTAAGGCATGAGCTCCTATATAAATGCCGCGATTCTGTTGAGGATCCTGTAGCCAGGCACTTAGACCTTCGGTAACATTCATTTCTAGCCATCCTTGATAATCAGCGGTGGTGTTTATCGATGACAAAACTTCTAATTCACGTTCATGGCCGCTGGTTTTAACAATAGAATACACGGTAATGGTGAATTCTTTGCCACTGGTAGCCCATTTGCCTTGTGAAGGATTCTGGTAAATGCGCAATTCAGCCATCATAAGATAATTATCATCGGGCACATCTTCAACATCAAACCACAAACGACGTCCATGTTCGTGTCTTACCTCATCGACATGGTGGTCTACGGAAAGAAAGAAAAAATGAAATTCATTTAATTTTACAAAAACAAAAACCAACAACAATTTAATGTTAAATAATCGAAAAGAAAAAAAAAAGAAACATTTTTAGATAAAAAACAAAACAAGAAACGCATTCACATCAAAGAGTAGGCAACCAGACATTCTCTTACACACACACAGAGACAATAAGATTGGCTTCTACATACGTTTGTCCGATTCGTGAAGTGCTGCTTTCAAAATAATTCAAGCTGTTCTTGAAATGAGATCTTTGACTGTGATCTTCTGTGTGAGTGTTTGTGTATCTTTTATTTCACTCTTTTGATATGTGGCTTGGGATGCTACAGGTAGAAAACAATATTAATTTCGTGACTCATATACAGACATAAATAGGCGCCTAAACCATTTGGAAATGTTTTTTATCCTTGTCTTTCATTTTATTTGTTTTAATTGGCATTTGGCTTGTATTACGTTTAAATATATTTAATTGTCCATAATTGAGTTGTTATCAAGGATTTTAATATTAATTGGCAACTAAAAAAGGGACGCTATGTATTTAGGCTGTATATATGTATAAATTTATTAAATTCGAAATGCAATTAATGACTTCGTTTTTTCATTATTTTATTCGAACTTAGAATCATCTGAGTGCTACAAGATTATTTCACCATGTTTTTATATCGTATTATTTCATCCTGATTTCTTTAGCTGTTCTATATTACTTTTCTGTCCTCCCCCTTTGTCTTGTTTCAGTTTCATTAATTAAGTTTTCTACTACAGCTGGTTCTTTAATGATAGGCGGTGCCTGTAATTTAGTGTCTTCCGACAGGGACTTCCGAAATTTAACAGTTAATAACGGCCATCTTGAAGTTAGGTTAGAGGACGTGTACTTGTCAACTGTTACAAGTACAGTACCCGGAGATCGAATTGGCCCATTGTACAACGTCGTAGCTTCTCACACCATTCATGTTGTGTGCGTTAATTTTATACGTGAGTGGCGGGACCTACAATTTAACATCGGCTCCGAACGACAGATTTTTGAGAAACTTTTTCATGGCAAATTTTATTTACTCTCAGAGTTTTTGCCAGAAATCTGCTGAGAGGAAATCGCCGAAGAAATATTTGTTTTTTCATATTTCGTTTTGATGGCTGACCTAGGATACGAACTCGGGCTTTACGTCTAATAAGCCAACACACTACCTACTAGACTACGGCGACTTCAAATCTTGAAGTTACATCTGCCAAATTAGTTGTGATTTATTGAATTTGTTCTGTTGATGTTGTGTTTACTGAATGGGGTCTGGAACAGTTGGCAAGTGATCCTGATTTTCATCGAAGAGCTATTTTTTAGCGATGAGGAATATTTCAGGATGAACGGGTACATGAACAAACAAAATTGCACAATTTGAGACAATACCAGACCACATGCTAATCTACAAAGAGTGTCCAATGGATCCCAAAAATCTACCGTTTGGTGCGGATTTTGGACTGGCATCATCTGTCCACATTTCTTTTAGAACGACATTGGTCGATCAACATCTTCTCTTAACCTGAGTAGACTGATTTGAACGCCAACAACATGTGATATCAAAAGGACGGCGTTACCTGTCATGCAACTTATGTCACAGTGAATATTCTCCAGCGATTTGAGGCCATGGTCACTAATTTAAACCGGCCACCGAGATCGGGCAATTTGACCCCGTAAGACCTGTTCTTGTGGGAGTTTTCTTATCTCGCAGTTGTATGCGAATATAACCCTTGTCAGTTCGATTTATGCATCAAAATCATGGAAAATTAAACTTTTCAAATGCTTTCCACTTCGAGAAGCCGTGGCGAACATTCGAACGATGTTGTTTCTTTAAATATTTCTTAAAAAATGTGATCGTGTGCATGTTATATTGGAAGGATTAAAAGAATATGAATAAAAGAGATAAAAAATTTACATACACTTTGATTTAATGATTTAATAATTTTTAATTTTGTTTTTTTTTTTTGCTTACTTTTGTTTAAGAACGTCATTATAACATCACTCTGTTTAATGGCTTGTTTGTCAAGATCAGTTATAAAATTCTCCTGTTCCTGTAAATCACGTTTGGAACGCATAAGCGGTGTTGGATCATCATTATTTTCCTCCTCTTTAAGACGATGATAGACATCCAATAGAAATTGAGGAGCCGATTTTCTGAAATAAAATAGAAATTTTTTTAGAATATTTAAATAAATTTTATTATCTTTGCAAATATTAATACAATACAAACGCAAACTATTGATGTGCTATGAAAACGAATACATTTAAAGTAGTTTGAACATTTCGAAGTAAAAAAAATATTAAATATAAACATATGTACATATATTCTACATACATACATACGTAGTTTTTCTAAGTGCATAATTAATATATGCATGATCAGTCTAGTAGGTAGTGTGTCGGCTTATTACACGTAAGGCCACGGTTCAAACCCCAGGTCAGACATCAAAACGAAAATATTGTTACGTTTTTACCTTTTTAAAAACGTTTAAAATATGAGTTCGTTAATTGCAAACAAAGTAAAAACAAATATGTGTTCAGTTCCAATTAAACTCTTTATTGTCCGCACTATCTTATGCGCCACTGTTTAAACTTATACCACGTACACAACAATAACTACAACAATTTATTTGTTCGCTATACTTCTTTACACTTCTGTTCTCGTTAGCACTAACAACTGTTCGGGAGATCTTTACAACGGCGATCTTCAAACCACGACTGTTTTCTTCGCACGCAACTTCATACATGACTGACTGAATTCTTACTACTTGTCGTCTGCTTTGTCTTGCCCTTTTATAGTCCTACACAAACAGTCTAACGAACGTTCTTGAAACAGAACGTTCGGGGTTTCACCTTCTAGAGAACTCTATAGCGACTTGATTGTTGTTTGTGTATTTTGTTCACATTGCTTGTTTGTCGTTTAGTTGTCAATCTCCTTTTCTCAGACTGATGTTGTTGTTGGTTTACTTATAATAAGTTCGATGTATGTGTTAGTGTAGCTGGTAGCTTTTGTTTATCGTTTTTATTGTTAAACGATACTACACTGTTTTTAATTTCGTAACAATATGAAAAAAATATTTCTTCGACAACTTCCTCTCAGCGAATTTCTGACAAAAACTCTGAGAGTAAATATAATTGCCATGAAAAGTTTCTCAAAAAACTGTCGTTCGGAGTTGACTTTAAACTGCAGGTCCCGCCACTCACGTATAAAATTAATGCACACAACATAAGTGGTGTGAGAAGCTAGGTCGTAATCCTGACTGAAGGGTTCTAATGACCAATTATGTACATATGTATGATCATTACTATATATATACTTATGTATATGATGAACAATGTACATGATAAGTAGGTTTACCCAACTCACGTGGAGGTGATGTGAACCTCTTTTAAAATCATTATGTGTGGAATATAACATTAGTGAGTGAAACGCATCCGAAATGTCCAATTTTCCATGAGTCTGACGTTTGATTTGGAGATCGCTGTCGGTTGTGCCTTATTCACGTACACCAACCCCACAGCAAAGAGTATAACATGCTTAAATCACGATGGCCAGTTTAGACCGCCTCCGTATGAGATGACCATGCCCCCAAATCGTCCATGCAAAATATCCAATGTGGAAAGAAGCTGGGTGGCAATTAGCACCATTCTGTTGTAATCACTTGTCATTGGTGTTCAGATCTTCCCATTGAGACCAAAAAAAGTTGATAATCATCGACCTATTGTACTCGCCGTTAACAGTGATGGCCTGGCCAACGTCATTCTCAAATATTATGGACCAATGCTGTCCACACCAAACAGTAACTTTATCGTGATGCATTGAATGTTCTTGGATCTTATATGGATTGCTATCGTCCCAAATTCGACATTTTTGTTACTTCACATAGTCACTCACTGAGGTATAAATAAGTCTCATCGCTGAAGAGATATCGATCAAAATTAGGGACAGTTGCCAACTGCTCCAAAGTCTATTAACCAAACGCTCGTCGTTGTATATGGTCGTCTATAGTGATTTGGCAAAACGGAATTTCGAACAAAAATTCTGATAACTTGATTCGTGTAAGCAAAATAAAGTATAAATTTGGGATTTTAAATAATAAATGAAGCAATAATTATACAAATTCTTTAAAATAAAATACTATCTATTTTTTGTTTTATTTTATTTTAGAGAAATATTATCCTTAACATTCATACGGTGTGAGTGTAAGTTGAAGGCACCGTTTTGTCTACGAATCAAATTTTTATTGCGATATTTCAGGTATCATGAAAAATGTTGGCAATTCGGTAAACTAATTCCATGCACGTATTTTTAAGAACATTTTTTATTATTTTATGTTATATCGGGTCCGCCATCTAACGTTTTTTTTTTTCAACTAGTGCTTATTTCGTGAATGGTAACACTTAGCTCATGTCTGATTTGACAGATAATTAGTTTTATCCTTCCGCTGAACGAATATGTGGTTGTGTATACGCTTGAACAACGCTGGGAAATATTGCGACATTACTTTGAAAATCATGGAATGTTGCAGAATGTGTGTTAAAATTGCGTACGGATTTTGGAAGAAGAGATGCACCGTCAGCTCCGTATGTTCGTTATCTTGTGAAAAAAGTGAAAGAAACTGGCATCCTCATCGATAAACAAAAGCGTGAAAAGCCAAAAACACTGCGTATAATCGAGAATATTGCTGCTGTGGCAGAAAGTGTGCGTGAAGCGCCATCAACATCAATTCACCGTCGTTCTCAACAATTGAACATTTCGGAGACATCATTGAGACGAATTTTGCATAAAGACCTTGGCATGACGCCATACAAAGTCCAATTGGTTCAGGAGTTGAAGCCAATTGACCATCCAATGCGTTTTCGCTTTGCTAAGTGGGCCTGCGATCCACTTACAGAAGATGCCAATTTTGGCAAAAAAAAAAATCATCTTTTCAGATGAAGCTCATTTTGATTTTGGCGGGTATGTAAACAAGTAAAATTGTCGCATTTGGGGCACAGAAATCCCCCACGCATACGTTGAAAAGCCGACGCACCCAAAACGAGTCACTGTTTGGTGCGGATTTTGGTCCAGAGGCATAATTGAGCCATTTTTCTTCGAAAATGAGCAAGGAGTGGCCGTTACAGTCAATGGCGATCGTTATCGGGCCATGTTGAACGAATTTTTGTTCACAAAAATTGAAGAGGAGGATATTGGCAACATTTGGTTTCAACAGGACGGCGCTACGTGCCACACAGCCGAAGCTACACTCGATGTTTTGCGTCCTGTTTTTGAAGATCGCTTTATCAGCCGCAGAGCTGATGCCGTTTGGCCACCTCGGAGCTGCGATTTCACACCGTTGGACTATTATTTGTGGGGTGCCCTCAAAGATAAGTGTTATGCCGACAAGCCAGAGACAATTGACGCTTTAAAGGACAATATTCGTGAAACCATTGGTGAAATACAGCTGCCCCCAATCGATAATGTGCTTAAAAATTAGACCGATTGTGTAGGCTACTGCATGATGGCCAGCCGAGGCAGCCATTTGAATGAAATTATTTTCCATTATTAACCGGAAGGATTGTACTTTCAAATAAAAAAAGAAATTTGGGAAAATATTCAGTAGTTTTTGTTTTTAAAGCATTTTCAAAAAAAAAGAAGTTATTTGGCGGACCCTTTAGTATTGGAAGTTGTTGTTTTAATTTTATTTTTTGTAGAATGTTTAATTAAATATTATCGTTTAAAATTTAAATATGCAGTGGCTATTGGTAAGTGAAATTAGTGAAAAATTAATGAAATTAGTGGCGTCGCTACATATAAAAACGCTAGTCACCCAGACTCACTTATATAACAGACAATGTCCGTTATCCTAAATTCAGATACAATCATAGACAATCGTTATTCTAAAAGATCTTGAGAGTATTGTGTCCGTTTTTTCTACCTTTGTCTTTTTCCCGGATAGCCTTAATTTTTTTTTTTGTTTCGATTAGTTTAACACATTTGAACAACACTTCGTTGATTGAAATGTTTATTTAATTTCAACTTAAGAATGATAAATTAATTTAATTTTATTTAATTTTTTTTAAACTTACCTCAACGATAAATGACTATGTTTTCTACGCGGACGTTCGGGTAAACCCAAAAACTCCAAAATATCATAAGAAGCAGCCATTTTCTCTTCCTCTTCCAAAGCTCGATGCATTATGGTCTGATCATGACCGTTATCAATATAAATGCCAGATTGACTGGCATTAACCAAAATACTGGACGGATAGTGAACGGTTAAACAGTCTAATATGACTACCAAAGCAAAGATTGCAACTTTATATGAGACGCGGGCTTGTTGTGGCAATACATTAAAACTTCTAGGCGTCAAAACCATTTCTATTAATTGAATGAATTGCATGAAATTGCAGAATTGCGTTTACGTTAACGGAGTATGTATTTCAATAATATTTTTTTATCACTTGTAGTCAGTCAGTCTATATAGATTGAGCAACAATATAATTTTGTAAATTATTGTTGCCTCTGCTAATGAACGCAAAGATCTGTGGCTGGGTTGCGGGTGTTTTGCTGAATGGAAAAAAAAATTGATTTTATTATAATACCGATGCTACACAAACGTCTACTGATAATCTTATTTTATATATGGATGTGTATGGATGCCGTGCTGATTGAAGTTTGTTTACATTGAACTTATTTTTACTTGTTTAGTTATTTAATTATTTATTGTTGTTTTCCAATAAAATTGTTTACAACAAAAAAACCACTGTACAGTTAGGAACAAAAGTTTATATACAAAAGATACAAAATATGATTAAAAAAGGTTGTTTTGTAAATTTTTAATTAAAGAAATGATTTTCATTGATTTAAACTAACGAATAATAAAACAATTTTAATTATAAAGCTTGCAGATTTTTTAGTTTTTTGTCTTTTTTCTATTTGCCCATTCGATTGGACTAGATGCGACCAAAATTTCGGGGTTTACATAGTGACAAATTTTTGAACTAATACTACAATTGATTCTATTTATAGACAGCCACTTCGGATATACCAGGACGCATTAACAGCTCATCTTACGGCTTTGTTTTGAAATCTCTGAACTCAAATCAATAGGGCTTGAGCAGACCGCTCCATAGCTGAATATCATGTGTTCCTACTAATTAATACTTGTACATGAGTAATCTGTTTTATGTGCAGATCTCGGATCGTTTATCATACGCGAGAGCAATAGATTTATTCCAATTAAACATATGTGCCACCATAATATACATTTGTGGACATACAATTAAGTCACTTTGCAACATTTTTCATTTTTACAAAAAGATTTAAGAAAAATAGGAACAAAATCAACTATTATTTATTAATTTCATATGCTTAATAACACTATGCGACAAAATAAACAAAATTAAATACACCCGGCTGATGACATAGTGTAGGTTGTGAGTTTTGTTGAGTAGATCTCAAAAATTTTTTTTATATTTCTCGAACCCTTCAAACTTTTTTAATTGACAAAAACTGTTTTTTTTTTTTTGACATTACGCACAAATTTGTGGATTACTCAAACATTTCTGACCCGATTTCCAAATTTTAAATATTGTTGGAAAGGGGAGAGATGGACCTTTAAAACGGTATACATATATTTATTATTTGACTTAATATACTATGAGTTTTGATGAGGTAAACTTGGAAAATGCGAATTTTTTCATATTTTTTCAAGTTTGTCCGTTCATAGTAGCAAACTTTACTTAAAAAATATGAAATAAGTGATGACATTCGGAAAGTGAATTATCTTATGAAGAGATTGGCGTTTCGTTTGATCAAATCGGACAAAAATTACCGTAGTTATTATATAAATAGTATAACAGTCGTGTAATATATTTTATATATGTCATCTAATCAAATGAACTTTTAGTTCAAAAATTTTCAGAATTTTTGATGGATCTTGATTGTTTATCACAAAATGTGTCAATTTCACGTTTGAGCGACCACCAGAAGTTTGCCAATGTTTGCGCAATGCGAAATAATGATATTTGCAAAAAACACAAATATTAGTCGACTTCTGGTTGTCGAGCAAATGTGTAATTGACACATTTACCGATAAATAGATGTATGTATAGCGTTTTAAAGGTCCATCTCTCCCCTTTCCAACAATATTTAAATTTTGGAAATCGGGTCAGAAATGTTTGAATAATCCAGAAATTTGTGCGTAAAGTCAAAAAAAACAGTTTTTGTCAAATAAAAAAAGTTTGGAGGGTTCGAGAAATATAAAAAAAATATTTTTGAGATCTACTCAACTAACTGAACAACGTGGAGTATGTAGTTACTCGGCTGTATTTTCACTGTCGCACCGTGTAATTAATTAGCAACAAAAACTTAAATAGTTATTCATTATAAAAAATGTTTTGGTACGAAGTTAATATCAGACTTAAAATTTAAGTGGACACATAATTAAGTCATCTGAAAAAAATTATTGAAAATTTAATTTAATTGCTTTATTTTTCACCCAAACTATTTTGAACCTTTAATATTTTGTGCGGTATTATTTTATTCATTTTATTTTGGCGTATTATTTCAGTACATCTTTGTGGCATTGAGTTGATTAAATCGCGACACTGCTCAGGACTAATGTTATTCCATTCTGCCTGGATAAGGTGCCAAAGTGCCTTTTTGCTGCTAGGGATCAGATCGGGACTTTGAGCTGGCCAATCAAGAACCCTTATTTTTTCCTCAGCAAACCAAGCTTTAACTACCCGAGATGTATGGTTCGGGTCGTTATCATGCTGAAATATCCACGCTAGTGGTAATTCGTCATCATAATCTTTAGTCAAATTGTTCCGTAGGATGTTTTTATACATTTAAATTTTTACAAAAATGAAAAATGTTGCAAAGCGATTTAATTGTATGTCCACAAGTGTAGTTTGAACATCTATGGCCATTACAACTCTTTAGTCAGGATTTCGACCTAGCTTCTCACACCACCCATGTTATGTGTGTGTATTATCCATGAGTGACGGGACACACAGTTTAACGATGCAAATGATATCCCGAAATGTAAGTAAATGTTTTAAAAAATGTAAAAACCCCTAATAATTTTATAACTGTATTTAAACTTTCGTGTCTAACTGTACGTTGCACAATTCCATCAACCTCTACAGAAGTGATGGTGATGCTTTCAAACACACATCAAATTCTAATCAAATCTTGAAGAAATGCCAACTTGCCACCCGTTTAATACGTTAATTCTTATTTTTACAAATACCCATATGTACTAACTCTCTCAACCTCTCTTTTCTTTACTTTTTCTCTCGGCTGCAATATAACGTAAAACTCTTTTATTACCGGTCAATTGGTGTTTGAACTACTGAACTGATCGTAATGTTATAACACTTGATATTAACTGTATGTGTATGCATGTGTGAGAGTTTATGAAGGAGAGCGAGAGTGAGATACTGTGAATAGAAATTAAAAAAGAGCGTGTTATTAATGTGCAATTAATTGGAAATTATTTTGTATTCTGTGTACATTTAATACCATAAAGTTTGTTTTTTTATTATTATTTTTACTTTTTTTGTTGTTGTTGTTAATTTATTAAATCTACAGCTGGTAAGAATCTAGTGAGAGAGCATGAGAAGAAGGGTGGCGTTTAAGACACAATTTGTTGGGTGTGATAAATTGTAAATTTTAAAAAAATTTCTGGAGTATTTTTTTTCTTTCTAATTTAAATTCTAAACAATCTTCATATGATTTTCGATAATCGCTGGAACGTGCGAATATGCGTATTAATTGCCGTTTAGTACATATTTATTTTCTTTTCTATTTATTTAAAAACTATTTAAATTAATTGTTTACTTTATATACGACAAATATTTCAAAGTTATTTTTATTTTAGTTTATTTATTGTAATTATTTTAACACGATTCTTTTTGAATTTCTATTAAAGCTGGACCATAATATTTAAATAATTTTTTTTTTTTTTTTTTTTTTGATATTTCACCTTATTATTCTCGAAAAAATCAACAATTTTAACAAACTGGTTTTCTTTTGCTGTGAGTATTTGATAAGCGTGTGTTGTTTTATTGAAAACTTCCTTAAAATTATTCTGGAATTACTCAGGTTTCGTTAAATTTTTATTTCTTTTTATATTTTTTTAATACATTTTTATTTCTTTAGTTTTGCTGAATTTCTTTTTGCGTTTTAATTTGTTTGTTTATAATTTTGCCTCTTTTTTTTTCAGAAAAATTTCTTAATTTATTTGTTTCTTTTTTCTTTTCAAACTATAAGCTTTAAACTATCCGTATAACTGCATGCACTTCGAGTATGACTGTTAAAGCTCTGGCAATGACTGAGATGAATTTACTCTGTTCGATTAATAGTAAGTAATGAACTACAACCACTACATATGAAGATGACTACAACAAAATGTTCGATTATATTGTATTGCTAGTGAGTGCTCTTGTTAGTACACCGCTCTACTCTAAAATACAACGTTTAACCTCTCGATCCGATCTTCTGTTGTTCAGCCAACGTATTATTGTTGAGTACTTTTTATTTTATCTTAAACGCATTGAAAACTAAAAAATTCTCACACACAAATATACCCCAAAAATATGGCAGTGATGGTAGTCCTTTTGGTACTTTATTCCGAGCGGTCAATATATGTATGTACGAGTATGAAATGTGTCATTGATTTTTTCAATAAGTAATAATTGAAGTCGCCGTAGTCTAGTAGGTAGTGTGTTGGCATATTAGACTGAAGGCCCGAGTTCGAATCACAGGTCAGACATCAAAACGAAAATATGAAAATATTTCTTCGGCGACTTCCTCTCAGCAGATTTCTGGCAAAAACTCTAAGAGTAAATAAAATTTCCATTAAAAGCTTCTCAAAAAACTGTCGTTCGGAGTCGACTTTAAACTGTAGGTCCCGCCACTCATGTACAAAAATTAACGCACACAACATAAGTGGTGTGTGAAGCTAGGTCGTAATCCTGACTGAAGGGTTGTAATGACCAATTATGTATGTATGAACTGCACAATATTGGATTACACTAGATGGCAAAACAAAAAAAATTTTCCAGGTAGTGACGAATTTTTCGAAAGTCTCCATCATTTAGGAAAACTACTACACACTCGAAAACTGTATCGCGGATGAATTAATTTTCCTTTTTTTCTTCTTCCTTCCCTGTGCATCCTATCCCGGTTATACCAACTTATTTTTTCTTAATTTCATTCTTTCGGTAAAATCTGTAACATTAAGTCTATTTGGAATAAAAAGTACCGTCCATCACTATGAACTATACTACAGTATATCTGTAGGATACAGTACGAATACAACAACTGTTCATTGTTTGATCGTTTGTAGCGATCATTATACTTTTGTTTTTGGTTTCTTATACATTTTGTTTTTGTTGCTTACTTGTTTGCTATTTTATGCAAGAGAGTAAAAGAAACTCTTTTTTATATGTATAGAGATGGAACAGGTTTGGAAATATTGTATCGATCGAGAAATTAAGTTAGCGTATATTGTATAAGAGTTTTTAAGTTATTGGATATTATATTCATTCGTTTCTATAGAGAAACAAGTATTAAGTGTAGTAAAAAAGAAATTACATGTAGAATATACTTACGTTTATAACAACATTAAATATGAATTAATAAAAGCCGAATAAAGCCTTTTATAAAGCAAAAATCTATTGAAACTTGAGACAATATTTAGAATGGCAAATATTCTCAAGCTTCGGAATCCATTGTTGTTGTACAAAATCGATTAGAAGCAATCGAAATCTATTACAATAACGTTGCGACAAGGCTCTCGGAGTTTTTGTCGAGTACTTTGCTATTTTTTATTTATTAATTTATTTATTTATTTATTTATTTATTACAATACAATTACAAATTATATTCTAATTATATACGAGCTGAGTAACTTCGACCATGTGCTCGGTGTAGTGTCACAGACCAGAGCCTCTGGTGGGAATCGAACCCACGACCCTCACGCTAATAGTCTAGCACACTACCCACTAGACTACTAGGGCGCTCACTACTTTGTTATTTTGTTGGCAACATCCACATTCAAAATCAGGCCGTGCAAGAGTATCATACAGTAGACGATTTTCTACCAAACGTTCTGCAAACCCATCCGGGATGATTGGTTTACATAGCGGCCCGCAACTACCGTGGGTGTCAAGTGTGTCATGAGACAACGTTTTGATCTCCAGCCATACTGACGATATTCATTAAATAGTGGACGTTTGGAAAGATAGCCACCGAACTATAGAAAAATTATAATTTTTCTGGATTATCCGTATGGTAATCTATTGCGGAGAAAATAAAAAACTCACATAATTTTCAAATAACATTAAATTAGCACTCTATGTCGTTGCCCTGTACCTTTTCCTCTTGTGACTAATCATGTGATAAATTTACTGTTTTCTTGTAATTCAATTCTATTTACAGTCATTCACGAATGCCTTACCATTTACGAATGCCTTAAAATTACAGACATCATGTGGATTTCATGGAATAAAAAACAAAAATTTTTTTACGTACGTACATACATATGTATGTATGTGCGGTTCTATGTCCATACAGATGAGTGGATATATTTATTTTCAAATAAGAAACAAATTCGATTGAAAACTCTTGGTGGCGCCTTTCATAATATATGATTACAACAAAATAAATAACCAGACGAAGTGCTATTGACAAACGAAGATAACAATTTGAAAGGCTCACAAAGTAAATAATGCAACCTTCCTCTGTTGTGCTCTTTAGCTCATGATTTTGAGTCCAAAATTTGTTTTTAAAGAGTGCTAAAAATTCTTCTAACAACGTGAGATTGATTAATGAAAATTCTAATATACGAGGATGGTTCCTAAATTCGTTAAATCTAAGCTTTTCATTTCTCCTTCGGTCTTAAGAGTTCAATTTTAGTCTTTTGTATTTGTACCTGGAATACATACTTCGATGATTTGGTTAACAGATTCTAGTATTATGGGGTTTACCATCAGTCGCAGACAATGTCATTTGTGGAAACGAATTGGGTTAGTGGTCATGGATGGATAAATTAAAGAAACAAGAATATTGTGCAAATATAGGATGTTTGTTGTTTTCACCGCTCTCCAAAAGCAATATCACAAGCCTATTATGGTTTTAAATTAGAAATATAAACATTAAAAAAATTGAGAAAATGTATTTAAAAATGTATAAAATAAGATTTGTTTCTTATATAAGTATTTAAGTTTGAATTAATAAAAAACTAATTTAAAAAAAAAAAAAAAAAAACGTTTGCCTTTAATACTGCATTTTGAATAATGCAAATCTCTTTTACTAGTAACTGTCAAGAATGTGAAATAACATTTCAATGTTGCCTACACTGGCTGAAAATTTTATTGTATATGGCAACACCTCAATATTAACATTTTCCATGCGTGGCGCCTTTTTTTATTAAAAGCATTATTGGCAGGCAGCTTCTACTGTATTTTTAGTAACCACAGGTACTTTATTGGCAATGTTGCCAGGAAATAAAAAATTTTGTAACCAACTTCTGAAGAAGAAATTCCCAAAGAGGGGAAAAATAAACAAATTATTTAATTCAGAGTTTATTTTTATTAATTTTTTGTGATGCACAAAAAAAATTAAAAATGTTTCGACAAAGAATTTTCAATTTGTAGCTTTTTGCAAGCTTTTAGGCTAAAATGAATTTTGCTGAAAATATTTATGTAGAAAAGCAAATCCCTTGCTTTTATACCCTGTTAATTTATATATGGTGGGTTTGTTGTTACCCCATGGCTCCGTTAATGATGTGATGAAATTTACTTATTCTAGAAACACACCGATAAATCCACCACTGACAGAACAGTGATCTATGGGAATACAGTACCTATATCGAATACGACACTTTGGTGAATTTCAATGTTATTCACCACACCTGGACAAATTCACCACATTTTTGCAAAAACTCACCATCCTCAATAACTCAACACGGCGGACAAATTCACCGCGTTAGAAACACACCACACACTAAAGGGAGAGCCTGTCCCCGTTAAATGCGTCCAAGCACTCTTCCACCACATAAACGACAACCGCAGCCAGCCACACACAAATTCTTCTTAAACGACGAATGGAGCTTAATTTATTTTACACAAACCGGGGACTAAAAAAAATGTGGAAATTACAATTGTTTGTAGAAATTTTTGAACGAACAAACCACCACCAGTGCTGCCAGAAAAGAAAAATTTTGTATCCAACCAACTTCTGTAAAAATAATCCTCAAAAATAGCAAAATATATTTAACACATTTAAATTCAAACTCTTGATTTATTTTCTTAAATGGAAAATTATGTTTAGTTTCAGTAATTTAATTAAATTAAATTTTTTGACAAAAAAAAAATAACCAAAACCAGAAAAAAACACACGTTAAACAAATAAGCAACCAATTTTGGTTAGTAATAAATAAATAAGCAACAACGGCAACACTTAAACTCGTTACTGAAATCTTGTCAAATAAGAGAGAAAAAGCTTAAATCGTTGAATTTTTTTTAGATACTCTTTGTCTTCTTATTGGCAGTTCGTCATAAAATTACACATAAAATCTACAACAAAAAAATTTGTTTGCCATTACTAAACTAAAAACGCTTTACTTCTACTCATTCGTTATAATTTGCTTGACTGCCATGTTTTACAATCGCGATTCAGTGAAATCAATCGCGTACATTTAAAGAAAACTTTTAATTTTTTTTGTTTAAAAGGTAAATAAAAATCATAGTTTTTAACAAGAATATCTGGAATAAAACAATTTGTGCATAAACCAGACAAACATTAAGAATAAAAATAATTTATAAAAGAAGAAATATTTGCAAAAAAAGAAACTAACAACGAAAATGAAAGCAAAGTTTTCAAGTGAAAAAATTATGGTGAAAAAAATTTTCACCTGATATTGTATTGTACCTCTAGCATGTACACAAATACACATGCATATACATTTCTTTTTTTTTTCTGTTACTATATCTTCTACTTATATTTTGCCTTAACCATTGTGTGCGTGTGTGTGTGTGAAATTAAGAATAGAAGAAATTAAGTGAAAAGACAAAATGAATTGTGTGGCTAACTGAAAAAAATAATAATAATTACTGAATTATTGTCTATTAAACTGAAATGAAAAATAATTTTTATTTGTGGTTTTTTGTTTATGGAGATTTTCTTAACTTTTTATTTTGTGTGTTTCCACTTTGTGTGTTATAAGTACAAGGTTATTGCACGATGGCCGCTTTTATGATTTTTTTCTCTCTTTCTTTCTCTCCTCTCCGCGGCTCTCTTGATTTCTAGTGTTATTTGGTACTCTCTCATAAAAGCACGAACGAAAAAAAAACCCAATTGACTTCCAATGACAGGCGCGCTTATTGGAAATTGCAAGACAAGAAAACCAAAGTAACGAGTAGATGTTAGAAACGAATAAAAATATAACATTAAATAAGAAAAGGAAGAGAAAGCAATATTAAAAAATAATGCACGAAAATAAAAATCAGCATCCCAATAATTAAAAACACAATAAATACTGTTGGTACTAAATTAATTTCCAATTAATTAAAATTATTTCATGTGTACAAATAATTTTTGTGTTTGCAATAATAATTATTTGTCGTTTGTTACTA
Organism: Sarcophaga caerulescens; assembly: GCA_927399465.1. NCBI lineage: Eukaryota > Metazoa > Arthropoda > Insecta > Diptera > Sarcophagidae > Sarcophaga > Sarcophaga caerulescens. Next base: position 40,046,018 of record OV656873.1, on the reverse strand, counting down.
CTAAAAAGCTCAATTTTTTATTCGGCTGCTTGCTGTTTGCTGCATTGAATAAAGTTTTTTTCTGAGTGTAATTATTTTTTTCTCATAATAATAATAATAATATTTGGTGTCTGACTGAATGGCTGGCTGGCTAGCTAGCTAACTGGCAGTTATTATTTTATTGTGGTATGTTTGGAATTTCATGAAATTCCATTAAAAAGTCGTCAGCTGCAATAGTTGAATTTTAAGCTTCTTTTTTTGGCTTTATTAAATAGGTATGTTGTTGCTGTTTTTTGTTTAACTACCTCTTTCCCCCTCTCGAAATGCGTCTATAAAAACAAAATGTGTTAAAGGTTTATAATGAAATTTTTCGTTAAAACTTGTTTTGATTTTATTTTTAAGCAAAACTCAGATATCGTTTAGATTTCCACTTTGGTAGTGTGAATATCGAAAACAAAAAAATCTCTGTTGTCTTGCCATACAAAATAAAACAAACAGGGTGGGGGGAAGTATAGCAACTGAAAAAAACTGGACTAATTAAATGACCTTAGTGGAGTATTCCATAGTGATAGTGAAAGTATTCAATTATTTTTGTTGATATTTAAATATTTAACATTTTGTGGAAAAAAAATCAAACTTCTAGAGCTTTAAGGAAGTCAATCAATTTTTTATTTATTTTTATTTTTACCCCAATCTATTCTTTTTTATTCTCTTTTAATCTATTCTCTAAAATTTATGAAACAAAAACATTATTTTTCTTAAAAGAAGTATTCTCCCCAATTTTTTAAACTTTTTTGACTTTCATTCTCTACTTTTTCTTAATCCTTACATAAAAAGTGAATTTTAATAGTTAACTTATAACAAAAAAAAAAAAAAAACCGATTGAAAATCAGTAAAACCAATTGGAATCAGAATTGATTTTAAACAGGCACCTTTCTTAAGCAGGCTATACTTCCCTTTCTTTTCATTTTCTATTTGCTGTACTCTCCGTTAATTTTTAACCCATTTTTTTTTTATTTTTGTTGTTTTAAATTATGCTATAATTTATAGTACTTTCATGCCTTTTTGGGAGAGTTTATACAAGACATACATATGTATCTGCGCTCATGAGTGTGTATATGTATGCATACAAACGTGTTTTTGTTAATGTAATGTATTTTGTAGTATTTATGGTTGACATTTCAAAAATTCCTTTCAAGGCCTTTACCTTTTTTTCTCTCTTTTATTGTTTTCTTGTTGTTTTTACTCTTCTAGATTTTTCCTTTTTTGCATAAGTTGATTGCGTGTGTGTGTGTTATACTTTTTTTCCCCGCGTTTGTTACAGTTAATCAGTAATTTCACTCCTTTATTTTACTAATTAAATGCAGCCAATAAGATTTAAAAATTTCCTTTCTATTTAAGAGATCAGGCATCTGGTTTTTTTATACAGATTTTCTTTTATTTACTTGTTGTTTTTTTGAGTGTTTTTCTTGAAATTTTGGCACACGTCATAATTTTATTTTTCCCATTTAATTTTATGTGCATGTGCATCTACATATGTATGTATGTATAGTTTTTTTTTCAAAGTATTTGTTTCTTTCTGGCAGATGTCATAATTATATTGCCCGTGTTGGTGCATGAATTGTTTTCATTTTCACTGTATTTACTTTTTTTTCCAGTATCGTGAAAACATCGGGTTTTTCGGGTGTTAATTTTAGGGTAATTTTCATTTTAACAGCCGTTGTTTGATTGAAAGTCAAAATTGAATTAAATTCTGGTCATATTAAAGTAATATAAACGATTAGCAATCAGACTTGGAGGCAATGTATTCCATTGTGTTACTACTTTTCAAATAACGATTCCATAAAACACTTGAAAAGCCAGACATGATATTCAGTAAAACCGCCAGGTCTAAACCAGGTTGTGCAACTATAATGACTATGTACGTAATCTCTTAGTCGGACTCATGAGAGACACATGCCACGAGGTGTCTAAGTTCTTGGAGAACGAAGCAGTAAAAAATAAAGCTTTGTGCCGGCACCTTCCATTTGTTTGTTTGATTGACGTACTCCGACCAAATGATATATTGTACTTCCCTCAAATTTTATGGGGTATCCCCTATATCTTGTTCAAACTTATTGCCTTGAGGAGTCAACAATTTCCTGCTTAGTACTTGATATGTACCCGGGTGTTTGTTTCTGAAATGCATCAATGCTCCACAGGTTGCAAGAATGTGTTTCGATGATTCATTTGCTACAAAATCTACCTGTTGGGCTCGAGAAAATCCCCATTCTGAATAAATGCGCCCTGAGTCTAAAACTGAGTCTTATCAAAGGGCCAGTTATCAGCCTCAGATTAATTCTTTATAGTATAATGCAGGGGTTACCAAAAATTTTTTGGTTGTGTATTAGTGAGTAAGAGAGAGAAAATAAGTTGAGAGCTTACAGTCATAGATAAATGTTAGTAATATACCCTATTTTGATTTTCATTTCATCAACATACACAAAGTTATATGTACATCTTTGACTTAATAATTAGGTAATGTTTTTTAGATATTTGCTGGATACTGATTTTGGTTCATATATTTCCTCTCCTGCTAATAACCAACCTTTTAATTTCTCTAAAATATTGCTTTATGTCAATAAAAAAGTTGTTTGCTTTCCACACCATCTAAATTATTTAATTAACTATTAAAACAATTAAAATGTGTTTTAAGAACATATAAGACTATGAATTAAAAAAAAGAGGATTTTTTAACATAAAATATTTTTTGAGTGTAAACCTAAAAAAAAATAACATAGCATCCGCTGACATGTGTGCTTGTCGCAGTCTGATCGACGACTAAATAAAAGAGCATAAACAATATGTGTGAATTCCCTCTGCACAATTGTGCTATGAAATGGTAATCCCTGGTCTAATGTGTGACTCAGATACCCTCTTCTTGCAATATCCCAATAAAAGTTTTGATTGCATCAAATCCACTTGGTTTGAGAAATTCTGAAAACTGTGTTATTTATTGTTCTCTTTTGTCAATGCAAGGCTGTTTTTTTATTTAATTTGTCATTTACTAAAAATGCCTTGCAAAATTAAATAAATTGAAATCATCTTATTTGTAAGTTGGTAAAATTCCTGCATTTTAAATTTATTTTATTTATTATTGTTTTCTTTTCTGCTTTGTTGCAATCATTAACATTTATTTATTTTTTTTTTTTTTTGTCCCAAATTATCACAAACAAACAATACAGGTGTAGAGTTGATATAGCTGTGCCGTGTATTGTGTCTCTATAATTTTAGTTTCATAATATCACAAGATGCAAACAAAAATAACAGGGAAAACAACAATGTTAGGCAGAGAGAGAGAGAGAGAAAAAACATTAATATATTGTACCACCATATTACAAATACAACATTAAGTTGATGATGATGATGGACTGGTGTTTGTAAGCAAAAGTTGTAAATAAACAACAGCACATATTTAATGTTGTTTCGTTTTTATATGAATACCTATGTTGTTTTTTTTTTTTAATAATTTTTTCTTGTTTTTTTTTCTTTCCAAAATATGTACATACGTTAAAGAAAATCAGTGATTATATTCAGCAGAAATGACAGCGAGTACTTTCTATCCCAAAAACAAACAAAAAGAAAATAAACCATCAATACTTGTAAACGTTTCCACGATTGTATGTTATTGCATGTGTTGGTGATATTGGTATTATTGTGGCGGTCTTTTGTTTCCTTCCATCTTAGTTTTTACTTTTTTTGCTTTGATTTTTCTTTTTCTATGGCTGTCTGTTTTGGTCTTCTTTCCATCAGCTTCGTATATTGGTTGTTCGTTCGTTTATCTTGATTTATTATTCGTTGTCACAGTTATTGTTGGTGGATTTTTGTTTTTGGTACGAGATGTCTCTCTCCCGTTTTGTTTGCTGTCTTCTTCTTTATTGTTTTGATTTCACATACAATATTGCGCGCGCATTTTTTGTTGATGTCTCCACTTGGTTTATCCCTACATTGATTTAACAAAGAGTATATATATGTACACTGCTTGAAAGAGAGGAAGAAGCGAAAAATGTGTTGGGATGCAGAAGTGAATTTCTGTACTTACTGGTTGGTAATCGTTGTACTTGCATCGTAATTAAGGAGTTGCCAGATGCTAAATTTTGTTAACGCTTGGAGTGTGTATTGCACTCCTATTTTTAACCTGAATCAAAGTTTAAAAAGTCTGCCTATTTGTCTATGTTGGCGTAAGTCAAATACGGTTGGTAATTTTAGAAATACTGTGAGACTTTTAAATTTAACTCCTGTTTCTTTAAAAAATACACGGCTTAGTCCGAGATTTTGGAATGTACCCACTAACATTCTTTTAGTGCTAATGTAATGATTTTTTGCTAGAATTGACTAGACCGCGGCTGAATTAAAGAGTCGTAGATCCGAATTAATTAACGTAAAGTTTAATCAAGTTACGTTTGTGGTAGTTTTCGATTACTTTTAGACACATTTCGGGAGGTATCTGGATAATAACAAATGCTCCAAAGTTAGGAACGTAGACTTCGTCTTTGACATAACCCGCAAAACAGCGAAGATTCCCATTATCTTGTTGGCCAGATGAATATAGAAATATAATAGGTATTATTCGTTTTCTTTAAATCATTAAAAAAAAATTAGAAATAAACGAAAAGCCGTTTTTATACAAATCTGGTAACTTAAATTTTTCCATTACAATATCGACAAGGTAATCGAGTCTCCCATTTTTTGTTTTGCTCCCTTGTAATTCTCGCAATACACGAGCGTATTAAAATATGCACTTCCTCAAAACAACGAGCAACAAATATTGTATGTTGTCCCCTCAATGCATTTGTTGTTTTTTTTATTGATTCAATTAATTCTCTCTCTCTCTCTCTCTATAGCTCACAAAGTTCGAACGGCCTTAGTTAAATAAAAACAACATCTAATATTAGGAGAGAGAGGAAAAAAAGTATCAAAACGCTACTAATACTAAAACCCTATAAATTAGAAAAAAAAAAAAAAGACTAACGAACGACCAAGCAACCCACTGTACCCGTTGTGTGTTGTTGGTTGGCCTTTGGATTTTATTGGCTCCATATTATGGCTATTGTTTCCTTTCTTCTTCCACTAGAGACTCGTAGTTACGACGGCCAAAACGAATTTCAAGTTTTGATCTAAAGTAGTCGTATCTACAACTATACTACTGCTGCATGCATGGACTTGTTTGGTGGAGCGTATGTTTTACGTTATTTTGTTTTCAATACAAGTATGAATGTGTTTTGTTATTGCTTTTATTTTCGTTGCAAAATTTTGTGCTTATGATTTGTTTTTCTTTTCTTCTTTTTTTTTTGCTTTACGATGGGATTTTTAAGTTTCTCTTTATTTGTTGTTTTAGTTTGTATTTTAAATTTCATCAACTCGCAGTAGTGTTAAGACGTTTGTTGCCAAAACAAAAAAAAAAAAAAAAACGAAAACCAAAACAAAGAAAAGTTTTTAGAAAAAATATTGCAATAACAATAAATTAATAACAATATTAAAAGATTTTTTGTGTTTGTAACGATTATTTCGGAAAGATAAAGAGAAAATTTTGGTATCCCCAAGTTATAAGGTGATATATTTAAATCGTAAAAACCAAAAAAGAAAATTTAAAAAAAAAGACAAATGTTTATTGAATTTGATTTCATGTTTTTCCTAATAATTGTGAAATTAATTTCATTCATGGCTGAATTTTACATATGAAAACGCGTAGTTATTATTGCAGTCATATGTTTTTACTTTTTTACGTCTTATTTTGTTGCTATTTTCCTCAAAATGTTATTGTATTATTCGTTTTGTTGTTATTGTTGTTGCCGCTGTTGTTTACTATTGCATTTGCAATTTTTGCGTTGTTTTATAATTTTCCTTCCATTTACCAAAAACAACTCAGCTGCTACAAAAAGTACGCAACAGTATTCAAATAAGGTTACCAGACGTTTAAAACTTCATTGTTGACTTAAACAGCTGTTGCGCACAGTAATTCAGCCTTAACTATTTTCGCTAGATGATGTTATAACTGGCTCAGTCGAGTTTGTTTTTCTCTAACTTATGCCGTGTATAGTTTTGGAACTAGAAAAATATGTTGTGAAAGGGAAGGGTTTAAGTAACAGTAAAAACTTCTGGAGGCTGACCATAAATTTTTCAGAATGAATTTTTTCCCACACCCATCCATACATGAGAATGGTCGAGCTCTTGTCAACGACGTGAAATCGATTGTATTTTTTTTTATCAATCTGGTAACGCCTTAACATTTTACTTCTGTTATTAATTTCTTGCTCTACTACAGAGGAGGTTTTGTCCAATTTTAATTTTTTCATCTATGCGATCTAGCCAACAACTGAAAACTCACAGACATACGCACTTTTCTAGCATATATGGGTGATATTTTGTGTTGTTGTTATAGCTGTACCACAGCGATGATGGTTGAAGTCGTCATTACTGTTGCTCTCGTGAACAAAATAACAATTTCGCGGTCATTGTCCTGTATTGAGATGGATGGTAGTCGTGTGATGCTAATGGAATCGGTTGATTTGGTGTTTGAGGGAATGATTGGGTGGGTTGGTTGGTTTGTTGGTCTCTTGATTGCTGGTTTGATCTTTTTTAAAGGCTCGTGCTAAATAGATTTTTAGTGTATATTTTTAAACGATATCTTCATCAGATTTTCTGTGTATTTGTTTTGTTAGTTTTGTACATGAATGTTATTGTTGTTTCATTTTTTAGTTACCATTGAAGTACGATTATGTGAGTGAGTGTGTGAGTGAGTAGCTGCATTAATTTCAATTGCGTCTGATGTTTTTGCTTCGTTTTTGTGGGCCTACTAATCTGGTTTTTCATTTTAACTATTTTTTTGTGTTAAGAAATTTATTTTTAGCTTTGGATTTCTTGTTTCTTTTTTCAAATCAGCAGGTGAGCTTTTTTTTGTCTTTTTTTTTTTCTCTACTGTGTTGTTGTGTTCGGTTGGCAATTCAAATGAACTCTCTTTCTCTTCAACATTTTGTTTTTGGTTTTCTTTCGCAACGATATTCCTTCATAAATATCATATAAAAATTATTATTTTCTATTTCTTTTTCTTTGATTTGATTGTTTTCAATTGCATCTCCTTTAAGATTGTGTTGGTGTGTGTAGTTCGTGAGAGTGTTGGTTTGGCTGGCTGGTCGGTCGTTATTCCTATGTATGTATGTATATTGTTATGCATACGACCTTGTCGGGGGTTAAAAACCTTTAATAATACAAAATCGTCAGTATGTTTTGTTTTCTGTAGTATTGTTATTGTTTAATACGAAGAATGATAATAAAAATGAAAAAGAAACGTAAAGCAACAATTCTTAGTACATACAATAATAAAACACTCAAATGATTTATGATATCAAGTAAAACTGTATGTATGTGTATGCGTGTTTGTTTAAGTATGCATGTATTTCTGTTCAATTTGTGTGATGTCATTTGGAATTTAAACGACATCGAAATCTTTAATGATGTGTACGTACATACATAAGTACATGCAAACGTCGTGTTTACATTATTATTTTTTAATTACGACAAGGAAATTGGTGTTAGGCACAGAAATAAAAAAAATATTTTTTTTAAAACAGAAAAACCTATAAAAAAAAAAGAAAGCTGTCTGTATCGGTATAAGGTTTAATCACACATTTTTAAAAGCTCTTAAACTTACAGAAATGTTACAAATGTCTACATATGTAGTACCTATAAGGTCTTTTTAAAGCGCTTTCTATTTTTTAACCTAAGCACCCCCTCAGTACAGTTTTTTTAAATAATAATTTTTTTAAGAAAACAAAGTTATTAAAACTTCTTTTTTTATTTATTTATATCTTTATTATTGAAAAACACAAACTTAATGAATTTAGAATTTAATAAAAAAAAAAGTTAGAATTCAAAAAGCATTTTAAGCCGCAAATATAAGCGGATCCCCAATTTAAGGTACAAAAAAAAACTATTCAAATCAATATTTCGTTGCGTATCCTTTATTCTGGATGACACACGCACATCTTTTAGGCATAAGGGATATTAAATTATTAATTATTTCAGGTGATATTGATTCCCAGGCTATTTTTGCGGCTTCAAATAAATATTCTTTGGTTTTGCAATTTTCTCGGTTGATTTTTAAGTTAACGATCTTCCATAAGTTCTTGATTAGAATTAAATAGTCAAGAAAGATTGCAATTTCAAGTTTAGAATAAACATTTTGTAATAATAATCCGATTTTAATCTGAAGTTTATTAATAGTAGTCACCGTAGTCTAGTAGGTAGTGTGTTAGCTTATTAGACGTAAAGCCCGGGTTCGTGTCCCAGGTCAGGCATCAAAACGTAATATGAAAAAATATTTCTTCGGCGACTATCTCTCAGCAGATTTCTGGCAAAAACTCTGAGAGTAAATAAAATTGCCATGAAGAGCTTCTTAAAAATCTGTCGTTCGGAGTCGACTTTAAACTGTAGGTCCCACCACTTATGTATAAAAATTAACGCACACAACATAAATGGTGTGAGAAGCTAGGTCCATAATCCTGGCTGAAGGGTTGTAATAACCAATTATGTACATATGTATGTATGTTTATTAAAATGCTGACTCCTTTGTCCTGGCGTGAAGGAATGTTAATTTCTAACGTGATGGTTTACAACACATGCAGAAAATAATAACACCAGAGACTTTTACTTTTATTCAATGCAACAACTGCTTGATAATCTCTAAAGGCGCAACAAAAAAATAAACTTATTTTCCTACAAAATTCCCACGTTATAAAGAAAACAATAAAAACAATAAACGGAAACAAGGAAATAAGAAAAACACCCAACCAACCATTCGTGTAATCATATTAAAATCAAACAAATTTGTATGTGAGCACACCTTCCCACTACTAATAACACCATAAAATCAGGGTTTTTGGGGGGTATGCCATCTAGAAAATACCAGCCAGACAGCCAGAGCCAGACAAACACCCAAAAAAAAGGTCATTGGCTATGAGCAGAAAAAACAAAAAAAAAATTTTTTTTTGCCAAAAACGACAGAAACAAAAATGAAATGAAACGAAAATTTAATTTGTGGAATTGAAGAATAATTTATAGCGCCTTTTATGTCTTACAAAGAGTTCGTCTGTCTGTCTGGCGGACGCTTTCTGTTTACTTGTTACTTTCTTCTGCTAAGAGTAAAAGTCTAAAAACGAAACAGCAAAATGACGAAATGAATAGAAATGAAAATTATATTGTAATACGTCAACAAACAAAAAAAAAAAAAAAAGAAATTCAGCACAAGGAACAATAACAACAATAGGAAAAAGTGAAAAAAAAAACAGCACAAATCAAATACAAATAAGTTCAGTGACTCCAAATAAAGAAAAGGTTCACTAAACTCATTTTCGTATAGAAGTCATAAAAAGGAAAAGTTGGTCTCTTCTAAAGATGATTGAACTCCAGTAAACACATACACACAAACACACACACAAGAAAAAGAGCGTACAATTGTTTGGGAATGGAAAGTTCTAGAGTGAATGTGCTTTTAAATGGCCACACAAAGATTTACTCTAAGTTTACCAGCCATTTAATGTTCAACGCTTAAAACAGCTCATTAGTCTGGCGTAATAAAATTTAGAGGCACGTTTGGAGGCACTATACAATGTTTAAGCTGCGAACAACTAAGCAATTAACATGTGGCTAGTTGAAGTGAAATTGAAATACGGAATGTAAGGAAACTTTAAAGTAAAATCGTTAAAGAAATTCCCCGTTAGACGCTATTATAATCGTCGTGAAGACGTGTTTCCTGCTATTATGCATTACTGGCACCCAGCTTACAAGAATATGTTCTAATGATTCATTTTCATCATCAAAGAATCTTAGTGATGGGTTGGATACGATCCCCATTTTGAAAAAGTGTTCTTTGAGTTTACAGTGATAATTTTTGGAGATAATTTGATGAACGTTAGTTTCCAAATGCTACAACGTTAGGGAAGAATCGTCGTTTATACTATGTATCTTTGCCGTATTATTTGCTTACAAAAAAGTCTAACGAGGTCACATTACATGACCTTGGAGGCCAATTACAGTCGGAGAGTAAAGTTACTCTTTCCGATAACTTTCCATACACATAGTGGAAAGCGATCGAGTTGTTTGGCTCGTGGCATAATTTTTTTCAAACCACATGCCGCCCAGTTCACAATCAAGATTAATTTTGCTAGACTAAATCTCTCGTCTCTAAAGTCCAAGGCCCAAAAAATAGACGAAATCATCTTATTGGACAGGCAATATCACAGGTCAAGAATCCTGAGTCTGCGTCTCTAAAGTCCACTGCAAAAGCACGCAATTGCAAATTTTCACGCTCTTCTTCACCCCATAATCTACTAAAATCGGTGATGCCTATGCTCGCCCCATAAACTACTCGTCATCCTTAGGGTACAATACTCACTCAGGCATCCTATTAAGATTTCAAGAGACTTCCTACCCAGGTTGAGGTTCGTTCAGTGTATACCACAGTAACCTGTATATTCTACAATCTCCCCTATTTTCCAGAGACCTATGAGTCCAATGACTTATACCATTGAAGGTCTTACAGACCTAGATTTAGGAACTTCTCCTCGTCAGCATTATCCCTCCACGTTGTTTGATCTGTCGCCGTAGTCTAGTAGGTAGTGTGTTGGCTTATTAGACGTAAAGCCAGGGTTCGAGCCCCAGGCCAGACATCAAAACAAAATACAAAAAGTATTTCTTCGGCGATTTCCTCTCAGCAGATTTCTGGCAAAAACTCTGAGAGTAAATAAAATTGCCATGAAAAGTTTCTCAAAAAATCTGTCGTTCGGAGTCGACTTTAAACTGTAGGTCCCGCCACTTATGTATAAATTTAACACACACAACATAAGTGGTGTGAGAAACTAGGTCAATAGTCCTGACTGAAGGGCTGTAATGACCAATTATGTATGTATGTATGTTGTTTGATCTGTCACTTAAATAAAGGGTCCGCCAAATAACTTTTTTTTTGTTTGAAAATGCTTTAAAAAAAACTACTGTATATTTTCTCAAATTTCTTTTTTTATTTGAAAGTACAATCCTTCCGGTTAATAATAGAAAATAATTTCATTAAAATGGCTGCCTCGGCTGGCCATGCAGTAGCCTACACTACACGATCGGTCCAATTTTTAAGAACATTATCGATTGTGTGCAGCTGTATTTCACCAATGGCTTCACGAATATTGTCCTTAAAGCGTCAATTGTCTCTGGCTTGTCGGCGTAACACTTTGACGGCACCCCACAAATAATAGTCCAACGGTGTCAAATCGAGGTGGCCAAACGACATCAGCTCTGCGGCTGATAATGCGATCTTCAAAAACAGGGCGCAAAACATCGAGTGTAGCTCCGGCTGTGTGACACGTAGCGCCGTCCTGTTGAAACCAAATGTTGCCAATATCCTCCTCTTCAATTTTTGTGAACAAAAATTCCTTCAACATGGCCCGATAACGATCGCCATTGACTGTAATGGCCACTCCTTGTTCATTTTCGAAGAAAAATGACCCAATTATGCCTCTGGACCAAAATCCGAACCAAACAGTGACTCGTTTTGGGTGCGTCGGCTTTTCAATGTATGCGTGCGGGTTTTCTGTGCCCCAAATGCGACAATTTTGCTTGTTTACATACCCGCCAAGATCAAAATGAGCTTCATCTGAAAAGATGATTTTTTTTTTTGCCAAAACCGGCATCTTCTGCAAGTCAATCACAGGCCCACTTAGCGAAGCGAAAACCCGAATACACAACCATATTCGTTCAGCGGAAGGATAAAACTAATTATCTGTCAAATCAGACATGAGCTAAGTGTTACCATTCACGAAATAATCACTATTTGAAAAAAAAAAAACGTAAGATATAATTTTCTTCATACCTTTGGTGGATTTACTTATGGAATGTGTTACTGTACCTTTTTTTCGTAGCCCAAAAGCAAGATTGAATTCTAACACCGTGTGACTGACACCGTGTTTTAATTAACACGTAACACATGTGGATATTTATTTTTATATTTTAAGTACATTGAACTGCCAAATGCGGCCCTGCTAGCATTTCAGCATAATAGATGGCTGTTGGTTGCTATTTAAGGGAGTTCCTTAAATAAACCGATCACTTACAAGGTGAAGCGCACATGCGCGCATTCATAAACACAATATCCAACAAGGCATTTAATTTGTTACACATCTTCCTTTCTCCCCTCTTAGTATTACACCTCCAACCACTTTTTTAAGTGAAGATCAGTGTTTGTTTACCTCTGATCTTTCAATACTTATACTCCCCCTGACATTGTGGAAATATTTGTATCGTGAATACATAGTGAAACTCACTTCCGTTGTTTGTGCTGTACACTCATCCATACTCCGTACAGTTCTATTATGTTTTTATCAAACATGCAATATGATGATGACGCGCTCAGTGTTTTACATTTACGTTACGTTACGAGTAATAAATAATAGAGGTTTTCAGGCGACATCCAATAATAAATGAATTTCCCCCCCCTTTTTTTTGTTTCTTGCTTTTAAGCATTAAAAATAGAAAATGAAAATAATAATAAAACGCGAGATATTTATAGCGTTTAATCAATTCAACAAATGTTGCCACGTGTAATCAAAATAAACAAAACAAAACATGCGTTTTTTTTTTCTTTCTTTCAAGAAGCTGTGACTGTGATATCAATGACACTTTTTTGTTTTTTTTTTAATACGGTGGCATATGTTTTCTCTTTGCTGATGTTGTTAATACCGTAACTAATTGTTGTTGTTCATAGAGTGCGTACGTAGAGTAGGTATATTATCTATTGATCTTTGTGAGAAAGAGTGTTTAATTTTTACTATCGATAAATAGATATCTTGAATGCTCGTTGATATAAAACAGCTCTGTTGTTTCATCGTATACAGTTGTTATTGGCGTTTTCTTAAAATAAATCATAAAATATTTCTGTTTCTTGTTATGTTTCATTTACAATTTCTCTTGGTTTTACTTTATCTTTCGTTTATCAGGCAAAATTTATATTAATTTTCTTGCTATTTTGTTCACTATATTCTGCTATGTATTCTTTTAGCGAATCTCTTTTGTCTCCTATTTTCAAGAATTTCATCATAAAACGTTTAAATGTACATACCTGGGGGTGTAACCTCTGAAATACAAAAGAAGGCTTGTTTCTCTAGTGGCCCATTGTTAATTTTTTTTTTTTTTTGTAATTTCTTGCGCAGTGATACAAAATTCAATTGAATTTTATTTTATTAAAATTAGTAGAATTATTTGAATGCGAAGATAACGAATCGTAAAACTTTTCTAGACTCAGAGTATGTACATACATACATACATATGCATACGAATGCAGCAAAGAAAACAATGAATTTTGAAAAAAAAAATTTCCTTTGGTTTAGATATGACAAGGTTATGACTGAATATAGACTATTTCCAGTCACATAAAATAGTACATGCAATATTGCAAGACATTGCTGGATATATATATATAAAGAACCGACCCATTTCTATCCTTAAATCGTATGGCCATTCATTTCACAATACCGATTCTCACTAGCCACTGTCCTTTTGGTATGCTTGATGAAAGGCTTGGCATTCCGCTAAATGACTACTGCAGAACCTGTGGTACTGAGGTAGTGTTAGTGCCTTTTCTCAGTTTCTGATATCCCTTACCGAGTTCTCTAATTGCTGCAATAGCAAGATTTATTTTGGATTCGATCTGGTTTCCTTTTGGGAATGTTTGATCTCCGGGTTGAATATCCATTGTGGTATCATATGCCATTAAGGGTATTCGCTGCCTTGCGTAATCTAACCTTTGCTGCAGAAGAAACACTGTGTTGAAACAGCCTATAGAAACATGTGCACGATTCTGGTTTTGTTTTACTGTGAGCACATACATATGGGCTTTTATCACCAAATTTTCAATCAATATGCAATGCCTACCCTCCAGCTACTTCTTGAGATTTCAGATGACAATCCTGTCATCCTATTAGTGAATTAATAGGTCTAATGCCTCGCTGATGACTTCTTAATTTACAAAATATCGAACATTTTATTAATTGTTAAATTATGTAAAAAAATCAAAAAAAATTGCTAAGGGAGTTGCTTTAGTTTTTGCCACCTAAATTTTAGAAATTATTTTATTTTCTTCGAACTAAAAAAATTTATTTCAATAATTTTTTTTTTAGTAAATTAATAAACCCTCAAAGACTTGAAAAAGCTATCTTTAAAAATTCTCAGGATTGTTTTTCACACGATTCATATGGAAATGTCAAAAATTAAGTCAGTTGCTTTAGTTTATGCCACTAGTGTATGTATATTCGCTTTCGATCTTAGATTCCATTTAAATTTAATTTTCAGTTTCACTTTAATTTAATTTTAATCAAAAGGTTGTCTCGCTATGAACTCTGCTGCCGTTAGTTACTCTATAAATAATTTGCAACAAATTCTAAAAATTACATGCTTTGATAACAATTACAGTAAGACCCCGCTTAACGCTGCTCCGCTTAACGCTGTTTCAGTATTACGCGGTAGTATTGGGATTCCCCTAAGTCGACACTGTATTGATATTTGTTGTATATGTGTGCAAATGAAACGGCCAACCAAAAGCGGTGTACTATATAGAGACAGTGTATACTATTGTATACTATGTATCTTTTCCAACGTATTTTCCGAAGTCGCAATATATACATATGTATACAGTGAAAATGGCCCACCAGTATTTGGTTAATATTTATTAAAAAGGAAGAAAATAAAATAAATATTTTTGTTTAAAATAAAGTTTATTTGGTATTCAATATAAGAAACTAAAAAATTCTTTTAATAACATTATTAATTTACAAAAGGAATGGGAAAAAATTTCTCCAGGTTACACAAAAAAGTTAGTAGAATCCATTCCTAATCGTTTAAAATTGATAATAAGTCAAAAAGGCTTTCCTACAAAATATTAAAAATAAAAAAAACGTAATTTCTTTAATAATAATATACTGGGCCATTTTCATTGTGAGATAAATTTGAATGAATTAATAATGTAATTAAAAGAATTTTCTAGTTCCTTATATTGAATACCAAATAAACTTTATTTTAAACAAAAATATTTATTTTATTTTCTACCTTTTTAATAAATATTAACCAAATACTGATGTAATTTCATGGTGGGCCATTTTCACTGTGATTCACTGTACATACATATGTACGTGTTAAGTTGCCTCGTTTAATGCTGTTTCGTTTAGCGCTGGAACTTATTAGAACGTATCCCCCGCGTTAAGCGGGGTCTTATCGTATAACCAAACGAATGAATGAATATATGTAACAACTACAATGACTGACTAACTGACAGACGTAAATATGTACGTAGAATTTTTCATCTCACATAATAAATAATGATGATATGATGATGGTCTTTCCAACTACAAATATTACAACAACAACAATATATGCATATACATACATACATATGTATGTGTATAATGCAAAATATTCAGACCCATTCTGTAAATGGTAACGGTTTAAAGTTTTTGAAAATGTTATGAAAATTCCTTTGAAAACTCTTGTGATTGTGTTGTCACGGTAAAATTAATGGAATTTCAATAATAAAATTCTTTAAATTAATATCGCTTTAGTATACAAGTTCAGAGTAAATTATCAGATAAAAACTGTGTTTAATTTTGAACACTCCGGAGTGGCTTATGTACTTAACTAACTTAATTAATCATTACAAGCGCGTGGTTAAAACCCACACACACACCATTTGTGGTGTGAGAAGCTAGATTGTAATGATCAGTTAAGTAAGTAACTTAAACTTCAACAGTACATAGTAACATTATTTACAGTTAAACGACCATGACGAATATGCAGTGGTGTGTTTATGACTTGTTCGAAAGCTGTCTCATTAAAATCCAGCTTCATTTCAACGTTTATAAAATTAAAAATATTGTGAAATGCGATTGTATACACGGTACTGGAGTATAATTGAACTTTGAATCCAATAAAATCCATTCTAAAATTGACATGGATTATACATACTATAGAGAAAATCTTGTCTTTAATAGAAATTACAGAACTGATTTGATTTGACAAGATAACGGGTTATCCATTTCGTGGTTTCAAAAGTAAACGTAAATAAAACACATATAAAATATTTTTTTCATGATATTTCTTTTTTATTGTAAAGTTTGAACGTTGACATTATGTGTGAAACACTACATCATTTAAATGACCTCCACGCGAAGTGTTGCAAGCATTGATTCGTTTGAGGTAATTTTCGACCACTTTTTGACAGAAATTGGGCGGTATCTCAGCCATAACTGGACGAATATTGATTTTTAAGTGCTCAAGAGTTGAAGGTTTATCTGCATAAACACGGTCTTTCGCGTAGCCCCACAAAAAAGTCTAATGGTGTCAAATCGCATGATCTTGGCGGCCAGTTGATATCGCCACGACGAGAAATTACGCGGCCAGGAAATGTCTCTTGCAATAAAGCCATATTCGCTCGAGTTGTGTGGCATGTGGCACCGTCTTATTGAAACCACATATTCTCCAAGTCGTATTCTTCAATAGCAGGCAAAAAAGTCGGTTATCATATGATCATAACGCTCTGAATTGACGGTGACAGTCGTTCAATCGTCGTTTTCGAAGAAGTAAGGTCCAATCACACCTTCGGACCAAAGAGCGCACCAAACAGTGACTTTTTCTGGATGTAATGGCCTCTCTTCAATTACTTGAGGATTCTCAGAACCCCAAATACGACAATTTTGTTTATTAACATACCCACTGAGTGTGAAATGTGCTTCATCGCTGAAGAAAATTTTGTTCGATACGTGGCTGTGGCAGAATCACCATTTTAGTAGTAGGTTTTGATAATTTTTATGCCTTGTGTGATAGTTAAGCGATCCATTTTCGTCAATGTCAGACTTTCAACTGAAAAGAAAAAAATTGGTTTCACAACTTAGTTTGACAGACGTCGAATTCCAGTCCCATACTTTTGAAACCACGAAATGGATAGCCCTTTATTTTATAGTTTAATTATTTTACATTCCGATTTGTTTTCTTGAGTTTTTCTTTTTAATTAATCGTAGTGGCAATCTAAATCTAAATGTAGAATTTTCTCCTTTAAATACATATAAATAAAATAAAAATATGTGTAGACGACATTGAATCTTGAGAAGTTTTCTTAAAATAAGTTTTCAATTGAAATTCAAATGTTTACACGCAAAAGAATCTGTGATCCAAAATGTCTGGATTAGAGCTGATTCTGTTACAAAAGCTTTTTTTTTTCTCTCTTTGCATTGTTAATTTTAGTGACAGGCCGCACCAGTCTATTCTATTGTCAATAGCAACAACAACAATACTAATACTACAAAAAAAACATCATTGTCATTACATTCATTAAGTGTTTTGAATTCATTTTATTGATATTTCCCGTTAAAATTGGAATGGAAATAATAGCGAAATAGTTTTTTTTTTATTTTATATGTATATGTGTATGTATGTATCTCTCTTTCTCTTTTTTATTACGATTATTATTGTTCTTGTATATACAGTGAATCACAGTGAAAATGGCCCACCATGAAATTACATCAGTATTTGGTTAATATTTATTAAAAAGGAAGAAAATAAAATAAATATTTTTGTTTAAAATAAAGTTTATTTTGTATTCAATATAAGGAATTAAAAAATTCTTTTAATTACATTATTAATTCATTGATTTTTTTACATCAGAAACAAAAACAGTTCAAATTTATCTCACAATGAAAATGGCCCAGTATATTATTATTAAAGAAATAACGTTTTTAATATTTTGTAGGAAAGCCTTTTTGACTTATTACCGATTTTAAACGATTAGGAATGGATTCTACTAACTTTTTTGTGTAACTTGGAGAAATTTTTTCCCATTCCTCTTGTAAATTAATAATGTAATTAAAAGAATTTTTTAGTTCCTTATATTGAATACCGAATAAACTTTATTTTAAACAAAAATATGTATTTTATTTTATTCCTTTTTAATAAATATTAACCAAATTCTGATTAATTTCATGGTGGGCCATTTTCACTGTGATTCACTGTAGTTGTTGCATAGTGTCATTTGGTTTAGAATAAATATTTGCGGTCGAGCAATAAATGTAACCTCTAAACAAGGTTTTCAATGTATTATGTTGGCCTATATGGGGAAGACAAAAACAAAACAGATTAGAAAAGAAAGAAAAAAAAAAAACTACAAAGACCTTAACAAAAAGGAGCAGTTTTAATTTCAAATGAATGATAAAAAATGCACTTCTCTGTTGATACTGTAAATTTAATAAATTATCACTTGTTAACAAATCATTCTCTTGCCTTTAACAAAGAGGGAGAGAGAAAGCAACGTTAATGATTTAAAATTTATATGAGACTAGCAGATTGTACCCGGCGTTGCGCGGGTTATGTAGTTTGGATTAGTTTAAAAAATTAAAAAAAATTATTGGGTAATTTTTGCATTAAAAATAACAATAAATAAAAAACCGGTTTTGAAACCGGTTTCTTAAAAAAATGCAATTTTTCAAATTATTCGGAAACCAGTTTAACAAACAACCCAGTTTTTGGAATACTCTAAGTCCTAAATATAAATGCACTCAATTTGCCCGTTTTTCGCCCCTTTCCCCATTTTTGGACCCCTTTTGGTACAACTTTTGAAAAGGAACACCTCCAATAGCTATTTGGGAAACTTAACCAAGCTAAATCGTAAAAAAATACCTTTAAAACAGATAAAATACAGCATTTATGCATAAAGTACTAATTTTTGCCCATTTTTTCTTCCCTTTGACCCATTTTTTCCCCCTTTGGGTCAAAATTTTGAAAAGATTTATTGCCTATAACCTGCACCGACAAAAGTTCGATCAATATCCCAAATTTCAAGAAAATCGGTCCAGGCGTTCAGGCGTGATTGGCTATACACTCAATTTGCCCGTTTTTGGCCCCTTTCCCCCTTTTTGGACCCCTTTTGGTTCAACTTTTGAAACGGAACACCTCCAATAGCTATTTGGGAAACTTAACCAAGCTAAATCGTAAAAAATTACCTATAAAACAGATAAAATACAGATTTTATGCATAAAAGTACTAATTTTTGCCCATTTTTTCTCCCTTATCCCATTTTTTCCCCTTTTGGTCAAAATTTTGAAAAGATTTATAGCCTGTAACCTGCACCGACAAAAGCTCTATCTATATCCCAAATTTCAAGAAAATCGGTCCAGGCGTTTAGACGTGATTGACTAACAAACAAACCAACAAACAAACAAACAAACAAAAAAACAGACTTACAGAAAGATTTATAATATATATTAGGATTGTCAGTAAAAATGTCGTATTTTGTCTGTGCAAAAGAAAACAAATTTCTGCACAGGATCGACATGAAAATGTCATTATTTTGGCGTTTTGCCAATTTCTCCTCAACGCAACATTAATTACTAAACGATTAACAGCTTGAGTAGAGACGACGACATCATATGAAACAATTTTCCTAAAATAACATTTTCCTGCTGGATCCATGGCGTATACTTTTTTAATTTTTTTTTGAGCATATCATCTTTCAATACGATTGTTTTTTGTAAATGGAACTGAAAGCAAACTTTTCTTTTTGCAGTAGAATTTAAATTTACTTTTGACAACGGTGCAAAGTATTGCGTGAAGTATACTTTTATAGAGTGAGATCAGTTACATACAAGAGTATAATATTCAAGTAGAAATAAATGTATTGTATTGTCAAATAATACCTTAGATTAGGTTAGATAGTTAACCAACGGAAGCAATTAAATCAGAGTAGAAAAACTACTCATGAACAAGGGCTCCTAATACACTCCCCGAAATATTTATAAGACCAAACGTATTTCTCGAAAAACTTAAAATCTTTTAGACCAATTCGTACGATTTTTGGGTTAAATATAACTAACAAAACAATAAATCTTTTTATGTAAAAAAAATATTTTTTTCTTTATTTAATAAAAGGATAACACAAAATAAATTTCATTTTCAAACGAAAAAATTATAAGACCAAAATTAAATAATATTCACCTAAAACTAAAATAATGATAAAAAAAAAAACAACTACTGAGTAATTTTTGTATTTATTAGTAATGAGTGTGCCCACCATGATTAATAATGACTTCCTGAAATTGACGTGGCATAGAATTTATTAAATTTTCAATGCAATTTTGATCAATCCTACTCCATTCTCTTATGATGCCACTTTTTAAAGATTTTACACCATTATACTGGGTGTTATTTTTGAAAACTTGGTCCGATAGTATTGCCCATAAATTTTCTATCGGATTTAGATCTGGACTACATGCCGGCCAATCCAAAACTGGTATGTTTCTGGACGGTAGAAACGATTTTGTTGCTTTTGATTTATGGATTGCGACGTTATCCTGCTGAAATATCCAATTATTGCCTAACGAATCATCCCCAAAATTAATTAAAACGTCATCTAATAATTCAATATACTTCTCGCTATTTTTTTTAGCTGATATAAAACAAATAGGAGTCCTTCCCGTAGTCGAAATCTCAGCTCAAACCATTACGGTGCCTCCACCGAAATTTCGCGACATTCGTTGATTTTTTTTACGTGAATCCATCCAATATTTTTGGGAACCGTCTGGACCATCTAAATTAATTTTTTTTCATCAGAAAAAATAACTGAAGCCCATTCTTCTTCCTAATATTGGTATTTTTTTGCAAAGTCGAATGTCGCGAAATTTCACGGATTTTGTAAAACCAGGTGGTTGAATGTGCCCACACATATGTATGTATGTACATACGTTACAATCGTGATCTTTAAGTAAATCATATGCTAACTATTCCTGTCTGGCTATCATCAGGAAAAAACTATGCTTCTAGCAGAACAATTAAAGTATGCGTTACAAGAGTATACGTTACTGACACGCATAGGCTATGTTTATATTCAAATCTTATGTAGATTTCTCAATTTTCTACACGATACCTGACATGATACCTTAAAACTTTTCATTCTAGTTGTATAAAAGAAAACAAAAAATCGTTACTCTATAACTAGCACAACAATTCGCAGATAACATTGACCAAGTATACATACACCTAGGGATCAAAAGCACACGACTAGTTAGCATATGAAATAATTTCCGACAAGTTGAATTTTATATTATCCCCTAATATATTTAGTATTTGTAATGCTATTCTATGAAGTCGCCGTAGTCTAGTAGGTAGTGTGTTGGCTTATTAGACTGAAGGCCCGAGTTCGAATCCCAGTTCAGACATCAAAACGAAAATATGAAAATATTTCTTCGGCGACTTCCTCTCAGCAGATTTCTGGCAAAAACTCTGAGAGTAAATAAAATTGCCATGAAAAGCTTCTCAAAATACTGTCGTTCGGAGTCGAATTTAAACTGTAGGTTCCGCCACTCATGTATAAAATTAACGCACACAACATAAGTGGTGTGAGAAGCTAGGTCGTAATCCTGACTGAAGGGTTGTAATGACCAATTATGTATGTAATGCTATTCAGGCTAGAATTATGACTATGAAAGACAGTCGCGGTCCTAATTATATATGAAGATATGTTGATTGGAGATGTATACATACTGAACGCAAAGCGATTTAAGAATGCTAGGTGTCGCTAGAGATAATACCGTTACCCACATGTGGGTTGCTGAACGTAATGGCGGAACGTTAAATGTGACAACATATGTAGCTGAGCGAACGAATTTGAGATACCTGTCTTAAGAGCCAACAACACATGTTAATTGCAAAACATAGTGGCGGAACGTTAAATGTGACAACATAGCTGAGCGAACGAATTTGACATTCCTGTCTTAAGGAGTCAAACAAGTCATTTCACACAGACTTCGAGAACAAAGAGCGACATAGAGTTTTGTTTATGGATAGATGTAGAGAGCGAATGTAACAAAATTCATGCATTTTATTGCACATTTTCACTTAAAGTCGTCATCCTTTCATAAAAGCAAATAATACCGAACAAATGGTATAAAGTATTTATGTATGTGTATATATATTTCAACGAAAGACAGAATTTTCCGATTATTTTGTTTTTACCTCAAGTGAGATCATTCGTTACCTGTCATGGCATTATAAAATACGAGTATGTATGCAACAGGCAATCAACGAAGGCAGCGAATGTGAAATTAGTAATGTCAGTAGAAATTGATGTTGAATGAGTGTATGACAAAAGCAACGAATGCATAAATGTTTTACAAACGCCAAACCGTTCTCAAATAGGTATTCCGTTCGATTTTTTTTTATTAACTTCTCTATTAATGCTCTATCCCACTCTGAATAGAGGGCAAGAGATAATTTTACAGTATATTTTTATGCATTCACCCAAGGCTGCTTATTTCAAAGTGGTAAATTGTTCGGATCGCATTACTATTACTATTCATTCAGTTTTCTAATCGATATACACTTTCAATTTATTGTCATAAGTTTCACATCTTCGGATTCGTTTCCTATTCATTTGTGCGAAAGAAATGTAACCTACAGGGTGGCTGATATATAATACAACAAAGTAAAGCGCCATATTTTTTTAATTTTATTGTTCAAAAGCAAAAAATGTTGGAAATAACATCAAATTTTAGAATCAGTTTAGGTTCGAATTGGCCACCTTTGGTACGAATTATGGCCATCAAACGGCCGACAAAGCCATCACAGGCTTCACGAAAGTGGCTCTGCGGTATTTTGGCCAATTCCCGGCGAAGCGCCGCCTTGAGATGATCGACACTTTGGTATTTTTTAGTGAGAACCTTACTCTTCAAAATGCCCCAGGCGTAAAAGTCCAACGGATTGAGATCCGGAGATTTTGGTGGCCATTGTGCGGTAGAAATGAAGAGAGGAACCTCCTTTTTAAGCCATTCTTGGTTGACGCGTGCTGAGTGCGGTATTGCTGAGTCCTGTTGGAATGTCCATGGTCTGCGGCCGAAATGTTTGTCTGCCCAGGGCTTCAATACTGTCTTTAAGACATTTTTCCGATAATATTCGGCATTTATTTTGACCCCACGGTCGATGAATACGAGCGGGGAGCGACCATCGGCCGTTACGGCGGCCCACACCATTACCATCGGCGGCGCTTGAGTTCTGGTGGCCAATCGCAGGTGTAAATTTTCAGCTGACCTCTTTGGCAAGTAAACCCGATCATTTTGTTTGTTCACAAACTGCTCAATTTGGAATGGCTTCTCATCGGAGAAAACCGAATTCGGTAATTGGACACTTTCGTGCAAACAAAGTAACTCCTTGGCTCGTTCCAGTCTAACTTTTTTTTGCCCATCGGTGAGCTCTTGCACTTTTTGGAACTTCAATGGCTTTAGTCCAAGCTCATTTTTCAATATGTGTTGAATCCGGTCTCGAGATATGTTCAGCTCACGAGCAATTTTTCTACCACTGCGGCGTGGATTTCGATCAAATCTGGCCTTCACTTATCGAATCATTTCTGGTATTGTTACCGTTTTTTTTCGTCCACTTTTTGGACGCAATGCAACACTGCCAGTATCACGGTAACGTTTAAATTAAATTATCACATTTAAATGCTGGAGGGCTCTAACGATAGCCACCTGTGGTTTTCCAGCCAAATATAAAGCAATCACACTATCACGCTTGAATTCCATCACGAATAACTTTTTTTTCTGAATGCAATAGATAAAAATGCTTTTGTATGCTTGTAAATAATAAAATGAACTGTCACTGGAATAAATCTGTTAGCTGTCAGACGAGCGGTTTACAAATGATAACAACCTGAAGTTGGTTGCAATACATCTCAGCCACCCTGTATAATTAGATACAATTTTAGATTCTCCATCATCCTCCTTCAAGCTGAATCTACTTCCCCAGTATTACAACAATAGAAATGATTTATTAAAACTATAAAATGAATAGCGTTCCTTTTATATTTAATATTGCACGACCAAAATCTGTTCTGTAATCACAGTTTAAATTTTCAGAACTCCATGCTGTCCATGGAATATTAAACAAAAAGGATTTCTTGTTTATTTTATTCGAAGTTCATTGGTCTCAATTTTGTTATTGATTCTTTAAATTCACTCATCAGTAATTTCTATTATCACGAACAAAGTACTACGCTAACAAACAAATTAGCAATCTAGAAACATTTGTTTTGTATTGTTTTGTATTGTTTTTTTTTAATCTATTATTATTCTTTGTCTATATATAGTATTTATTAATAATATTTATTTGTTTCAAAATATTTGGCAGCATTTATTATATATTTTCTTACGATAAAATTTGTTTCGATTTGTCGTAAAATATTTAACCCTTAGACAAATCTGTGGGTCATTTTTTTTTTATTAATTTCAATTCAATAGATTAAAGGATACTGTGAGCTGTAGATTGTTTAGCACAACCAGCGTTGCCAGATTTTTTTTAAAAAACTTGTTTTCTACAAAAGTACCAACATTTTTAAAGGAAATTCCGGAGCCCGGTGCCCTCTGTTGGTGTTTTTTTTGCGTTCTTTTGTCCGGGACTAATAAAATACACAATATTTTATTTAAAAATGTAAATATTTCCTGTTTTAATACTGAATTTATTGAAAAAAATTTTAAATTTAATTTTGTCGAAAAAACTTGTTTTGTTAGAAAACAAATTTAATGAAAACTTTTTCGCATCTCCAAAAACTTGAAAAAAAAGGGAAAACTTGGCAAATGGCAACGCTGAGCACAACTCACTAAACTCCGCTGTGTCTCACTAAGCTCTTTATTTATACGAAATATATCGAATTTAACCCATATGTGCGTTATTCTATGGATATTACTTCCATTTTCGCACTATTCTTCGAATTTATTTGCTGGTATTATTATTATTGAATTCGTCGTACTCTAGTAGACAGTGTGTCGGCTTATTAGACATGAGGGCACGGTTCAAACCCCAGGTCAGACATCTCCATCAAAATGAAATATGAAAAAATATTTCTTCGGCGACTGTCTCTCAGTAGATTTCTGGCAAAAACTCTGAGAGTAAATAAAAATTTGCATGAAAAGTTTCTCAAAAATCTGTCGTTTGGAGTCGACTTTAAACTGTAGGTCTCGCTACTTATGTATAAAATTAACACACACAACATAAGTGGTGTGAGAAACTAGGTCCATAATCCTGGCTGAATGACCAATTATGTATGTACGGGTAGTCCCCGACTTACGACTATTCGCACTTGCGACCATTTTTTCCCATTTTTTTTTCATAGAAAATACTTAAAGACAAATATGTAGTGGCGGGGAATCCCTAAAATATATGAGAAAAGTTAAAAAAAAGTAAAAAAATTCGATTTACATACATATATCAGTACAAATAATACATTACATTAGCTAAGTCGGAATTTTTTTAAGTGAATAATTTTATATCCTCCGAAAAATGGCTGGAACTAGTAAATAAAGTTAGAATTATATGAATTTTGGATAGTTTCACTTCTCCTGATCCTCAAAGTTAGTAGTACAGTATGTAATTTTTTTCTTAAATTTTTTTTTATATGAAATTCGACTTACGATTAATCGACTTACAACTGTATTGGGAATACCTGTATTGTTATTGTTGGGTAGAGGTTTTAGGCTACAGCGATCAGATGACCTAATTCTTCTAATTTAGTTTCGAATGACTTTCTAATTTTTAAACCTAAAATAAAAAATTTTTAGAGGATAGAGATTGACTCATGATGTTTTTCTACAAAATAAAACAGAAGAACGTTGGACAAAGTGTGTTGTGAGACTATGTTGGACAAAATGATTTTTTATAGAAAAAAGGTTACAAACTTTTTGATCCATACTCTTCCTGTAAACCATTGAAGAAACAAATTACAGTTCAAGTGTTTTTTTTTTCTATCACCATACGTTTTAGACAAACGTGAAGTTTAATTTTAATTTAATTAATATTGTTTAATAATAATCAACCGTTTGAGGGTTAAACAAGCTTTTATTTGTTCTCAATTTTATTTCGTTTTTCTCACTCTTTTCCACTTTTACTATTTGTCTCTCTGTCTGTTTATTTATTTGTTTATGCTCTTTAGATCAGACTCTTTGTTTGCGTTTATTTTATATATTTTTTTTTTGTTTAATTATTGTTTATTTTTCTCTAATAATAAATAAAATTTTAGAAAATTTTTAAACAGTATCAATAGTAACGTCGCGGATCTTTCTTTAGCTTGTGGATCATATTTTGTATTAAAAAAAAAAAAAAATAATTACAATTGAAACCTATTGGTTTTTTTTTTTTTGACTGTAAAGAAAACAGAAAAACAAAAATTAAAAAAATTATGGTAAAGTAGCATGCAATATATGTACATAGTTTTATTTAAATTTCTTAAAAAAAATTATTAATATTTTGTGTGAGGTGTACAAATGGATGTCATCGATTCGTTCTAAATATGGTAGCTTGGCGGTTACGGTGATGAATTATGGATGGGAAGCGTTCAATACTAAATTTTGCATTTAAAATGCGTTTACATTTGTTTTTTTTTTTTTTTTTTTTTTTTTTTCATTTCGAATTCGTTTATGATGCTGATTTTTTTATATTTTCATTTGTATTGGGAGAGTGTCAGTGTAAAAGTGTGAATCATTGTAATTTTTCTTTGTTTGTTGTTTTTATTGTTATTACTTCGTAGTTGTATTATTTTATTGTTATTGTTATACTCTCAGCAAAAGTCAAGGACCTCTTTTTTTTCTGTTGTTTCGTTATTGTAAACTTTTATATGACGATAAAAAAATGTGTAATTATGTATATAAAGAAACATGCTTAAATATGTTTATTTGTATATTTATTTATTTCTTTTCACTTATTTCCATATAAACATCCATATACACCAACACACACACGCACACATGTTCATACATATGTACATAGTATACAATGTCTATCTTTATTAAAAACGAATTAATCTTTCTCTCCCTGCCCTCTGGCTGGTAGATGTATATTGCTGTTTGAACAGTGAATCGATCGACTACTGTATGCACATATGAACGTATGTTTGGTAAAAATTATTGTATATTTTTGTATTCTTTAAAAATATACAATATACAAAAGAGAAGATATGTATACAAAACAAAACATACAAAAAGAAACTGAAAATTGTTTATTTCTTTTATGATTAATTTAATAATATACACAAAAAGCTAATTCTATAAACTTATACGTACATATGTATGTATGTACGTTCATCATTTAAATATTAATTCAATTATTCTCTACTTTTATTGTTTATTTGTTGGTGTTGCCAGATAAAATAGAAATAATAATTTAAGACAATACGTATTACCGTTATAAATGCTCAAATTGCCTTTATATCGGGTCCGCCATCTAACGTTTTTTTTTTTTTCAACTAGTACTTATTTCATGAATGGTAACACTTAGCTCATGTCTGATTTGACAGATAATTTGTTTTATCCTTCCGCTGAACGAATATGGTTGTGTATACGCTTGAACAATGCTGAGAAATATTGCCTGCGCTCGACTTACAGAAGATGCCGATTTTGGCAAAAAAAAAATCATCTTTTCAGATGAAGCTCATTTTGATCTTGGCGGGTATGTAAACAAGCAAAATTGTCTCATTTGGGGCACAGAAAACCCGCACGCATACATTACATACATACTAAAGAAAATTTTGTTTGGAAAAAAAATTTATTTTACTCTCATAGTTTTTGCCAGAAGACTACTGAAAGCCGTGTGTACATATATAGTATTGTAAATTTTCTGTCAACGTTGCGGATCTAAGCTCCTGTATGTCTGGCAGCACTACTGCTTTTGGCGTGTGTTATTAACACTATTTCTACCAAAGGTGTCAAATAACTTCTTTTTTTTTGAAAATGCTTTAAAAAAAACTACTGAATATTTTCTCAAATTTCTTTTTTTATTTAAAAGTACAATCCTTCCGGTTAATAATGGAAAATAATTTCATTCAAATAGCTGCCTCGGCTGGCCATGCAGTAGCCTACACGATCGGTCCAATTTTTAAGCCCATTATCGATTGTGTGCAGCTGTATTTCACCAATGGCTTCACGAATATTGTCCTTTAAAGCGTCAATTGTCTCTGGCTTGTCGGCGTAACACTTATCTTTGACGGCACCCCACAAATAATAGTCCAACAGTGTCAAATCGCAGCTCCGAGGTGGCCAAACGACATCAGCTCTGCGGCTGATAATGCGATCTTCAGAAGCAGGGCGCAAAACATCGAGTGTAGCTTCGGCTGTGTGGCACGTAGCGCCGTCCTGTTGAAACCAAATGTTGCCAATATCCTCCTCTTCAATTTTTGTGAACAAAAATTCTTTCAACATGGCCCGATAACGATCGCCATTGACTGTAACGGCCACTCCTTTCTCATTTTCGAAGAAAAATGACCCAACTATGCCTCTGGACCAAAATCCGAACCAAACAGTGACTCGTTTTGGGTGCGTCGGCTTTTTAATGTATGCGTGCGGGTTTTCTGTGCCCCAAATGCGACAATTTTGCTTGTTTACATACCCGCCAAGATCAAAATGAGCTTCATCTGAAAAGTTGATTTTTTTTTTGCCAAAATCGGCATCTTCTGTAAGTCGATCGCAGGCCCACTTAGGGAAGCGAGTGGTTGCGTATACACAACCATATTCGTTTAGCGGAAGGATAAATCAAATCAGACATGAGCTAAGTGTTACCATTCACGAAATAAGCACTAGTTGAAAACAAAAAACGTTAGATGGCGGACCCTTTACGAAGTCATGGAAATTCTGTGCAATTGGAAAGTCTGCGAAATGCCGTGCCATGTAAATTCTGTGAAATTCTGTTCAGCAAGTTTTCGAAAATGCCAGAAATTTTCGGTACACTGAATTCCCCGTTATAATTTTTATATTCGATTGTTTTTTGGGAACAATAGGAATAGGACATGTTTTAATAATTATTTCCATAACTATTTGCATCCTAACGCAAAGGTGTCAAAAGACACCTTTTGGTCGAAAATCGAAAAAATCGTGGTAGAAATAGTGTTAATGACAGATCATGAATTTTATTACTGTCTCTCTTTTAATTTTTATAAAAGCTTGTGTTATTTTTAGATGAATTCAGTAATTTGTTTATTTAACAAACCATACATTGATGTGAATTTGTTGTAAATTGAAAAAACAGTGTGTTTTACTTTTTAAGCGTTTTTCATTAGTACAACATGCTGCTTGGATGTCGTCAGCTTTTAAATAAAATAGAGACAAAAGAGACTCTTTTATTTTAGCTTACTTTGTTTCCTTTGGAATTTTTTTTTATTAAAAAAAAAAAAAAGGAATTTTTGTTGCATTTTTTTAATGAGTTTTTTTTTGTAAGTTAAATTTGAAAATTGACAACACTGCAAAGGATGTAATGTTTTTAATAACAACTCTCTTCTCTCTTTTAGAACGTACTCGTATATCTGTTTCTCACTCTCTTTCTTTGTTGGTTAATTGTTTTTGTTGGAGCTTCTTTTCAAATCTCTTCGTGTTTGATTACTTAACTCTCACTTAGAGTGTGTGGGTGTTTGTTTTGGGAATGCATTTGCAATTTTTCTTTGTCTTTTCGTTTAGAGATCTATAAACGAATAATCATATCGGAATCAGTGCTTTTTGTTATTGTTATTATTGTTCCTATTTTTCTCCATTTGCAAATAGAAATAGAATGCCACAAATAACCTTGAATTTATTTCATGTTTTTTTTTCTCTGTCTCTCGCTATTTGTCTATCGCTCAATGTCTCTAATTTTATTTCTATTTTTTTTTTTGTACAGAAGTTGTTATAACAATACTAATTAATTTAGCAAAACAATATTATATTTCATGCATTGGTTATAATTTCATTTTGATTTGGTTTTTCTTTTTGTTTCACTATAGTTAGAGATAAGGATTCGTTTATTAAACGCCATTTTATTTTAAATATTGTGATAGGTCGGTTGTTCGACAAATACTATTATTTTTTAATTACATACTGCATACATATATATGTATGTATGAATGTGCATATGTCTGCATGTATGCACTTATATTGGGATGTCCCAGAATTAAAAAAAAAATATTGTAGTTAATCATCCATTATATGTATTTTTCTATTTAAAAAGCGTGAATACCCTGTGTTCATACAAAATGAAAATGATAGACAGAAAACTGTAAATATACTTTTTTTCTTAAATTTCTTAAGTAGGACTTAATAATCAACAGACCAAAAAGTAAAAATTTACCAACAAAATTAAATAAATAATACCGTTAACTACAAATCCATTTGTAGTATAAATAACAACAAGTAGTCAAAAGAAACTGTAAACGAAAAGTAAATGATAAAGTAATAGATTATTTTTTTTTTGTTTTTTTTTTTGTTTTTTTTTTGTTGTAAAAAATAAATGATTGGTGTAAGTGCATACAAAAACAAATTATTATCTCCATAATCAGTGTTGCCATGTTGGCTATTTTTCATGAAAATTGTTTATTTTTTTCCAAGTTATTTATAATTTAGGAAAACAAATTCTACACACATCTAACAATTTTTATAGAATTTATTATAACTGAAACCCATTTTCTGCCTCAATTCTCAGTTAGGTTTCATTCTCAAATATCGCTCTCAACGATACAATTGTTTTATCTCCATAATCAGATTAGATAAACGACTATAAATTCTTGCATTCTCATACTCTATTCAATGTCTCGAATCGCATGGTATTACCATCCATGACTCTTGCAGGTCTGTAGACCTTAGGAAGCGGAGAAGATTGTTGTCCACCTCATGTGTTACTGATTAGATCTTCCCACAAAAAGGAGAAGTTCTTGACCTCTCATTTTTCACCGAAGTGTCTCCAATTCGAAGATTACTACAAGAGCGGAATTTATTTTGATGTCAAAATAGTTTACTTTAGTGATACTTTATTTCCCGGTTTGGATAACACAATAGGTCTTAGCACTTTATCTAACCTACAGGTTTACACACTTTTATAAATCATTGCTTATTTTTCCTGACTTAATTACGGTATTACAAAACTGATTTAGCGGCTTTTTGACTGACACCAGAACTATATACATATATGGCCATTAAAATAGGGACGACCTTTTACTGACGCGAATTTTATGTCTTTTTTTTCCAATCGCAAAATTTCAAAAACTGGCATAATATTTTCTGTAGCAATGAAACCAAGATAAATTTGGTCTTCTGACATTACGCACTGCATTATTTACAAATAAATTTATCTTGGTTTCATTGCTCCAGAAAATTTGATGCCAGTTTTTGATTCCTTCTGATCCACACCATATCTTGAGATTTTTTGCAAACTGTTGCCTCTTCTGCAAATATTTTTTTCTAAGCAATGGAACTTTGCGAGCTATTCTTCCTGGAAGTTTAATGTCACATAGAAGACGCCAAACAGTTCTTGTCGATATTTGATTATCTATTTCAGCGACGATCGCTTTCGAAGATTTAAAAGGATCTCGCTTAGCTAGCATCGCGATGTAACCGTCCGTAATAGTGCTAGTTTTTCTCACTGCACCACGTTTTCTACGACTTTTTGAGGCTAGAGAGCATTAAAAACGAAATTTTTTGATCGCCCAAGCCCATCAGCTATAAATTTATACGATTTTTTCTGTTCTCGAAGCTTTTGAATGAGCCTTCTCTCCTCCAGTGTACAATGTTCCGCTCAACCCATTTAGTGATAATATTAGTATAAAACGGAAGTCTAATTACCTCAATATTAAATTTATTTTTGATAACAAACCTTAAAATGTTAATTTTATGATAAAATTTGCAAAAATCTCCACGCGTCCCTATTTCAATGGCCAGAAATTTTTCTTAGTATTTTAAAAAACCTTTCATAAAAAATAGCAAACACATTGAAAGTTAACAGAATTTATTATGTCAAAAGAAAACAGTACTGAGAATTAAAAAAACATAACTTTATTACAAAATTTTGCGATTGGCAAAAAAAAAGAAATGAAATTCGCGTCAGTTAAAGGTCGTCCCTATTTTAATGGCCATATGTAGACATATAAGCCACTAAAGAAGAAACTCGTACTTGATTAAAGTTAAAATACACCGATTTCCAAAGTTCATTTAAAATTTAAAACCATCAATCATTTTTAATTTTTTTTATTTAAAAAGCCAAAATTACGCACAGATCCGCAGTGCAAATTACTGTTATTTCAAATTTTTTTTTGATATTTTATAGAACACATTGGTTAAATTTAAAACGTTGTAAATAATCGTTGAATTTGTTAAAGAAATAGCATAATTGGCAACAGTGGCTATGCAATGAGAACATACATAACATTAAAAGAGAGGAAGTAAGAAAACACAAACGTCCTTGAAGAGTTTTAGGCGAGTTTTAAACGTTAGTTATTTAATTTAATGTATGTGGTGTGTGTGTTATCAGTTAACTAACCAAATAGTTGTTATGTGAAGTAAACTAAAATTGAATATACATACATAGTTATCATCGTGTATATATGTATGTATGTATGTACATACTTAGGCATGCTATAACTGCATGTGTATTATATGCATAATTTGTACTGATATGTACATATATGTATATTGGACGACTGAGTGCTTTAGAGGTGATAATACGCGTATTTAGAATCTCTGTTTTACTTCAATTTTGTTTGTCGTTCTAATTTTTAGTTATTTTTGTGCGAGTGTGTGTGTGTATATTTGCTAGTTTTTATTTTATTGTACTAAACAGACTTTTTTAAACCTTTGGCCACAGATTTTATAGCACACAACAATGTTTAAAGTTTTTTTTTTTATTTTTTACCCAGCAACAATATAAAAAGTATCAAAAAAATAGATATTTTAAAAAAATGCATATGATTTAATGCAATTTACAATTTTTTTATTTATTTATTTTATCATTTCTTTTATTCTTTATTTTATATTTTGTTCTATTTTTTTCTTTCGTTTTTATTCGTATTCTTAATAACGAGAGTGAGAGCAAATGTACATACATACTTACTTACAGACCGTTTTTAGTTGGCTTTTTCTGAGTATAAAGAGAATTTTAAGGTTGCCAGATGGTTAATATGTTGCTATGGGAATAATTTATAAAAATTTTGCTTTAAAATTTTTAAATTACTTAAAAAATATGTGAATTGTGAATAATATGCTACTTTAAATACAATTTGATTGTTAGAAAAGTATTTGTTAAACAAACTAAAATCTAGAAAACATAACTGATAGTTTATAAGCATTTAAAGCTGTTAAAATTAAAAATATACAGACAGACTGTATGATTTAACGAAAATTATTTTCGAATTCTATTTTCCATAGAAACAAAATTTCACTTAATTGGGCTATGTGAATACATTTTTTTAATACGAATCTGACTGCATTGTACAGCTCTAATATTCAATACTACGACAGACAGAAAAGATAGAAATACATTCCGAAACAAAGCAGTTATACAAAAACCTATCTCAGCGAAAAATTTTAAACTATATCCCTTTATCACAATAGATCAAGAAAATATTATCGTATATACATAAGTATTTAGAACTGTTCTTTCGTTTTTGTATACCTGCTAACACTTCAACAACTCTTTCATCTTGTGGCAACACTGTTATCATACCTACACAAACAAAGGTACGTCAGCTATTCAACTTAACAGCAGCAAGCAATAATATCATCATATCGTCATCACAACAGTGATAACAAAAACAACAAAGAAATTCTTATGCTACTACAATACATAGAGCAACAGTGAGAGAAATCAAGAGAGAAAGAACAAAGCAACAATACAATAAAATTTGAGAATAATTGAATTTTTGTTCTTGTATTTCATGTGCGTGTTTCATGTTCTCAATGTTGTCAACTTATTCATGTTATTTGTAGGAAATCGTTAAGATTATAACTTAAAGAAAGTACATCAAGGAAATCACGCTTAAATAATTGAAAGTTTAAAAAAAACTATGATGAAAGAATTTGTACTATTAATTGTATAACAAAATGTACTACAGAAACTACATTTTTTTACATTTAAAAAAAATAATCTATCATACCGGCAATTTTACGTGGAATTTCCAAATCTTTAGCAGAAGTACGCCCTGGGTTCTCACACCGCCTATGTTTTGAGCGTAATTTTATCCATGAGAGGCGCTTTTTTATTTAAATGCAACTAACGCTCTTAGAAGTGAATTAATCTTTGAATTAGGAAAATATATTGTGGAAGGGAGGAATGAAAAGGGGCAATATTTGTAGACGTTATATGTATTTAAATCTATTTATGTTGTGATATGAAAACATCTCCCGTTCTCCATAAAGCATAATATAGCTGAAGTATGATTTAATGAGAGGAACAACTGTTCCAAATTACCGTCCAATCATACTACTGCTATATCATATACTTTGACTTTTCAGTTCACAGCAAAGTTGAAAAACATGTTCCCTAATAAACTTTGCTTTATTCGGTACTTTGCTGTTAATGCACCTAAGGTTGAGCAAATTTTAATTTTTAAAGTATTTTGGCAGCTGTTTTTTCCCTTCTTTCTTTAGATGATTTATTGTATGCAGGCAAACTAAATAGTTGGGCAGGTATCGGTTATTTTGCTCTCTTGTCTTTGGATTATCTCATAAGCTGTTACTTTGTTGAACAAATCGAAGTACAACTTATGACGAATTCTATGGGTCTCAGTTTTTATTGCTGTTGACAAACTGTTGTGAAAAAAACAAAACTGTATCTGAAAACAACTGTCCTATTTTAGTCTATTGGCAACACTGATTTCATTTTGATTTTTTCCTTACGTAGACCGAGATTACTTGGTTTGTCAAACGTTAATTTAGTTTAGTTGTGCTGTATTGCACTCACACTGCGCTGCTCACGCTCACTTTTTACCACTACTGCTCTTAAACTCTATTATATACGACGCACCAATACCGCGAAACTTTAATGAAATATAATATTAAAAAAGAAAAATTAAACGGTTTAGATTTTTTGTTGCTCTATGTTTTTTTTTTAACCATAATAACACAAAAATGTTTAAATAATAGTCAATATTAAACTTAAAAAACGAGGTTTGAAAATAATATTTTTATTTCTTAAATAATTTGATTTTTATATATTTTATATTAAAAAAAAATAGTGAAATTAAAAAACGGGAAACGGGAAAAGTGTAGCAATTCTTACTTTTTTGTTAATGCAAAAGAAAAGAAGAAAAAAATTAAAGCAGATTGCATATCATGAAATGCTAAAGAAAACGGGAAAAACAATGGAAAATGGAATAAAATAAAATGCAAAAATCATAAAGTGACCGTGAAATGTGTTTTTTTTTTAATACAAATACCCAAACAAAGTGTTTTAATAATTTTCTTTATAATGTTTTTGTTTCATTTTTTTATTTAAAGCTTGTCACAAAAAATCCTTAAATCCAATTACGATTTCAAACAAAGTGAAGACCACAAAGAGTAACTTTTTTCTTTTTTAAGTGTGTGATAATTATTGAAAACGAAAAAAAAAAAATATATATTTTTTTAAACGAATTATACTACGACGAATAATAATTTTTCTTGAAGAAAAATATTTATACGATATTTTAAACGACGATTTTCTAAAAGAAAACCCAAATATAACTCTTGAAGTAGCCAAGAAAGTAAAAATCATTTTAGGTTTTTGTTAAAAACAAAAAGAGGAAGATACAGAGAGGGAGATATACGAAAGATATTGCCAAATAAAATTTATTCTAACGGGAATGTATGTTATTAAGAAATAATGATAATATTTTTTATTACTGTACATATTAAATAGTTTCATTTTTCAGTTTTCATTTATTTTCCTCTATTAAAATTGGCTGGACATTAAAAAGCATAAACGCTGTTCCTATGTTTTTCTATCTTTTTTATTCTAATATTGTTTAATTATGTAATTATTTATTGTATTCTCTCATATGTATGTTTGTTCCGCTCTTTTTTGTCGTTCATTTCGTAAGTAAAAACAAAATTCATTCATCTAAACCACAAACGATCTATTTTTCTTTTACTATTTTACTTAAAATAGAGTAACATACCTACCTAGTCTAATAGTTTTATAAAAAAAAAATATGTGGTTGATATTAAAATATAAATGTTCTCATTCCTCTTGATCATTGTTCTCATTTCCTCTCGCTTCTCTTGCTCATTGTTTGATTACAACAAAAATGAATATATTACTGTTGCATACTCTTGCTTTTTTTTTTTTATTTCCTCTCACTGTTTGGCACACTGTTGCCAATTTCATATTTTCACGAACAATTTTAGTGATCATATAGGTACAAATAAACATCGAATACATATTTTTCGTTTGCAGTTATTCTCTCAACTGTTAAACACAGTTTTTTAAGTAAATTTAAAACGAGCTCTCTTTAACCAGATATGTACTGTGCCGTTTGATCGATAACATTTTGTCATATATGAGGTTAACGCTATTATTTCATCAGTGCACCGAAAAACGGTTTCACGTTTTGCAGATCTCTAAAGTGCCTCCGCCACGATCAAACAGATTGGATCAAATTTTGCATATGTGTTGGTAAAAAACTCTTCTCAGCCTGTACGTGTGAGGTCAGTTTTCTGTACGTGTGAGTACAGTTTTACCAATACAATCACAAAAATGGCAATTTGATCCAATCAGTTTGATCGTGGCGGGTCTGCATAAGGCATTTAAATTTACATCATTAAAGGCCATTATTATAACTTGCCGTTAAAATTGGGTTTAGTTAAAGGTACCTTTAGCTAAAGGGAACTGTAAAGTTACCTTTAACTGATTTTCGTTATTACAACTTCCAGATAAAATAAATTTAACATTTTCAAAACTATGGCAGTGCCGGAGCAAAGTCGATAAAACTGCTCAATTAAAGTTTTTTTTTTTAACGCAGTGGCAACAGCGGACATCGTTTTTTGTTGTATATGCAAATTTTGTTTAAATTTAAAGTTGCCTTATCGAAAATAGTATATGATATTGCAAGTTCAAACATAAAGTGACCTTTAAATGTTAAAGGTAGAATTATCTTCCCTTTAGCTTAACGATCACTTCTATCTTATTGGGTACTCATAATAATGAAAAACAATTTATCTGCCCGTTAAAATCCTCTCTTTAGTTAACGGCAACTTGTAATAATGGCCCTAAGAAAGCTGTGTAGAGATCGAAACAAATGATAATCTAAAGGGGAAAAGATATGGGTTATCTCGTGGACGCATTAAAACTTCCGAGATAAGCTTTCTTTGTTTCTGTCGAGTCGTTGCAGACAAGTGTGGCCTAACATTGTCACACTCCACCTTTTCTGTTGATCCATTGTAGCCGTTTTAATTGAATTACTTGCTTCAATAGTGTTACTTGTTGACAGCAGATATTAGAATCAATTAGTTGTTGATTAGGTTGTGAAAGCTTCCAGGTGACTTTGACACCTCACTTCTTCCATGATATATGTATCTGCGCATATTATTGTAGTATTATTGAATTGCAAATGCAAATTCGTATACCTATTGTATATTTTACATTTTTTACAGTTAATTCATATGGTACCCAAACATCGAGTTTCTTTGTGTATCCAGTTTTCTTGAAAAGATTGATAATTGTTTGGTTACGAATGCCTAGTTCCCTAGCAATGTCCGCTGTGGAATGAAAACGTCACTTTGCTGTTGTTTTCTATCTGTTGTAGACTAGAAAGAACAGTTTTCGTTTTTGTGACATTTATATATAACCTATCGTCTGCAGGTCGTAACCGAATACTGTCTTAGAAACTTTAATACCCATGTCCGTTTCCCCATCGTTGCATTTTTTTTATCCGATTTTGTACGCTTTATGTGGGATAACGCATGTAAAAAGTCTTCAATTGCATATTTTTAAGAAAGTAGTTGTTTTCTTGGATGAAACATTTGGCAACAGTGTGATTACGATGATCTATTTTGTATATTGTATAGGGATGTGAATACGTGTCTGCATGCATGTATGTCTGTACTAGTATTTTATAAGGGCTGAGCTGCCACATGATCTTTGTGATGACAAATCATGATGAAATATTTGTTAGAAAATCGAATGATTGATTACTTTTTTCTTTTTCTTTTTTTGTTTAAATCAAAATATATTTTAATAAATGATCTAAACTGATTGAAAAATTTTTGCAAGTATTTAATAAAACCTAAATTACCTGGCTATAGGTAAATAAATGCATTTGATAGTCGTCTTAGTGTCATTATTACAACTTGCCGTTAACTAAAGGGAGGATTTTACCGGGCAGGTAAATTATTTTTCATTATTATGAGTACCCAATAAGACCATAATCTTCTAATCTGCTATCCCTATATTATAGACAAATGAGTGTGAAAGAGAGGACAAGTATTTGCTCCTGGAGGATAGATCGGCATGTTATAGAGGATAAGTCCTATTAACTGTAGTATAACCAGCTTGGTGCTGGGACTCAATAAACCCAACGTGAGAATGATAACTAAATTCCTCACATGACATTGTGATGACAGGCCGCTGTAGGGAATTCATCTGAAATATATGTATGTGTAGATTTAGAATGTGTTTTAGGCGCAAATTCTTTCGGGACGCCAACCTATCCTGGTTCAGTGGGGGATCTTGCTCCACTGCCAGACCCACTTGGCACAACCAACTACTCAAGCTTGATAGCAGTGTCATCTCCATCACAGTGGCCATGCTTTACAGGTCATTGCGTTCAGTTTCCATCAAACCACTTTTGCCGTGGGCTTGCCGAAGAAGAAGAAACTGTTATCCACTTTCTCTGTCAATACCTATCTCTTGCGAGGATCAGATTTAGGTTATTTGGCTCTCCATTCCTTTTCAGCTTAAATGAGTTATCATCCATTGACATCGAGAATATAGCTTCGTTTATTTGACTTTCACTTTGGTTTCCAGCATAGGATAGTCGTGCTTTTAAATTGTGCACCCCTTTGCGCTGGCCAACTTAGTGAATGAGTTGAGTGGAAATGTTGGTCAGTATAGGGACTGCACTCACCTGTGACTGCACAACGGGCCGTAATTAAAGCTACCACTTCGACCTAACCATACAAGGTTTTAATTCTACAATTTGTTAAAAAAAATATATATTTTCTGTTGATTGTTTTGGGGATGGGATGGTTTTAAAAGTGATATTTGTTTATTAATGATTTTTTGATGAGTTCATTTTGTCTTTATTTAGCAAAAAATTTAATCAATTTACGTAAACGAACTTGATTGTCAAAATTAGCGCCAATTCTTATACTGAGCCACACCCCTCTTCTATTTGTATTTTTTTTTTTCTACTTAATAGTATATTTGACTTTTTCAAAATGTACCAAGTTTTTTGTTTTTTTTTTCCTTTAATAATAACAACAACAACTGCTATAATGAGTTTCACTAATAATTTACTTACTCACCTTAATAAAAAAAAAAAAAACAATTGCATACATGTACAGCACACTCACTCACACATTGAAATACACGTGTATTTGCAGTTATGTATTAAGAAGAAGAAAAAAACGTTAGTTTTTTTTTCTTTGTATAGGTATTTCTGTTTTCTTTTAAATTGCATTTCTTATTGTTTTATATGCTTTTGTAAATTATACTTTACGTTTTTCCTCTTTTTTATTTTTGCAATAACATTGGGAAATTGCAAATTATACTAGGTATAATATAATAAACGAATGTATGTATGCTCATATATGTATATGAATGTATGTGTTGTGTATACATAGTACATACTATATGTATGTAAGTTTTTGTCTAACTGCACATGTGCTGCAACTGTTATGGGGGTCTATCGACTATGAGTAAAATTATACAAACGAAAAACAAAATAAAATAAAATAATACTATACATACTAATTTTACTTTTCTTTATGCTCTCTCACCCACTCTCTTTACTTCACCTGCTATTTGCAATTTTTCCTCCTTTTCGTTTTTTTCCCTTCTAGACATTTTAAATATTTCAAAAGAAAATCAAGACCAACAACAATGTTGACAGTAAAAGCAGCTGATTTATTTATTTATTCTTGCGGTGTTGCCATTAACGCGTCCCATAACCGTGTATTAACAGTACGATTTTAATCAAATTTATTAATTATTTAAATGGAATTATTAAAATGGATCAGACACTACTGGTCACTCAAGTATCCTGAGGAAATTTGAAGCTGTCGGGGACATTGACTATATGATACCGCGATATGACTTCTCGATGACATTTAGGACGACCATGTCCAAATCTTCACTGATGGATCCAAGCTGGGAGAAACCGTTGGTGGTGGAATTTTCTCGGAGTCAATAGGTATAGCCGAATCTATACGGCTACCGGATTACTGCAGCGTCTTCCAGGCGGAGGTCTTGGCAATACAGGCTGCGGTTAAGATTATTTGGGATTCGAATATCCCCAATGGAAACATCACCATACTCTCCGATAGTCAGGCGGCTATCAGGGCTCTGGACTCCAGTGTGATGAACTCCAAGACGCTCTACGGCTGTCGGAAACACCTGAACAGGGTGGCAAGGAGGTATAATGTACATATCGTTTGGGTTCCGGGACACAATGATATCCCGGGAAACTGCAGAGCGGATGAACTGGCCAGACGTGGCACGACCATCGAACTCTCCCACGAATTCTTGAGTATTGGGGTCCCTTTGAGGAACTGCAGGCTGATGATTGACGACGAGATCACAGACTCTAGCAACAGCAGCTGGGCAGCGTCGGATAGGGGCAGAGTGGCGCGCATGATCTAGTCTCGGCTGGATAGAAGGCGCACTGCAAGGCTTCTGAAACTCCAAAGATGTCTGCTCAGTGCGGTTGTGGGAGTCGTGACGGGTCATTGCATTATGGGTGTCCACGCGAGGCACATTGGTGTGGGGCACCTTGCGTACGATTTCTGTAGAAGTTACAGGGTCGAGGAAGAGGAAGAGACGGTTCTTCATCTACTAGGAACATGCCCGGCACTATGTCAAAGGAGGAAGAGACATCTTATATCGATGATCTGAGTGATTTGTCAAACACTGACGTCGGCAGTCTAAGGCGCTTCATTGTAAGCTCTAGGTGGTTCCAGGATTAGGGAATAGTGAGCGC
This sequence comes from Sarcophaga caerulescens, assembly GCA_927399465.1. Classification (NCBI taxonomy): domain Eukaryota; kingdom Metazoa; phylum Arthropoda; class Insecta; order Diptera; family Sarcophagidae; genus Sarcophaga; species Sarcophaga caerulescens. Next base: position 40,005,040 of record OV656873.1, on the reverse strand, counting down.
GAACTGTGGTATCACAATGGGCCCCACAGGGCCTAAGTGCGTCCATCCAATTCATTTGGGGGGACGGCCACTTGTACCTATCTACCTAAATGGAAAACTGGAGTTTGTATTGTAATCAATGGAGAAACCAGTTTATTCCGAAGATTTTCACGCTAATCACATATGGGGCCGATTAAAAGAAATATTCTCAATTCTTAATTCAAAAGGGCAAATTTACAGGTCTAGACCTTAGCTTTATTAGGAGCTTAAGTACATTCAAAGGTTCATAGTTATCCAGACCAGTGGCTTTACAGATACGGATGTATGGGCACTGGCCGACTTAAGATTATTTTCGACGGATTCAAGTTAAAGTTTAAAGAACACTGTGGTAGCTGAGACGATATGGAGGTATAGACAACAATTGACTACTTCCTTTGCAGATGTCTAGCTATTAAAAATCGCCGACATAGGATATTTGTCGAATGATTCTTACACAACATCTTCTGGATATGCATTGATCCGGGGTCCCTCTTTAAGTTCATCGGTCTGACGAAGTGTATTTGAGTTACATACAGATTTTTGAAGGCACCCACCGTAGTCTAGTAGGTAGTGAGGCCGCGATTTAATCTCTTTCTTCGGCGACTTTCTTTCATCAGTCTTCTGGCAAACAATCTGAAAGTAAACAAAAATTGAAAGATTTCTCAATAAACCTGTTGTTCGAAGTTGACTTTAAACTGTAGGTCCTTCCAATCATGTTTAAAATTAACACACACATGAGTGACGTGAGAAGCAATCCTGCCTAAACAAATAATGACCAATTAAATAAGTAAGTAATAGATTTTTACCCTTGAAGAATTACGAATTACTTGACTTGACGAAAATAAAAGTTTACCTACAAGATATAAAAATAAACACAACGGTAACTCTAAATCTTTCTAGTTGCTATTTAAAATAGTACTCTGTGATACTACCACTACAGCAATTTTCCTAAGGAAAAAACAAACAAAAAAAGTGATAAAATAGTAAGATACTACGGAAAAAAAGAAGAAAAAAAAAGTTGTCATGTTTTTGTGCAAATCAAAAATATTATATAGGATATGTTATGATACATGTCTGTTTGTATGAACATATGCCTGGGCAATACACATTCCCTTGTGTTTCCTCCACCCTTATTTATTAGTTGTGCTTAGCATGATAGTAAAAATCATTGTACTTGTAGTTGTTGTTATTTTTGCTATTATTATTAATAATATTGCTTATGACTTGCTGTTTTTGCTGTTATTACTCTTTGAATAGAGCAGCAGCAGCAGCCGTAGTAGTACTAGTAGTAGTATTTTACTGTTTTAGTACAAAGATGACCTAAATTTTTTGTGTCTTAAGCCGACCAACTATCAGTTCTATTTTGGTTAAAACGCAGTGCTAATAACAAAAACAAAACAAAAAAAAATAATATTGTTGCTAAATACAATATTTGTTATTAAAATTTAAAGAATAAAATTAATAGTTTAACTACAATACATATATATGAATGTATATTTGAAAATATATGTGTATATATGTATGGATGTATGTATGTTGCAATGTTGTGACCTAATTGTAAAATATGGCTTCTTGTTAGGAAAAAAAATTATTTTGGTTTTTTTTGAAAAAATACAACAAAAATAAATTGTTAGAGTACAGTTTCGATTTAATTTTAGGTTCAGCAGGAGACTTAACCTCTTCACGCCCTTGTCCACATATGTGGACGTTTGATTTTTTTTAATTATAATTGTAATAATAATAAAAACAACAAAAATTTGGTAATAACTTATTGACTACCATATCTGCTAACAAGAGAAGTAAACATTTTACTGTTCGTCGGCACTGATGATATTATTTCCGGTGCATAGTTGGATACTTAAAAAAAAAATGTGAAATAATTCATTGGCAATCTGTTTTATTGGATTATATCAAGAAATCGTTAATATTTGAAAAAAATATGATGAAAGTATGAAAGCGTTTCACACATATATTACCATTAACGCTCAGTGGCCACAAATGTGGACGTTATCCCTTTTGATTATTCTTTTGAATTCCTATTAAAATAAAGTTAATTAATTTAAAAAGAAAACAAAATTTAATCATTTTTTTGTCACCATAAAAAAATCGTCCCTGAAGAGGTTAAGGTTTATCATGATTTTATTTTCACGGTTGAAAAAGGAAGGAAGAATATTCTCTCTCCATCAAACTCATGTAAATTATCTGTAACACCGAAAATATGAGTTTCGATTAGAAGCAGATGTTAAAAATTTTGACTTTAGTTTGTGCTAACTGCATAAACCCCAGGGCTCATTTCTTATTGCCTTAAAACTAATCAATAGATTTATTAAGATTTGTTTTCTTCTAAGTTCAAGAAAATCATGATTTAAGGCAAAGCCTCTGTGCAAGTTGTTAAGTCTGGTGAATCTGTACTTGTTAGCTCTGAGGCATGACCACAACGAGCAACCACTCCTCCTTCTATCCGATTCACTGCTCTTGTAAAATTAACAATGTTTAGTAAAATAATTTTATTTTTGAAAATGTTTAAAGTATTATGAATACTACTAAATAAATAAATAAATAAAATAAAATAAATGTGATTCATCATATCTTTTAAAAAAAAGAAGTAATTTTAAGTTACAAAAGTTTCAAGTTATGAAAGTACAAGGGTACTATAAAAAATACCTGTTACTTAGAAACTAGCTGCTAAATCTCCCCCCACACTTATTATTTCATAAATACTGCCTCCTATACTTTTGCAAACTAAGTCATCATTATTCTTGTTTTTTTTTTTTATTATTATGATGTGGTCAAACATTCTGCGGTATTTGTCATAGAAATAAAATCTTATAATCTAAACAAATTATTTCTGCTGAGTATTTTAAAAAGCAATCTCTCTGTGGTTTGTTTCAAAGAAGAAGAAAAAAAAAATAAATAAAAATAATTCATCATTTATGAATAATGAATTATGAAGGAATCCCAATATAATACAATTTACAAATATATTTCGGTAATACGAATTAAATTGCAATTTCTGCCGGCTTATAAAGAACTGCAACTGAAATTTAAAATGTTAGTTTTAATTATATTCGTTGAATAACTTATTCAATCAGTTTAGTTCAGAAAGGATTACTTCCTCCACTGTAGGGGGGGGGGGTCTGTTGGTATTTTTCGTTTACATTTATTTTTGTACGTTTTCTTTCTAATTATTCATTTGCCATACTTTTGTTTCACTGCTTATGTATTCTGTGTTCTATTTTAGAAAAAAAAACCGCCCTCTTAATTATGCGATAATAATTAACCTTTGTATTATAAATACATATGCATTTATAGGGTTATCCATATAGTGGGGTCAAAACGGACGGTCAACTAAGGCAAATAAAATGTCATTTATTTAGTGAATAAATTTTTTTTCGAATATGAAACGTTGAATATATGTAGTCGGCTAACCATTCACAACGTCATCGATATTATGATTGGTTGCATGAGAAATTTCCAGAAAGAGTAATTTCGTGTTTGGGAGACTTCAGTTGACCACCAAGAGAATGCCTTTGATGCCGTTATAGCATATCCGCGGTAGTGATTCCCTAACATTCTTGCAATAATTAAAATAACATTGAATTTCGTAATGGCAATATATTTCAAAATAAAAACAATAATTGTATGCAATTTTGTGATTATCATAAGCGTTCCATATTTTTTTAATTGTTAAAAAAAAAAAAAGAATGTAGAATTTAAAAACAAAAATATCTTCAAATATTTATCTTAAGCCCCCCAATTTTGTCGTTTCATGCACTTCTGAAATCGATAAGATTGCATTTTTTACTATAAAAAGACTTTAAGAAGTTATATAAAGTTAAACCAATGATTATACATACATACATATGAATAGGATCTAAACCTATTTGAAACATTATTTACTTATGTTTTAAAGGTCTAAAGTTAACTTTATTTTATTATTCACTTGATCTAATTAAAATTCTAAAAATAAATTTATTTTTTTCTAATGCATAGTAAATAAAATAAAAACATCAAAGCATTGTAGAGTTGTATATCAAGTTTTATGCCGGGAAAAAAAATTAATTAAAAAGCTATAGATAGTCTGCTTTTAACTTCCTTTTAATTTTTGTTTTTATTAAATTCATGATCTAATGCTTTAACGTGTGGTGCGCACTCTCTTCCAGCACCATTCCTAGCATCAATATTCGTTGAGGGTCTACAGTTTGTGGTTTTTGAATAGTTGGTCATGAAAATAAATTCTGTGTTTAACTCTTTATCATATGTATGTATTGCTTCTATGATAAGATTATACGAGTATGTGACGTTTGCGTTTTTGATTATATTATTTTATACGTAAATAATTATAAACATTTTATACTTTATACATAAGCAATTAGTCACTCTATTCTATGAGTGTTTGAAATTGTACTGTAAAGAATATTTAAAATTTATAACATGTTAGTTGGAAGGAAGATTACTTTCTCCAGCACTGTAATGATTTATATTTTATTTAAAAATTATTTCAATTCATTAATTTATGTTTATTTCCTATTGTTGTGCCATCATTTACAAGACATTTTCAAATAAGATTTATACAAAACATTATTTCCCTTTGGATTTTCAATAACTAATTTATAATTTTGTATGCATTTTTCATTTTTAGAAATCTAAAAGAATTATAACTCTAATTGAGAGAAGGATTATTCCTTGGAAACTTCAGTTTTCTAATGACGAATAGAAATCAAGCAAGAGCTAATTAATATAACAACAATCAGAACAAGAAAAAAAACAAGGCTAACTAACTAATATCCATTAAGAATCAAGCAGAAAATTAAACCAAACAAAAATCGGGCAAATATGATATATTAAAAGAGGAGCCAAAAGAAAACCAATGCAACCAACTATAATTTTGAAAATCTAACAACATCAGCACCACAACTAAAACGAATTAAATCAACAACAAACAGCTATAACAACATACATACATATATTTGCTACAAAACGCCCCATTCAATAAATTGTAATAAAAATTACATGCACCTCTAAAGAAGAAAAAAGAAAGAAATTAGAAAAGAAAATTGCTTAAAGCCACTTTTTTTTTCAAAAAGGAAAAAAGTCAAGCAATGCTAAATATTACAAATATTAAATCTACAATTACATAACGTTAAATGTTTTCCTAATTTTCTTTTTATTTGTTTTTTTCGTTTCAATTCTTTATTTGTTTTTGTTCAAAGAAGAAAAAAAAAAAGAAAGTTTTTATTTGCTTAATAACAACTACAATAATAACTACAACTAGCAAACAAACAAAAATAATGATGCCACTTTATTGAATAAAAAAAAAAAAGAGAAACAAAAGAAAGAAAACAACAACTCAAGCATTACTGGTAAAACAACAGCTAAACGCATACACCAATTCCCTTAAATTATTATTTAAATTTTGTTTTCAACAACGAATGCTAAAGGCATTTCAGGATTAAAACTGAAATTTCTTATCAACTTTTGTAGTACGGTCGACTTGCAACAAATCTGGAAGAAAGAATAAGTAAAACTTGTAACACCAAAGAGTATTTGTAAATTTGTCGCATGAATTCAATAGAAAATGTTGGCTTTACATTTAAAAGAATTTAAGGAAAATGATTCGCTAAACATGCAATCCCTAATAAATACTTCTTTGAGCTTTGAAACAGCCTACAACAACCAGAGTGCTAATTTACAAGCTGGTCTACAAGACATTGTTGCTGCTATTGCATCCCCAGGTCATTTGTTAGCAACAAGTGTTACCGTAAGAGCTTTAAAAGGTGTTGCTGTCCCTCAGTCAGCCATTGCAGCTCAATTCGAGTAAAAGGCAATTAAAACAACATAGAACAAGAAATCATTATAAAACCTTTTACAACAAACTAAATTAAAAAGTTCGAACAAAATTGAATGTAAAAACCAAAATCACAATTTACTACATACACACACCATTATACGAAAACAAAAGAAAAAAAAAAGATATTCCCCCATACAGAAGTTATACAGCCGAACATCGTTAAAGAAAATCCTTTAGAAATAGGGGAATAAAAATATCAAAGGTGCCTATTTAATAATAAAGAAAGAAAGAACGAAAGAAGAGGAAAATCGAAGAAGCTATTTGATTGAAAAAAGCAACAACCAACCAACAACATTATTTTGTTTCATCTTTTAAAATAACTTTAAAACTTGAATTTGAAATTTATATTTTTTCTGAAAGTTTTGTCAAAGTCGTCGTCTCACCAGTATAGAATAGTAATCAAACAACAGCGCAAAGAAAATTGTTTGTTTAATGTTGGAGAGAACAGTTTACAACTAAATATTTTCGAAAGAAACGGTGAGTTTATTTTATTTCAATTCGAAAATTAAATTAAACTAATCTTTTCAATTTGAATATTAAATAACATTTTTAAATTTTCATGTAAATATTATATATAAAAAAAAACACTTAAGGTCCTGTTTGCCATATAAAATATTTGTCAAAATTTTGTCACTATTTTTAATGGGTCTAACCTTATATGTATGTACATATGTATGTATCTATGTATGTATGTTGTAGGAAAAATTATGCATTTATATATAAATTAAAAAATTTTTTTTTTATTTGTCATACAAGGAGAGACCCTAAGAATTGTGTGTATTGTATTCAAAACTAACTGCAATTTCCAAAAATTAAATTAAAAACAATAACGAAATTTGCTTTTTTATTTAACCTTTTCTTATAATCAAGCAAATTTTCGATCATAAATTGTTACATTTAGAATATTTTTCCAAATTTAATCCGATATAGTAAGTTTTCTTTTCATTATTAATTTAAGTTTTATTTTCTTTTCATTCTACTTCTCAAACATTTTGGTTCGTTTTGTTTGATTTGACTTTTGGCTATTGTAAGTTGAGTGATTTTATTTGTTTTCTAAATTTATTTAAAAACAAAAAAAGAATTGGCTTTAAATTATTTTTTTTTAATAAAACGCCTAAAAATTGCAAAGGACCTCAGGATTTATCACGAATTTTAATTTGTTTGTTTGTTTTAAAAAAAAAATCTATTGTGTGTACTATTATTTTCAAAATATTTTTATTTGTGTTTATTCTAGTTATTCTAAATTCGTTATTTCTCATAAAAGTAGTAGTACTTGGGTACAATGGTATCACACTTAAGGGGGATATTTTAGCAACTATCACCATATGTAATCATTTTTTTAATTTAAACAGAAATAAATTTTTTTTTTTTAAATTTAGTTAAATTTGTACAAATACATACACTGAATGCAATTATAAATTGATTCTGTAATAATTTTCTTTTATTTGTTTAGCTCTTAGAAAGAACGCCACAACAAATTATAATTGGTTCTACTTCCAACAACTATGGTTATTAATTTAAATTTAAATTTGATTAATAATTAATTTAATTTATCATTGTTTTGCTTGTGTTGCTTCTAAAACTGGATTTTGAAAAAGTTTAACATGCAAAAATTTTATACACTACAAAGTCTTTCAAGTTGTAATTTATTTTTCAAAACATCTTTATCTTCTTAGGCGTTAAACGTGACAATTTTGAATGAAAAATTATTTCAGAATATAGAGAAATTTTGTTTTTCTTGTTGTCATTAACAATCAGCAGTTTCCAAAATACACCACCATTGACACTTTAAATGCCTAAATATGAGCACTTTATATTCGCATTTAAATGGAAATGTGCTCTTTCTCTTTTCAGCAAAGTCATTTAGTTGTTCTCTAATAAAAGTGAATTTGACTAAATTAGTCCCAACTAGAGATGAGCGATATTTTCAAAACTGTGATTTAATCACGGTGATTGATAATTCACTGGTAACTACAGTGATTGAAATTGCCAAATAACAGTTACTAATAATGTCGTTCTTTCAAAATTGTTACATACTCAAATTTATTTCATTTTATTTTGAGCGAGGCAGAATTACTATTAGATGATGCTGATTATTTACTTTTGTCTTTTATACATGAACTTTCTGTGAAACTTAATTGTCAAACTACATTTAAACAAAAATTACATTAAAAATAATAACACTGATGACACCACTTTGATTTTGTTTAGAGTCTTTTCGTAGTATGTATCTAGTCGTCTCTTTCTTACGACTTAATAAAATACGTTATTGTCATTATTGTATTTACACTTATGCCTCTTCAATGGGTTTCTTTTGAAAATCAAAAACGATTTTTTAGAAAAAGTGCAGGTTAAATAAGGTAAAATAATTTGTTATTTGGAATACTGTGATCACAATCACTGTTTTAAAGAGCAGTGATTAACAAATCACGTTCACTGAGAACAACGTTCTTCAAAAATCACTGCATCGCTCATCTCTAGTCCCAACTGCTGCGAATGTCGTCAAATTGAGCTTTCGATTTCTGTTTCAACAAAGTGGATCAAAATGCACTGATAATTTTATGCCTATATCGGGTCAACTAAAATTTTTAAATTAGGTTTCTTATTTTAGTCGCAAAAATACACCTCCATCCAGAGACAAAATAAAACAAAAACTTGGCTAGAAAAGATGGAAATCAATAGAAAGAAAAATATTGAGCAGAGATGTGTGCCAGTAGTAAAAAACAATTTGAAGGCTTCACATTGAGACTAGAAAGAAAGTGTTATATCACTATCGTTAAAATAAACAACCAAATTGAATAAGAAATAGAGACCAAGGCCTACAGAAAGAAAAAATAAATTAAAGAAAAAATGATCCACTATCACTAGATATAGATATGTAGATAGAAATCAATGTCAGGTATGAATTTCTTCAAATCAGAAATTCAAAAAGATTCTAACTCTGTAAGCTCTTTAAATAAAGAAACCCTGGGGTTTTTGTCCTGAGTCTGTGTTTGCCTCTGAATACCAGAACAGTGGCTCATGACGTTTTCAACAGTTTCAGGCTCTCCTATCTCAATGCACACTATGCAAAACCAGGGATGTCGCAAACAGAACACAATGCCCAGTCCGAAAACTAATCAATGTGCGGAGCTATGTCTTACTCATGTTTAGGACCTAGTATTTTTGGCTAGAGTTTCTGCATTCCCCCCTATTCTGTGCCAACTATACGCAAAATATATTAATTAACTTGAAAGACTTTTTTTTCTGTATAACGTTGGTATTTCGAAAACTCCCAACAATATTTTACACATTCTTTATTTAATTCTGGTATTTATTTAAATAAACATAAAATTGCTAAATATCCCTTTTAATGTTGTTGTTTTTATTAGTTTAATGCACCTTCCTCTTTTTCTCCAAGTCATATCTTCTTAAATAAACCAAATACATACTTTCTTTTATAAACAAGGTTTTCATGAAAATGTTTGTTATATTTTTTATGTTGTTTTTCCATTCTTTTTATATGCAAACACAAAAAAATACCATCTTCACCTTCACCAATCAAAATAACAATTGAAATACTACTTAATGAATAAAAAGGTATGAAGTATCCTCAACTAGTATCGCCTCGTGCCGTGAACGCCATCTCTGATTGGTTAGTATCACGTTTGGAGCAATTAGGCGTTGAGTCACCACAAATCTATACAAGACTTCTGCTATCTCTCTTACAATCGTCAGTTCAAGTAAACGATCCAATTGAATTCAGCAACTTGGAAGTAAATCATTAAAAAAATGTTCCATATTAAAATTTTAGTATATTTAAACAAAAAAAAAAAAAAAAAAATTAATTGGTATGCCTGCTACATGTAATGCGTCTGGCTTTAGCAACTAATTAATTTTTTTTTTCTAAATGCTTGAAAATCTATTGTTTTGTATTTTAAATAAAATCCTTTAATTTATTAATATTAATGATTATTATTCTTGTTTCATTTCTGTGCGAACAAACAAATTTAGGCATTTTTCGCCAGTCGGAAAGGTGGACATAGACGTTTTCATTTACCTTCTGATACTGAGACATTGAAAAAACTGAATGCTGTGCAGTGCTTAAGAGAAATTGTTTCAAACGAACAGGAGGTAAGAGCATTGTAACCTAACCTAGCATCTTAATTTTACAACAAGTTTATGCTACATGTGAATACATTTCCTTTTTTTTTCTTTTTTATTGAAAAGACCGCTACTATCGAACATCTAGTTGAAGAGTTATGTGAAAAATTAAAGGATATTGAAAGACAAACGCAAGATTTGAATGATGAACAACACTTTCTAATTGAGTCAAATCTCAATAACGATTCTTTACTACAAGCGCAAATTAATTTACAACTACAACAGCAACAGCAACAACATCAGCAGCCAAATAGCAGTAGCGTTAATAATCAACATAATTCGCGTCATCATCAACATCAGCATCATCACAACAACAACAGCAATCATCAACAATTACCATCATCGCATATTTGCAATAATTCTCATAATACAACATTGTCCCATAATAATAATAATAGCGGTGATTCAAAACACTATAATGCGTCGGCGACAACAGCAGCAACAACAACAGCGGATGCTGTAAATGATATTGATAACGATCCAAAAAACCGTTATTTTCGAGCCTTTCCGGCCCTGTCAAAGGAAATGGAAGAGTCTTTTCGAATCTGGAGACGTAATGCAAAATCTTTTACTTGGCCCATTGTAGGACGTTCAATTCAAGGCGTTGATAATTGCAACAACAACAACAACAATCCTAATAATAACAATAATAATTCCAATTCAGCTTCACTATCATCAAGCAGTGCTAGTTCAATAATATCATCATCGAATTTTGGTATTAGTCTTACGAATTCAGCGGATAAAAGTTTTGATAAGAAAATAAAGGCAGAAGGAGGGCTATCCCATCCGAATCAGTTGGTTAATAAAGTGAGTGCAGAAACAGCATCAGTACATATATCTGGTAGTGGCGACGGAGAGCAACATCAAGCAGCAGTAGGAGCGGTAGTAAGTGCAAAAAAGAAATCTAAACGTCGCCGTAATCAAGGTAAGAAAGTACCATAAAATCCCACAATAAAATAGTACTTCAATTCTCTATGGAATACAATTTTTTATTTATTTTCTATTTTTAGCCTTGTGTAAGGGTAAAAACATTCAAAGCGTACGAAAATTGTCCGCTGTTGGTAATACTTCGAACTCAGTTGGTAGCAGTAAATATCATCATTATTCACACCATCGTAATACATCGCCTGCTTGGGATACAGATTTTAAGGGTTGTTGGGAGATGGGTCCCGATCTAATTAAGGAGTTCTTAACCCGCCAAAATAGCAATAAACGTAATCGCAGTGATTCCAATAGTATGGATCAGGAAGAACAAATTGAGCGTAAAACTTCAAATGAAATGTCATCCGAACGTGATAAACCCGTAATGAAGCGTTATATAGATTTGTCGTTTTGTTGTGATGATGACGATGATGATAGCAACACTCAACAGCTCTACAGTGAAGAAGGTGTCGACTATGTTGATACAGATTACGATGACAATACATTAACTTCCATATCGGAATTAGCTATGGATAGTATGAATCCAAAACGTTTATATCAACGTGAGGGTCATTTGCAAAAGCTTGTGGTTGGCAACGTGCTAGTAGGAAATACTGAGAGTGATAACACCTTAGACGGGGCATCCGATTCCGTGGATCCTATTGATTTTCAACAATTCAAAGCAAAGTTTAATAGCAGTGTAGAAGCATTATGGAAGGATGCCGAGTCCTCTAACAGTGTGAACATTCAACCAGCAACTGAAAATTCCTTAAAAATCAATAATTCAGATAGCAGCACAGGTATATCATCAAATTTCTACGCTACTACATCACTCAATGCTTTGGCTCCCTTTAAAAAAGATTTATGGAATTTCTGGTCCAATTATAATCAGCAACAGCATTACGATCAAAAGTTGGATAATAAATTGTCAACCACGGCTTCATCATCTTCCATGATTACCACACGTGTGGAGGATAGTAGCGCTAGCTCTGGCGTCGGTGCTGATATTGCTAATTCAAGTGATTACTTTTCAATGCCAAGCAATTTGGATGACTTTGACAAATCTGTGGGCGGTGTACGACGTGCTAATGATGCAACCGCTTCGCTCGACGCCCATACTCCATCGATCAATGTGTTTTTGCAAAATTCCATTTGGTCGACATCAGGTGATTGTGTTGATGCTATAGGTACATCGTCTACGGCCGATACCGATGAAAGTTTTCTCATTAAAGTTTGGCATTCAAATAAAAAACTAAGTCAGCTAGATGTGGGTCATGCAATTAGTGGAGAAAAGGTAAGAGAAATAAAATATATTTTGTATAACACTTTCTGACAAACAATAATGACCAATCAACCAATGTCGTTTCCGTTTTAGATGCCAACAACATTAACGTCGTCTACAGATGGTGATGGTGAACTTGATTATATTAAATCTAAGGAGTCGTCAATTGTGAATAATCCAACTTTAGGTGCTAATTTACAATTTCCTCCCTACCAAAATTTAAAATGGTCGGAGGGCATTAACGCTGGTCCTGCTTGTAATAGTCTACACTCTAATGACAACATATCGAACGCCTCCACTCTACGGGATGAAAACAATTATGGCAATTTTAGTTCGGCTGCGAATATAAGTGGTGCTACATGGGAAGCTCCCGCTTATGGTCAAAATGCTCAACCCGATTTGAAGTCTTGGTGTGCCTCCAATCCCATGTCTCTTACAGAAATGTACGGTAGCGATGTATGCGATAGCATTGTTAATCAGCCTTCGTCAGAGGACTCAGAAGAAAATCCAGCTGACGTGAATATAGGGCCAGCAGTGACGCTACCCAATCACAGTGTTTCTTCTAGTGGATTTGTGGCTTATGCTCGCGTTAAGCAGTGTGGTATCGTAAAACCTCAAACTAAACCATTGCAAACTTCAAATGCTTTACGTTTACCAAAGGACTTCTTCAGAAGTGGAGAAGAAGAGAACCTATTAACCTCTGAACGTACACACTTTCGACCAATTGAAAATTTCGTCGATGGCCATACGTTCGAAATAAGCAATGCTTTGGACTCCGTCGACTTTGAGCGTACTGAAAGTGGTTTATTATATTACGACTCTGAGGAATATTTGGAATATACTCGCAATGATATATACATGGCTGACGAAGAAGTGTCCACCAGCTCAACAAATCTATTGAAATATGGTAAAAAGCCAAGTGAGGATAAGAGCGATATGTTTGTAATTAAATTTCGTGTCAGACGTTCTGAGGAAACGGCCTGTCAGACAGACGAGAAAGATTTCGAATTAGCAGCGGCAAAAATGACAGAAATACCACCTACCACAGCCACTCTTAGTGACCCAACTTATATTTCACATGGGGAAGTAAACAATATGTTTCATAATACATTTTCTTTAAGTCGTCAAGCAAACAATGAAGCCATAATGGCTGCTGTTACCAAAGCTGTAGCTGCTGCTGCTAAAGCTGCTGCCGAAAATCATTTAAGTTCAGGTCACTTTTCTTGGCTGCACCCCACGCATACTAGTACCGCAGCCACTTCTAGGAATTGTACATTAGAGAATAATCCAATTTGGCTAGTATCAGATCCTTCCGTATGCGATGAAGTTGATTTTTGTAAGGGGAATTCTTTAAATCCTAACCTCAACTATGGTCCTTCTGTAGAAACCTCTGATGTAAATGGTCTGCAACAGCAGCAACAATTAGCCCAAAACTGGTCTATGCAGGAGGTGGAGAAGCAATGTCATCAGAGACGTTATTTGCCACAGATGCCCCAACAGCATCAGCATGAATTAAAAAGAAAATTTCCGACTTCCGTGGATATAGAAAGAACTGAGGAAAACTCCCTTGATAATACATCGTTACACACACTATGGGGTATGTGTGCAGCTTGTAATAGCTGCGAATATGGCAAATCAATGCCGGCTAATCGCCTACTTAGGGACGAGCTACAATTAGAAGCTGATGAAATAATGAGCGATTTGCGTTATATGCAGGATTTATATATCGGCGAAACTAATGTTGTCACCGAAGCAAATGAAAATAATGCCGAAGACATAGAAGACAACGATAATAAGATGGAAAAGGAGGAGGATTGTAAATTTATGAAAAATCCATGGAATGCTGATAATGATAATGTGCAAGTTTCGATGTTGCAAAAAGTCAATCGATTAATAGAAGATTTGTTAAAGCCCGACAATGCGGTAAAGCTACCAATAGAAACACAGTCATACGATAAGCTTAACAAGGAAATTGGGCAAAACAATGTTTGGAATTTGCAAAACGACAATGCTGAGTCCAAAAACCTATGGCAATATGGCGAGGAAAATGCTAATATTTGGCAGCACAAATCTTCAATGGGACAGCAAGATGAAAAGCCTATTGAACAATCTGAAACTATAATTAAGCCCATGAAGTTATTAAAACAAGTCGGAAGTTCATTAACTGAGGACCCTCAGTACATGGATACTTTAAATTGGGAGCATGAAAATTTGGCTAAGATATGGCAAGAAGAAGCCACGTTACCAACTTCAAAAGAAATGGAGAACGAACAGCAATCGCAACATGATGAAATAGAAAATCAAAAAATTTGCAAAGAGCTGCAAAAAGAAGAGGAGGAAGAACAAAAACTAGTAGAAGAAAAGAATCTAAGAAACTTACAAAGTATTAACGCCCTAACACCACCATCTTCGGTCGCCGCCTGTCATACCTATGAAAGGGTCCAACATTTCTTGAATAATTCCGCTGCCAAATTGAAATTGGCTGCAAATCGTAAAAGACGTCATTCAGCTTCACAAAATTTCTATCAGCAACAACAACAACATTTAAATTACACCAATAACGGCAACAATAACAATAATGATAATATAACGGATTTAAATGTTTACAAGCAGCAGCTAAATGATGCTTTAAAAGACACAAAAGAACATCAGCAACAACATCAGCAGCAGCAGCAGCAACAGCAGTTGGATGTAACACCATATAAAATCGATACGAAGACAAATAATTTTGATGAGCAGCCCAAAAGGCAGACCATTATTACTTGCAAATATTGGACTACGTCCACAAATGGAACACAATCGTCACTAGATTCGGCCGCGGCAGCTATGATGCTTTTGGCTGCAGCCACAAAAGTTAACTCAAATGCAGCAGATACCATATATGATGGCGACGACGTAATGCTTGATGAAAATATATTTGGAAACACCTTTTCTTGTCTAATTGATAAAAATGCCTCCATATTGAAACATATGACCATGATGACACGACCTCTTACTCGTTAAAAACAAACTCTTTAAAAAATATAAAACGTTTTGAAAAAAAAAAAAATATTCTAAAGCAATATATAAAAATGATTTTAAAAAAAATAGAAATTGAATTACCTGCTCCTTCTGCTCCATATCCCCAAACATTATAATGGTGAGAATATAATTTTTTTTTTTTTTTAATTTTTTATCTTTACTTTCAAAATACATCATACTTTACACAATTACAAAAAAGAAGAAGAAAAAAAAAAAACAAAACACAAAACGAAACAGAAAAAGGATTAAAAATTTATAGACATTTTTGGAGTACATATATTTTTATTTGAAATCCATATCCGCAGCCATTTTCCTTCCATTTTAAAGCAAGCTTTTTGTTATGCACACTTAATGAAGAAAATCTATCCCTATTTAACATTTATGTGTCCATTTTCTTTCATTTTAAAAACTGTTATAAAAAATAATTTATCAAACATTTTCCTTCGTTTCTCTTTTTAACTATAATTTAATAATATTTTTAGTATGTTTTTTTGCGTTATTATTTTTCCTCAATTAGTACTTTGTTAATTAATTAAAAAAAAAATATTTACAAAATTTATTATATTTCTTTTCTATTTTTCGTTCTGTATAAATATATTTCCAAATTCAACCTGCACTTATAAAAAGAAACATTAAAAATTTATAACAAAAAAAAAAAAAAAATGTAAAAATATATATATATATTATAAAAAACCTTAAAAACAAAAAAATATTTGTTTGAAAAGAAAATAATTAAAAAAAATACAAAAAAAAATATATAATATATTTAAACCAATCTTGTTCATCATAAAAACAAAATCACAAAAGAAAATACGAAGTGTAAAGTTTATTACTTAATTATTAAACCAGAAACACAAAGGAAAGCAAAATAAATATCCTCAAAATAAAACCACATAATAAAGGATAAATTAAAAAAAAGAAAAATTATCATATTTTTTATATAAAAACAAATTTTTTTTAATCTTTCGTTTCGTTTTTACAATTATTTTCTTATTTCCCTTCCATTTTGTTTTTTTTTTATAGATATTATAAGAGAACTGAAAATTTTATTTTTTTATTTTAATTTTCGATTTTTTCAACACTTTAAAAGCATAATAATGACAGGCACACTTAATTGAATTCAATTTGTCATTGAAACATTTTCTTTAGGTGTAACAGTTTAGTTTTGCTGCTGCATTCTAAGGCAAAACTTTTGTTTGTGGATTTAAAAACTTTTAAAATTTTCTTTAATTTATAAAAAGCATGTAAGCAGAATTTTTTTCTAGGCAGCATTCAATTTCTCATATATTTCTTGAGTTGTTTTAATATAAATTTTCAAATTTAAAGAAAAAGATAAAGAAGCAGATAATTGAATACTTTTAATATCTTTAAGGAAAGTTTTTTGAATACTTGTACATGTCCTACTATTAAAATGCTTAGTAGTCGGCAATAAATTCTGTTAACAACCAGTTTATGGGAAAAATTATTGATTTTTAAAATCTAATATTTACCGCTATTTTATAAATAGAAATTCCATGGTATAGTAAAGTATTTGTCTATATATTCATAGATTTCTTTAATGCCTATCAGAAACATAGGTCCACTCAACTTATAGTTACAGTTTCGTTAAGTTCAGTTAAGATTTCGGTGTGAATTAGGAGTACGGTTGCTGATAGTATTTGCCCTTATTCCAGCATCTACATAGTATGTGTTGTTTTACAAATATTAATTGAGTTCACATTTTTGTACATCTTTGTAGTATGGTTTGGTATAAAAAGTGAGTAAATTCAAATGTTAACATTAATTAAATGTTTAACACTAAATAACTTTTTATTAAAAATTATGTAGAATAATTTTTAAAATTTATTAATATGAATAACTGTTGTTGTGCTTGTACTATTTAATATATGTAGAAATGCAAAAAAAAAAAACTTTGTTGCCTGCCTCTGCATCATTACTGTTAAAACAAAAATTAAATTCTAGTCGATATGGCAAACTTTTTTATTTCAAAACTCAGCTAAAGATTTTCAGTTCTCGTAAAGAAATAATCCGTAGTTTCAATAAGACAAACGATTTCACTCGGTTGAAAGTTTGCATTAAAACAAAAAAAAAAAAAAATTCGTACGAAATGCTTGTGTTTAGAAACAGAGGGTAAATTTATTTAAAACCAAAAAATAACAACTCAAACTTCTGTTACTAGTGAAATTTAAAGCGTTCTTTTTTTCAAAACCTTATATGATATACATACATCTATTTAAAAGCTCTTAGGCAGTTTTTAGTACATATATTGTTTTAATTATTGTATGAAAATTGTGTTACAGAATCTTAAACAATTTAAACAAAATATAGTAAAAACGTATATAATAATAAATAATTTTATTAGTTTCTGTTATTGAATATCTTGGTTGCACTTTTGTTAATACATATAGTCTTTTTTGTTTTTTTTTTAGTTTTTTATTAATATATAGTATTTTCTTTGTTATGTGTATATTAAATGTACATAGTTAAAAAATTTATTCTTTATAAGTTTTTATTTTTTTTCTTTTATTTTTGTTTAAATAATTCTGTTCGTTTGAGTATTTTTTCTTTGTTTTTTTTTTTTTTTTTGTTTTATTTTAAATTATAACAAAAACTAGTATGAAACTATATAACGATACACGTAAAAGAAAAATAAGATTTAAAAAGCAGAACAAAACAATTTTTCATAAATTGTCTTACAATAATAAATATTTAAATTAAAAGAAATAAAATTATAGTAGTAAAAGTATTTTGTAAGTAACTACTATAATTTAAACATACTTTTTCAACAGTAATAGACATATTATTTCAATACATATTTTGTTAAAAGAGTAAAATTATAATTTTTGTTTAAAATATAAAACTTTTGCTAAAAATTAACAACGAAATATTTAGTAAAAGTTACTTGTATAGTTAAAAAAAGAAGAAGTTTAATATATTTTAAAATATTTTTAAAAAAGAAATTTATATAAATTAAAACAATTTGATTTATTATTTTGTAAATATTTACTTTTATGTAAAAATTCAAAATTCATTAATTTTTTAAATACAGAAAGAAGAATGAATTATATACATACATACATATTTATATTATATATCACATTAAAATAGACATTTTAAATAAATTTTTATTAACATCTATTGATTAATAATTAAACAACTTCTTTTGAGTTGTTTTCAAATATTAATTTTGTAAAAAAAAACAATTTAATAAAAATTTGTTAAGAAAGATTTATTTAAAATAAACAATTAAATTTTGTTAGGAAAAAGTATAAAATTATAGAAAAATTATTATTATAAAAAAAAACTATATTTTTTCTTTTTTTATATCAAACAAGAACTAAAATATGTAGAAAAAGAAAACTTAATTATGAATGCATATAAAATGTAAAAATCTTTTAAAAATAAGCAGCAACCCCTTAAAAGCTATAGAATAAATAAATAAAATTCTTTATTTTATATCTTTTTTTTCCTACAACTTTAAAAAAAAGAACAATTCTAAATATCATTTCTATTTTAATAATTAATCAACGCTGTGTTTTTGTAAGGCAAGTGTTTTCAAACGATCGATAATTTTGTATATAAAGCACTCAATTTCTCATACATATATTTAAGTTGTTTTAATACAGATTTGTAATTGTAAGAATCCGCTTGTTTTACAAAAACCAGCGAGTAATGAAAAATCAATGAATTCATTATAAAATGTCTTTAAAATTACTCTTAATAAAAAGAAGAAAGGGGGGGGGGGTTGCATTACATAAACAATATGTTTAAATAGGGCTTTAGCAAAGGACGACCAAAATTATTATATTATTATAATATGCAAATCATCCTGAACTATTAACCCCCAATTAGTTTATAGCCTTTATAACAATACAAACTACTGTGTTGGGCTTCAACAAGGCTTAACGTTTCAATTTAAACTGGTTGTTTTAGGGATTTTCAACCAGTTTCTTTTGTAATAATTTTTATTTGTATTGTTATTAATGAAAACCGCTAATATTTTTCACATCCTATTTATCTCTTATTCGATTTAAATTATAAACAAATAAAACATATATTATTTTGTATATATTTCTTTTAAAAAAATTTTTTTTTCATTTACTACTCGTGCTATTTCCCGTAGAAAAATCCATTGTCCCTACTTCTACCCTTTTAAATTATACTAAAAAATAAAATAAATTGCAAATACAAACTAAAAATAAATAAATAGCAAAGTTAAAGAAATACAGACATAAAGTAATAAAAATAAAAACTAATAAAAAAAAATGGTTCATCATTAAAAAACGAAATTATTACAAATATATGAATTCAATAGTTTTTTTCCTCCACTAAGAAAATAAACAATAAATTGTAAAACTAATCATATGAAAACACTTGCTCCGTGTTTCCATAAGGCAAACGATTTCATTCGATTGAAAATTTGCATGATAATAACTTAAAAATATTTCAATAATTAAGTGTTTTTCATATAATTTTTTGAATGCCTGAAACCGTTTGTCTTACAGAAATAGGAAGGAGGTTAAATGGAAGTGCCAAAATTTTGTAAAAATAATTTAAAATTTTCTTTTTTAAGCATAATATTATTTTGTGTTAATTCATTTAAAAGAAAGTCCAATAAATTCATTAATAACTACATGACTTTAATTTGTTTGTAGTAGAATAACTATTTCTGTTTTCCAAGTCGACCAGCAAATTACATAATATGTAATACTTTCGATGTCATATTCTGTATGTTTGCAATTTATTGTTTATTTTTCTTTTTAAGGCAATGTAAAATATATATTTATAAAGAAAATATTTTAAATTAAATTAATAAATGTAGTATTTAATAGCTCTATGATTTGTAATAAATTTAAAAGAAAAAATGTGTATAAATATTAAACAAAAACGAAACAAAATAAGATATTTATGAAAATAGCAAACAGTTTATTAAAATTAAACTTTTAGACTTGATGGTCATTTTAAAAGCTAAACATATTTCTTTTAGACAATTTATTACTATAATTATTTTTTTTTTTTGTATTAAAATTTTGTTTTTTTTTTTTATCAAGGATATGAAGATTTGTTTAAAATATATCCTTGATATTCAAAGTATGGAAATATAAACAATCCATAAAAACTTTGAAAAAAAGAATGTAAAATAGACCTCAGATAACTGTAAGAAGGCTCTAAAATAAATATAAATATTTAACTATAATAAAAAAAAAAATAACAAATAGCTACATGTTTTAATATGTCTAAAACTTGGAGTCTTAAATAAACTAAAAATTATTATTTAATAATTAAAAAAACGAGAAAAATACAATAAAAAACTAAAAAAAAAATTTAAAAAATAGTATTTAAGTAAAGCTAAAATCAACAACTGGTCGACACAAGCAAAAGCTAAAAAAGTTGAAAAAAAAATTAAATAAAAAACTGTAAACTAAACTTAAGAAAAATACTAAATTTTTCCAAAAATATTTGCAATTGCTTATTATGATTGAGTTGGAATGTAAAATTAAACAAAAAAAAAAAAAAAAACAATTCTTATCATATTAAAGCTTTTGCTAAACATATTAGAGGTATTTGTGCCTTTTTTGAAAAACAAGAAAAAATTATTATTTGAGCAAAAATTTAATTTGAGTTTAAAAAATTAAAAAAAAAATAAATAAAATCTCTCAATGGAAAAATTTAAATAAAAAACCACAAAAAAAAACATAAAAATTAAATAAATAACAAAAAAAAAATATTCTAGCTGGTAGCATGATAAATGTGTAAAAGCAATTACTACTGCTGGTTAAAATTAAAACAAAAAAAAAAAAAAAAACGAATTATTACAATTTGCAATAACAACACAATTTGTTGCCCACCACTCCCACCAGCAACTTTGCAAGCAAATTGTTAATTAACAAAAACAAACTGTTATTTTAAACAATTTCCTTTTCAATCTTTTATTTTGTTTTAATCTTTTAAAATCCCTATAGAAATTATAAACGTTTTTTTTTTTATTTGTTACTCATTTAATTTAATTAATCTCTGTTTTAATTAATTAATAATTACATAATTCAATTTCTGTTTATAACATACATACATACTATAAATCATACAAATGACAACAACAAATATTGTAAATTTGACGACAACATTATGTTTTATAGTAAAATAAAAAAAGTCATTGTAAAAACAAAACTAAAATGTAAACAGAATTGTAAAAATTACAACAACAAACAATCCCACACCTTTAAACACAATTAAAAACGAAAAATAAAAGAAAAAAACATCAAAAGTAAATTTACAAAAAATAAATAACAAAAAAAAAACTGATAAAATACCACCAAATATCAAACATTAAATGAATTGGAAATAAAGTTTAAAAATCTTTGACATTCTTGAATGCAAATTAAACAAACCATCAACAAAAAATTTCAAATTGCATTTTAAGAATGTTGAGAAAACGAAAAACAAACCCAATCTGTGTTTTATTTCAATAAAATTAAGTATAAAGGCGATCAAAGTGTAGGGTTTTCCATTGTTCCGCTACATATTTCGATAAGTACGAGTATATATTCAGGATAAGGAAATGTTTTCTTCCATTTGGCAATGCCTAATAACACCATCATGATAAGAAATGTTTAATCATCCACATCGTTTGAATCTAGGATGCTCTCTTTAACCACCACGGCAGCCAGTTTGTAAGAAAGGTAAATAAAAATTATCGAAACAAGGCATAATTACTTAAACAATGTATTTAATGCTTTTATTTTATTAAAAATGAAAGACAAGCCATGGACATAATAACCACAAAACTTTATAATTAAAAACAATCACATTTTTATAGCATTTTAGGTCTATTCACAAAAAAAAAAATTTAACATAAAAGCTTAAAATGCACAATTTTCTTTAAAGAAACAAAAATTTTTACGAAATTGCCAATCGTCTGCTCATTGAGACCTGCAACATATCCAACGCTAGATTTTAGCTGGACGGTAAAATAGTACAAATTAAAATTTCTGGAATAAAAACAATTGGTCAATTCACACAAGCCGTTGTATTGAGTGTATTGTTGGACGATTATACAACAGTGTATGCTTCCTGTTGATAATTTTTTTTTCATATGTTTTTAAAAGTTGTATTGGCTTCGTGCTATCAAATTGTTTGAATGAAAAAAATACATTTGTAATACGAAATACACAATACAGCATAGCATTGAGTGTTCACAAACAACCAAGTGTATTCCATACAACATACACGATACAAAGTCGTGTGAATTGCCCAAATATAGTTTAATAAATAGCAAAAGTATTAATGTTTTCAGTTTTTTTTTTTTTCAATATATTTAGTAGAGCAGCCTTTACTTTCAAGCACTGAGTGACTTCTACGGGACATGCTTTGAGTTAAATTCTGGCAACGTTTTTGTGTACCAAGCGTACTGTATTCCAATCCAGAAATCGTCAAAGTTTTTGTACTTTTGTTGAGAAATAGTACATTTCACATCGGCCCAGATGTTTTTAATCGGGTTTAAGTCAGAACTTTGCGCCGGTCCGTCTAAAACGCGAATGTGCTCTTTATAAAACCAATCCTTTACCAGCTTAGACGTGTGTTTGGGGTCATTATATTGCATAAATATGAATGAAACTGACATGTATTCAAAAGCATATTGTTCTATTTTGTTCTTTAAAATGTCCAAATACTGTTAACGATCTATTTTTGCATTAATTTTCACAATTGCACCTACACCATGGCATGATATTTATCCCTGCAACATTGTTCTTCATCGACTATGCTTTATGGTCCTTAGAGTGTAGCGTGGATTTAATGCTTGAAATTTTGACCGATGAACAAACACTCCCATACGATTTACCTTTGTTGCATCACTCTAAAGTATTTTTTTCCAGAATGGGAGGTCTTTATCGTTGTAGGTGCAAGCAAACGTTAAACGCTTGACTATATTTTTTTTTGGTTGTAGTGGCCTCTTCCGGCAAGAGCGTCCAAAGAGTTTTGCGTCATTAAGACGTCGTCGTATGAGCCTGTCCGATTAATTTAACCCAAATTAAGAGTTAATTTCATTCGCATTCGCATGACGACATGAAAGGGTCCTTCTTTGTCTCCCGGACAATAGCACGGTCCACGACTCCGGCTGTTTTCTTGACACGTGGCTTCCGTTTTTTGTTTTCTGCGACATTGTTTATGTTTGCTTTGAAGGAAATGACTACGTTATGAATCAATTTTCGCGAGCGATTCAAAATTTTGGCAATTTCAACCTTCTTTGTCTCCCGGACAATAGCACGGTCCACGACTCCGGCTGTTTTCTTGACACGTGGCTTCCGTTTTTTGTTTTCTGCGACATTGTTTATGTTTGCTTTGAAGGAAATGACTACGTTATGAATCAATTTTCGCGAGTGATTCAAAATTTTGGCAATTTCAGCCATCTTTTCCTATCATTCCAAAAGATAATGATAATGCGTTTCTCCTCTGGTGTGCAACCTTTTCAACGTCCCATTTTTCGTAAAAATTAATTTAAATGCCACAAAATTCAAAGAATTTACCGTAAGAAAAAAGATACACGAACAAAACTTGTACATACCTAAAACACTTTTATGCACGTTGTGCTAATTCTCAGTCCATGTCTGTATATCTTCTTACTACACTTTTATTTAAAAAGAAATATAAAACTATAATATTTTGTTATTGATTCAGATCACATTGATCTAATGGAAGTTATATTCGTGTTCACACTAATACAATTTTTTGTACGATCTGTATATGTATGTATATGTTGTACATACTTACATATGTACGTATTTACGTAGAGTAAATGGAATTTTTTTAATTGTTTTAACATGTTATACATTTAATTTGGACAAAAAAGCATTTCAAAAAAAAGCTTAAAATGAATTTTACACAGTTGTTCGAATTTGAAGTAATTGAATTCCATTACAATCTAATTTTATTAATTGTATGATATATTAATAAATTCGATTTTTGGCTTTTGGACTTTGGAACAATGAATAGTCAATATAGTCAATATGTATGCCTTTAGTATTTTATACAGATGAACATATAAACGGTGTACACATATGTATGTATGTATGTGGATATTTAAAGTATGTAATAGGTTTTATCAATAAAAACTTTATTTTTGGTTACACAGAAAAGTTAATTAATTTTAATTCATAAATTTTTTATGGCAATAGGCAATATTATGAAATACTTATGGCTCATTCCACATTATTGCAAATGAATAATGTTTAATACATATACATATGTACATACATATATAATAATTTAAGTAAAACAAATGCTATGCTTTAGTTTATTATCTTATTAAAATAACCATAAGGCCGTATTTCCATTTCAGGATATAGAAGTATGATATAGAGTACATATAATCTACTGTGTTCATTCCATCGTCAGCCAGATGTGTGGACCCCGTTCGAGTTTTCAAGTAATTCACTTTAGCCACCGTCTATATACATGTGTATACAGATTATAATGTCTTCTAAAGTGTAAAACAATGTTGTCCTCTAAAGAAGTTTAAATGATAATGCATATTGAAAATTCGATATTTAAATATCAACTGTTTCTTCTTTACTTAATAAATAAGTTCTTATTTGGTAGGTTTTAATAAAATTTGTATTTTGTATTGATTGGATTTTATATCACGCAATGTCGTATAATCATCGACAAGTAATTAATGTAAACTCTTTTCTAATGACGTACGTACATATGTATGTATGTATGTGAATATATTTTCATAGACTCGATTTTTAAGTTCGAAAGAAGATACTACGTAAAATACAAACTCAGTCAACAAGAGAAATAGCCCAAGAACGATGATAATAATAAAATATATAATTATTGCAAACTTAACTAAAGTTTCGGGTAGCTTCTCTTTCGAATTGAAAGAAACAGTTTAAGATTTTAATGAATTTTGTTTTGAATAGAAATCACAGAATGAGAGATGCTACCTGAAATTTTTCTGCAGATCATTAATCACCAAATTTAATACTATATTCTTAAACTAAAACTGTAATATTCTGTACAACAGTACACAAATTAGTTGATAAATGAATTTTAAAATCTCTTTTGCTTAGCATAAACAGTAACCAAGAATATTCATACCATAATTTGTCTGACCGAAGAGGTGACCTCTTCTTTCTGACATTGTGGATTAGTGTATATTAAATCGTTAAGGATACTTTAAAGACATCACTATACTTTCTGATTAATGTACAGACAAAATATAATTTGCCTCTAAACGTTTTAGTGTACATATCTGTTTTAGAGCATGACATCACTATTTAGATTATCAAACATTGACGTTACCTACATACATATGTATTACAAATATTTATGAACCAATATGATATACAGATGAAGACAAAGAATAAAGTGGCCTTATAATATAAAAATTTATTATGAATACAAGTCGCTCTGGGAAAACTTAAACAAAAAAAAGGTAATTTTCTTTTACACTTCTTATTCAAACTAAAAATCAACATTCTTAGATACATATTTATTTTGTTTAACAAAGCTTCGTTTTTAACATTTCTTTCGAGGTCTAACACAGATCACAACCATCTAATCTTTTTTGTTGCCGTATGTCATCATCACACCGGCTACCAATGCGGCCACTGTAAAGCCTTGCGCTACAATACGCGCTCTCATCATCAACTGTGACATCTTACGATTTCCAGTGCGGAAATTATAAAGACCATATCCTAAAGCACTGGCTGTAGCAATGCAACCTACAATGTACATACAATGTAAACAATTAGCCAATACGCAAATAGAAACATGAAAGAAATATTTTCATTTGATTGTCTTTTCTTATATAAGTACATACATATGTGAAATAAACAATACATTAGACGGCTTACCAATAGGTACCAGAGGATTTTCTTTAATTTTGCGCATCATTTTTTCTTTTGTTGTTTCGGGAAACACTGAACCAGACTCCTGGCGCATTTGAATCCAGTCGAGTTCTTCATTTGGCAGATTAACTTGTTGTTGTGGTGCCATAATCTTTTTAACGTTTTCTTAGTGCAACTATTTATTGTACAAAACTAGATTTTAGCCGCAATTATTTGTTATTTTTTATATTTACGATATTTTAGTCAGCTGTTTGATAAAGTTACCAAATGTAATTTCCTTTAATAATAAATATAACACTGGCAGGTCTGTTGGTGCAATTAGAGAACAGGGTGATGTAATGTCATATGGCAACACTTTCAACATTTTAGCGTTTTTCTATGCGAAGCCTAACATATCTGTTTTAGTTCAAGAAATACAACATTGTGTTACCTAATGCATACAATTGGCAATGCGAAACAATCGTGTTCGTATGCTTTCGGATTTTTCTGAAAAAATTTCGTTTTCACGTCTCGCTTAAGAAAAAAGTGTAATTTTTTACATTTAACTTAATGTAAAATTACTTAAAACTGGTGTAAAATGTAAATGAAATTATAAACAAAGAAAATATAACAAAATCTCAAGGAGTGCAAGTGTTTTAATGCATAAAAATTGAATTGAAGTCATCACGAAGGAAAACAAAAAAAATTTTTTTCAACGATGCCGCAGTAGTTATGTAGAAATTGGTATGTGTGTGAGTGCGGGCTTGTGTATGTGTGTTAAGAAACAGGAGAAATGAGAAACAACAACATCAAATAATGAAGAACGTAATCAAGCATTTTTAAGCAGAAGAACAACAGCAAGAAAAGAAGAAGCAAAAATAAAGTGTGTTTAAAAACTTCAAAATCGAAAGAAAATACGAAATATTTGGAAATCTGCTTATAAACTACAACATTTATAAACAAATAAAAATTAATTGTTGAAATAAACCGGTACTTTAACAAATAACCTGATATAAAGAAAGAAAAAGAAACAACAGAGAAGACATTTTGAGTGCTGGTCAACTAGAGGATTAAAAAGGCACCACAAAAAAACGTAAGTTTTTCTAGTTAATTATACGATTTTATTGAGAAACAAAAAAAAAACGACAAAAAACATGTCGAAAAAATGCGCGCGACCACTTTAGCCACATTGACGCAGGCTAAAATGGAGCGCGTTGCTTTGGTTTTCATGTACAACCTCCTCTTGTGTGTTTTTTTTCTTACATTTCATTTCATTTTTTTTCTTTCAGTTTTTAAGTGATCCACATTGACGCTTTACTTTTTTTCTTTTCTTTATTATATTTTGTTACTTTTTCTCGAGTTCAGTTTGAGTTGTTTTGTGTATTTTTTTTTTGACTGTGTGCTTTTGCTGCTGCTTCCGCGTATCAATGTTTATTTGTATGTTTTGCTTCGTGATATTTTCTAAGTGTGTTTTACTCTCTCTCTCTACATGCAGGTACATTTTAATATATAAGTGTGTGTGTTAGTTTCTTTTATTTTTTGTTTGTTTTCGCAAATGCTTAAAAGTGTTTGTTTAGTTGCTGCTTCATTTTCTCCTTCAAATACCGCGCGCCACTTCATAGACATCAAATCAAATTTGTATGTGTATGTATGTATGTGTTTTTTTTTTCTACCTAAAACTCAATTTGGGGCCAAATGATTTATTATTGGCCGCGTTTGTTTTTAGCGTGTATTTTGTGTTATTCTTTATTTCAATGTTCTCGCTTCTTTATTAAAACAATGTTATTTTTAAAGAATATTCACAGCTATTGATAAAATAAAATGTAACCCTTTTTTGTTACCCCCTTTTCATCGTAATTCGGATATTCGTTTTAGCTTTGGTGATGGTCACTTGTGTCAATGCTAACCGCGTATTATCGGTATCGCCATTGAGGTGGTTGGTGCTTTTCCGTTTCAATGTAATTTTTAACAACACCAAATATTTTTCGTTTTTTTTTTTTAGTCCATAAAACAAATCTCCACAGATAAGAATTTAGAAAAGCCAACAATTTTTAATTGTAAAACAATATTTGGGAGATCCAATTAAATACTAGTTTATATTCCTCTTTGGTTGGTGGTAGTCTTTTATCGGAGGATTATATTTGTCGACATGATGTATGTACATATACAGTGTATGTATGTACATATACAGTTGTGCTAAGAATTGCACATCCAATTTCTGAAAGTCTTAGATTTAGACAAACAAAAGTGAAAATAGGCAGACTACTATGGTTAAGTTATTAAATATCTCATTTCGAGGCTATATTACAACCCAAAGGACACAAAATGTCCAAGTCAACCTGAACGTTTTACTGGTTTGCGTCTAATGAAATCGAGATCAGCATAAAACTTATAAAGGACAAGTTATTCGATTACTATACTCGTTGTCAACTCAGACGTGGCCACATACATATTTCGTAAAGCACTTTCTCCCAAAGACTCTACGCACAGCTTCATCTGTCTGCTTAAGTACACTTGCTAAGACCGAAATAAGTTACATTAGCATTCTTCTTGGTTTTATCTTCAAACCGATGCCTTTCATATAATTTATGGCCATTTGTTTGTTTAAACCAGATATTTGTTTTCGTCTTCCTTTACTACCCGACTTACATTTATCGATAATTTTTCAATATTTACAAAAACTGCAGTTACCTCTCGCAATGTTCGACTAATAGTATCGAGATCGTCAACATTTGCCAGTAGCATATGTCCTCTGTTCGAAATTGTGCCAGTTTTACTAATTGCTGTAGCACACAAGATCTTTTTTAATGAAGTACTGAAGAAATCACTGGATTATCACCCTGGCTCCCACTCCCTCTCAGATCCTACGGAACACATGTGCTCTGTAACATGTCGGCAATTGTGAGTTCTGTACCAGTCATGGTCAGTTCATTAGTAAAGCAATTTTCGACAATATCTCGATGTTCTGGAACCCGTATAAGTGTTACCTTTAAATGTCCCAAGGTTCCTGCTTGTATTGAATTTTCATGTGATGAGAAATTAATCTTAAACGTGACCAAAATTTTTCAATAGAGTTTATTACCTTTTCCGCATTTTCATCTTGAGTTTTTGGTTTTATCGAATATGAACTTCTAAATAAGCCGTATTTTATCTGCGATTGAGTCAATTTTTCATTCCGCTAGAACAATACTCAGTAAAACAATTTTTTATAAGACAATCCTTTATCTGCAGCACATTCTAATGCTAAAAATCATTTATTGAAAAACATTTTTTTATTACACCTGATAGAAATCAGTCGTTTAAAAGAAATTTTAAAAGTTCATAGATAATATAAATTAGTTTTTTGATAACTTATATGGTGTGTATTTTGATATGGTCTGTATTTGCCTGTACCACAAGTCATTACTTTAAAAGATTAACACAACTGTTGTGATGTACGGAACGTTATGGGTCTATGTAGAATCGAATAAGTCCAATCACTTGAAAGAAAATTTCACATTTTTTGGTTAATTTCACTGTTCATATAAGCAGAAAATACAAATAATAGTCATAAAACTTGTTCTGAGAGAGAAAGAAATCGCTTACGGATTTTTAAATAAAGTCATGTGTGTAACAGAAAAATAAAAACAAATAAATGGAATACAGTTTAACATATAACAACATTGATTTTTAGTTTTCTGTGTCACTAAGGATGCCGGCATTTTTTGCATTTTTTTTTTGCTCCCGACATTTTTCCGTTTTTTTTTTCTCCTTTTTATGATATTGTTTTTGTTGCCATTGTAGAGGTTTTATTTTAATTGTGAATGGATGATGATGGATGCTGGTACAACAATATCGTAATGTGTTCGGGCGTTCTAGAAATGCATACAAAAGAATGAAAGAAAAAAAATATAAACCACCACCACCACGAACCACACGAATCATAGTAAGTAACACCATTACCCATGTCAGCTATAAAGACATCAGCAGAACTGCAAATGTTCACATAACAGCGTACGGAGGGATTTCTATAGCTTTAAAGAGTGTTATTTATTTACTGTTGTATATGAGAGAGAGAGAGAGTAGAGACATCAACAGAGGATGTCAGAAAAAGGGTTAAACGTTTTATTATTTTATCTCATTGTAATCATGTGTGGTGTTATACAATTTAATTTTATCTTGATTGGCAAAGTTTTGAAGAGAAATTAATTTTTCTTTTTAATTTAAAACAAACACACGATTGATGGATTTTTTAAGTTTCTTAAATCATTGTTGAAAAACTAGGTTTATATTTTATAAAGCGATTTATAATAATTTTAAAAGGTTTACATTAAATTTAAATAATGTTTTACATTATATTTAAATAACGAAGACTTTGAATTTGGGTGAAACTTAAGATTAACCTAATTTCTTAGCGAATGTATAGACTATCAGTAACCCTATATTTCGTTAAAAAAATATATATTTCATACATTACCTACCCCACCCTATTTAGTTAATTAATAACTCAATTTGATTTCAAAAGAAGGTTTAGGACCAATTCAAAGCAGTTGCTTCGAGTGAAATGGAATTTGATATCTACTCATGAATTGCATTGGAAAACTTTTGTTGCAGCTACATGTGTCACTGAATTGCATTATTTACCTTTATCTTTGGAAGACCTGCTGTACTTTTGCGATCTTCTGTAGCAACATTAATGAGAAGTTTTTAAATTTTTTTTTTATTATTTATACATTGAAACATTGTTAGACTAAGAACAGTTTTGAAGATGCGTTCAAGTTAAAGAAAAAAAAATGTTTTAAACTATAAGAAATCGAAACGAAAAATGGTATCTGAACTTTTCGTGTTTTTCGGTTTTTATGCTAATAAGTTTTTGCTGTATGATAAGCTTTTTCCAGGGATAAGTTACAGCATTTTATGCCTCAGTTTATATACCCTAGATACGATGTTTTTCTGTGTTTAATAGTCGAAAGGCATCAATGCTCTTTTTTTAAATTAATGAAAGCAATACTTCTCGACTTGGAACTCGATCATTCTAACTAATCTCCAGAATACTCTTATAACACTTGATATTTAGTGTCTCGAAATAAGGGGTGATTTTTTAAGAGCTATAGGAAAATTTTCAAAAAAAAAAAAACACATAAAATTCAGAAAAATGCATGTAATCTTTATTTGAATCGATAGTACGGTCCATATAATTTAATGTTTGAAGATTATTTCATGCAAATGTTGACCGTGACTGCGACTCAAATGGTCCATCCGCTTAGTCCAATTTTGGCACACTCTTTCCAACATTTCGGCCGGTATCTCACGAATAAATGCTTCAATGTTGTCTTCCAATGCGTCAATTGAAGCCGGCTTGTCTGTATAGACATGAGCTTTAACATAGCCCCACAAAAAATAGTCTAAAGGCGTCCAATCGCACGATCTAGGCGGCCAATTAACCGGTCCCGAACGTGAAATAAAATGTTCACCGAACTCGCCTCTCAATAAGTCCATTGTTACGCGTGCTGTGTGGCATGTGGCACCGTCTTGTTGATACCACATGTCATGCAAGTCAAGCTCTTGCATTTTGGGCAAAAAAAAAGTTGGATATCATCTCACGATTAAACTGACCATAAAATGGAAGAAGCGCACGATGAACTTTCTTAACAGAGCACGCATTTTGATAATAAAATTCAATAATTTGCA
This sequence comes from Sarcophaga caerulescens, assembly GCA_927399465.1. Taxonomy (NCBI): domain Eukaryota; kingdom Metazoa; phylum Arthropoda; class Insecta; order Diptera; family Sarcophagidae; genus Sarcophaga; species Sarcophaga caerulescens. The sequence continues at coordinate 39,973,302 of OV656873.1, read as the reverse complement.
AGCGTTGTTCGTTTGTAGGACGATTCATGGTTAAATTATAGACCAAACTGAAGATGTTTGACAGTGAAACAAAACACGAAATGTGCGTGAGCTGTTTAAACCAGTGTTGCCAAAAAGATAATAGTTAAAAAATCACCCTTTAGTTGATGATTACAATTTTTAATGTGCTAACTTCTACGCAATTCTTTCTATTATTAGAAATATTTACCTACCTACTCAATTAGTCATTACAACACTTTAGTCAGGATTACAATCCCACATCGCTCTTGTTGTGTGTGATAATTTTAGCCACGAGTGGCGGGACCTACAGTTTAAAGTCGAATTCGAACCACAGATTTTTTAAAAAAATTAATTTTATTAACTCTCAGTATTTTTGCAGAACAATGCTGAGAGGAAATCGCCGAGATGTCGGACATAAAAACTCATTAAATTAAAGGCATTTATTAAATGTATGTAAGTACATATATATTTTTGCTTTATTCCAGATTGAAATATTGTTTGTAGTGTGTCACAAAATAAAATGTTAATTTGGTTGCTCTTAATGATTCGCATTTGTTTTCTCAAAAACAACTGTTACACACGAAAAATCTGTAATTTTAGGCGAATTTCGTTTTTTGTTTTTATAAAAAAAGGAATTCTTATGACGTTGAAGGAAGTGTCTAATAAAATAGTGTGTCTTCTATTACAATAACAATAATGCAAGTCTATACATATATATGTATGTATTATGTATAGAAATCTGTAAATAAAACGAAACGAAATAATAAAAACATAAACAAAAGTTCGTTGAACGTACTCTATTCTATTTAAAATATTGTATGTACGTACATACATATATGTTCGGATAAAAACACCAGAAGCAAGCAGTACAATAATCAAAACATACTCTACCTATTCAGCACAGATACACTGTATCAACCAAAAAAAAAAGGAGAAATAAAGTATTTGCGAGTGCATGAATTTGAGTTTCAGTAAACCGTAGTGTTAGAAGAGTAGTAAATCAAATTTCTTTCCCGGCACACTGTACGTCTATGAAGTTTGGCAATAAAGCTAAACAGGCTGTTTTTGTGTGCAAAGACTAATAATGAAATTACAAACTCAAGTACTTGCCCATAATTTATTATTTTGTAAACTCTTTTTTTTTTTTTTGTTTCAATTGTTTTTGTCGCCGTCATGAACATCATCATAATAGCCGTTATTGCTGTTATTGGCACTAATAGTTCTTTATATAAATCGGTTCTATATTTCATATACATTTATATATACATATGTATATACATAAATACGTATGTACATATATACATACGTCATTATTACGGAATTACTTCACACCCATTGAATGAGAATTGTACAAGTATAAACAAAACAATTTTGCTTTTAGTAGACTTTACTAAATGAGAGTAAATCTACAATATGAAGAGAAAGTATAGAGAGGAAAATTACAAACTGAAAGCTCTGAGTAGCAGCAGGTTAGATTGTATGCTGATGTCTATATTCCAAATACATACCACTAGGCAGGTACATTTTTGTTTGTTGTGGTTGGTTATTTGAACTATTTTTCATTTTCCGTCTTTTTTTTTCTTTCCAGTACTTTTTCTAAAATTTTTTGTGGCCATGTGTATGAAGTTGTAAATGTAAATGTCTATATTACTTTTTCATGAATATTGCCAGATTAATCGAAGGGATGTTTAAATTAATACAAAAAATTTTTTTTTTGTAATTTTTATAATTAGTTTATAAAGATTTATTATTATTTATTTATGAAATATTAAATATAGGCTAAATAAAAAACGACTTTAATATTAGAAGGTTAGGTTAGAGGGCGTGTACTTGCCAATTGAGACAAGTACAGTACCCGGAGGTCAAGTTGACCCATTGTAGTTAATATTAGAAACAATGACAGGTATTTTCAGATGTCTTAACATATGTATGTACATATTTACTTTTTGCATTTACTAATGCATACACACATTAAATCCAGAAAAGTTGCTCAAATTTCCGGTAATTATTTTTAACAAGAATTACGTTTGCCATTAATTCATGTCTTGTGTGACTAGCGGCATGTCAAGTCTTCTTGTTGAAACCACGTATCACCAATATTCACTCTACAAAAAAAAAAAAAATCTAAAGTAGTCTACATTCATGATAAATAACGCTTCCCTGTTAACAGTTTCTCTAATGAGTTTAATGAGTTATTCACTTTGCTGATTTTTATTCGAGTTCAATTCGTAAACTAACTGCCAGTTAAATGCCTGGAAAAAAATCCATGGAGTAAGGTGTTCCATGTGATGGTTAGGTTAGGTTAGAGGACATGTACTTGTCGACTGAGACGAGTACAATACCCGGAGGTCGAATTGACCCATTGTACAACGTCCTTAAAAAGGGAGAATAATAGAGGGAATAGAAAAAAAGTAGAGGAAGTAGGAAAGGGTGAATGGGAAGCAGAGGAATTACACAGACCAAACAAAACAAAAAGGGAGAACGCGACTACACTGTTGAAGCCATAGCCTTTCTCAACCATCTCAAGCCACTAATGAATCTGTGGAGAGCCTTGATGTCGGCTCTCGACACAGAATTCAAACCCTCAAAGAAGCTCCTGCCAAGGGTCCTCAACCTCAACTTACTAATAGTAAAACAAATTACGATGATTTTTAATGTTTTCTCTTAAAAAGGCGATTTTTTAATTTGTTCTTGTATCACTTCAGTTAGTTAATCAGCATATTTCATCGATTATCGATATCAAAAAAATTCTTTCTACTTCATTCATTCAATCTTTAAAATATTTGAATAAAGGCTACTCCTCAACACATATCCTACTCATAAACAATCACATGGCAGCACTGTATGTTTTCATTAGTTTATAGGTATCAGACGCAAAAGGAAAGAACTTGTTTTTTTGTTTATGCTTTATTAAAGTATGTGTTGATGATTACATTGTTTTTATTTTTCTGTTTACTTACTATAAACCTTGGCCTATAATTTGCAACCTGGGCTCATGACATATAAATTGTGAATAAACATACATACATACATACATATGTATGAATGAGATTAATAACTGTTTACAATATACATACATACATGCATGTTGTTAACTAAATGTTGATATGATTATGATTAATGAAATAAAAAAAGAAAATAAAAAAAAAAAAAACACAGAACTAACATTATTTATCTCGTTTTACAGTTTTCCCATAGAGAGCACAAATAGAACTGAATGACAAAATGAGTTACAATCAAAAACCTGGTGCGAGTGGTAGTGGCATGGGCGGGGGGCCACCGAATGGTCCTAATAATATGCCACAAGTTGCAAAAACATTTGCAGGCATACAACAGCAAATGCAGAATTTAGTGCATAGTCAAAACGCTATTCCACAGTCATCGCAGGCAGATATAAACGCATTCTTACAGCAACAACGGATACAAAATATGTTAAAACAGCAGCAGCAATTTTTACAGTTTCAGCATCAGATGCAACAACAACAACAGCACCAACAGCAGCAACATCAACACCATAATATGGCAGGAAGTGGTGGAGTAGGGGCTGGACCAGTTGGAGGACCGGGTGTAGGTGGTGTTACCGGACCTGGCGGTGCGGGACCTGGTGTAAGTGGAGAGCCGTTAGCCTTAACTCGAACTCCGGGTGCCGCAGAGCTTTTAAACAAAACCTATCAGCAACAGGCAAATGGCAATCCAGCGTCAAATCCAACATTCAACCAACTGCAACAGACTTTGCAAGCATTACCACAAAACTTTGTACAACAATTGCAAGTTTTTCAGTATCAGATGCAGGCAAAGCAAATGCAGCAACAACAGCAACATGGTGGAGGGCAGACCCAACATGGTCATGGTCAACAGCAACCAGTTCAAGGTGTACCCCCACCGCCACCAACCACAACCGCAATGTCGCATCAACAGCAGCAGCAACAGCAAAAACATCAGAATCAGCATCAACAACAGCAACAACAGGCCGCTCTGTCTCGTTACCTTACAGCCGCGGCTGCTCAGGTGGCAGCCGTTAGTGGAAATAAAATGACTGCCACTACACCTCCACCACCACCGCCTTTAACAAATCAGATGAAACCTCCAAATCTGCCACCGAACACACAAATAACTCCCGTAACTACAGCAAATATTGGTAACAGTGGCAATTTATCGGCCGGACCACATCCAAAAATGTCTACCGGTATTTCAGCAACAGCTTCATCTAAGCACCAAACACCGCCACCATCCATATCATTGACGCCATCGAAACCCTTGTCGTCAGGGCCAAGTGCTGCACATCAGCAAAATAAATTTACACCGCCTACAAATGCTGGTGTCAAAGGAGGACATTCAGGTCATTCGCAAAACTTACCAAAATCCACACATGGTGCTAACACAGCTACTAGTAATACCACTAGTCCGGCTAAGACTGGAACAAACGCTGATCCTACTGTGGCAGCTTTAAAATCACCACAATCTACACCAGTACAATTGACAAAACAAATACCTCCAATGGCCACTACAGCCAGCGTAGGCAACAAAACACCAGCGAGTGCTTCAGTCACAACGGCTGTTGCTGCTGCTCCTGTTACAGCAATGGTTTCACCTCACAAATCAACCACACCAACAGCACTAACACCCAGTGCTGCAAATACAACAACCACAACAGCTCCCGCTGTAGCGATTACCGCTACTACCACAACTTCTGCTGCAGTGTTAACAACAACTACCAATGTTTCTCAAGCAAAATCGCAAGCAAATAAACCAAACATTGATGAATTAGCAACAACTAAATTACCACTGAAATCCTTAAATTCTGAAAAGGAGGTACTAAAAGCTCCACTTCCAAATGATAGCAACAAGACTGCTACGGAACCAAAAGTGGTAGTTGCCACTGACTCAGACGACAACAAATCGCAAACAGAGAAAATAGAAAAAGACAAGAAATCAGAAGCTGTTGTAATTAACAAAACTATACAACAGCCAGCAGACACAAAGGAACGGCTGGAAAAATCTAGTAACGATGTTAAGTCAACAAGTGCTACTACCACCACGTCCGCACCGGCACCAAAAGAATCAAAAGATGATGAAAAGAAATCTGAAACGGCAATTAAATGCAATAACCCAGAAAATCATGATTCGGATGAATGCAAAGAGAAATTGCCAGACTTAAAGGCTGGGGAAAAGGTACCATTGCACATAGTATTGTTTTTTGTTCTATTTATAATAAAATTTTTTCTTTTTCAGGATAAAACTTCACCAACGGAAGTTAAATCATCAACAGCGCCGATCAACAGTGCATTACAAGAAAGTAATAAGAAACCAGATACATCTGCTGATGATGTTAAAAAACCTTCAGAGGATGTGAGTCATGCTAAAGATTTGCAGGCCGAAAAGAAAGTCGACAGCAAAGAGGAAACAACTGTGGACAAAGAAAAGAAACTCAAAGTAAATAAATCTTCTAAAGCTGATCCGGAACCTACAGTTTCGAAAGATGCCGCAACACCTAAAACAGAAGTGGAAAAGTCAAACACTGCCATAGAAAGAAAATCATCACCATCATCAGTGCAAGTTATCCCCGCTAAACCGTTAGAAAACGACGAATCAAACGTGAAGGCTTCTTTAGAGTCAAATAATAAAAAAGAAACAACCGAAAGTGTACAGAATAAAAAAGAAGAGAAGAAATCAACTCCTCCGCCTGGCAACAATATTGAATCTACTGCAGGGTCGGTAGATAATAAACCAATAAAAGACGTTAATAACACTGTACTCCCAGAGAAGGAAGAACCAGTGAAAACTATAAAGTCAAGTGAAAAGGCTGAAACTGTAAACACTTCAAAACCAACTTCAACGAATAAAATAATTGCTGAAGAGATTATTAAGGTGTCTACTGAAAGCACGAAAAAAGAAAGTGCAACCGTTGTTGCGACACCTGTTAAGAAAGTTGGACGTCAGGCTAAAGTAGTCAAAAGTAAGAGCGCTACACCAGCAACACAAGCAACACCATCAGTTGATATAAAATCATCAGATGTACAACAAGAAAAACCGGCAGCTACAAGTGCTCGTGTCAAGAGAAAATCAAAAACTACAGAAACAACTGCATCAGAACCAGCACAAGCACCCACAACACCTAAAGATGATAACTCAGACCGTAAATCAAAACGCCACCGTCTTAAGACAATACTCTACCAAAGTCCTCTTCCTGAATTGGCTTATATTACTAAACTTTCAGCCAGTGAGGCTTCCAACTCTCCAAAACCCATGTCCAATGAGGACCGGTTAATAGTGTTTTATAAAAACGAATATATGGCTGTACGCAATGCAGAAGGTACATTCTATTTGTGCCAAACAATGCAAAATGTTTATCGCACTTCTCCGCGCATAAGCATTCGTTGGCTTTCAGAGGACGCTAAAGATAATAATGTATTTATACCTGATTTTTACGATCACACGGATATTGAATGTGTATTGACTACGGTCGAGTTGAAACGCATTGATAAGGGACACCTACGATTGCCCAAAGTGGAAAGAAGTCGCATAGAAAGTATACTCAAAAAGGCAATAGATGTCGAAAAGGGTCTGGTGCCAAGACCAGAGCTAACAGAAGAGAATCCAGATGGTCGTAAGTTTTGTATTTATTTATGACACTTATCGTACATTTTAGATTAAATTTGCTTTTTGTTTTTGTTTTTTTTTTCCTTTTCCTTTTATCTATGTAGTTGATATTTCACTCTTTAAAGATGAATCTCAAATTGAAAAGAAATCAGCCTTAAATGAAGGTGGTGAAAGTCAAACACTTTCTAACGCAATTGGCAGGAAATCCAGAAAAGGCAACTCATTTGCCGCCTCATCAGCTCGTAAATCGAACGCATCGGCTGCAACGCCTTTAACGTCAACAGGTAGTAAACGTAAACGAGGAGCGTCGGCAGCATCTGCGTCCTCAAGTTCACGCAAAATCCAACCTAAAAAACGGAAAGTTCTAACTAAACGCAGAAGAAAGACCGATAACAGTGATGACGATGACGAGGACGAAACATCCGATGATAACGAATCGGATACTGAATATAAACCCACACAAAAACGATCATCGCTTAATACGAGCGGTGCATCGAAATCAACGCCTCGTGCACAAAGATCGCCTTTAGCTAAAGCCAGAGCAGCATCGCCAATTACACCAACCACATCCAGATCTAAAAATGTACCTCAAAAAGTGAGTTAAAATTTCTTTTATTTTATAATTTCTTAACTTGATTTTTAGGTTGTATATGTATGTAATCAAACTTAAGAAATCTTCCGCAGGATAGAATACATTGCAAGGAATTTGGACAATTGTTATATTTTATATTTGTTGTTGCTATTAGTTAAAAAGGGATTAAGGGAGTGATCTAAATAAAAAAATCGAGCTGCTCTAACATTTTTACGTTATAAATTTATATATTTTCAACGACTTATGCCTAGGTTGACAGTTTTAGTCTAGGACGTAGCTAGCATCTAAAATAAGATTATGTCAGCTTACAGATTCGATTCAAGTTAACTTAAAATTTAGTTAATTTTACCTCTTTTTTTGCGTAAGAATAAAAATTTCATATGATTTATGAAGCTGGTTTTTATTTATTATTTTATAGTTACTGTGAACATAGTATTTGAATATGTTTTATCTTGTTTGCTTTCTATTAGACCTGCGGTATTAGTTTTATTATTAAAACTAAACATTTTTATTTTTAGACTACACCCACACCATCAACATCAAAAGCTTCTCGAGGAGAACGGGCTGCCAAACGGAAATCAATTACTGATGGAGGAGGCTCATCCGAAGAAGCCTCAACGCCAGTCAAAAAACCAATGACAACCTCAAATAATAAAAGTAAAGGTACTTTAAAGAAGAACAAACATTAACAAAAACCGATTAATAAAAATGTTTGTAGCATCTGCAAAAATTTCCAACGAGGCTACTACTGCTCCTGTAAAAAAGTCAACGTCCCTCATTAATGGCAGTAAATCTTCCGACATCACTGTAACCTCGTTAAATGATAATCAATAGCTGCCAGTAACGGCACCATCAACAAATGTTTCCTCCTGTTCTAATCGTAGTCCTCAATCGGTAAACGTTAGAGGAAATGGCGCTGTTCTTGCTGGTAACGTAGGCGCTATAAATAGCTATGCTAGAAGTCGCAAATAGAAAACATAAGAAATGAGGAAACGTTCTAAACAATATGTACGAGTAATGTTATTGAAAGAAGGTAAATTTTTAATATTTTATAGATTTTAAGTTAAAAAAAAAGTTATATTTCTTTAATTTACTCTCATACCAACGTATGTGTAGTTTTTTAATTTTTTTTTTCTATAATAAGTGCATACATACGCATAGAATATTTTGATTTTGTATAGCAAACGAAACCATTTTAAGTGAATAGTTTCAAGTAATTATTGTTTCAAGAATATACACATTTTAAGGACTAACAAAGAATTCATTTACAATTTTTATTTACTTTAAACACTCTTTTTTTATATACATACATATATAGATTTTCTTTTTATAATTTATCATTATTGGAAGAATAATACCGTGTAATATTTCTCATAATTATAAGATAAGCTGAACAAAAGTTGTCGCCTCCCTTTAAACCATTCTACGTTATCGAACGTATTTATTTTATACAAACATTATTGTTTTTTACAAAAATTAATTATTATTGTATGTATTTCCAATTGGATGGCATGCATATGTTTATCGATTTTTATATATAAAATTAATTATACTTGTATAGATATAAGTTTTAAGTTTAAAGTTTTTCTTTTTATATATTCGTTGTGCATTTAATGTACAATTTTAATTTGTTTCATTAGACAACGTGAATACATATTTAAATACAAGTTTAGATTTTTGAAAATTATATTTTGCCTGAGATAGCCCTTAAACCGTAATACTTATTCAGGAAAGAGTGATTTCAGTCATTGTATTTAAGAGCGGTTAAAATAAATTATTATCCTGTTATCCTACAATAAACATTTATAATGCTTGAAAAATTCATCAGAGTGATGTTACGTTTGTTTTTGATCTCCTTGGGGCAATAAGTAAATATTTAAATTATTATTTCTTTTTTTAATTACTTTTTATTAAGTTAGCTATTTCCGCTAAATGCAATAGTTCTTGATGAATTTTCCAGCTTAAGTTTGTGCATACGACTTTATCAATTCGAGTATTTTTGTGACATACATATCTTTTCGAAACGGTATTACAATTTTTTTTTTATTATTTTCTTCTCAAGTTAAAGTTTTATTTAATTATTTTGTTTTGCTTCATTTTTTTAAATACATCCTCTGAATTTAAATACATTTGTGTATCATATAGCATTGATAGATTTGGAATAATTTTGTTTATTTAAATATGATTTTAAAGAATTTAAACAGGGCTTCTGGAAAATGTGTAAATATATGTGCTGTTTGTTTATTAACTAATTTTTTTACTCAACATCTCATTTATCCATTTGTTTCAAATTTGTTTTTGAGGTGATAAAGTCGTTAAAAAAAGAGAAGTGAATAAATAAAAAAAAATAAAACCATATCATTTAATAAACGTTCTCAAAATTGAAAGTTTTATAATTGGATTCTTTTAAAACGATAAAAATATTAATTACGGTGTAATATTTAATACTTTTGAAACATTTTCGTTTTGATCATTTCTATTTTCATATTATTAAATTTTAACAATTCTTTTTTTTATTATGAAGTATATAAAAATATGCAAAAAGTAAATGTTATAAAATACAATTAACAAATCCCCCCCCAGCTATAACGCAATAATCATGACAAACAAGTTAAAGTAAAATGAGTATATACAAGTAAAATCTCGTATGAAATAAGAAATAAAATTAAAAAGAAAAAAAGTGAAACAGATATTACTCATATTGAATTAACTTATAGTTTATAAATATATAAAATAAAGAAGAAAGCAAAATACATACATATATAAATATATATATATCTATGGCAATTATTATATAAAACAAAAATTAAATAAAAAAGAATAATAACCGAATTCTTTATGTAGATTTTAGTTTTTAATCAAGAGCTAAACATATATATGTAATAATAATCTATATAAAAAAAGAAAATGAAACAAACTACTTTAATATTTTAAAATTCAGCCGAAAAAGAAAATTAAAAAAAAAAAAAAACAAAAAATTGTCGTTTAACAATGTAGAAAATAATTATTTTAATTTAATATAAATAAACTAACTCTTAAAATAGTTTCAATATGCATAATAATGAAATATAAAATAAAAAGCAATTTATATAAGACGCAACCATAAGTGAGCTAATTAATTTTTAATGTTTTAACACTTATGTGTTGTTTTTTTTCTTTTCTTTTTGCATAATTTATTTGAAAGTGTAATTATAAACAATAAAATTTTAATTTTGAAAATTTTTTAATACATCTTTATTTTTTTTTTTAACTAGGGAATTAAAACATAACAATAATTTAAAAAAAAATGAGTTCAATGTGTTATACAAGTGAAATAAATAATGTTGATATTATCAGTGCTAATTCAGCCAATTGAAGTCGCCGTAGTCTAGTAGGTAGTGTGTTGGCTTATTAGACGTAAAGCCAGGGTTCGAGCCCCCAGGCCAGACATCAAAACAAAATACAAAGGGTATTTGTTCGGCGATTTCCTCTCAGCAGATTTCTGGCAAAAACTCTGAGAGTAAATAAAATTGTCATGAAAAGTTTCTCAAAAAATCTGTCGTTCGGAGTCGACTTTAAACTGTAGGTCCGGCCACTTATGTATAAAATTAACACACACAACATAAGTGGTGTGAGAAACTAGGCCAATAATCCTGACTGAAGGGTTGTAATGACCAATTATGTATGTATTCAGCCAATTTTTCCTAAAACACAATTTTTTTTTATCATTTTATATCAAATAATTTTTAATAATTTAAGCTGTGTACAAATATAATCAAGCAAATTTATGGCTTAAAAATAATAATTTCTCACAAATGCAATGCTTAAATTCCTGAAACACCTCTAAACAGCAAGTTTTTGGTAAAACCATCTTGTTATGGGTTTCTGCAGTATCGTAAGTAGGGAAAAGTCATAACTCATCTATGCGACATCGTGTTAAGAACTCCACATGCGCTATGTAACGATAGTCCAACAAAACAATGGGTACCGTCGTAACATTTGAAACAAATTCGTATTTATCTTGATTTGGGCTCATTCATACTTATACTTTAGTTTTGTTCTTCACAATATCCCCGATTTAACACCTGCATGTTCTTTTTGACAAGTTACTCTGGTTAAACATTTTTGTCCGTATTTGCGTTTGCAGTTTTACTATTGCTGTTACCTAATTTATGTCTATAATGCCTTCCACGTGGATATTTGCTTTCCTATGTTATTCCGTGATATTTTGATTTCCCGAGTTTGTACTCTCATTACAAATTCTTCAATATCTTCGTCATTGCTTGTTTTTTTAACAATAAATTTTGACTATCGCATGTCGTTGAGGTTTTACGTATTCGATTTAAAGTAGCCATGAAATTTTTTACTGATGAAAAACAAACAGAAAAAAAAAGTAGTCGAATGTTCGTTTGATCAAGTACTTCAAATCATAATTTAGCAGTTTTGGAGTTTTAATTGTAATTCTAGAATTCTAAAATAAAATTTTATTAATTTTTTAACCCACAATTTTATGCAAATTATTATCGATATTAGGAAAATCACCGAGCTTTTTAAACGATAATAACATATGTATATGGGAGTTAATATTTAAATAGGCATGTTCCAATTGATTATAAATATTATCCTACAGTTTTTCAATTTGAATTTGGTTTGTAGGCAGGAGTATGAAAAGGCTTTTAGCAGGCAAGTATTCAAGACCGGCATTATTCAATCAAGTGCGAAAGGATATAAAAACAAACAAAAATAAAAAAAAACTCAGTATGGTGCTATAAATTTCTAAAAATTTCGAAAATATGAAATAACCTGGTTGGTGTATATACATATGTATGTAATTTTGTAAATTTAACAGAATTTGGATTACTTTTAATTACGGCCTTGATAAACTGTCAGCCGTTTTGGTGAACCGGTGATTGCTTGGTAATCTTGCATGTCTCTCATAAATTTTAATTTTCTGTCTATTAAGCAGATTTGAATGGAACTTCTGCAGCTTATCAGAATTATTTTTAAATAATAAAAAGAAGGAATTATTGTTATATTGAACTTTGTAAGATTTTAAGCCATTTAAAGACTTTTATATACGAAAAATACAATATTTTTAATTGTGTGTAATAAAAGGATAACCATTACGGTGCCTCCACCGAAATTTCGCGACATTCGTTGATTTTTTTTACGTGAATCCATCCAATATTTTTGGGAACCGTCTGGACCATTTAAATTAAATTAAATTTTTTTTATCAGAAAAAATAACTGAAGCCCATTTTTCTTCCCAATATTGGTATTTTTCTGCAAAGTCGAATGTCGCGAAATTTCGTTTGTTTTATATCAACTAAAATGAATAGCGAGAAGTATATTGAATTATTAGGTGACGTTTTAATTAATTTTGGGGATGATTCGTTAGGCAATAATTGGATATTTCAGCAGCATAACGCCGCAATCCATAAATCAAATGCTACAGAATCGTTTCTGTCGTCCAGATACATACTAGTTTTGGATTGGCCGGCATGTAGTCCAGATCTAAATCTGATAGAAAATTTATGGGCAATACTATCGGACGAAGTTTTCAAAAATAACACCCAGTATAAGGATGTAAAATCTTTAAAAAGTGCCATCATAAGATAATGGAGTAGGATTGATCAAAATTGCATTGAAAATTTAATAAATTCTATGCCCCGTCGACTTCAGGGAGTCATTATTAATCACGGTGGGCACACTCATTACTAATAAATACAAGAATTACTCAGTAGTTGTTTTTTATCATTCTTATTTTAGTTTTAGGTGAACATTATTGAATTTTGGTCTTATAATTTTTTCGTTTGAAAATTAAATTTATTTTGTGTTATCCTTTTATTAAATAAAGAAAAAAAATATTTTTTTTACATAAAACGATTTATTTTATTGTTAGTTATATTTTACCCAAAAATGGTAGGAATTGGTCTAAAAGATTTTAAGTTTTTCGAGAAATACGTTTGGTCTTATAAATATTTCGGGGACTGTAGTTAAAGATTCTAACAGAGTTTCATTTTAAAACAGTAAAACAAAATCAAATAAATTGTGCATAAGAATTTAAAGTGTTTGAATAATTTCGATAATTTGCAATTGATTTGCTTGCAATATGCTGAAAGAAAAAAAAAAGAAAACATAAATTAATTGAAACAAGGATCCAACATAAATGCATTTGTTTTTATTAAAAGAATAAGAAACATTTATTGTATAGATGATGGCAGCTCTTACAAATGAAATCAACAACAACAACAATATTGTTATATAATCAAATCTCAACAAATATAAGAATTATAAAAAAGCATACAAAATTAATTATAAGAAAAAAGAAATAAACAAACAATTCAAATATATAATTAAAAAGAATATAAATGAAAAATCTAAAATAAATTCAAGTTCATTGTCCTTTCCAATTGTTATCTTGAATGAAATTGAGTTGAATTACCATTTCGGCTTTAAAAGGTTTTGTCTATTTAGTTAAGAACCAAAAAAAAAAAAAAAAAAAAAAAAAGGGAAAGAAAAGATAGAAATTTTCTTAAAAATACATGAGGAATTCGCATAAGTTGTTTTAATTGATATGAAGAAATAAAAGTCACCTAAAACGTCACATTTTAATAGAATTTATATAAATATTAATAATATTAAGCCTATAAACAAATTTATATAAATATTAATATGAATAAATAATAAAAATATATAATTTCCTTCCCCTTCCCCCCCTCTTTAACTTAGGTAACCTTATCAAACACATTAATCCCACGTAAACGTAAATCAATACTAAAAAAAAAACTTAAAAACAAACAAACAAAAAAAAATGAACAAAGAATCCAATTACAACCAAGATTATAAATTAAAATTGAAAAATATTAAAATATTAAAAAAAAAAAAAATATTAAATATAAAAAATATAAATACGAGTATGTAAGAAATTAAGTTAACTTGATAAGTGAACAAAATTAAAAAAAAAAAATATTTAAAAAAAGTGAAAAAAGAACAAAAGAATAAAATTCACATTTTGAAATTCAAAATAAGTTTAATTTGTGGTTTTAATTTTCTTCAATAAAAAGTTACTCTAGGTATCACATTATCAAATTTAAGTGCTCATATTTTTAAAAGAAAAAAATTTGACTTGGTGAATATGTGATTTAAACAAGGCGGTGTCATGATGCCAGATGTATCGGATCCGCCATCTAACGTTTTTTTTTTTTTTTTTCAACTTGTGCTTATTTCATGAATGGTAACGCTTAGCTCATGTCTGATTTGACAGATATTTAGTTTTATCCTTCCGCTGAACGAATATGCTTGTGTATACGCGTTTTCGCTTCGCTAAGTGGGCCTGCGATCGACTTACAGAAGATGCCGATTTTGGCAAAAAAAAATCATCTGTTCAGATACAGAATTTTTTCAGAATTTTTGTTCACAAAAATTGAAGAGGAGAATATTGGCAACATTTGGTTTCAACACGACGGCGCTACGTGCCACACAGCCGCAGCTACACTCGATGTTTTGCGCCCTGTTTTTGAAGATCGCATTATCAGCCGCAGAGCTGATGTCGATTTGACACCGTTGGATTATTATTTGTGGGGTGCCGTCAAAGATAAGTGTTACGCCGACAAGCCAGAGATAATTGACAATATTCGTGAAGCCATTGGTGAAATACAGCTGCACACAATCGATAATGTGCTTAAAAATTGGGCCGATCGTGTAGGCTACTGCATGGCCAGCCGAGGCAGCCATTTGAATGAAATTATTTTCCATTATTAACCGGAAGGATTGTACTTTCAAATAAAAAAAGAAATTTGAGAAAATATTCAGTAGTTTTTTTTAAAGCATTTTCAAAAAAAAAAAGTTATTTGGCGGACCCTATAGTTAAATGCGAATTTGGTGAGCAGACTGAACTATTTTGAGAATACGTAAAGTCGCTCATGTGTAGGACCAAACCAGCCACAATTCTAATTCCCCTGGAAGATAACCATACAGCCGCTATTGGTGAGATACAGGCTAAAATACTGGAAAAATGATGTACAATTGGAGCTAATGAATCACCTATTGAATAGCTGTGGGCGATATTTGTATGAAATAACCTTTGAATTGCTGGCATTCATTTATGATATGTCCACTTTATATGGTCGCTTTATTTTTTACAACATATTTGCATAGTTTCTTTTTTTAAGTTACAGGCAGTCGGTTTCGAATAGTACTGTTATGGCAAGGTAGAAATTAAAACAACAATTGGTTTTACTACTGACTACAATTCGATATTTTTATTGATGTCTTTTGTTTGTATTTTACATAAATCCATTTACATTTAGTATATGTATGTATATATTTATATAATATTTAGTATATACCATATTTCAATTAAATTTTTATTTATTTTCATATTGTTTTTTACATACACAAATATTTGTTTCAGCTTTTCCGTTCTATTTGTTTGCGATTGAATAAAATTGTTCATAAAATCATTCGATTTATTTAAAAAATAAAATATTTTTTATATACGATACTTACAACTTATATATTTTTATTATTATTATTTTTATTTGTATAATACAATTATTTTTTTTTTCAATTTTTCTTTCTTTCTGTGGGAAAGAACAGTATCTGTATAATAAGGCATAAAATAAATTAACATATGATTCGTTAAAAAATATATTTTCATGGATATTAATAATGTCATTACGAGTGAAATAAATATAATACTTGAAATTGTTTTAAATAAAATATTTTTGTTTTTTTTTCTTGTTTTAAATAAGAAACCTAAATGAAACCACATTTATACAGATGAAATATAATTTAATAATCCTTTTTTTGTTTTTTTTTTTTAATAAAAAAATAAATTCTTTTCTCTACGTTTAATTAAATACTACATACATACATACGTGCAAAGAAGCATAAGATGTGTGTGTTTTCCTTTCTGTATTCTATAGAAACATTTTCCTTTTGGTTAAAAAAAAAATAAATTCAGCTTTTCGTTTCTATAGATAAACAGAATTGTTTTAAATTGTTTTTTGGTTTTTTAATCATTATAAAATATTTTACTGTTTGTTGTTCCAGTGAAAATTTAAAACAACTTTTCAATTTAATCAAAAACATTTCTTTAAAAGTTGTCTCATGTAAAATAATCAATTCACTTGCAACTAGGCGCTAAAGCCTAGCAAAATTCGCATAAAGATATGAATTGTATTTAAGTTGTGTTGAAAAAAAAATATTTAATAATACTTAAATATTAAATAGAATTGAACTGAAGAAGGACAATTCCATGATCGAGGTGCATACAATCTTGCAGTTACTTTAAAAATAATTAATAAAGACAAGACAATCTGTCACAATGATTTGATAATACGAGCTGGAATCGTTTTAGAAAGCATGAATCATACACTTTGTCACCGAAGATGACCGTCGATTTGCAGTAAAATTTTTTACCACAACTGAATCGGAGAATCTTCTAATAATAAGTCTTGTGTGCTCTAATATTTCTGTGCTTATACCTACTTCCAAAGCCTACTGTTTCTCCAGATATTACAGGAATAATGTAAGCATGCTTTATGGGAGTAGAAGAAAAGTTGTCTTGAGGATAAAACTCATCAAAAACAAAGTCATAGGAAACAAGGTCAGACGCCAATATATCAAATCAACAAAAAATCTCGGTCGAAAACGTCCAACGATACGTTATTTCAATATCTTGGAGGTTACCTTTGACAGTCTCTTTCAATTCTCCTCTCACGCTACTAACATCAATAACAAAGTGAGGACTAGAAATAAGACGTTAGCAGGAACAACATTGGAAATGGATCAAGAGAAAATTATTACTACCTAATGACAATTGGCCGCTCCCTCTTTAACTATGAAGCAACAATCTGGACCTCATTCTTCAGCGATACCCAATGGAGAGCGTTGCAAACAACCGAGAACAACGCTACGAGACTTCGCTTACACGAAGAATCCAAGATACTGTGAGTGAGACAACATAATGTACTCCTTACTAAACAATATCTTGTGGCCTGTTACCTCCCCTCTCAATCACCATATAGTTACTGACGATCCCACATAACACAGGACTTTCAACGGTTTAACACGGACATCTTGAATCTAATACCTACAGTAAAGGAACCGCAGCATTCCTTACATCAATCGGCGGTAATGATAGCAATGAATGAACTCAGCCACAACAGGGTACTAAATGAACTTCCATCACCAATGGCGGATAGCCAAAGGCAGAGGGCAACAAGAACCATCCTAGCACAGCTGAGATCCGGTTCCGCGAACATCCTAAACAGTTACAGAGCGAGGATTGTTGTGGACTTATGGCTGAGTCTCATACAAGTTGTTACAACAACAACAAATCACGCAGCGCATGTACTTTCGGTGGAATCGTCTGGAGATCTTCGCAGCTTTTAATAAAACAAAATGTAAGAGTAATTGCAGAAACTAGGAAGGTAATTTGCACAATATTAAAGAGATTGTAGATCTCCTGTGCGAGATTTTTTTGGCCTCTATGTATTAGGAGTCAGGAATTGCATCACAGATGCAACGTGATACTGTAATGGGAATGATGATGGCTTGGTTATACTTTCAGGAAAGAAAGAAGAGAAGTAGAGATGTCGTATTGAAGCAGAATTGTCCATTAGGACTTACATGGGTCCAGAATCAACAAAATTCAGGGACTTCTTGGAACTTTTTCATATCTTAGTGGTGATATAGAATCCTATGAACGAGAGATCCTCTGTACAGAATAAATTAAAATCTGTATTATACAAGTGAATTGAAAATTTTGTTTAATTGGTTTAAAGTTAAAAAAAAAATGTTTTAAATCTTCTAGAGTTTTTGTAAAAATATTTTTTATTTGTATTTATTGTTGTTTACCTTTTATGTTCGTCTGATATTTATATTTTTTCTTTTTTTTTTTTTTTTTGGTGAAGATTTGTTTTTCTAAAAACATGTTAATATTTAATTATTTTGTTTTGTTTTTTATTATTGTTTATTGTAGATTTTCCTTAAATTGTCTTAATAACGTTGTATACGAAGTGTTATATTGAAAATAAAAAAAGTTAAAGTGGCAAGATGAGTTTTTTTTTCGAAAATTATTAAATTTGCAAAAAAAAAAGAAAATTATTTATAAAATATATTATATTTATTGTTTTATAATTATCAACACACCTTTTAGTTCAGTGTTAACAATAAGAAAAAAGAAAAAACAATTTTCTAAATACCAATTGTAAAGAGGATGGATTGTTGTACATATCGATACATACATATGTACGTATGTATATGTATGTATATCGTATTATACTATCTTTGGTGTATAAGTAATAATATATATTTTTAGTTGAATATTCCCTAACGGCTGTTTTATCATTTATAAGTTAATTATTTATTATTTCAATAGAAATTAAAAACAGAAAAGAAATATATCTACGCGCGTAAATGAATTTGTATTTTACTGTTCGTTTTCGTTTACATGCATGATTTTTAATCCAATACTTACTTATTCTCTAATACATTATATTTTCATTTAGTCGGTTTTATCTTATTTTCTTACTGATTATCGCCAATTATATTCCCATGACGGTTATGATTTTATTTTAGTTTCTACTGTGAATTAAATTTGGATGATACATACTACACATTTCCTTTATTTATGTATATACATAAATACGCGAATATACATATAAATTACGAGGTTTGCCAGAAAAGGTTTGACATTAATAAAGCATTTGAATGCTGGAATTATTTTTTTTTTTTTTTAATTTAAAAATGTTCGCTTATCACTAAAATATTTCAAATCGAATAAATAAAATATCTAAACGTTCTAATAACCTTTTGTTATAATCACAAAAGTACCAAAAACTTCTAGCATTTGTCAAGTGAAAAATTTTTTCGATTTTGCAGGCGTTTAAAAACTTGAGGGATCGCTGTTTGGCATTATATGACAGTCAATCTGTGACTGATTTTCAAAATTCTCATTCCAAGTGCAACAGACCAGCAGCTACATATACGCTTTACCCGTAATACAATATTAAAAAAGATTCACTACTTCGAAATTAAATTGCAAAAGATTTTTTGCTATATGTATACATATATATGCTTATAAATTGAACCAAAAACTTATTTACTTTACTCTCGTAATATAACCTACACTTTTGAGCTACACATAACACAACAGTTGCTTGCCTGATATAGAATATATTAAACTCGTATATAAAAGTAGGTAACCGATTACTTTTAATAGCCTTAACATTTGATGTTTCCAATCGACGTTGTTATATTGCATATGAATCTACTAGATTCTGGGCTTATATTGAAACTGTAAAAGCTTAAATTTATAAAAAATAAAAGAAAGAAATGTTCTATATTGGCCTAACACTCACAAGGATGGGGGTGATGGGTTGGGTGATAATATTAACATTCAGATGGAGTTCTTCTCACTTACTCATACTACGTACAGTATAGGAATGCGTGTTTGTTAACGATTTCAATGTTTAAAATTACAATTTCTAACGTTTAAACTTTATCTCGTGTTCCGTTATTTTCTTTCATTCAATATACACATACATACAATGAACATTATGTCTGTCTTATAAATATGTATTAAGTATGTATATAGTATGTATGTATAGTATATGTATGTGTAGATAGGTGTGGATGTGTAATTTTACAGGTAAATAGTTTATTATGGTTGTACATTAAAATTGGTTTTTAAACTTTATTTTCGTTTCGCATTTTCTGCTTTTTTTATAAATTTTTTCCTCGGATATGGTTTAAGTTTTCATTTCATTTTGATATATATTTTTTTTTAATATTTTTCTACTCTGATATTGAATTCATTTGTAATTCTTTTTTGTTTTTGTTTTTTTTTTGTTAATGTTGAAGTTATTGTTATAAATATAGAACGTCTTTATCATTATGTAAGACGAATGCATAAGAAGTTAAATGGGTGAGCGTGTGATATAGATTGGAAGAGTATTTTTTTTTATTATTATTTTTGCGTATGCATAATATGAATGAAGGACGTATGAATAATTTAAGTAAGACTAGTAAATTTCTGATACTGATTTCTTGTTAACATTTCTTATTTTTGTTTTCATGCTTTTTATGCTGTTCATGGCATGTTGCATGTTTGCTGTATGATTATGGGTTATTATTTATCATGACATGGTTGGCATTTTGAAATTATTTTTGTATGTTTTTATTTTATGGCATACGCAAATCCCTACTTTGAGATGACGATGACGGTGCTTCATCTGGACTGGGTGAGTCATCACCATGTGGTCGTATGCGTACAATCGCGCGTCTTGTGTCTTCATTGCGTTGCGGCATATATAGGCCAGTGGGTCCTGAATAACATGTTGTATTATTGCCAGATAAGCGTAGCTTTTCGGTTTCACTGTTAGTACTTTCTGTAAAAAGTTGTCCCAAGTTTAGTTGTGGTATATCATAGAATATGGTTAAGACCAGCATCATAGCAATTAGACCTGCAAATTGAAATGAAACAAATAGTGAACTTTTAATTTAAATACACCATGTAACAAACAATCCATTTAGCTTTTTTAACAAATTAGTTATGGAAAAATAAGTGTGTGTGAATGTAAGAGAAACTATCCGCTTCTAGATACTTTCGGATAGCCAAGCGGCTCTTAAAGCCGCACCTTTGCTGCTTGCACGCCTTCGCCAGTTCCGTAAATCCCCGCATCAAGTATCCGTTTCGCTAGAGACGGCCGGCAAGAAATCCAATTCTGAGCTGGTTGGAGAATTCTTCGACAGTATTGATATTGACGCGGGCGTAACTTCTTCGTTATCGTACGAAGAGGACGCTGATGTGACAATGGTTGATTCTCATGCCGATGCTGAGAGTCATTCAAATTAGTAACAAACACTCCAAAACTGCTTCCGCTGCTCTACTCCTCCGTCTAGCAGTAGAAGATGCGGAGCTCGTTCTCTATCGTAGCTCGTTCTGCATCGGTCGTAGACAGCAGGGTTTGTGGGCTCAACACCAACGGATATCGCATTGCGCATATCTAATGTACAGATAAGCCTAGGGCTTGTGCAATGGTTAAGATTAATATTAATGCTCTCCTCCTCCACAGGTTTAGCGCCAAACGGCACCGTCACCATGGTCATCGAGATAAACTCGAAGACCCTCAAAATCGCGTCATAATATTTGGAGCATGACTATGGGCTCTCTCCTCCTCAAGAATCCATTGGTCGACTGGTAGCGGAAGCGCGACTACGTGGGATTCCGGTTATCGGAACCGATGCCAACTCCCACCATACGATGTGTGCCAGTTTCGGTACCAGCGAACGTTGTCAGTGCCTCTTCGATTTTATTATTAGTAATAGCCTAGTTATAGCTAATCGAAAAGGTGAACCAACCTTCCTTACTTTCAATAGAAGGGAAGTGCTGGACATCACCCTGGTCAGCTCCGATTTTTCTGAACATCTTAGGGATCATAGATACATTATCTTTAATATTGACATGGCAGAGTCTCCACATAGGATGGTCCTTCCAATCAACAAGAAAAACTCCAATTAAACCAGGGATAGATTGCGTAACTGCCTTCCCATGACTCCCCCAACTATTGTAACCTGTTTTGTTATAGATAAGGCTGCGGGCACACTGTCAGCGGCGCTTAAGTCGGCAGCCATATCTTCCGTCAAACCCTCTACCCACAGGGGCAAGCCGAAACCACCCTGGTGGAACCAAGAGATCGATCCAGTGGCAGGCCCTTTAAAAGATCACCAAATGTCAATGCCAAAAAGAGGGAACTTAAACTCACCGTCTGCAAAATTCTAAGTTCTACAGATAAATCTCTCGACTGCATCCAACGGCCTGACGACTGCTGGCCAGTTCAGAGACGCTTGAATTTCTTCTTGACACTCACTTTTCGGGGAGTGTCACCCTTGGGGGTCAAGCTCTTTATCAGGTAAATGAACCACCGTCTGAAAATTACTCCCCCCTGACTGCAAGCCAAGTACAGTGGGCTTGCTAGATCCTTTGAACCATTCAAGTACCCAGGTCCGGATGGTATTATTCCGGGTGACATCCGGAATATGTTATTCTTCCTTGGCTGCTTGCCATCTATAACGCTAGTCTTAGGCTCTTTCATATCCCTTGGAACTGGAGAATATCTAGGGTGATTTTTATTCTCAAAGCCGAGAAACTCCCACGACTGATTCATCACTTCTATCTTCGTCCCAACATGCCTACACGAGGGATAAATAAGTGGAGACTGCACTACACTTCCTTATCACTCGGGTGGAAAAGTCCCTGCACGTTAAAGAATACACTCTGGTCAGTACAGGGACTGCGTTTACCTGTGGTGTCACAACGGGCCGCTATGCGTGCTCAAGTGAGCTTTTGGTATCACAGCTACCACTCCAACCTACCTACCTTCCTACATCTGTACATCTCGACTTCCTCACGCTTTCTTCTTGCGTCTGAAAAGACGTCCCTCATCCTTCCTCCTCTCTCTATAGTTCTCGACAATGTCTCTGGTAGCGACGGACTGCAACGTTTTCTGGTATGCGGCGTTTTTCGCTGCAGCTGCCTCGCGACACTCCTCATCGTACCATTGATTTTGTTGGGGTGGGCGCTCCAAACCAAGGTCAGTTTCCGCGGAAGGAACGACGGAGCTTATCCGAGAGTTGAGCGGTGTCTTTAGTGATCGCAGATTCTTGAAGTCTAGCTTTCGCAATGTACTAGATGGCGCAGGCCTCGAGGAGCACATGCGCAATTGAAACATGGCAACATGGAAACATGGCAATTGAAACTGGCAAGGTATCAATCTGGTTGGATGTTGCTCGATCGTGTGACATCCAAGTGGCCTTATGAATGTCGAGGTACTGAAACTTGGCGCTACATACTATCATGTTATGCGCCGCGGCGAAATCGATCAGAATCATACCATTGTAGGTAGTGGACGTAAGTAGGCTGAACTGATCGACAGCGGGGTTAAAGATACCTTCCTGCCCGATCTTTACATTAAAATCTCTGAGGACGATTTCGGCATCATGGGCCGGGCACTTATCATATACATCCACCAGCTTAGCGAAGAAGGTGTCCTTAACCACCTCGTCCTTTTCTTCCGTCGGGGCGTGAGCACAAATAAGGCTGATGTTGCTATTTTTTCGTTCACAGGAGTGAACTCAGAGACAAGATGGTGAAGTCTCTTATTAATCACAAATCCGCATCCGAATTCGTGCTTATCCGCATGGCAGCTGTAGTATATATCGCAAGATGAATATCCTTTGCACCCTTGTCTTATCCATCGCATTTCCTGTTGTCAGTGATGCCAGTCCTGCACTAGATGAGGGCATCGTGGTCGTCAACTATTGATTAGATCTTTTTAGAGACTTGTGTTTCGGTTTTCATTGGATATTTTTTTACGTGGTGGGTTCCAAGTCCTACGCACAAATGATTGCAATTTACGTAAATTTAAAAATATTTTTCCATAAAGAGTTTTTTTTTTCTTTCGAATCTAGGTTAAGTTAAGCTATTGTAAAATAATCCCCTACTCTATTTCATTGAAGATGTAGTAGAGAATTGATTTTAATTAGTTAATTAAACTTACCGAATACTAAATAAGCTGTAATAATCATTTTATAGATGGAACGATTATCAATCGATACACCCTCACCGGGTATGTAGTCGCCCAAACCAATTGTAGTCAATGAGATGAAACAATAGTAGAAGGCATCCAAAACACCCCATGATGGTTCCAAATAGGCGAAAACAGCAGTGGGTATTGCAAAAAATATGATGGCCACAATTATAACTGTAACGAGCATATAAAACACGATTATTTATTTATGACCTTAACAAAAAAAAAACAAAACAAAAAAATACAACTTCAACAGCATTTGTAAATGGAATTGCAAAAAAAAAAAAAACCAAAAAGAAACAAAAAACATGTTCTGCATTACATTTAACATTTAACAATTTTACAATATTTTTTTCATGTTCGTTTAACTTACCAACAATAGTCAAGTGCATGACACGTATATTAAAGGGTTGATAGAGATGGCCCAGTTTCGAATTGAGCAGACCCAACAGCCAATTGGCTGGTATTAACAGTTTCTCCACCATTGCACTTAACAATACCAATGTCAGTGGAATACCTATGGCGGCATAAATCATGCAAAATATTTTGCCAGTTTGACTTAATGGTGTCACATGTCCATAGCCTGCGTTTGTTTTTTTGTTTTTGTTGCGTTGTTTATTTTTTTTGTAAATGAAAGTGATGTGTCAATTAAATGGCAAAAAATTTATAATTTATGATGGCATAAAATAAAAGAAAGTTATTTATTAAAAGCACTTACCAATTGTTGTTACAACTGTACTGGAAAAGAATAGAGCCTGTCCAAAGCTCCAATTCATTTCGTTTGTAGCATTACGTAATGGCGATATGCCACGATCATTAGCTGTTATAACTGCCTTAAGGAACTCTTCTAAATCGTCATCTAAAACAGAAAAAGCAATTTAAATAATAAAAGATAATTGTTTAAATATTAAAATAAAAACAAAACTTCATAAAATAAATTAAAATTTATAAAAAATATCCTTAAATTCGAAGATAAAAAAATGGCGAGGGTAAAATTGTAATAAAATCTCAGTTTTTGAATTGAAGACACACATATTGGAAATTTTAGGTGCTTCTAGTAAGAACGTTATCTCAAGGTTAGCGTAAATCATTTACAATCAATAGCAATAATAAATAATTATCCCTTATCTGTGCAATTTTAAATTATTGCAGCAGACATTGAGTTGATCTCATTTTCCAGGGAAAAATATAAATTATGGTATCATGATGGTCACTATCCGTTCTGTCCTACATAAATACTTACTTAATTGGTCATTACAATCCTTTAGTCACGATTACAACTTAGCCTCTCACATCACTCATTTTGTATTTGTTAATTTCATTCATAAGTGTGGTGTCCTAATGTTTAATGTAGACTCTGAATGACAGATTTGAGAGACTTTTCATGGAGTTAGTCGCCGAAAGAAATATTTTTTCATACTTCGTTTTGTTGGTGATGTCTGAGCTGGGAGTTGAATTTTTGAATACGAAAAAAATTTTCCTTTAAAAAATGATTTTTTTAATTTCACAGGGCGATTTTGTGTCTTCTTAAGTTAGTGCAGTTAGTCGTCCCGAACGAAAAAAAAATTTTATCAAAATTCATTGCTGCAAAACCCTTGAAATATTGAATGGGACTTACAGCTATTGACAACTAATTGGAAACGCTATTTTTATTTTAGCACAAAGTCAGTAATATAAATAATTTTTGGGAAAATTACCGTTATGTTGCCTTCCAAATACTTGTATTTTGTTTATTACTCTCTTTTATCTTTAAATGCCTTTACTTTCTTCATTAAGCATTTCAATTACCGTTATTTTTTGCAAACTTGTAAACACGTTCTTAGAATAGTTTAAAAAAAGTGCGACACATAATTAGAAACGATTATTTATTGTTTAAAATTTATTGTAAAACGTAATATTTAGAAAAAGGTAGGTAAATACCTTTTTAAATTCAATATATTTAAATATAATAGCCTAATACTTTTAAGTTTTTTAATGGGAAAATGTAAGAGCTGCACTCCTGAAATAAGGAGCTCTATTTTCGAACTGCGTAAAGCTGGGACGTCTTATAGAGAAATATCAGAGCAGCTTCAGTGTTAAAAAAAAATGGTTTTTAACGCTCTGAAGCATATTCAAAAATATGACACCATATCCAACGTTTCACGACAGAAAAGGCCCAGGAAAACATCAGAATATACAGACCGCATCATTAGGCGAATCTCCAAAGCCAATCCAAAAAAGTCGTCTGCGAATATCCAGCGTGAAATTTGTGAAAGTTTCAATATTTCCATATCCAAGAGGACCATTTCACGTCGTTTGGTTGAAATCGGTCTAAATGGCAGAGCAGCACGCAAGAGACCACTTCTGAGCAAAATTCAAAGAAAACGTCGCGTTGAATTTCCTAAGTCCCATTTGAATTGGACAGCCAATGAATGGAAATATGTGCTTTGGAGCGACGAAAGTAAGATAAATCGCCTTGGTCCAGATGGTCGAAGATTTGTTAGAAGGCCCATCAACCAAGAATTTAATCCTCGCTATGTTTCACATGTAGTGAAGCATGGTGGAGGATCGATTATGGTGTGGTCATGTTTTTCCTGGAATGGTGTTGGTCCAATCCACAAAATTGATGGAATTTTAGATAAGGAAAAGTATGTTGACATAATTAATAATGTGATGTTGCCGTGGGCTGAGGACAATTTGCCTGTTATCTGGAAATTTCAACAGGACAACGATCCAAAGCATACGGCTAAGGTAATAAAGAAGTTCCTTGAAGATAATTCCATCAATGTTTTGGAGTGGCCATCATCAAGTCCGTACCTAAACCCCATCGAACATCTATGGGGCGATGTGAAAAAAGCGGTGAGCCTCAAAAATGTTACAAACATGGCGACCCTTTTCGAGGAAGTTAAGAAGTCATGGGAGGCAATACCAGTGGAGCGATGTCGTAACCTTATAACATCAATGCGCAGGCGATGCGAAGCTGTGTTAAAGCAAAAAGGATTTGCAACAAAATATTGACAATAAGTAAGAATATAAACATAACATCACAATTTTTTTCTAATGGTTTTTATCGTTTCTAATTAGGTGTCGCAGTCAATATTTAAAAAAATTGGGTTTATTTTTTAAGTTTTAAGTAATAAGGGATTTGTTAAGTTTTTTTGTTTCTTTTTTATGACTTTTTAAATTAAATAATAAATAGTTTGAAATGAATAAACGATATGAAAAATATTTCAACATTTTATAAAATTTTAAAGCGTTTCTAATTAGGTGTCAATAGGTGTACATTGACCCTATTTTTAAAAGTAATAAAATAGGTTATTGGATACAAACCCTTTCAAGAAGCCCTAACTGATGACAATGACAAAATTTGATTTGTACCTTCTCGAGCACACTTTGTAGAAATTACTGAAACCAGAGGAGTTTCTGTAGAAACAGTTATTTTTCACAATTTATGCTGTTGATCACTGCTTGAAGTGAAGTACGAATGCCAACCGCACGTCTTGCGAATTAATTGTTCGAATTATGGCCAAACCGGTGTTGACACCCAAGAAAGGTAATGTTGTGTGTCTGATTAGAGTTTAATTGTTTATTATAAATAAATGATTGATTTGAATCTCTATTGTGGAGATTTGGAGGAAAAAATTCGCTTAAAACAACTGATCAACAGAGTAGATGTTGCGTATGATATGATAACGCCAGATCACAACATGTATCTTTGATGATTTGAAACTAGTAGCTCTAAGAAACTGGAAAGTTCTGATACATTTACCATATAGTTTGGACCCTGCCTCTTTAAATTATTATTGGATAAGCTTTATGCAGAACTCTGTTAATGGATAAATTTATGTTATGCAGAGGCCTGCAAAACGCAATTGGATCAGTTTTTCGCTCAGTTATCCCAAAAGTTTGAAACTGATGGAATAATTGGTTTACCTTTAAATACCTAGATCTTGTCCATCATTCTTGAAAAAATTTTAACCAAACATTTTTGAACACATCTAAGAAATGATTACGCGACGGATATGCTAAATAAAATTAAACACTTCCAACCTTAGAATGCTAACAGTACTGCGATTATAAGTTTTTTAATAACTTTTTTGTATGCTCTTGAGAGTTTACATATGTACATATGTCAAATCCTTACCATTTACTTGAGGATATTTCAATAGAAAATTTGTACGCATTATTGATATTTCATTGCGTTCCTCTAGTTCCACTGGTGTTTCGATAATTTGAAAACTTATGGCACCGATCATTAGAAAGCATATGTAAAATAAGACAAATGTCACTAGTAAGGCACGTTCGCGATGATAATTTTTAAGGAATTGTACCGGTGAGCCAATCATTAGATTTGTCCCATTATCCTGATTGTAATAGCTGTTTGAGGGGCGCAACAAACATATCGAACCAAGACTTACGCGGGTATTTAAACTTAAGCCTGACTGATGCTGTTGCATGTAGGAAGATTTCTTATAAATATTTGGATCAGACATTGAGATTAAACGACGAAATGGTGGATTTTCGCCAGTTGTGGTCATGGTTGACGTGGATGTGTTATTTTCCATTTTATCTAAATCTTGGTAACCGTTTTTAACCATTTTTTGTTTTGATTTTCTTTTAAAGAATTTCTTATAGAAATTCGTTTTTTCACTTCAATGCAATTTAACAATGTCAGTATTTATTTCACGGTTGCTATTCAATAAAATCTTTGTTTGAATTCGTTTTTTTTTTTCAAAATTTAATTTGTTTTTTTTACTCCGCTTTATATGTTTTACACTATTCCGTATTTATAATTGTACTGAATCTACTTCTTATGAATTTCAGTCTTTGTATCTCGAATTTTTATTTTAAATTGTGTAGACCCGTATGTTCTTCTCATACCGTTCGTGGTGGCTCTTCTCCGCTGTAAGAATTCTCCGAATGCTAAAAATTAGTATTTTGATATGAAATTCTACTTTATCACTTAAAATATAATTAAGAATTGTTTATTTATTTTTTTTCTCTTTCTCGCCCTCTCTCTCTCCGTCTTTCATAATTATTAAGTAATGCAGCTCATATGAGACACGCTCAGCGAACTATTAAGGCTAATCACAGCTTAAAACAATATTTAAGAATGAGTTCTTGTTAGGGACGACGTTACACAGTTTGACTTTAACAGATCCTCTGTTGAAATGCAGTTTCATGAAGGACCCACTTGATCGTTCAAATGTTCGTTCGGTTTCGTTAACAGCATTTTGAAGGTATCAGCAATACGCAGATTGCAAACTACAGTCAAAATATTCCGGAGATGGAACTGAATAGTACACACGTTACTTGTTATATTTTCCATAACTGCAAAGCGTTACATGCATATCTTAAAAAGTTTTTTTTTTTTTTTAAGTGACTTAATCGATTGCCCTTGTGTAGGACCATAAGAAATAAATTTCATCTTTGTTGAACTATATTGTGAATTATTCTTATATTTTTATAATCTCTTATACGAATGTTATGTACTTCTTATATATATATTTGAATTCACCATTTCTAATTTTTAACTTACGTATTTTTAAAGTATTTTTTCTAAGTTAGTTGATAAGAAACAGCCAAAAAGGCAATAAATCTTAAGTTTTAGAAAAACCCTCAGCCTTCTTATTTTCTTGGGGATATATATATTAAAGAGAAATATACATATCCCAATCGTCAACTCATTTTGCTAGACCCTAGGAGTTTAGTTGACTCCTAGAGCCTACAATCTTCATCTACCTAAAAGTGTATAATCTAGTTCGTCTCATGTGCATCTTGTCCTCGAGGCCTGTGTCGTTCTGCTGATATTGTCACATGATTTGCTGAGTGCATAGCC
This sequence comes from Sarcophaga caerulescens, assembly GCA_927399465.1. Classification (NCBI taxonomy): domain Eukaryota; kingdom Metazoa; phylum Arthropoda; class Insecta; order Diptera; family Sarcophagidae; genus Sarcophaga; species Sarcophaga caerulescens. Next base: position 39,943,712 of record OV656873.1, on the reverse strand, counting down.
GATCCGCTTTTATTTGTTCCATAGAATTGCTAAATAAATTAATTCCTGCTGTCTTAGACTATAAGACATTTAATGTTCGATATCACATTAACAAAGATTACTAGAAATATTTTTCTTAAACAACGTATTTCTCTCGTAGTCGAATTTAGCGTCCATTATCCACCACTTCATTAAATAATTTCCTCTTCTTTGTTAATCTGGTGATACGTTGCTAACTTCACCAAATGCAGTGTGAACTTTCCTTAAAATAAGGCTACCCAGCTAGCAGAAGGAGTTCACAATCTCGGCTGGTACACCATCAAATGCGAAAGAGTGCATGTGGTTTATGTATTTTATTTTGGATTTCGGCGTATTCATGCACAGTCCAATCAGACTCATAATTCTTTTGTTCAACTTGAACCCAACATGCTTAGGTGTCAGTAGGCAGATGTCATCTGCGTAATCAAGATCGCCCAAATTACTGTTAGCTCTACAAATTATTACTGTACTGGTCCGTTCATTACTGTGTTCGAAAATTAAGTTATTTTCAAGGAATATTTCGATTACTTTACGTCGCACAGAGTTATTCTAAATCTGAAAAAATTTTATAAGTAAGATGGTCTAATACATACAAAAATAAACTAAACAAACTCTGTGATTAGCCTGAATGTATTATGTTTACATTTGTATGAAATGGAATTGTATTGTCAGCAGTGCTTCATTTTTTTTTTTCTGTAGTTTTTAGTTTATTTTGGTTCTTTTTTAAATTTTTTATTTGAATTTTTTTAATTTGTTTTGTAGATAAGCCTTAAAGAAATTCGCTTAGATAATTCGTTGTACAACAAATGTTTTGTCGTTGTTTTGAAGATGAAAAAGGTCTGTGTTGATACACGTGACGGTGTAGACAACTAAATCTCTACTCTAGTCTTTACTCACTAAATATTTTCTTTATCAAGAAACTGAAGTAAAATTTTTTCGAATTCATTGTCAAAGGGTATATACATATGGTACATGGAATCATCTAATCAACATTAAAACTAAGAACACCAAACAAAAATGAAATAGAAAGTCCATAATAATAATTAAATATTTACATTGTACTACTCGCAATATCGCAGATGTTGTGAGATTTTCTTTAGATATCTGATACTTAGGAATGTGTTTACATGTCCTCAGGCGATATGTTTTGATTTTGTGCTCTGTTTTGAAATATTTATCGCAAGAAAACACAAAAGTTATGAAATATATACTCGTACACAAACATGTGTTATCGTAGACTAGGCAAAATAATGTTTTTTTTTTTGTGGTAAAAAAAATCAAATGCTGTATGTGATACACCAGCGGACAAGCCCGCTTGGTTTTAAATTAATAATGAGTTTAAATCATACTTAAAGTCTAAAGCGATAAACATTTGAAAACAAACAAAAAAAATTGTTGAGGATTCTAAACCGCAAGGGTTTCTTTTCAAGTAGAGAAATGAGAAAAACAATGGCAAAATGGAAAACTGTAGACTCTGCAATATAGTCTACCTCGAGACTTTACATGTTTCCACAAAAAATAATCTAGTGTCGTAAAATCGAATGATTTCGTTTAATAAACTAGTCTCTGAATACTACATGGTCAGTGTTGCCAGGTTTGTTGAACATAAAATTGTCAAATTTTCTAAAGAAAACCGTCAAAATCGGTAGCATGTTTTGAAAAACCGTCAAATTATTAAGAAAAATCGTCAAATCATGTGTGTGACCCTTGGGACCGGAGATATAACCACAAATTAGTAAAAAAAAGTGCTCTATATAAATCAATCAAAATCGGGTAAAATATGAACCTAGTGGGCTGGATAGCCACTGTCTCAAGGATTCCAAAACAGGTTTCTTTACGGTCGCGCGTTGCTTAGAATCGGAAACATACATAGGTGTCGAAGCTAATTGTTTTCTTCAAATAAGCAACAAAAAATTCAATTTTAATAATTCTCATTGAGTTAATAAGCATTTATATATGCATACCAGCTGACCCGGCCCGCGTTGCTGCGCCACCAACTAAAATAAATTTGAAGGAAATACATTACACGAATGTCCAATTAATTTTGAATCATTTTATTGATTTTGTTTCCCGTTGTCCTTATGATTCAGATGAACGGGCTTGAGTAGTACGCATTCGATCAGTTTCTAATCTCACTTTTCGTTGTTCAAGTGGTTCAAGCGAACGGCTCTCAGCGGCATATATTAGAAGATTTTCCAGTCTCAATGCTCGTCTGATTCTGAGGCTCGTAATGCTCTTTTCTTCCGTGCTTGAGGTGTAGAGCGACCAATTGCTTGTCATTCATTTTGAATAATTTTCAGTGACGCCATCCATTGGAAATTAATCGCACCAACCTCCGTCGACTCATACGCAACAACTTTGTTAAAGAATGCACAGTTTACGATTTAATTCATTTTGAGTAATTTTCAGAGGCACCACCTATCGGATATTGGTCATACCAAATTAGAAACCTTCTTCGGCTCATGCGCAACAACTTTGCTAAAGATCATAACATGATCAAATGCACAGTTTACGATTTAATTCATTTTGAGTAATTTTAAATGGTGCCACCAGTCGGAAATTGGTCATATTCACTTAGAAACCTTCTTCGGCTCGTGCGCAACAACTTTGCTAAAGATCATAACATGATCAAATGCACAGTTTACGGTATAATTCATTTTAAGTAATTTTCAGTGGCGCCACCTATCGGATATTGGTCATACCAACTTAGAAGCCTTCTTCGGCTCATGCGCAATAACTTTGCTAAAGATCATAACATGATCAAACGCACAGTTTACGATTTAATTGATTTTAAGTCATTTTCAGTGGCGCCCCCTGCTGGAAATTAGTCATACAAACTTAGAAACCTTCCCCGGCTCATGCGCAACAACTTTGGTAAAGATCATTACATGATCAAATGCATAGTTTACGATTCTATAAGGTACATACAAACAAACAAATTGGATTTTGCCACGCCCCTCCGCCCACAGACCGGAAATAAAAAATCAGACTTCACAGTGTTACCCGCCTGAATATTCTGAAGATTCCCTGAAAATTTTATCAAAATCGGCCCAGCCGTTTTGGAGTCCATACGTTACATACATACACACATCCACTTTTATATATATAGATATGTAGATACAACAAAATGTCGTATATTTCGCGATTTCCATTTCTTTGGTAGATGACTGGCATTTCTTGGTCGATGACTTGCACTTTTTTGGACGATGACTGGCATTTTTTGGATGATGAATTGTATATATTGAACGATGACTTGCATCTTTTGGTCGATCACTTGCATTTTTGTTTGTTGATGACATGAATTTTTTAGACCGATGACTTGCATTTTTTAAACAGAGCACTTTTTTCTGTTCATTTGTGGAAAACAAATAGCTTCGTCGCCAAGCAACGCTCGACCGTAAAGAAACCTGGGTCTCCCCACAGTTCAAATGCCAGCAAATATCACACGGTACGGCTCAATGGTACTGTCAACTTATAACCCGACACCATATTTCATAGGAAATTCTCAGTGCTTGATCTGCCTCCAACTATGTACTTTACTTTCTTACTTCATTGGTCATTACAATCCTTAGACAAGACTGCACCCTAGCTCCTCACACCATTCATGTTGTGCGTGTTAATTTCACCCATGAGCGGAGGGCAATTTTATGCAATTTTATTTATTCTTACCAGAAGACTGTTGAGGAAGTCGCCGAATGAAATATTTTATTTTTCTTTTTGTTGGAGACGTGGTTAGGTCGGAGTGGTAGCACTGATGTCACAAAGCTCACTTGAGCACGCATAGCGGCGCGTTGTGATGCCATGAATTGGAGACGTGAGTTGCAATGTGAAACACGGGCTGACGCCTAATAAGCTAACACACTACCTGTTAGACTGCGGTGGCTCTAGCTACTTTTCGAGTATCTTTTTTGTTAAGCCAATAACAAGGCTTGTTATTCGTTTGTTAATCTACTCATGGTGAAATTGAAAACATTTCTGAACACTTTGGCATTATCACCTGCCACAAATCTTTTTTATTTGTGTACCCATTGAGAAACCAAATAGCAAATAAATCAATCGTTATAATACAGTGCTATTATTCAAGAAAATCATAATTGCATAACATTACTTATTTGTTTCTTAGCGGCATAAATGTAAAGTTTAAAGTTTCCATTGTTTTACTACTTAAAAAGCAAACAAAAATTCAATCAAATTAAAAAAAGAACGAATATCCTATAAAAAATTACACTAATATCTTTCTACAGCTAATAATGTAATGCGATTAGATCTTAATTGTTAATTAATAAGACTATTAAAATATATTATGTCATATTCTATGACACATTGTGTTATATGTGGCTCAATACTGTTGGCATCGATTAATGCTTACCAATTTGGATATAAAAAAAATTTAGTAATTATGTCTATATACCGCCTTCCATAGTTAAACACATTCTGTCATTATAATTTTTGTTTCTGTTTGCTCATTAGATACACAGTGGCATTCTCCGGATGCAATGTATTTAAGTGCTTTACAGCGAGAATATGTAAATCAGATTGAGTGGATGAATTTCAAGTTTACATACAGTTTTAAGCAAAGTACCATTCTAAGGTATACAAATAGGTCAAGGACATATAATAGCTCAGTAGTGTAACTTTTCGAATTCAGAGTAGAAAATTCAGAAACAGAAATCATTTAGTATACGCTTAAAACTCAAACAGTAAGCAGAAGGACATAGCAATACAATCTGACAGTCAGATCGCCATCCGAGCACGTAGTCCCTATAAAGTTGACTCAATATTAGAATAAAAAGCTGAATCAACTAGGCAGGTAATATGGAAAATCTCGGGAATGAATACGCATATCAGTTTGCAAGGAGCTTTCACGCCGGTGAAGAGGTCGTAGCCTTTGTATGAAATAGAAAGAGGGAGGGTATATTCGGAGGAAGGAAAGGTGAAACCAACCAGTTTTTGACAATCTAAACTTTCATTTAGAATGTGAGTTGGGATAAGCATTAGACTAGTAAAAAATAGTAACCGGCATTTTACCCGGCCTAGTAGATTCAGAGAACGCCTGTTTTACAATAGGAATCAATTCATGCCCAGTATTTAGACACGGTGATAGAACACGTATTTGGAATCTCTACGTTAATGCATCTCAGAAGAAAATACTGGGGTATATGTTAAGTAATAGGCAGGAAGATATCCTTACAGCCAGAGCATTATAGGTTTAGGTCAGTCAGTACAATAAATCGTCGGGTCGTAATAGGCTACTAGCTCTACGCAACAAAAACTGTATTCTTTTTTACTTCTATTTTGCACATATATGATAGATAGTATGATATGATAAACTGATGTCACATCGACACTAGTATGAAAATGTTGCAAACGTTGGAAAAAGCATCTCCTATTGATAGTAAATACTATTTGTAACGAGAGAGATTTAATTCAATATTCAATTGATTTTTATTTTATTTTCATTCGTTGTTACCATAAATTCTTAAGTCTTTAAAATTGATTCAAGAAATGTTATATAAAAATCACATGATATCTATTTTTTCACTTTTTTATTTTTGAAACACGTTGTCACAATCAATTCGTTGAAAACCTTCTTCTTTAAAAATCTGGTTACGAGTTATTGGAGAGCTTTTGCTCTGCTTTAAAAATAATGGAATTATACCATGTTATCACTGGCACTTACGCATTTTATGTTTTTGACAGCTGAGTATATGTTTTCTACCCTCCTGTTTTTTTTTGTTTCCCTTTTTTTGTTCTGACAAGCAACCTTCGTTTCTAATGGTGTTTTATGGTACAAAATCCGTCACAAACACAAAAGTTCGTCAAATGCTGATGAAAAAATTTTTTTTTCTTAATGTTCTGTGGAAAATGAAGGAATTTTGGAGGCCATAGAACCAAGCAGAAGAATTACGCTTAAATATGAAGTCAATTCATAATGATTTCAGTTTGTGTAACAAATGGCTTCTTGGCTGATTTACGATTACGTGACCCAATTGAAGACATCGATCACCGAAAATCATTACGTTTTATTGTTTCGCCTACTACTACGTGCTTGCCACATTCATATACGTTTCGTACCTCATATAAACATTTGTTTGTGTGTGTGTGTGCTTGTATGTTTGTTTAACTTACCATTTAAGCAAGTGTACTTGTCCAAAAATTGATTACGAAATGTTTCGACTCTCTTCGATATCACATCGATTTTGGGGGCTTCAATGGCCGAAAACATGGCGGCACCAAGTATCAAAAATAAAATATAACCGCCGCATAAAAATAAAAAGCGGCATTTTGCATTTTTATTGTTTGCTGCTGCTGTTGTTGTTACATTTTTTGTACTGATGGGAAATGCACCTAAAATCATGCTATAAAGTGAAAAGAGAAAGAAAAAAGAAAGACATGTTGAATGAAATTTTGAACAAAATCGCTTAAAGGTTAAATAAAATTTAATGAAATTCCTTTTTTTATAGACAGTAGTTGTCAGTTAATTAGAATTTATGTCTAACTCTTATATTGGGCGGCATAAAATTCTATGAAAAATCTATGATTCATAAAATTCCTAGAACACTAAACTGTCATTTTACTCAGTTGAAGAAGATGGATTACTCTCAGAACAGAAATAAATAAGCGCTCGTTAGTTTGTGACAATCGCTCCGCTAACACAAACTAAAATTTTTAAAAAATAAGTAATGATCTGTTTACCCGCAAGGATTAATGGCAAATAATGAATTTTTTATAGGTTTTATGTGGATTAATGGGCTATATTGAGAAAATATCTTCTTCCTCTGGTTAAGCGCTGTTGACGACTAAAAGTCGTAACTGCCATCAATGGAAATATGGTACAGTCTGTCATATTTGACAATTAAATTCACATGATGCTTTTGAATCAAACAAAGACATGCTCCAGTCACAGGCACTAGACATGAACATTAAATAAATATTTTACTCCCGCAAATAAAAAAAATAAGTACTAAATCGAAAGAATTCCTGTTGATTCTGAACTTAATAAGAACCTTTAAGCATTACATTGCTTTGTAATTGAATCAGAACTGTTTTGTTTAACAATTCAACTTAATTTCTTTTTCTATTTCTAATCTGTTGTTTGATTCTGTTATCCAATTTATTTTTTAATAATTTATTTTGAAAGTAATTTCAAAAAGAAAAACATAAATTTCTCTTCTTTTGTTATTATTCTTTTGTATTTGAATGGTTTGTTCGTATACGTTTATTGTTCCCCATAAAAGATGTGAAAATTTACGTTATATTTCCCATTTACTAGGTGGATAAATTGGGAAAAAGGATCTTAAATTGATTTATGGTGTAGATAAATTGTGTTAACAAAAACTATATACTATTTGTGTTCATACACAATTATAGCCGTATTGTGAAGAATTGCATTCCTCTACAAAAACAATAAAATTGAAAAGTTTAGTGTGGCACAAGCTTCTGGTTAAAGAGTTAAATACCCAATTTCTGAAATACATATAACAGATCCAGTGGTAAGTGCATGATATCTTTAAGTCCACATAAAACAAAGTGTATGTGAGATGTCATCGAAATTTTTTATTTGTTTGAAAGACCTACTGATGTCATAATGCGTGAAAGTCGCAGAGTTCATATGTTCGACATGCATTCTCTCGGTGAAACGCATCCTAAATGTTCTATTTTCTATGCTTCTGACCGTATTTGATCGATGGCATGGTGTCTGGTTTATTTGCCTACACCTGCGACTTAAGTAAATCCCACAAGGAAAAGGCTAGTTGGAATAAAATCGCACGATCTCGGTGAGTAGTTCACATTACCTCCACGTGAGAGGAAAATACTCAATGTGGAATAAGTTGAGAGCCACGGATTTTCGTCCTGCTGGAACAACTTGTCATTGGTGTCTAGAGCATTCAATGTAGTCCAACAGAAGTTAGGAATTATCAACCTATGGTGCTTATCTTTGACAGTGATGGCCAGAAAATAATCATTTATTTTCTCAGAGTTATGCTGTCACTCATAAATAAAGGAGTGGCCACTATTTTCACATCCAACTAACTCATAGAAACTGTAGTTTCTTAGCTTGGACTGCTGTCGTATCATTACACGCCAAGACAAAACTTGAGATGCCTAAGTTTACTGGAGTTATATTTTATATACATATATTTTTTTTAAATTGTTCTAACTTTCAACGACTAGTCGCCGTAGTCTAGTAGATGTGTTGGCTGTGTTGATGTGTGTTGGCTTATTAGACGAAAATCCCGGGTTCGTATCCCAGGTCAGGCATCAAAACGAAATATAAAAAAAATATTTCTTCGGCGACTCCACTCATGTATAAAATTAACGCACACAACATAAATGGTGTGAGAAGTTAGGTCGAAATCCTGACTGAAGGGTTGTAATGACCAAATTATATGTTATGTATGTAACTTTCAACGATCTCTGATAGAGAATATTTAAGATTCTTATAAGAAGTTGGTTTGAAAATTTACTTAAACATGAAGTTTATTTAATGCTATCCTTAAATTAAAAAAAAAAAACTGGCTTTAGATCCCTGACATATCGGCCTTGGACTGTAGAACAGCGTTATCCATAAACCGCTGTCGCAGGAATAAACACAAACGGGTTCAATCATTGTTTTTCCTAATTTCTTAGTTTCTTTTGTGTGATTGTTAAAGAAATTTTGTTGTTAACTTTTCTAAAAGTTTCGTTTTATTTCTATTATTTTTTGATTTCATTTCTTTGTGTTATTGTCGTCTCTGTTCTCTTCTCTCTCAATATACAATGACTTAATGACGTCAAATTGTTTTAAATTACTATAGAAAATGTCTATGCCGACGTACGGAGTATGTGTATGAGTGAGTATATATGTATGTACGTGTAGGAAGAAGAGAAAGTTTCAATGTGTATATAAGCATTCATTAAACTAGTACTCGTATGTATGTATATGTGTACAATATATTATATACAATGTATTATTGTAGTTGTAAATAATACTATAGCATACATGCATACACACACATGCATACATTAATATGCCTGGATGTATGTATACACTTATACTACGAAATATATAAGGAGAATATTTTTGTAACCCCAAAGCTAAATGGGATTTAAAACGAAAATACTGTGAAAAAATGTTGTTATTCCATACACTCAGAGAAGCAACTAAAGCAGGTCATTACAAATATGGACTATTGCTCGTCGTAAATAAATAAAATGAAAACCATTTAACTTACATGCTCATACAGCAAAAGCTGGATAAGCTTCTTGTTGTATTAGTACAACAAAAACTAATGGGAAAATTATTAAACGTATTATGACCCAACCCCCCCTCCTCTCCCGCCGGTTATTTTTGGAAAATTGTTTTTAAATTGATTTTATTGTGGACTTTTCTATTATTTTATTTATAAATTTCATTTTTGTTTTTCTGGTTTAACTATGTAACTGGTAGATAGTTGAACGAATGTTTAAATACATATTTTATTACTTTGTATTGATAAATAGAAGTCCATTACTTTCTGTATGAATTTCGAGGATTATTTAGCTAAAAATATGCAACATTTTGTGACATTTATTAGGGCAAATTTTTCGCAAATGACAGTAATAGGCGGTAATCATTTGACAGCAAATGCGGAATATAAACAATCTGCTCAGCACGAGATATGCGCACAGGTGTTTCCTTCTGGGATGCGTTAATGCTTTACAGGTTCCAAGAATGTGTTCGTTACAGAATATATATGTATGTAAGGCTTAAGACAACCCTACTGGACTACGGAAGGAGAAATTTACATCACGGTTTTCAAATTTATAAAATTAAGAAGCCTTAATTACGTTCAAATAATCCATCCAGGAAACTCCTTGACCACTGCCTTTGAGAGAATTTACCATAAACAATTTAGATTATAGGAAAGTCGGGCAGCACCACATCTTAACGATGATCTGTGCTCAATACCATTTACCCAATGGCAACGACTGTTGTTATCATCTTACCACCTGGTACCGTAGACTAATCGCCTGCTTAGCTGGAAAAACCTGACTAAGGAAACTGAAACAAAGCAAAGAAATAATAAAGAAAATGAGGGTGACGAAAAAGGTATAACTAAATACGAAGCGAACGAGACTAAAGCCTCATTACAACTCCATTCGATTACAAGACAAGCGGGAAATACGTGGGAGTTAGCTTAGATACTCAAATATATAGAAAATATGGACACACAAAATGACATTTGCATCTCTTTGATGGGGATATCGAATATAACTTATAAGCAATCCTAAGTGAGTGGAACAAGAGGAGGCCAACCATTCCTAAATTATGATCCCTAAACACGATGAAACTACTGAATTTTAGTATAAACAATACAGGTTACTGTGTCATTGGTTGTAGCGTGTGACAAAAGGATAGTCATGTATTCAGTAGATACCATGACTACATGTTCTGTGCATTTGTGGAGCGCTTAGAGAATGTAAACAGAAATATTCGACAGACCGTTTTCTTCAGCTCTTGCCAATTTAATCTTGGAAGTACTTATCAGTTATATCAGAGTACTGGCTAACTACATGTTAATAGTGCACAGGCCAGTTATTTTAAGTATATTATGACGATCAGTAGAATTAAAAAAGGAACTCCTCTCTTTAAAAGTTTTTTTCTTTCAGTGTAATAAATAATTTCATTTCCTTCAATTGTATAATTTTTTTTTTATATTTTATTTGTGTGTTAACAAGTACTATTTCATCTCGTAACATTTTTAAATCCCATTGAGAGTTAAAGTCTGTTTTATTTTTTAATAAAACAACAACAAGAAAATCCTTTCGCTTTTGTTCTTAAAGAAATTAAGCACTGGAAGTAGAAACGAGTGTACAATTTATTGTTTCATTCATTAAATACTTTTCCTTTCTTTTTACTTTTCTTTATTTCTTGTTTGTTTTTAATTTTTAATTGTTTTAAGACATAAATGTCTGAGGCTTAAGCATGTATGCAGGATGAGTGTAAGATGAGTGGTGTTATCTTTTTTTCTACAAAATATGTATTATTGGAGTGTTTTGTGAAAATAAAATTTCAATTTCTTTACTACATGGTGAGGGAGAGCTTGAAAGTATTTTCTTAATGTCCATATGACTTAACTTATTTAACTTATGCTGTAGACAGGCAGATTAGTTGACAATAAGCCATAGAAGGCTACATATACATATAGATGTAAAACGTTATTGTAGCTGGTTATATATGTAGTTTGGTTACTTACTTACATACTTAATTGGTGATCATAACTCTTTAGTCAGATTTGCCGCCTAGCGGGACGTACATTTTAATTTCAACTTCAAACAAAAGACTTGAGAAACTTTTAATGGTAATTTTATTTACTCTCAGTAGTTTTTGCCAGAAGACTGTTGAGGGACAGACGTCGAAAGATATAGTTTTCATATTTTGTTCGTGATCTTTGAGCTGGGCTTTGAACCACGTACTCTCGTATATCACAAGCGAACACACTAACAGGGTACGACAACTGGTTGCTGGAAAACTTGTGATGTAATTCTCTTTTATGAGCAGAATCCAGGACTCTTCTTGAATGGATTATTTGGAGGCTTTTTTTAATTCGAAAACCACTAAAAAATTGTTAACTTTCTCCGGCATTTGAACTTGGAAGTTTAAACACCATTTTTGTTTTGACGAAAATAATCCCATGATATTTTACCTTTAGATGATTTGATTTACAGCTCCATTTATCCTGTCCTTTGTGATATTAGAATTACACCCCACCCGCCACAAATGTGTTGCATCATAATTTCGGAAATCGTGAAAGTAAATTTGCCGATAGCCGATATTATCGATAAATTTTTGTTTTTTTGAAAGGTAAAAAATACTTTTACTTATTTACTATTGAGTTTTATTATCTTTCAACCTAAATGCCTTAAATCAATTGAGCAATGCAAATATTCCTTTAAAGTGAATTGCTTTTTAACCATCTCAAGTAGTTCATGGTCGTGTAATACCAAACGGGAGAGAGCTAGAAAATAATAGAATTTTTAACAGGCTTCTAAAAATAACCACACAAAATAGCCGGCAACAATATTTAACATTTTTTCAGCTGCTGCTGCTGCCGTTGTTGTTTTAGTTTTGGGCGTCAGTGCTTTTTGTACTAACAATTGTAGGACCTGTAGCAGTGAATGTGCACTGTTGCCATTTCTCTACATGAGTGTGTGTGTGTGCGTATAAGTAGGACATTAAATGTTAAAAAGGGTTGGTTTTTATAACCTGTCAACCTTATTACCCAAAAAACAGTAGGAGGAAGAACAACAACAAATTATTTTTTATTCTATTTTTATTGGCCTTTAAAGAAATGTTGGAAATTCAGTCTTCAACGTTTAAGGAAATAAACACTTTGTGGAGTTTTTCGTTTCTATAGACCGCTTTGGTATTGTAATAAAACAGAATTGTTGCCGCAGCAATTACGTTGAGTGTTCATTTGTCAGAGAAGGATTCATGATTAGATTATAAATTTTTCTTTTTGTTAGAATAGGATGTAAAAGTTAATAAAAATCTGAGATGGGCATATGCTTGTTGGTATTTTGAATATCTATGGCCAGCTGACCTTGATTAACCTTGTACTCAAACACTTAACTTTATTTGAAGTATAAAAACAAAAACAAAAATCAGTATTTAAATTATTCTGTCAAACGAGTGAAGCGTTAGACCAAGCAATTGAATGAACATTCTGGTGGTCGATTTGGTTGGTTGAACGTGATTTAAAATGTTTACGAGCCATTATAGAGGAATGAGAGTATCTGTAATTCTTTAAAATTAAATAAGTCCTTAAAATAAAGAGATTAAAAATTAATGAGAATAAAGAACTCCTCATTAATTCAATTAATTGGTTAACCATTCAATTAATTTTAAAATGAGATGAAAATATTTGGCATAATTAAATATACAATCATTTAAAACAATCATTGGTAATTTTTCTAACAATTTTTCTGCCAATTTTCCTGCCAATTTTTTTGGGCAATTTCTCTGACTTTTTTTTGATAATTTTTGTGACAATTTTTTTCTAACAATTGTTGAAAATTTTTTAGACTTCAATCGATGTTCTTTTGCCCTCCATAATTTTTAGTTGAAATTAATGCATTTAAGTCTAAATTTGCCTTACTCTGGGTTCATACAGAAGTCTTATTTGCCTTTAAAGAAACATTGGCTTCTTTATGAAGTACATTTTTGGGAAGTAAAGGAAATTCATAGGTTTTCTGTGAAAATGTTAGCTCTCTCTTGCCCACCTTTTAGTCAACCGTGAAGTATATGACAGTCATTTTCTTAATATCTCATACCACAATGCAGTCGTCTTTTAAGAGCAGTTTAACATCGTACGCTTAAAAACCATGTCATGTATATAAGCATTTCGAGATCTATTTCACATAAGCCTACCAATAGCGCCTCTGTGTGAGACTCACTATTTATTTGGATGAACATCTTCTAAACATTCTGTATCCTTTGCCAAATAAAATATTGTATACAATTTAAGCCTTATAAAGGGTGATTTTTTAGTAATTATCTTTTTAGCAACACTGGTTAAAACAGCTCACGCACGTTTCGTGTTTTGTTTCACTGTCAAACATCTTCAGTTTGGTCTATAGTAATTTAACCATGAATCGTCTTACAAACGAACAACGCTTGCAAATCATTGAATTTGGCATCATTGGACCGTACTTCTTCAAAGATGCTGCGAATCGTAACGTAACTGTGAATGGTGAGCGCTACCGTGAGATGATATCCAACTTTTTTTGCCCAAAATGCAAGAGCTTGGCTTGCATGACATGTGGTTTCAACAAGACGGTGCCACATGCCACACAGCACGCGTAACAATGAACTTATTGAGAGGCGAGTTCGGTGAACATTTTATTTCACGTTCGGGACCAGTCAATTGGCCGCCTAGATCGTGCGATTTAACGCCTTTAGACTATTTTTTGTGGGGCTATGTTAAAGCTCATGCCTATACAGACAAGCCCGCTTCAATTGACGCATTGGAAGACAACATTGAAGCATTTATTCGTGAGATACCGGCCGAAATGTTGGAAAGAGTATGCCAAAATTGGACTAAGCGGATGGACCATTTGAGGCGCAGTCGCGGTTAGCATTTGCATGAAATAATCTTCAAAAATTAAATTATATGGACCGATTCAAATAAAGATTTCATGCATTTGTCTGAATTTTATGTGTTTTTTTTTTTAATTTTCCTATAGCTCTTAAAAAATCACCCTATAGAAGATGGATAGGCATTGATAAATGCCCTACAAACCAGTGCATTTTTAAACCTCACAGTACACATGCATTGTGAAAGACTTGACACATGTTTGTCCAAAGATCCTTCTGTGCTTTGCTTTAATTCATTTTCAAGTCTTTCCCGCTAAGCAAATGATTGATCCATTGTAGCATTTTCTAGGGTAATAGTCAGGTTTTTTCATAGTCGAGAAACAGTACTTTCTGTAAAAACTTTCAGGGCAAAATTATTAGGAGAGGGGATCAATAAGTTCTGACAGCCCTATCATCTTTAAAAAGAATAAAAAAGGAGAACAAATCAAATTTTTTGTTGTACAAAAAAAAAAAAAAACATATCCCATAACCTGAATATTTTAAAATTCTTTAAAACTCTTGCTGCAATAACTTTGAAGAGTTCGTTTTTTGAGTAATTTCGTAATTTCTTTTGACATGAACACTTATTTCTTGTCACATATTCTCATCAAAACGTGCTGTATTAAATTAATAAAAAAAATTGTATTTTCATCAGAGCAGAGCAAAGCATGGAAAGACATTTTAACAAATTTTCTCCTTTTGCAAGTCAAATGAAGCGAAAGCGAAAGGAAAGACGAATGGAAAAGTAACTAAGAAAACATCACTGTGTAACAAAGTAAACATAATTTGCATAAAATGTTAATTTTATTTTCTTACCACTTGCTCTCCTCTAAAACCAAAGGCAAGGCTAACAGGGGAACAATAGCAAAGATGAAGATGGAAAAATGGAGAGAAGAAAAGGAAAGAAAAATATACTCCTTTGTTAATAGAAAATAGCTGATATTATGAAAATATTAAAGTGGAGGACATTTTCTAATTTTTTTCAGTTTTGCTTTTTTTCTTGCCAATATGCGGCATGTTTGCTTAAAAAGAAAACGCGAAGCGCTGCGTGTTATGGGAAATGCAAATGCCAACCCACTCATGAAGTGGCTCGATCGAAATCAGGTCATTGATTTAAAAATTTATAGAAATTTATAATCTTTCATAAAATAAATTTCTTTTTTAATCCTACTGACCAAAATAGGTATTTTTCATGGAAGGGCTCTAGCCAAAAAAACAAAAATTAATCGCTTTAAGAACTTGCTTGCAACAGCCATGTAGGGCGGCTATTAAATTTTCTTTTTTACTTTCATTTTTCGTATTATTTATGCCCATTTAATATTAATGGAAGGCAAACACCATATTTTTTTATTTTTCTTTGTTGTTTGCTTAATATGAAGGATTAAATTTTGTTTTATTTATTACTTATTATATGTACATAATGGCGTGCAAAATGTTTGGTAATGCTTTTCGAAATAAACCCATAATGACTGTAAAATGTTACACAAAGGTTAATTGCTTTATTTGCGGTAAATTATACACAACCCAGTAAAATATGGGCCCGTAGATCGCAGCCTATTTGGTACGCTATAACATTACTTAATGGGGCATCATTTTATCTACATTTATAATGACGCCTCGTGTTGTATATTTAAAATCCATGCTTTTACAGGAATTTAAATGTATCATTCCTTAAACCGGCTAGCTCGTAATATCTCACACCATAAGGGTCCCATTTAGAAGTACAGAACCACTTTCACTTACGAAAAACACGAGAAAATTCAAGAGAATAAATAGCATAACCTGCAGATATTTAAACTTTTGTCAGAAAATGGGTAAGATATTCTGGTATTTTGAGTACAAAGACCTTAGTCCATTACCTAAAATTGTTTTTTAGACGCCAATGCCAAAATTTAACGTCATTGATTTTGTTGTAAGATCCTATACAAAAATTGAATCAATAAAGTTTATGACTTTGCAGAGTTCACCAATATCGAGTTCTAGCATACATATTAAAAATATTGTGAAAAAATTTCGTGGTTTTTAGTCTGCGAATCGCTAATAATATCCAAAAACAAAGAGACCTATTTCCGAAATAGGAGGTGATTGATGATGATAAAAGCATTATAGGGTCGAGTAAAAACCAGTTTTAAAACCAGTTTTGACAGAAACGTTTTGCTGTTGTTTTATGGGATTGACAGGGAATCACGTCCAACGAGTGCCTTCGCAGTAGTAGTGTATATATGCTGTCAGCATTTGGGGCACTTGAACTACTTTGTCCATGAATGTCGAGGATTTCTCAGGATAATTACGAATCGTTTAAAGGTAACTCTTATATTGGTTCCAAGTACGGAACTCAAAATCTTTTGACATTTTACAGAGCATAGGCATTCCGATTGCCTCAATTACACTAGGTATTCTTCTCACGTTTTACAGGGAGGCTAAACATCAACTATGGTAGGAAAGTACATTCAATATTTCCAGACTTTGCTTTACTTATATGGATAAGAAGAGGATTAATTTACTTTCGTTCGATTCTCGCCGGCCACTGTTTAATTGGAAGAATTCTAACAACAGAGAAAGCTGCTATCATCCCAGAAATCAATTCGCTGCAAAAACTTGAAGCGAAGCAAAGAAAGAAGAAAAAAACGATGTTTTGTCACAGCGGACACAGTCTAGTAGGAGCCCCAGTTCAGATAATTTTAACGAAACGGTTGGAGCCCCAGTTCAGACATCTAGAACGAAACGGAATGTAAAAAAAAAAAAAATATAACGGCGATTTCCTTTCAGCAGACTTCTGAGAGCAAATAAAATCGTCATGAAAAAGTTTCTCAAAAATTTGTTGTTTGAAGTTGACTTTAAACTTGACGTCCTGCCGCTCATATATAGCTAACTTAACACACTGAGATGGGTGGTCTGAGAAGCTAGATTATAATCCTAACTAAAGGATTGTATTGTCCAATTAAGTAAGTATTCCTTGTAAAATATTCGTTGTTTTTATTGTATGTCGAGTAATTTTAACTGCATATGATTAGCTTTTTTTTTTGTTTCATAGAATTACTTTAAACTCATATTGCTTGCAATTAAAAATTTTAACCACTTTACTAAGTTTATTAATGCAGTTTTACTGAT
Organism: Sarcophaga caerulescens; assembly: GCA_927399465.1. NCBI lineage: Eukaryota > Metazoa > Arthropoda > Insecta > Diptera > Sarcophagidae > Sarcophaga > Sarcophaga caerulescens. The sequence continues at coordinate 39,926,485 of OV656873.1, read as the reverse complement.
TCCTATTACTTTTTCCAATGAGCTAATAGTGTGTATTAGGATTTAGTTAACTCAACAAAAAATAATTAAATTTCAAATGGTAAAATTTATGGATTAAAAATGTGGACTTACATGTTACTTTATGGTCTGGCAAATCTCTCTGGGGAATGAATGAGACTGTATAAATGAATTTCACCGCAAAACCACTGCTGTTTTATTTTATTGTTGTTGTCCCAGTTAAGCACGTCAATTATTTGCAATTATACTTGAACTTTTCATATGAAATTATTTAAATTTAAATTGTATATGTAGTATGCTGACTGCTTTCTAATTTAAATTTTTGTCTTTTTGTTTTTTAAAATTTATTTGTATTCGTTGTTATTTTCTAAACTAAAAATTAAATTCATTAAAATGTTGATGTTCTTAAAACGAAACGAAACTATACGAAATATTGTAAATAAAACGACTGAGATTTTGCCAACACAACAGCGCACATGTACGAGGTACGAGTACACAAGAATAACGAAAGGAATAGGCGAAAAGAGTAATGATGGTAGTAGGAGAAGAGATATAAGAGGAATAGCAATAGAATTTTACGTGTCGGCAACGATGAGCAACTCAATTTTAATTATAAACACTCACACTTGATAAGCTCTCCATACACAAAGTAGTCTTCTTATGATTGTTGTTCCTGTTGTTGTTATTTTTGTTTATGTAAATTAGTGTTTCTTGTAAAATGCTAGTAAAGAGTAGTGAGTGGGTTGGTTGTGGCCATACATAGTATGTGTTTGTATTGGTGTCGTGCAATTCTTATGGTAAGTGTTGGAGAGCGTGTTTCTTTTTGTTTTTATTTAAATATTATTTGCTTGTATTTACGTTTAATAACACTTTTTCTTTAATACTGCACTACTTGACACATTTTGAGATATTTTTTCTCTTTCTTAACACTTAGTGCTAAATTATTAAAAAAAAAATTATTCTTATCTTTCAATCGATTGTAATTTTTATTTTATTTCACTTTATTTTATTTTTGAAGTTATATTTGCAACTCGTTTTCCGTTTTTTTTTGTTTTGCTGTTTTGTGTCTCTCTGTTGTGTATGTATTGTCGGTTGTAAATGCCTGAAAGAACTGAAAGTATTTTATGGCGAAACCGAATGCTAAAGCGTCAGTAGCAGACATTTGCTTCCTTCGTTTAATGTTTGTTATGCTGTCGGTGTTGTTGTTGTCATTTTTGCTGCTACTTCTGTTATTATTTTCGTTCTTATTGCTGCTGTTTTTGTTGTTGATTTCGTTGAAGTACGAAAACAAATCACACATATTTATACACACACAAGCTCACAAACTTTATGAACATATGTGTGTGTAATGTGCAATATCAGCTGAAGTGGTAGAAAATGTTGACGTGATTTTCTATGATGTGTTCACATATACATAAACGCAAACATCCTTACAATTTTTACAGTATGTCCACTACAAACAGTGGCTGGCTATATTTTCTTTTCCATATTTATTGAAGATTCGAAGTTATTGGTAGTATAACTTAAAAATTATAATTTTTACAGTTTTTGAAATACATATCATTCAAGATATTGTCTATCGAAAGCTACGACTTTTTTAAATGGATTCTGTCCAAAAAAATCTGCATGTTTTGGAGCCAAGACTGAATTCAACCAATTTTTGATACCCTGCACTGAACTGTGTTCCAGTGAGAAAGTCGAGTATTCCGTTAAAGTTTCTCTTTTCGTATTGGAGATAGAAAGCTTGCTTATCTCCGTGAAGTTATTTCTTTCAGACGAAAATCACTACCATTATCAAGGTTGTAGGATGTCTGGCTGACCATTTAAATTTTCTCTGTTGAAAATAAATGTTGGATGGTCTGTGAACCTTGAGTCTCTTCTAAGCAATTTCTGTGTTTGAAATTATGTATTCTCGATACCGAGTTTAATAAATTATTCCAAAAATTTAGAAAAAGAACGCTGGTAAATTTAAAAATAAAATCCCAATATAGTGTAATTGTATTTGTTGACTTAACTGTATATGTCAATCCCTACAATACTGTGTATGTATGATATATAAAAGCAATGATACATCGCCCGTACGTAATATGTATGTTCACTGATAAAGTTCGTGTGTAGAAAAAAAGAGAGCTTAATTGTTATGCTCCTCTTTCAGTGATGCCAATTTGCTTTCAGTTCTATTTCATGAAAATTTTCTGGTTATATAATATGACAGCTTCTGAAATTACGGATTGTAAGGATTCACAATTCTCTTTGTCGTACTTTTATAACAACCTCTGTGATTTCTAGGATCTCGTGATACTTTAATATATTTCTTTAACCTTTTTAATGGGATTATGTTGGACAATAAACTAAACCGCTCTTTATTGCTGTAAGAGAGTAATAAATAGGTCTAAACTGCGGTATTAATGTATTCTGGCTGACGATAGAGCTGCAAAACTATCGATAGTCGGCCCATTCGATAGTTTCGATAGTCCGGTATAAAACTATCGATACTATCGAATTTTTAGAAGAGTGCTATATTTCCCACTTTTAATTAAAAATTATACAGGCGTAAGTTTATATATATGTGTTTGAGTAATCCAGAAATTTGTGCGTAAGGTAAAAAAAACAGTTTTTGTCAAATAAAAAAAGTTTGGAGGGTTCGAGAAATATAAAAAAAATATTTTTGAGATCTACTCAACAAAACTTTCAACCTACACTATGTCATTAGCCGGGTGTATTTAATTTTTTTTATTTTGTCGCATAGTGTAATTGTTACTGTTTTTTAGAAAATGAATAAATTATAAAACAACATGAATTTCTTGGAAAATGTGAATCAAGACTAAAATATTTACAAAATTAATTAGAAAAAATGTGTGTTTCTATTATCCTTTTTAATAAATATAATTTTCTCCGGAAATTTTTATACTTTTAATAGAAAGACAAAACACTCCTACAAGTACATAATATATAACCGAAAATAACACATGCAAAATATTTGCACTAATACATTGAATCTTTGTACATTGTTTTGATTTAAATTTTATTTAAACTTATAAAAAAAAACAACAACAACGTTAATAATAGAAAACAATGTTTTAATAATTCTGAAAACTAAAAATTCTAATTCTGAGATTGTCGCTTAAATTGCGATACTAGCGCTATCGAAAAAAAACCATCGATAGTCCATTAAAAATAAAACTATCGATACTATCGATAGTACTATCGATGGTTTTGCAGCTCTACTGTACGACCTTATAATCAAATCAATTCTATTCTATGGAGCCACAATTTTGATGGTTGGCTGTAGAGAAAAATAATCATTAACCTCAACTGTTATATGAATTGTAATATAATGGCTAAATTATCTGATTGTCTGTCAGGCAGTTGTATATGAAAATCATATTTTATCTAGTTTACAATTTTTAATGAATTTTGTTTTTGAGTTATAATTTTATTTAAGCGTTTTAATTGCACATAAGTAATTGACATCACTTCTTATAGTACTGCCGCTACTAAGGCATTCATATACAGGATTATACGCTTGTGTTGTTGTTTATGATAGTCTATATGGTATGGAATATGTTTTTAACGGAAATAGGTCTGCACAACGACATTATAACTATGAATACTTATACATTTAACTTCATCTGTTATTAACACATAAAAAACAACAAAAATGAACATAAAAACGTAGAATGCAAGAGTATATTACAATAATAAATACATTCAAACAAACAAAAGCAATGACACAAATAAATACACAAAAAGGAAACCAATACCAAATACAATACAAAAATAAAAAAATAATATACGACGAGCCAGAGTCAAATTATGACGTTTGTTTCAGTTTACCTAGTAACCCAGACTCGAAGTTATTGACTAACGTGTGTTGTTGTTGTTGTTTATCGGAAAATGTATTTGTGTTAGTTGTTGTTTATTGAAAATCTAAGTGTGTTAGTATGTTTGCTTTAAAGTATAAAATGAAAGCGAATTAAAAAAAACGAAATAAATAAAAATAAAACAGTTATTCATGCGAACGATAGCATTTGAACCAGCATACCAGTCTGCATAGCCTACTCATTCCCATAAATTCTTGTTTTGTTTAGTTGGCATCGCTTGTTTGTTGGTTTTATTATTTTTGTTTCTTTTCTGTTCTTCTGGTCTCACATAGTAATTGTGTATACAATAGTTTTAATAATAGTTATTTGTATTGGTATAGGTGTGTTTATACACATCTATGTATGTGGGTATAATGACAGTGTTAAATTTCGGTGTCGGTACAGTGAACACACTGTTATTGTTTAATTTATTTTGTTGTTGCATTTTTCACTTCCTGCCAACAACACAGGATGTTAAAGATCTTGTAAGTATAGCGGATTATGACAATTAATTTCCGTTTAAAAAAAATCAAACAAACAATTCAAGATCGTTAGAGGCGTATGGGGCAGTAGAATTTTAGATAAAAATTGATTAAAAATTCAATAGAATTTATTGAAAACTTATACGAGGTGCAAGCAATATATAAATTAAAGATTTGATTTTTTTTTTTTGTCTCGCGTTGTTTCATACTATAGGTTTGGTTGTTTTAATACAACCTAGCTTCTGACACCACTTATGTTGTGCGTGTTAAAGTTTAACGTCGACGCTGAAGGACAGATTTTAGATACTGTTCATAGAAATTTTATTTCTTCTCATAGGTTTTGTCCGTAGATGTCTGGGCTAAGGTTTGAGCCACAGGCCCTCGTCTAACCATCCAACACAATGCCTGCTAGATACGACAATACAATATTTAAAAGGATTTGATGATACAAAGGAGTCAAACTGTCTACTGATATATTGGAACAACGGTCCTCAAACGAAATTGATTTATTTTTAAACATCAGTGAACCGTCATGATCCAGAATACCACTACCGGCCTGAATCCAAAGAGAGATCCTGGTGTACATCAATTCAGTAACAACATACTTACAGAGTTACCATGAATAGCCTGGATATGGTAAAAATTATATGAAAGTGGAGTCATACAAGCTTATTAATGATGTAAAACTGTTTGAAAAACGGCTAACGTTTAAATTAATAAAATGAAATTACTAACAATTGAAATTGACACCTAAGAAGGATCAATTACTTTAAACGCTACACCACGCCACCGATTGTTTATATAAAATATTTATTCTATTTTCTTCGTTTAAAGGGTAAGTCCAATTAAATTAACGCAGTACAATGTATTGTTTTAAAATAATTTCGCTTGAGAAGATAATTCGATACGTAATAGCTTCGAAATATCGAATATGAATAAATAAACATCAAAATATCAGTCTCCGTGGAAATGTCGTCAGGGAATACAAACGCAAAAATATAACGTACGAGTATACTTAATATTTAATAAATAGTTAAAAAAATAATAATCATACGCAGTAGTAAACACCCTCTTCCATCTTTTTTGTTCTTTTTCTTTGCTATGTTATACAAAACGAAAAAAGTAAGTACACATACGATATTAATTGAACCATATGTTAGAATATAAATTAATTATACGGTCGGATGGCTAAATATTTACGAATATTTAACAACCGCTACTAACACTAATAGACCAATATTCAACATGTGTAACTCTTTAATAAAGCATTCACTGTAAATACACCTATTATTTATACAAAAAAAATGTACCGTGTGTTCTCATAAAACAAAAGAGTACATGTACAAGTACCATGTGTCTGTTTAATACGAAATCTGTATGAGTAAATGTGTGACTATGTGAATAACATTGTTTTTATTTATGTAAAACGGGTTATCCATTTTTCGGTTTTAAAAGTAAACTTAAATAAATGTACGATCTATAATAAATGACCGCCTCCAAGGTTGGTTGCATCAATCGATCCCTTTGGCAATAGTTTTCGATAACTTTTTCCACATTTCGGCCGGTATCAACGTAAAATGTTACCACTTTTTTTTAGATATGTATGTTGATTTTTTCCACACGGTCTTCGATGGTCAGACTATCCACTTTTACCCGTATAACCAACAAACTTTTCACTAAGCAAGTGTAACTTCAGGTCAAACCACTAAAGGGATAACCCAATAGTTGCTGCTGTTGATCGCTCAATACTTATAAAAATAACATGAGTTCTTATAAGCAGAGAGTGCAAAAGAGAAAGATAGATTGATAATAAGGGCTGAGTAACAAGGAAAAAGACATACATAACTCACTATACATTTGACATTTGCAATAATAGTTTGTGACAAGACCCTTAAGGTGTCCATTAAATATTTACGTTCATTTGTTTTCATGACATTTCATGGCTGGGATTTCTCTAACAGCAGCAGTTATAACAACTATATTAACTAATCTTAAAAGGCAATAGAGTAAACAACAACCAGAATAAAACTTTTTCTATAAATTTTTTTTTTTGTCTCGACTCTCTTGTCTCCTGTTTGGTTTTGAGTACATTGTACCGTTAAATTATTAATAAAAAAATAAAGTTTTGTTCCTAGCAGGAAATCAATCTTCATTAGACATCTTTTAATGTGTGCTCAAATTTGTGTGTCTCTCTTCCTCTTCATCTTTCTCTGTTTTCGTTTTTGTTTTATTTTTATCAACAATTTCCGAAGAAAGTGTGTACGTACGATTAGGTTACATTTTAAATCAAATGTTTTTTCTCTCTAAACATTTCTAAATTAATACTGACAGTTATTTGTTTTATTTCAAAATTTCATCCTTGTTTAAGACATGAACAATTGATTTTGGGAAGGAGGAACTGAATAAATTTAAATAATTTAGAATTATTTTTTGTTGGTTTTTCCAAATCATTGAATATTTAATGGGATATTTTGTACAGTAAATAAATCAATACTTCATTATTAATATAAGCATAAAAGTTCCTTTGGTATTTCATCTTATATCTGTCATCTTCATGGTGACTAACTCTGTAAGTCCACGTTGTGCATTGCACTTCAGAACTGCTTTGAAAATATTGCTTCACTGTGAAACTCTTCGTGATCAAGATCATCAAAGTTGAAGATGCTGTATCTCGCGACACACATTCCATCCAAGGTTTTACATAATAATATTACCCCCATCCTCGTCTATAACAATACTATATTGCCGATTCCGGACAGAAACTGGTCAGCAATTTATTCAAATTGAAAACTATAAACATCAATAGAACTGAATTTGAACTGAATTAGATATCCATTGGTATTGCCAAACATGGCACATATAGTAAGAAACAGCCAAGTTAGTGGATATATAATGTGTATCACACACTTTGAATCGCTAAATTGTATGCCATTTACAACTGCTTTAGAATGATGCGAAATATTATGCATCAGATCGACTGTATTGGTGAAATCATGAGCCAGCTTCATCTCTCTTACTTTAAAGAGGTAAGCGATAAATTATAAAAAAAATATTCCTTTCGGCGACTTCCTCTCAGCAGTGTTCAGGCAAAAACTATAAGAGTAATTAAAATTGGCTTAAAGTCGACTTTAAACTGTAGGTCGTGCCGCTCATATTTAAAATTAACACCAAACATGGGTGGTGTGACAAGCTAGGTTGTAATCCTAACTTAAGGGTTGTAACGAGTAATTAAGTAAGTAAATATACCAGCATGAATAGAATTGAATTGGATTTTATTATCAAAACTCGTGTAGTAGAGATTTGTTTGTATTGAAACAAACAAGGCTGAAACTCAGTGTGTACGTTAACAAACAAAAATACCGAATTGCAAGCAGGCAGAGGCAGTTCAAGAGCTGTCCACATACTCTGAATGATCCACTGTTTGGTGAGCTTTGTGGGCTGGTGGAATCATTGGACAGTACTTCTTCAAGAATGATCAAAATCACTATGCTAAAGTCAATGGAATACGGTACCGTGCGATGGCTATAGACTTTTGACAGTCCAAAATAGAATTATTGCATTTGGCTGATATTTAGTTCCAGGTAGACAGTCCCATATACCATATGACACACCAAGAGGCCAGTAGTCGCACTAGACTATTTTCTGCGAGGCTATGTGAAATCTCTCATATACGGGGACTAGCCGCAATTCTACCTCTGGTAGACAATATTAATGTTGCCATATTGACGAGAAAACGACCGAAATGTTGAAAACAGTATGTCAGAATTGGAGCTCATGGATAAACCACTAATTAACGGCATAGCTGCAGGAATTTTTTACAAGAAATAATCTTTGATACTCCAGGTATCACTAAATTTTTTGTTGCTTAAAATTAATTTCCTTCATTTAAGAGATAAAATATGTGCGATATTAAATAAATTGTGATTTCTAATAATGTTTTATTCCACGTGTCGTAGATTTTGCGATTGCGCTACTCTACTGTATATGGCAGTTGTTTGAAAATGAATTTTGCGTGGGTCTCTATGGCGTATGAGGAATATTTGTTTTATTAATTCATAATTATCAAGTATACGTTACGGAAACACTGGCAACTTTACGTACGTATTTGGTTAATTAGTTTTCTTTTTTTTGTTATTTATTATCTTTGTGATAAGAAGTTGGATACGAGAAATTATTTTGATTTGAATTCTTTGTATGACGTCATGGCTTTTAAATTTATTGTATGTTTATATGGATGGCAAAAGTCTACTAGGTACTCCAGTGGAAAGTTGTCAATTATTGTTCCACTCTAGATTGTGAATGCCTAGTTAACACTCAAATTAAACGTAATTATGTTGCTTTGGAAGGGTATTGTGAAATATAAATTCAAAATTTTTTTCTATTTTTTAATAAAGTTTACATTGAAAAAAGGTTTCTTTTAATACAATACCCTCTCCATGTACATACGATGAGGTATAAATATTTACAAATTATTAACTGCCATAAAATATAATATTCTGACCTTTTTGTTATAACCCTAATCAACAGTTATTGTATTGCTCTTTTGCCAGGTATTTAGTTTTATTACATTTTACACGTAATTACGTTTGTATGACTTGTGTCAGTGTAGATGGGTTCTAAACAAAAACTAATTACGACTTTCGTAACGATTATTTTTGAAAGTTATGACCACCATCGCCACCTCCCGCAATATGTAGGCTGTCGGACAACAAGCAATCTTAAATGATTCATTAACTAATTTAAGACAAGCACGTATACAAGTCTGTCTATTTCGAAATACTCGCAGACATGCACGAGAGGTAATTAAACAAACGCTCTTCTCTAAATACTACCAATTTATTTCGGTTTTTCTTTTTCTTTTTTTTTTTCTGTGTAAACAGTGTGGCAAATAAAATCGTTAAAAGTATAAAAATTAACAAAAACAAATGAATGAATAGTTTTATGAATAAAAACAACATAATTTTTGTGTAAAAGTATTTAATACTTTACGTGTTTACAAAACTTAATAGTATAACAGCAGTAACTACAGCAGCAGCTACATTCAAAAAAAAAAAGTGTGTTCTTTGATAAAAATTCACCACTTAATAGTTGTTATTGTTTACTTATTTATTCTGTTATTTTAGTAGAATCAATATTAAATAAATGGTGTAAAAATTTACACACTCTCTCTCTTACAGCAACTTACACGCATATGCCAAACTCATCCACACATTTACACATCTGAATATCAACTTGTTTACATTGAGTTTTGCCTCCTGTGCAATGTATATGTATGTCCTCACAGTAACAATAACAAAAACAAAATAAAACTAAATTAATATTTTTCCTACACAGTTTCAGGAAAGAGAGACAAGAGTATTAATGAAAACAACCTACAGTTATAATAACAAACAACATTAACCCAGCAGAGACGACCAATAAAATAAATAGTTGTACATGTGTATGTACGTATGAAGAGTATAAAGAGAGTGATAGTAGAATTGTCAATGAAATGCTCTACGCATGAACGTTCATTACTTTGGTTTTCTGTTTTCTTACTGTTATTCTTTAATTTATCTCCAGTCTATTTGTTTACGAAATAATTTCAAGTCCTGCTACACACATGCATAATAAAAACATCAACTCTTTAAAGTAAACGTATGTATGTATGTACTTGTATGTATTTGTTTCATCACTATTCGGTAAATATGTATTTTGGAAGTGACATTTAGCAGAGAAATGGCAATTGTTGCCAGCATGTAAAAATAAATGAGTGAGAAACATTGTATAATAAATGCTTATTCATAAATTTCATGTTTTAAAGATTTATGTGTAAATTTTAATAAATTTGTATACATTTTCATAGGAAATAAAGAATTATGCATTATGTACTCAGTCATATACAATTTAATGTGTGTGAAGACAAATTCGAATTTAACTAGCAAAGACAAAAACCAAAAATTTTAACAAAGCTAATGTTAAAGTTAACCGAGTAATGTTAAGTGGTTAACAGAAAATACAAAAAAAGGTCAAGGAAGAAATCACTCGATTATACGATATGGGACAATGGAATCTCTATTTCATTCCTTAAAAATTATGCCCCATACGTTCCTGAGTGGAACAGCTTCTCTAGTAATTCGGAAATTCTTTTGAAAAACTCAGACAAAAAAAATTTATTTGTTTTAACAGCGCCTGGGTAGGATGATCGATATTGTGAAAAAATGGAACTTGTTGCAAATATCCCACTATATACAAATTGTAGCTTGATATGTCCCTAATAAAACCCAATTAGTGGTATATGCCAAATAATTTTGGAACTTGAAAAATTAACTCCGTTAACGGTGTCTGAGTAGGATGATTGATATTGTGGAAAAATGGAACGTGCTGTAGGCATAACTTTTAAGGTATCCATTCTTCGTTGGCTGCTACTTAAGGACAGTGAAAGTATCTCATGTGTATTGGTATGGGCCTCATCGCTGAAGATGGTATTTCGATGAAAATTAGGGTCAGTTGCCAACTGTTTCAGACCCCCTTCAGCGAATACACGTTCAAAGCTATCATTTACCTTCAGTTCCTAGGTCAGTTGAATTTTGTATGGATACAGGCTCAAGTTGGCGTCCGCGGAAGGCAGAATACATTTAAACGATACGAAATCTATTGCCTAGGGTTCACCTGCATACTCTCACGCATAACGACGACGTTTTCTGCATATCTTACGTTTCGTCAATGTACGAGTGTTGAGCGATCGTTTAATGAACCAGTGGAGCAGAATTTATTCACCACAATGTAAATAGCCATCTCGGACGATTAAACGCGGGGACCGCTGCTCGAACTCAACATCCATTTTAATAAAAACAATTTTATTACTTGCATGCGTTATTGAATGTTATATCAGTTCGTGGAGATTTGGCAAAACAAACTGAATAAATGACAACCAAATTGACTGTTGCAGCTTCAATTACCAAAGCTTGGAAGTCCTTGTTTTATGGCCGGATATATCGCTGTTTTCGCCTTTCCTCGGCCTATGAATTGGTTTTGTTGTACAAAATGTGTTCACATATACATTATAGACTATAAAGAAATCATAAGTTTTGGTAAAATGAAATTTTTGTCTTCCGCATAAACAAGGAATACTATAGTATTTGACACTTTTAATCTATTCTTTGTAGATATATTGATTTCTATTATTGTATTCTAATTTCCGTAGTTCTGACTACAAAAATCTGGGCGCTGGTATTGGCAGATGTGTTATTCGATAGTCATTCATTGTTATCAGAAAACATAAAAATAGCTTAATGATGTTGTTTACAAGTTTTGAGGATTTTCCATATTTTAAGTAGACTGATTACAAAACCGCCATAAAAATTTTTTCGCTAATTAATTCCTAAAAACCAACAAATTAATTGGTTTGTTTCTTTTAATAACAATGGGAAAATGTTGAAAACAATTAACCAGATTCTACCTAAACCTTCTATAGAAAGTCCACAAATATAAATAATAACAGAATTTATTATTATTCCAAGGGATCAATGAGAATTGCTTCAATACTCGATATAACAAAACAAAAACATGTTGTTATTGAAGGCCTTTTTAAATTCTACCTGCTTGTAAGCTGTATAAAAAGGCGCTCAAACGCAAGACAAATATCATTCGTAATTGAGACTTTCAAACGTTGAATTCAGTAATTTAAACAAAAATTAAATTTTTCTCCAAAAGTATACTTCTACGATGCTATCAACTGCTATGGAAAGCGTGAAAAATCAGCAGACTAAAAATATATATTATTGGCCATCGGAAAGAGATGAAATCTTGAATTTTATAAATGGTGACCAATTGAACGATTTGCTAAATATAATAGCAGAGCTTACAAATAATACAACGTGCAAAGAAGAACGTTATCTGAATCTTGCGGCTGGGAAAAAATCAATCCTTAAGACACAAAAACAAGGAGAATCTAAGGTATTGCGAGGCATTACTTCTAAAAAAGTATCCTTTAAATTACCTGAAAACAACATTGCTATCCGTACTCAAAAGCCATCTAGGATACCTATATTCATCCGTCATAAAATTGCAGATAATGTTCATAAGTCAACTTCCACCGAAAATTTTAATTGCATTTATAAGCCCGTCGTAAAATCGGCTCATACTATATCAAACGCTGAAATGCCTGGCTATGCCCAAGAATATCGATTCAAAGCAGATCAAATTGCTTCATCTTCTCAATCTTCTTACTTTAAAGTTAATGATACAACCTACAAAGAAATTGAACAACGTACTTATCTAAATACGGCAGCTGAAAAAAGATCGATCCTTAAGAAACAAGTACCAGAAGAATACAAGCATTTACCATTCATCACCAAACCCAGTCCTAAAAGAGTATCATTTAAATTACCTGAAAATGAAACTGCTACTCGTACTCAGAAGCCCTCTAGAATTCCAATATTAATTCGGTCAAAACTTGGACTCAATCATATTAGGGAGCCTATTTATACTAAAATTCCCATTGCAAAAGTGCCCAGATCAAATTGCTTAAGCCAATCCTATCCCACTGATGGAGTTTTAAAACTTATACCAGCAGATAATATTCATAATACAAAATCAAGGAATTCAACTCCTAATTATCCAACTTCTTCAATAGCCTCATCAGTCAAATCTGCCGTCGAATCTCATAAGAATTCATCTTCTAAAGGTTCGAAAATTGATATTCAAATTTATCGTGCTGTATTCTGTAGTTCAGGTTTCTATTTAGAACAAATATTTTTAAATTAAATTTAAGTTTAATTAATAACAATACTTTATAAATATAATAATAACTACTTAAAGTTCTATTACAAATAAAATTATTCAATATTAAAATTAATGTCTATGCTAATTTGTTAATTCCCATATCAAATTATCAATTCTTAATCGAAAATTTTTAATGAGAGAAATAAGATGGTCAGATGGGGTAACGTGCTAGAGTACGATCCGTCAGAAACACAATCATGTGGGAAATCCGATCCGTTTTCACGGCCAAAGCAAGCAACTATATTGGGGACCGGATCACATTGTAATGCGGCCCGTGTCAGGGATTAGTCTATCTAAAGACCCCCTTTAAAAATATTCTAGTCGCGAATTAAGCTTCACCGATACCTGGGCTTGTCAGGGGGCTATGACGTAGTCGACCTCCCTCTCCCCTACATTCGTTGCAACCAACAGTAATAATAAAGAAATTTCTGAGGACATGAAACCCAACCATCAGAGAGGGCCCTCTGTCTTCCAATCTTTGTCCAACACCAAAGGAAAGCAAATCCAAACCACAAGGGGTAAAACAGATACTCTTTTCACCATTGCCTCAACTTCGCAAAGCGGTGGAATTGCCAAGGTAAGCTCAGGTAATAAAACCGCTGCTGCCAAGGCTCATTCATTTTCGGTGAAACTTTACTTCTTTAGTCCATGATGTGAGCAGGGCTATCGTTGATTTGACTACAATAGATGAATAGCCTGATTGACTCAGTATTACTCATATTCAGGTATTATCGCGTGTTCAATTAGAATTTACAGCAGCACACAAGTTTCCATCTACCCTGTATGTTTTTGACAGACCCATTTCCAATGAAAGAAATCATTGTCGACAGAGTAGCTCAAAAGATTGATTTTAGTGTTTCTGTTATGTCAAAACAGGCTAATCTCTTTCAATTAAAAAGGGGAAGATTGAAGTTCTTATCCATCATTCTTCACAAAAACAGTGACTAATGCGAAGAATAAAAAGAAATGTTTTAGACCAAGTTTTTATTCAAAAATATTTTTGCAAGAGCAAAACCACTAAACGACTCTGTCATACTTTAATCCAAAGCTCTGCTTTAAAACATACAGTATAATTAAATGTTATGTGCAAGATAAGGGATACGTTATAAAATAGAAGCAGATTTGTTTTTATGAATCTATTTAGTTTGTATTTAATTAAGATATTGAATACATACATACGTATATTCCATTTATTTTAAACAATAAAATTTACAAAAATTATTAATTAAAAAAAAAACAATTTAAACAGCAGTATATCAAACTATTACATAAAAGTCAGTCGTCTAATTTGTAGTTATAGAGCAAAAAAAATTAAAATAAAAAGAAAAGGAACTTCAATAAATTATTTGTACATAACACAGAATTACTTAATTCGTATCTTTGGATTTGATTGTACCATACATTAATACCTTGGCATTAACATTTTTGCAACCCGATTTCATGGGATCTATTGTATTAACAATTTCGTCATAGTCCTCCTCTGTTAGTGAGACATTCTCCAATTCAACTTCTCGTTTGATACAGTCTCTTAATTCATATTGTGTAAATGTTTTAAAATTCACTACACTGCAATCGGGTAATGTTTGCAATAAATCTTTTTGTATCGCATAAGCTTCTGCGGGTAACATTGTATTTAAATTAAATACATAAAATAATACAACACGTTTATGTTGCTTCTTAATTGTATCAGACAATAGTTGATTAATTAGCCCAACGGCGCTGTTGTCGCAAGCATGCAGATTCTCTATGATCAACAAATTTTGTCCACAATCAGAGAGATTTTCAGCAAGTATTCGAATTAAGTGGAATTTTTCAGCTTCATCACTAACGTAGGTATTCCATGCGTACGTGTGTACATTTTCCTGCCAAGGGAAATTCTGCTGCAATGCTCTGATAAAAAGACTTTTTCCCACTCCAACTGGTCCCACAATAGCAATTGCATTAAGATTGCTTTCATTTCTTAAAGCCACTTCAATTTGGCGAATTGCATGATCCTGGTGCAATATATTCTGCTGACGAATACGGCTCAACAATGTTGGAATGTCTAGGTTTTGATCACAATAATTATTTTTACCATGTACTATATCCCAATAATGACTGCGATAGTTTTTAAGAAAGTCCTTGAGTATTTGTTTTGTATTGGAGTTATTTTGCGTTAAATAATGGCCCATTAAGAGAGCAATCGTGAAGGTTACTAATGCTGTGATTATTACAATCCTCTTGCATTTGTTGGCCGAGTTTCCTTTTACTTTGTCACCATCTTCAGAACTTATAAGACGTCGAATTTTTTTACGTTTGACTGCTTTAGGTTTCTGAAATTTTTAGGAATTGAAATTGCGAGATTTAAAGATAAAAAATATTTACAAAAAATATAAACGAATGCAAAAATGTGCCGAAGATTTTACACTGGTCATCCGAAAAAGCAATGTTATGAAAATAAAATTTGTCGCACACTATCCTCTTTCCTTTCTCCTATAACTATCTTTCTGATATTCCAACACAATGTACTGCATTATCGCATAGCGATATGTGTTCTGTGATTAGATCCATTGCCAAAATGATCGAAAACGCCTCTGCTTGGTATAGTAACTGTACTTATCAGGGAGCCTATAGGATACTTTCTTATGACTAACAACAATATAATTTCCACTCCGGATAACCATTAAGAAAACTAATAACACCTTGCCACTTCTCCTGCTCAAAGCAGGCAATTCACAACTTTTTTATGGAAATTGGTTCTTGCGGGAATTTTCTATTCAAGAAACAATCAATATATTTAGGTAGTCTCAACTCAACCCTGGGCAGTACTAAAATTCTGCGGTTTGTATTCATGGACAAAAAACCAGGTTAGTCTGCCTGTGATTAATAAGAAATCAATGATTCATTCAAGCGTCTCTGAATGATGACGACAAGACCACTTGAAAGGCTTTTCATTATAACAGACGAGTTCGCGCACGGCATGCTTCGCTGTGTTCTATTGGGAATTGATCTCCCTATTTCTTCTAGAAAATTGCAGTTTGTCCTTAAAAGTTGAATTTAGAATTTTGGATGTTCGGTACAAGAAATCACTTTCATAAGATTTAATTCCATAATTAATAACTGATTTTACTTCACTTTTTGCACCCACATACATACATAATTGGTCATTACAACCCTTCGTAAGGATTGTGAGACTCTATGTTTGAACCGTGGCCTCACGTCTAATAAGCCAACACACTACCTACTGCGCCCACCATTGTACATAAATTAGCAACAGTAAAGTAATTCTCCTAATTCGTATGCCCAATTTCATTAGCTTTATCAGTTTAATGTTATAAAAATCAAATCAACTAAGATAAAAAAAAATCAATTTACCTCCAAAATGCTACTTCTTTGATGCATTACAACGGCCGTTTTATCCTTCATATCACAATCCATATCACAGTCCATTAAGGAATCTTCTTTCACCACTGAGTCCACTTCCATGATATATAATTTATAACTACTTCTAAATTAATTAATAATTTGTATAGTACATTGGGAAATGTATAAAATTTCACTTAAACCAACTACGAATTTATAGGCAGATCACGGCAAATGAAAACTACTATTGGCGCGTTTGGGGATGTCGTATGTGGAAAAAATTGTTTTTAAAAAACAGCGGTTGCCATACTGTTGTCGTAAGATTACGGATGGGCAGCATTTTTAGTGGTGCCTATTCGTAAACATTTCTTTACAAGTTTCAAAATTGAAATTTTGAAATAGTACTGAACTATAACTGAAAGAGTACCTTTTTGCATCAAATGGTAGTTTTATAAAAATATATTTCTTTATACTTACGTACGGAATGGAATAGAAAAACTATAACGTATACAAAACAAAAACAGTTGATTCCAAATGTAAGGTTTATTCAAACCTGGCTAACCGGGGATAAAGACCTTTGCCATTAGAGAATAAAACATAAAAGAAAGATATTATTCAAAAATTCATTTACAAAATAATTTAAATTTAATTATTTTTTGTATGCAGTTTTCATATTTTAATTTTTTAGAATTTTAAATAAAATGACACCATGGCAACATTGTTTTAATTCAGCAACCATACATATCGGTGAATGCCTCCACTAACAGATGTGAAAATAACTTATTCTAGACACGCACCGTCCAAACCACGACATACATAATTTATGGTAATACAGTACCCATTTCGAATAACGACACTTTGGTGAGTTTCGATTTTATTCACCACACTGGATAAATTCTCCACATTTTGGAAGAACTCATCACACTAGAAACTCACCATACTTCGATTTTATTCACCACACCGGATAAATTCACCACATTTTGTAAAAACTCACCACACTAGAAACTCACCACAACTACAAAATAATGGGCTTAATTTATACTTAATAAACCCGGAAACGGAAAAAGAATCTGCGAATTATTTGTTAAATATATATTTATTTTTTGAACGAACAAAAACGAATTTGATGAAAAAAGTACTGAAATCTTGGCGGGAGTACTGCGGTGTTTTTGAAATGAAAAAGTACTGAAATAAATACAAAAGTACTGAATTTATCAACACTGCACGCGATATTCTTTTTGCACAAGAATAAATTTGTAAATAAACAAAAATTAGAATTTAAGTCGTCTGTGTTAAATAGTTTTAATCTTTTACAAATAAAATAACAATGGAAATGTAAGTGGTTATATTTCTACAGTAAATATAGCAACCAATGTGGATACATTTTTTGCATTTTAGTGTTAATCCCTGCTTTTCGGTAATCTGTAATTATGAAGTAATGGAGGCTTTGAAAAATATTAAGGACACCAAAAAGAAGTACGGTTTAAGAAATTTGGCCACCATCACCTATGAAACATTGCAATATTTGGAAGATTCCCCCTGTAAACATCAAACTCGTGAAACAATTATTGCTTTCATCAATGAAATGCAACAGTACAAACTGACTACGAATGAATGCCTAATGATGGTTAATGATCCACCTTCAAGTGCTTTGCATATACAATTGGTTAGTGGAACTTTAGATTTATTACTAACTGGAGATTTATGACTTCTTATGTTTTATATCTATTACACAGCTCATAGAGGACAGTGAAGAACGTTTAACCGAGGAACAGGTTAATAACATCATTGAACTAACAAAAAAATATTTTCCTGGACCGCCACAAGAGGCCAATTGAAAAAGAATTTTGTTTTAAAAATTCTTTTATATTTTACGACTGTGGTCAAATAAAAACACTAATGCTTGAAACAATTGTTTTATTCTTTTAATTTCTATATTTCCTACTTCAATACAGCGAAGAATCCTATGAGGTTTTCAGAATTCGGGAAGTCGTTGGTTTTTCTATTCAAGAGAATTCTTATCTGAATTTTTTACTTTAAACTGATAATTCAGTTTTAAATCTATAGACTTTTATATATCATCATATCGTAAAATGGTCTTGTGGATTAATTAATAAAAATTTAAATGATAGAATTTAAATGTGTAATAAATACAAATTTACGTAATGATGTTCCATTAAAAACAATAGTTGGTTGCGACACTTATATTCGATTTATTTTAGTTTACTAGATGGAACCAATACAATTCATTAATTTTTTTGAGAAGACTATTTTTATTAAATTTAAGCACATGTTTACGTTACAACGATGTTTACATTAATATCCATATTATTGACTAAATACAGGCAAGTTTTCTTTAAAATTGCGCTTTTATTTAGTTTCTGCTAACTGTGTTTGTAAAGTAATGAAAGCTGTTTTTTATTTTACTGATTTAATAAAATTTACGGCAGTATAGTTTAACGTTTTTGATCTCCTAAATCTTCAATATAATCAGGATCAATTTCTGGCCATTTGTCAGGGATAACATCGAAGAGATCATCTTTGACATCGCCCTGAATAACAATTTCGTCCTCGCCGGTTACTGAGGAACCGCAAGCAAATTTGGAACCAAAGAATTTTGCGGCCACTTTTAAATCGATTTCTATTTTATTAAAATGAAAATCATTAAAATAAACATTTGTTTTTTACGAAATATCTAAATATCCTTACCAAATGTACTCAAGCCAGTAACTACTGTAACAGACTTCTTTTTGCCTCTTGGCGCCCGAGAGACTGTAATACGTTTGTTGACCTCTTCCTTTTTCTTGATTTTCATCAAACCTTTACCACCACGTTTTTGTCTCTTCTTGTCATCATCTGTACCATCACCGGCTTCTTCTTCTAACTTGACACGTTCGAATTCTGTAGGTAAATTCTTCTCCAGCCAGGCCTTGCATTTTTCATACTCGGGATAATATTCGCAATACTAAGGAAAGGCATTAAACCGTAAAATAAGCGTTTTCATTACCGCTTTGTTTAAAGGACTCACCTCAATGGGCATGGAACAATTACCACAATACTGTACTATTAAAGGATAATTGACACCTTCACGAGGACCTAATTTAAGGCGATCGGCTACAGGATTTGTTGCTACTTCTGTCATGTTTATTTGTGCTTTAATATTTTCTTGGGAAAAATGATTATTTATTGCAAAAATTTGTGGATTAAACCTAAAAAGCAAATCCTAACGAACAGCTGTCAGGCTTTGTTTTCATAGATGAAAGCATTTATATATATTAAAATTAAAATGTGGCAGTTTGTGTCGGTAACGAAGTTTCATTACGGTGGGCTTATAAGAACTAAATCAATGACAGCTATTTTTTTTTTTTAGATTTTAAGTTCCAGTGAGGCTTTAAAGCTGAATTTCCGTCTTAGAGAGTTATCTGTTACTTTAATTACCTAGTGGCTTTAATATAAATGCAGCAGTTTGTTTTCGGATAGTGTTTCTTAATGTATTATGTTTACTGTTGCTGCTTTTCAGTTGACAACCACTTATACGTTTTCAAAGAAATAACCTTTTATATAGCTCAAATACCTTCTTCATAATAGTTTGCTTTTGCATATGATTTAAACTTGCCGCCAGTCAGCTGTTATTTTCTTTACAAGAATATTAGAGATTTTTTGTTTAACAATATAATGTTGTAAATAAATAATTAAATACAAAAAATATGCAAACGAACAACAAACAATACTACGAGGGATGCGGCAAGGAAGGACAAATACGCTGCATTTTCCTAAGTGAGTTCCATGCCACTGCTGGCTCCAAAATAAGCTGTCAGGTAATTTTGTAATAAATTAGTTTTAAAACAAATATTTAATGGTTCGATATAGGTACCGCCTGATTATGTTCCCAAAGATATATTTGATGCCATAAGTGTTTATATTATACCCAAACCCCATTTGCAAAGATGCATTTTGACTGTAAATGCGATGGATATGAAAATTGTCGGCTATCCAGTGGGCATAGAGGATCAACAGAAATATGCTCGTAATGCGTTTCTGTTCAACTTGTGTTTTGTATGCGATTCATGGGCTCGATCTGTACAATATGAACCGGTGGTTAAAAAGTTGTCTGAATATTTGGTGAGTCCCTAAGAGATTGTAAAAAATTATAAATTTGTTAGGCCTATATTTTTGCAGATTATGATGGAAGAGGAAAGTTGTTTTCTATCCAAGGAAGACGATAATAAAATCAAATTAAAAAAAATATTTGAAACTGTTATAAATGACTTAAACGAAAAAAAAGTCACCACAATTGTCGGTAAGAGAATTAATTTAGAAACTAACTAGACTAGATAAGATCTTATTAGAATATGAATAAGTTTTCAATATTATTTTCTTAATATTTGATAGAGGGTGACACTACAATTTACTTGAAAATTGTCACACATAAACCTGATCCTCCAGTGGTGAAAGATCACATGGTACCGCTTCTCTTGGTAGACTATAAAAATACACCATTAGAAAATTGGGATTTAACCACACAACAAGTATGTATATATTTTCTTTATTAAAACATTATAAAAAATGATTAATATCCCTAAATATGTTGTCTTTACCTAGATATTACCCTATATAAATGGCATAAATCATATTGCACGTATAGCAGCGGAAGCTGACGTTGAAACTAATTTAGTAAAGTCTTGTGTTCAAAATCTAGTTTACTATGGTGTTGTACAACTTCTGCCAATACTAAAGTACAGCAATGTTTACATGACTCAGAATCTTAAAAGTCTTATTCAAAGTTCGTCATTGACAAATGCTTGTCGCAAATATGTAGCCCTCAATCCAGATAAGGCTGCGAAACCCACTATACAGAAAATATTTCAATTTTATGCATCGATGACACATGGCGTAACCTTAAGGGCAATATGTCAAAGACTGTCTCCACAAAATCATAATATTGATGAAAGAAAATTGGTAATCTTTGGTTTGCAGCATAAGTTTATACGTTGTATTCATAAGTATCCGGTATTTACTGGTTCTGTGCCTTCGGGTAGACAAAAAATGTACACGGGTCTATCGAATTTTGATGAAATATGCTGTAAGACGGGTCTGTCGCCATCTAGTATAGAGAAGGATATAGATAAGGATACAAATGTTACTGTTATTTGGAAATAAATAGGTTTGTATGAATTTTTAATTGTTTATTAAAGCATTTTATAGCATGTTCTTTAAATTGAATATTTTTGTAACTGTTTTTATGACGTTAAAGTATTTAGAATAAAACAAATCTGTAGAACGTTATGAACATTTTTAAATCTCAATTTCTAGTTAAAAGCACAATTGCTTTCTAATCCTTTGAACACTGAATGCTTTGTTCTGGTCGAAGCTAAGCTAAATGTCTCAGATTTTATTGTTCAATCTTAAAAAATTGAGAACTATTTCATAGAAATATAATTTAGTTTGTGTTTTAAACTGGTTTTTTAAATTAATTCCTTATTTAAGATATAAATTAGACAAACTGTGGGTCAATACAAATTTTTTTTAGCCAAATCTTTTTTTAAATACTTTGTCTCTTAAGTTCGAAGTTTTTTTTTCGAGGAGAGTTTAATTTTCGTTTATCGTTAAAAAATATTTGAAGTCCACTACCAAATTTTTTCAATAATCAAGCCTGAGGATTTTGCTCTTAAGCTTTACCAGGGTTGGTTGATCCCTCTGCAACGTTGACACCTAGGGGAATTCAGCGTAGGAAAACATCCGAACAGGTTCGAATAAAAAATAATTTTCTCAAACGAAGTTCGTTTTCATGCATAAGAGCACATAAACAAAATAATTAAACTGTCGTTTGGAAAATCCAAGCTGATACATAGGTAACTCTTTACATTCGTCCCGTGTTATCTGATGATGTCGTTGGTTCATTTCTTCAACTACTTTAGCGGATTTCTATGTATATTTCGTAAAGTTCTCACCTTTTTCTTTAGCTAATTGCTGGCAGATATCCAGAGCAGTAGACTTGATTAATGAACGCCCTACCTAAGACTATTAACTACGCCAGCACAGTAGAGAGGTTAATATACTAGAACGCCAAATTGTACTTATAAAATAGCTTAAGAATGCAATTTTATAAAAGCAATTAATATTACAAAAATAATATAATAAAGCTGAAGTTAATTGTATTAAAGAACAACAAGGGTCAATGTGTTGGCGTTGTTGGAAAACATCCGAACAAGTTCGAATAAAAAATAATTTTCTCAAACTAAGTTCGTTTTCATGCATAAGAGCATATAAACAAAATAATTAAACTGTCGTTTGGAAAATCCAAGCCGATACGTAGGCAACTCTTTACATTCCTCCCGTGTTATCTGATGATGTCGTTGGTTCATTTCTGCAACTACTTCAGCGGATTTCTATGTATATTTCGTAAAGTTCTCACCTTTTTCTTTAGCTAATTGCTGGCAGATATCCAGAGCAGTAGACTTGATTAATGAACGCCCTACCTAAGACTATTAACTACGCCAGCACAGTAGAGAGGTTAATATACTAGAACGCCAAATTGTACTTATAAAATAGCTTAAGTATGCAATTTTATAAAAGCAATTAATATTACAAAAATAATATAATAAAGCTGAAGTTAATTGTATTAAAGAACAACAAGGGTCAATGTGTTGGCGTACTTTTAAATATTTTTTTTATTTAAATTATCGCATACAGCATGGGTGGTTTGATAAGACGTTAATAATCCTGACTAAAGGCTTGTATGTTAAAACCACTAATCATACCTGTTACATTATCATTATTCAGAAATTATAGTCTCTCCAACACAGAATAATGTATACTAGAAAATATATTTCCATAAAAATATGTAGTATCATTCGAAGAAGAATTCAATCTAATGTAAAAAAGAATATAAAGAAATTCTTGTATGTATAGCTCTGCTAATGTCAATGTTTACATCTTTACAGTAAATTGTTCTTCCACTTCATATTTGATCATAAAAATTGTATGATTGAACAAGTATCATCCAACCACTTAATTGCTATAAATGAGGTTTATAAGCTATTATGCTTTATTTTTTTTATTTTAAAATGGTGCACTTGATGCCAACCTATTGGATATTTGTTTAATTCAATCAATTGGAAATAAAACAAAGAACACAAACTATAAGGACAGACTTCATTTGTGGTAACATTTGTTACATTTTTCAGAACGATCAAATTGAGAGTTTGAATTTTGAAAATACAACATTTCGAACGATTAATGGAGAGAATTGTTAAAGAGCGAATTTTAATATTTTTACAATAAGAAAAATAAATAAAAAAAATAGCAACTACTCTACTTTCAAAAGTATCTACAATGAATTTCACATTGAAAGAGAATAAGTAATGGCATGAATACATTGGCTATGGAGAAGTATATTCAGTTTTTTAATAGCATTCGGTCGGATAGCATGTGTGCGGATAGTTAGACTTTAATGCGGAACGGTGCTAACAAATTAAAGAGGCCGGTTTAGTTTTTTTGCTTTGTGACGAATGTACATATATGAGAACCGACTCTACTTATATATTAAAAAATTCTTATACGATTTTTTTTTATAAACAAGTATAAGAGTTTTCCTTGTTTTATGTACTCCTGTGTTATGTTTTCTTTTATAATTAAAACACGATCGTAATACAACTATTAAATGTGTTTAATAATGGTTCTTGTTGAGCGCTGGCCATATTCATAAATAATTTATAAACAAATAAAGAATAAAAACAATACTATACACAGTTCATAGTGTTAGTAACAAATAAATTATGTCTGTCTGTCTTTGTGTGTAAATAAATAATAATTTTTGTTGTGTTGTGAATCATCTGTTTAATAGAAATGTGGAAAATATGAAATAAAACCTAAAACGAAAGAAACGAAAAAAAAAAATAAACAAAAAAAAAAAAATCAAAAAATTAAAGATACTTCATGAAAATTTATATAAAAAAATGTGTACATTTAGCAACTTTTAGGAAATCTGAAGTAAAATTACAAAAAAAAAAGAAAAAGTTATCAAGTACATGCGAAAAACCTAAATACAGACAAACAGACGCAACTATTCAACTGCCAGACAGTCTGTGTTAATGATCTCTCTTGTAAATTTCTTACTTTTCACATAGTAGTGCCTCACTACACTTAATATGTCATTAAAAATATAATTTTCAGTTTTTATTTTTCTCAAAAACACATATTGAAGAAGAAAAAAAAAATTGTGACAAGTTTATGATTTATTCAGTATAAAAACGAAATTGTCACAGCAGCAACAAAAAAAGGTAAATTAAAATAATTAAAATTTACTTTAAAATTTTATACTTTTAAAGAGACTAGTGTTGTGTAAATAAACATTTGTATGGGTTCGTTTCGTTGCCGTTGTCATTTTCATTTTCTATGATTGTTATTCAATTCTATTCTATTGTGTTTAGACTGTAAACTCTATACATTAATCATTCAATCTTTTTGCTATTGTTAAACACATACAGACATTCAATTCAATTAATAATAATAATGAAAAAAAAAAAAAAAAAATATAGAAACAAAAAACAATAACATGCATATTACAACACTACAATCAATGCACACACCCGCATTCTTCAATACTGTATTTGATTACAAAAAGTCATCGGTTTTCAATTGTGTTTTCTGAGATTCATTTACAAATTTGGGATTGTCGCTGCTCTTTTTGTTATCACGAAATCAAACATTATTGTCAAATGAAATTGAACTGATTTTTTTCTAACGGTTGGCTTCAAATGGCATTATTAAGTTTTCAGATTGTCTGTTTGCATTTTGTTTTATAACCGATAGAAAAATTATACCCAATGATAATTGAATATACAGGTTCTATCAAGTTTAGCTTAATTGTAGAATCTTTATTTTACAGATATAGATATAGGGTATTTTGTTCGCATACACCTGCGACTAAGGAAAATCTTACCGGATCCAATCGCATGCTCTCGGTGACCTGTTCACATCACTTTCACGTAAGATGATTATGTCCTGAAATCCCTGGTACAGAATATCCAACGTGACATGAGCTGTGTGGCAAGAAGCGCTATTCTGTTAAAATCACGTTTACAATTCTGGCCGAAAGAAGTTGGTCGTCCTGCCAACTTTTACAGAAGTCATTGGACCGGTGGCCAAGACCAATAGGCCTCGGAGTAGTACCTAAAATGCAATGTCCAGTAATAACACTGAAAACTGCGCTTAGCATGTTTCTTCGGAGTTTAGGCATACTTTCCGTACACCCTTCATTTAGCCTTGGCCAAATTTGATGCCCGTGTTTGATGTTTATCAAGCTGCCTTAACGGAATGTATACTTCATTGTTAATTATAAGCATGTTCTCAATTTATCCGGTCTTGATTTTCTCCAAAATTACCATATGTTCCGATACCCATGTAATGTTAAAATCATACCGCTCTCTTATCTCGTTGAGAGACTCGCGATAACCGAAGATTATCCAAACGAAAAATTAATGTCAGATTCAATAAAAGTAAACTTGTTTAATTTAACTGACAGTATATTTTTACGAATACCTTCACTTATTTAGTAATGTTTTATTTTTAGTTCGAATTACTATTTTCGTGTCACAATATGCTTTACTTATATTGAACCTGAAGAAAATGAACACAAAAAGGATTCTCATTAAACATTTTTTGATAGTTTTTGAGTTCAAATTTTAGATTAGGGTGCCTATACTTTATTGAACACTATTGCTTATCGCAGTGTATATATTTTTTGTATAAAAAAATTGTTTTTAATTGTATTCATACTTAGTTTTTATCTCATTGAGATAATATTTCCTTTCTATATCTTAATTTTGTTTCATTACAAGATCATTCTATGGGTATGAAGATTGTTTTTTTTTTATTTTGATTTTAAATATTCGCATTTTAAATGGTTTCTTTAGCCTTTAAAATTCCTTTTGAGACTTTATTTATTGTTATTTAAAATTTTTCATTCAGTGTTATTTGTGAAACCACATCCATTTGTAAATGTTTTTATTTGAATAGATTAAAAAGTAAACATCGTATAAAACGTGCTATTTTTTAATATTATTTGACACAATTATTACTTACATATGTACGTATATACATACATACATACGGTGTGTACATGAAAACAGATACATAGTACGTATATGTATATATTTAAAGATTAACATGATATATACACATATATGAGAGTACATATTACACACAGTTTTTCGATTAGAGTATTTTAGTCATGAATGATTGAATGAATGAATGGAACTACGTTATATATGACGTTTTAGCTATATTATGTTATCAGTGTTTATGATAAACAATTGTATCCACACCTGTTGATATGTAGGCCACCAATCTAACTTTTTCTTTATCATTACATCTTTATAACAATGCTCAGAAAAGCAAAAAGGAAAAAACAGCGATAATTATTGTTCGGACAAAAAGTTCTGTAGAATGATTTGCCTTTATATTTTGAAAATTAATTATCGTAGTTACTACTCTGTTTTTCTTTGTAATCTATGTAAAGGAAGTACGTATATTCTACTGAATATTTGTAAAACAAAATATTACTATATGTTGCCACTTAACAAGCTCTGGTTATATTTACTCTTACATATATACATAATTTGGTTATTACAACCCTTCAGTCAGGATTAGAACCTAGCTTCTCATATCACTTATGTTGTGTGTGCTTAATTTTACAGAAGACTGCTGAGAGGAAGTCTTCGAAAGAAATGTTTGCTTCTGTTTCGTTTCGCTGGAGATGGCTGACCTAGGTTTTGAACCGTGAGCTTATTATTATATAACGGTTGAGTTTTTACTATTTGATTTTTCTTTGCATTATTTAGTGTAAAAAAAGATTCGTGACATGTAACAATGACAAAAATGTTAATTTGATTCCACTGGAATATTTCTTATGAGCATACGTGAAGTCTCTCGTTTACAGGGACAAGCAATTATTCCAGTCCTGGAAAACAACATTACAGCTACCTCTGATGAGATACCGGCCAAAATGTTAAAAAAAAGTGTACCAAAATAGGAGCTTAGGGGGGGGGGGGGGTGGACCATCTATTTTTCAATTTTAGCCCAAATGTCTATTCCTTCGTTCCAAACCTGATTAAGTTTTTGGCATTTGTTGCTAAACTTGACGATTACATTTAAAGAAACATGAAAACGAGATATCACGTAATACGGCCGCAACGTTCGATTTACTAAAAACGAGATTTCTCGTGCCCCGTATACAATGTGTTAACACAATAGCGGTACAATAATTTTCTCTAGCAGCGTATACGAGTATGTATTAACAAATTTATTAATTATCATGCGAAAAATATTTAAAACATACATAGCTACTTTAGCTAATGTTTTCGAAAGTAGTTATTAAAGCTTTATTACCGTTAGGGTCTTTTAAATCATGTTAAATGCATCATACAACACTACAATATTATTTTTTAATTTTAATTATTTAAAATTTTTAATCTTCAAAATTTTATTTTTTTATTGGCGAAATACAAAAGTTTGTGCCCTTTGGCTTTAACAAATGGTAATTGATTTAAAAATCGAAATTAAAATTTCAAAATTATTTTGAGGTAAAAGTTCAAAGCTGTTACATGCATATAAGTATACATATACATACATATACTATATATGTATGTCAGTTGAAAAGAGATTAAAAACATATTTACATACATACATAGGGTTATATAATTCAGATAGTGGGCAAAATATTTGGAAAACAATACGGGCACAAAGACAATGAATTCGCAACAGCACAACATGTAACAGAAAGTAGGTAAACGATAAAAAACGACAACATCAACAAAGAAAACAATAATAAAGTGGTTTGACAACATTTTTCTAAACCACATCTTTTAACACTTCTCTGAGTTCAAAAATAAGAAGAGAGTGAATTGAGAAACATTAAAAACACCACCTGATCACGGGCTAAACTATACAATGCCATAATAATTACTCTTGTGTTTTAAAATAACAAAACTGAGATTTATATGTATTTATAAACATGTTTACGAGTACTCCACTGTGTACATTCTGTATGAATGTATATAAACATTATAAGTTTGAACATTACGAGGCATATATTTACTTTGAAAGGTGGCCAAAATAGACTGACAATGTTTAATCGTGTCTTAAGAGTTTGGTGAACATCTTCTTTTTTTTATAATAATAGTCCTTGCCCGCCTTCATACTGAGGATGTTTATTCAGACTATAAAAAGGGATTACCTTCGATATTGATTTCCCCCATGTTATCAGAGGTCGAACTTCCTTTATAATCCCTTGTGGGTTGTATTCTAAAGCCTCTTAGCATATTTCAATTGATAATTCATCGTGAGCTGAATATACTCCATGAGTTAAGATACTCAAGAAAAGTTTTTAAGCGATCCCCGGGGAATTCGCAGAATGATCCAAGATCAGGTTGAGGAGAACTCTTGATGTATGTAATTGGAGTAGTTGCACACTACGTCCAGTACAAACAGAGAAAGCATGTGATGTAGAACGCATTCTTGTCATACATTGATAATTATGTATGTTAAAGAGTTTGGACAGTTTACAACTGAAATAAAATCATTGCAAAATGATGAAGAACATAAAATATGGTTTGAACATAAAATTTATTTTTTGCAATAAAAGATCAAATCAACCGAATTTTAGTCTTAATAAAAATTTGGAAATTTTCTCTTCTTCAAATGTTTGATGTTCGTTACTTAAATAGATCACACTCTTGGTTGCATAATGCTCCTAATTTTGCCAACAATTAAATCAAAAAGAGTTTCTAATCGTTTGTAGGTGCTGCTTCGTCATGTAACTTTGCATGAACACAAATCATAAGTAGCTTCCTGTAAATTTAAATTCATTTTCAATGAATCAAATTTATTTAATGCCTCTTATTTAATTAGTGGATATCTTTCTGTAAAATACAAAAAATCTTTTCTTTCTGTATTGTTGTAGAAAACGCAGCCACCTTGTTTTAATTTACTTTGGAATATTGTTTCACTACTCTTGTGTTCAGAGTACTTGGATGGATGTCTGTCCTAAAGAGTAATTATAAAGTCTAAACACGTTTAGGACTTGGGAAAGGCAAAAAAAAAAGCTGAATACATTCTTAGAAATATTTCTAATAAAGAAACAAACAAAAAAATTGGACAATGTAGAGTTGTCTTGCAGTAGCTGGCTGCGGTTACTGTAAACCTTTAAATTTATGTAGTTGCGGTATAGTATTCGTATTAACTACTCAATACACCCTGAGTTACACCCAACATTTTTGTAATTCTAAGGTCTCTAGTTCATCGAGTATGTGTTAGATATTATAAATGAGTTTTAATTAAAAAAAAATTGTAAATACGTAAAGTTGTTTATCGCTGTATGTATTATGTAGTAACATATCATTTAGTTTTTCATACTCGTACTTAGCATCTATTGTACTATATATTCATAGGTATACGATTGGGTTTATGCTTTTTGCTTTTATAAAACTGTTCTCTAAACTTAAAAATAGAAACGTGTCAAACGAGTTTTGTTTTTAAATAATTTTAATTATTTGTTATGAATTATGTACATTTAAATTGTGTTGACAGTTTTTAGATTTTCTGGGATCAACTCATAGCATAGTCTTGTTAAAAAAATTTATTTTCGGTCTTATGCGATCGTTTTTTACAAATCGTTATTAAATCACCTCAATAAGTTAGTCTTTTGTAATTAATAATTTACCCATATAAAGGTTGAATAATACCAAAAACTGTTACGAAGTCGTTACACGGCACCCATGTTACGAAAAGCTTTCCCATATTCAGTTGTACATAATTGCCTGCTTTTAGGGCCACAACGAAATTCAGTAAGACACTTCTTTACCATCGAAATTGATGATACAGGATTCCCATTGTAATTACTAAGCTTAGATTTGGTTGAACTCAAGATATTTTTCCCGCAAAATATAAAAAGTACACAAAGTTAGTTTGTTTTTTAAATTTGCTTTCAATGGCTAACAAACACAAGTAGCTCGTTTACATTTGGTCTGGAAAATGTAAATTGAAAATGTTAACTGACAGATGCCTGTTGCCAGAATGCTTGTATTTACTCTTTCTTTATAAATAACGTACTTATTAATCCACCCTAATGCGATGTTCTTTGTTGGTGTTATCACCTCTGGATTGCCTAGCACTACCTGAATGAATTGGTTGATATGGAGTTAAATTTTAAATTTCGAAAACCATGACAATTATTTTCACATATGGATTGCTCGGGTTTGTAGTCATGAAGTTTAAGCGCTACCCTACGTTACATCGACACAGAATATTACTAGAGCGTCTTAAAAACTTAAAAAAACTGTGGAAAATAATTTATGATTTTTGATTTGACTTTTCGAAGTCTATAAAAAACATTGCTAAACAGCTAGAAGAAATATATCAATACATCTCATTAGAATTGTCTTTTCCAAAAATATAAGTTAGGTGTGAAGCGTAATTCATTTCTACAATTATGGAAAACATTTCGTGGCTTTTATCTGTAAATAATTTTTTACACCATCCCGTAGAGTTTGGATAAAATCTAAATTCATTCTATTAGAATTTCCTTTAAAAATAGTAAAGCTAGGTTTGCGTCTAATACAGCTCAACATATTTTATTTTGTATTAGCAGATTATACCCGGCGTTGCGCGGTTATGTAGTTTGGATTAGTTTAAAAAATGAAAAATGTTTTTAAATTAAAAAACAAAACAGTGAATATTTGTTGTTGTTAAAGAAATTTAAAAATTTTTATTATTAACGCTTAAAAAAATACAAAAATCAGTAACTTAAGTATATATATAACAGGCATCGTTTGGGAGGTATTTCTACAAAAAAGGTGGCCATGGGACACACTATTGTATAAATTTTTCTTTAAATTAAAAAAAAAAAATATTATTCGGTCATTTTTGCATTAAAAATAACAATAAATAAAAAACCGGTTTATCGGTTTCGAAACCGGTTTCTTAAAAAATTCAATTTTTCAAATTATTCGGAAACCGGTTTAACACAACCCAGTTTTTTGAATACTCTAAGTCCTAAATATAAATGCACTCAATTTGCCCGTTTTTCGTCCATTTCCCCCTTTTTGGACCCCTTTTGTTCCAACTTTATAAACGAAACACCTAAAATAGCAATTTGGGAAACTTAACCAAGCTAAATTGTAAAAAATACCTTTAAAACAGATAAAATACAGCATTTATGCATAAAGTACTAATTTTTGCACATTTTTTCTCCCTTTGTCCCATTTTTTTCCCCTTTGGGTCAAAATTTTGTAAAGATTTATTGCCTATAACCTGCACCGACAAAAGCTCGACCAATATCTTAAATTTCAAGAAAATCGGTCCAGGCGTTCAGGCTGATTGGCTATGCACTCAATTTGCCCGTTTTTGGCCCCTTTCCCCCTTTTTGGACCCCTTTTGGTTCAACTTTAGAAACGGAACACCTTCAATAGCTATTTGGGAAACTTAACCAAGCTAAATCGTAAAAAAATACCTTTAAAACAGATAAAATACAGCATTTATGCATAAAAGTACTAATTTTTGCCCATTTTTTTCTCCCTTTGTCCCATTTTTTCTCCCCTTTTGGTCAAAATTGTTTAAAGATTTATAGCCTATAACCTGCACCGACAAAAGCTCGATCTATATCCCAAATTTCAAGAAAATCGGTCCAGGCGTTCAGGCGTGATTGGCTAACAAACAAAAAAACAGACTTACAGAAAGATTTATAATATATATTAGGATTCCATTTGAACAAATCTTAAATTGATTTTGCAATTATAAGCGTAATATGTACATATCACATACGATTCTATTGTATAGGAAACGGTGTTTAGTAAATTACCAAATTTAAAATTTCAATTGCCATCCATCAACTTGATCTTGTTTGAATTATTTTCATTCATTTATAAAATTTAAATCAATCAAACAATCAATAAATATTTTAAATTTACTACATCGCACTTACAGCATCTCTTAATGTGTGGTAAAATTGTTCATGCACGAACAAAAGCATTTTTACCCTGTGATACGCGATACTTCCTTTTCATATAAATTGCTGAAATCCATTATCATTATTCACCAAAAGTTGAATAAAATATCTTGTCTGCCTTGCAGTTTTATTTTTTCTTTTATTTTTCACTTATTGTTTATAACTTTTTATAGAATATTTGATAAGAAAAATATTAAATATAAATTTATTGTACATTTACTTACGAATGAAAACTTAAACCGCTGACTTTAGTGAACAGAGAAGAACACAAATATAGCAATAATTTTGTAATGGAACTACATACATTACTGGCGAATGTTGCAAACTTAATTGTTTAATAACAAATTCAAATCTATTAACTTCGGATACACTTTCCGAGAAAAGATTTTTGTGCAATCTCTGTACTTTTAAAGAAATCTTTGTTTTAAATAAATTTTATTGCCTTTTATTCTCTTGTTTATTAACTATTATTAAACAATCTATTATATTCGTTTCTTCTTTTTACCGGGAAATCATAAAACAATACATGAGTAATTGCAATATTTTTACATTATCAGCACATGTAACGCAACTATGTATATGTTGTAAAAAATTATAAACTTTATGTGTTTATGTCCAACAATTATATATTAAATAAAAATAAAAAAAAATACAATTGTTAAACGAATATTTAAAGAAAAATAGCTTATTTAGGGGTTTTTTTTTGTTCACGGCAAGATAGCAAAAATTAAATCACGCTAAATTTTCATAAATTTGATGAACATAGCTCAATATCGTTCTAAGTTTATGCAGCTTAAAATGACAAACTGATATTTTCTAAAGTATTGTATTTAGTAATGTGTTAAAGATACAACGTCTGCCATATCCATAAACCGCAATGAGAATTTATAAATTAGAGATATTCACAATGAATTGCAAATAATAAAAGTAAAATAACAAAGAAGTTACGTTAAATTCCAGAATAACAGAAATAAAAACTACGATATGAAATGAAAGGAAGACGAAGTTTAACCTTTAAATTTTACAAAAAAAAAACAAAAAAAAAAGAAAAATACAATTTGCTTACTGGAGATAATAAAGTTGAATAATCAAGTATTTTCACCAAATATACATACATACATAATTGGTCATTACAACCCTTCAGTCAGGATTACGACCTAGCTTCTCACACCACTTATGTTGTGTGCGTTAATTTTATACATGAGTGGCGGGACCTACAGTTTAAAGTCGACTCCGAACGACAGTTTTTTGAGAAGCTTTTCATGGCAATTTTATTTACTCTCAGAGTTTTTGCCAGAAATCTGCTGAGAGGAAGTCGCCGAAGAAATATTTTCATATTTTTCGTTTTGATGTCTGACCTGGGATTCGAACTCGGGCCTTCAGTCTAATAAGCCAACACACTACCTACTAGACTACGGCGACTTCACCAAATATGCATTCCATAAATCTGGCGAAATACGATAAAATTTAAAAAGGTGTGGTTTTCGTACCTAATGGGTTGGATAGCTTGGATCAAGGACTCCAAAACAGATTTCTTTACGGTTGGACGTTACTTAAGACCGGAGATATAGGTGACAAAGATAATTGTTTTTAAATTAGCAAAAAAAAAAAATTAGCAAAATAAAGGGGTAATCTGAAAAAAATGGACCTACGACATTTTGTTGTATCTATAATATGTATATAAACGCAAATTAACTCAATGAGAATTATTAAAAGTATTAAATTTTATTTTTACTTACATATATAAAAAAAAGTTAGCTTCGTCGCCTATATCTTCGGTCCCAAGTAAAGCTCGATTCTAAGGAAAACTGTTTTGTAATCCTTGATTCTATCCAGCCCATTAGGTCCGATACCACCACAATTCCATTTTTTATTTTATTTTATTTTGTAGAATTTATGAAGGGTGTTTGGGTTAAAAAATCCTGACCTAGTGGCTGGTTTTACTTGCTATGCTGATAATTTTATGAAAGCATGGATTTTATATATATTATATCTTACAAGAGAAGTTCTGTGAAAAAATTTATTGCTTCTACATAAGTTGTTGTAAGTTATTTGTGGTCTTTGCCGTGTGTATTCAGAATAAATTTAATGCAAGTTAAATTACCCATTTTTCTTTTCCGAAAAGTGAAATTTGTGTGAGATAATTTGTTTGCTCTTCAGGAGAGAGCATTGTTGCACCTACATTCGGAAATCACGTGAATTATGTTGTTAGCATATACGTACGTCCTCATGAGAGTTATCAGTCCCTTCAGAGATACCTGACATTCTTGCACAATCTTCAATGTGAATAAATTCCCAGATCCTGCTTTGTCGCGCGATTTTAGCCGATTCTGGTATATTGGGATGACGATATCTAGTAGAGAACGCTGCAAGATTACTAAGCACTACGCCCAACACAACAACTCAATATATTTACAGACAAGAATGCATGGCAGCCCCATCCATCTAATAACTGCTGGAGAAAAAAAACTTGATTAATAAAACTCAAATGCGAACAATAAAAAATTAAGAGTTTCTTGTTACTTAATAATCAAACGTTTATTCGGATTAAATCTACCCATAATAGGACATTATGACAGTCAGACATTGGATAGCCTAAATCTGCTATGTCGAAAATTTTCAAGAAGGAGCTCAATTCTTTTTAAAATAGAAGTTATCGAATAAAGATAAGACAAAAACAAAAAGAAAAAACAACTCTGCTCCGCTATTTCTATTATTCCATCTCTTACTGAATGTCCATAATGACAAATGTAACGACAATAACTCTGCATAATTGAATAATATGGACTAAGGGTCTATGAACTTCTGACCGACCCATAAACAAAGAATCACAAGACGATTTCATAACTTCATAAAGTATGAGTGAGTGGATGTTTTTGCTAATTTTTACAATAACAAAATAATGCTGCTGGAATTTCTGCTTTAGAACAATTATGAATACAATTATGAAAACAATTTACAGAGTAATGGTGGTGTCCTTAATTTGTCGGCGAGTGAGATGTGTGTGAGTGATAATGATGTTTTTGTTTGTTTTTATCAAAACACAGTCACTAAACTGAAAATAAACAACAACAGACGCTTACTATCAACAAAAGTCTACAATAACAACTACAATAATAAAAATAAATTTTTGCTAATTTAAATGTAAACCAACGACGGTTTAAAGGGAAGGAATAAAAAGTGAAATAAATGAAAAAGTGGTTTTTATTTACTCGTCATTTCACTTCTCTTGCATTTAATTTTTTTTTTCTTGAAATTTTAAATCTTAACGAGAGTGTTTAAAAATGTCTTAAATTACAAAAAAAAATAAACAAAATAAATATTTAAAGACATTGAACCGATTATACGCTAAATTTAGTTCATTCTTCTGCAGTGAGTGAGAAAAATAAAAAAAAGCGAAATTTAAATCGTAGTTGGTCAAGTATGGGCGCGCAGTTATTTTCTTTTTTGAAAATTGTATATGTATAAAAGTACTTAAATTTCTTTGAATAAAAAAATTTATTTTGGATGACTCATGAAACAACAACACAAATCAAAATAAAAGTAAGAAAAAAAAGAAAAAAAAAAATTAAATAATAATCAAAACCACTACATATTCATGCATATTTTATGTACATATGTATGTGAAAAAAATACACAGCGTTGTTAAAAATAATAGAATAAGCCGCAACATATCACTCAATTAAATATATATGTATATTAATAGAATAGAATATTATGAAGTTTTCCTTTACAGTACATATAGTCATTTGTATTAGGCTTTTATGTTGAAATTTTTTTTCCCAAAATCAGGCAGGCAAAAAATAAAATGAGGTTTTAAAAATTAAAAAAAAAAATTATCATGTTAAAAAAAATATACAGATAAGAAGTAAGAATGTGCTATTGGATTAGCTAACTCTTATCACAATAGGCCTAAATACTGGCCTAAGTAGTACATTTTCCTTTGAGGACTAAATTAAGTAACTGTAATGAACACGCAGTATAATGTATGTGTGCTATAGCCAAATCCGATGAATATGGTGACGGGGTGGTGCATGACAAATGTTGATCTTTTTCAACGTTATTATTTTTGATTTCGATATATTCAATTACATGATCAGAACGAACCAAAGTAGATTATCCCTCTATAAATAAAAGCCATTCCAATCCACATATTTAAATTATAAGAACATTATTTCATTCCTTGCAATTTCGTTGTCGAGTTGCCTTTTATAAGAACTTCCTTCCGCTTCCTTGAGGACGGTAGTCAAGCACAGATTTTGCTGGGTCCTATTTTTGTTTACATAAACTTCAGAAGGTTCAAGGTCTTCTGAATTTTTCTTATAAGTCTATTAGCGTAAATATCATGGTATTCTGAGTTCATGATTAATACTGTCTCCGTAAATTTTTTTCATTTTCGAAACTCTGGAGAGGATATATAGAGAGTTGCTCTCATGAGGATTCATGAGAACTGAATTATTGGAGGTAACAACATAGCTAATCCATTTGTAAAAGCTGGTATTAAACTAATACAACGAATTTAGGAGTAAAATTGGCGTTCCAACATATATTACAGATATCAGATATTACAGATATCATGTATACAGATATATTACAGATATTACAGATATCAGATATGGGCAAAGGAAAGATGGGGAAACTGAACCCACTTGTATAAAGACTAGACAAATACGGAAATAACCGAGGATATATACCTATAATCTATGTTAGAAATCTTATAACGGTTATAAAGCGTTTTTGGTGTCTAGGCGTACAAAAGGTAACGATGTAAAGACGTAATAAAGAAAGTACTACTGAATTTTTGCTCTTTGTTGTTCGTTATTTGGGCAACTGAGACGTAATATTTTTGGCACCCGAAATTCTTTTAGAAATCATTTGTTATCAACAGAGGTCATTTGTATAAAATTCATTCATCTAGATGGCTAAACAAAGCCAATCAGTAATTATACACATACATACATACGCTAATATAGGCACATGGTATTGCAACGGAATCTTTGAGAGGATGCAATTAAACTATGCCTAAGCTGAACTTAGGCATACAAATTATATATAGTCTACCTTATTCAAATATTTATTTTCTTTCTTATGCCACAATGTATTATTGGAGAATTTAGATTTCCGTTTTCGATTTTTATCTCATTTAATTGATTTTATCGCCGTAGTCTAGTAGGTAGTGTGCTGGCTTATTAGATGTAAGGCCCGAGTTCAAATCCCAGGTTAGACATCAAAACGAAAATATGAAAATATTTCTTCGGCGACTTCCTCTCAGCAGATTTCTGGCAAAAACTCTGAGTAAATAAAATTGCCATGAAAAGCTTCTCAAAAATCTGTTGTTCGGAGTCGACTTTAAACTATAGGGCACGCCACTCATGTACAAAAATTAACGCACACAACATAAGTGGTGTGAGAAGCTAGGTCGTAATCCTGACTGAAGGGTTGTAATGACCAATTATGTATGTATGTAATTGATTTTATCTGTGGTAGTGTATAAAACATTTACTTAGAAAGCGATAACATTGTTTACCTTTTACAAAATTTGACATATTCTTGGATAAAGTTTTAATAAAGACTAGATGACCCGTGCGAATATTTCGCACCGTTAGTTGTCATTTTTGTAACATAAAATGAAATAAATGGCTTTTACAACTTTATATATTATGTGGAATAGCATTACAATTAAGCGACCCTGTTTATCGCACTTGATCTAACAACTACTGCAAAGTATTGCCAAAACAGCTTTTTACAACTTAATATGCATATTATATATAACTGACTTAGTAATAAACGGCATTATAGTAAATAGCGGTATTGCCAGAATGGATTTTAATACATACTATATTATGTAGAACTGCATTACTATTAAGCTTCCCCGTATTACCACACTTGAACAAAAACATATAATCATAATGACAACAGTATTATCATGCAGTTCTATATAAAATATAATTTTTATCAATGAAAATATTAATTTTTCAATTTCTAATTATTTTTTGTTATTAGTGTTAGATATAAGCTTTAAAATGAGATATCATTCATTAAATTTGATGCGGTGGTATGGGAGATATTTGCAACCGACAAAAAAAAGTGCTTTAGAAATAATATATATGAAATATATATGATTACTACAGGTTATTACGATATGATAAATACACATACTTATTTACTAACGCACTTTAATTTGACGCACTTCTTTTATTTTTTTTATTAATTTCGAAACCTTTTTATAGCAACATGATCATAAAATATTCATTTAATATATTTTATTTTATTATATTATTTTTTCTTGATACTTATCAAATAAAATTGATAAGATTTGTTACGTTGAACAAATATTTCCGCCATGTTAGATAGATTTTAAATAGCGGCCTTTTATTTTATTGGTAATAAAATAGATTTATTTGCTTTATTAAAATTTATAAACAATTTAGGTTTGGGTTCAGTGTGTTTTTATGTGAAATGTGTGGATCCCTTCGAACATACAAAAAAATGATTCATAAAAAAATTATTTTGAATTAAATATTCAACCAAACGACTCATACAGGGCAAAAAATTGTAAAAAAAAACAATAAATAAATTGCAAAAAAAAAAAAATATCGTAGAAATTAAGTTTTAGCTTTCATCGAAAGGGAAGTATGGTTAATTAAACATTTTTGTAATTTTATAATAATTAAATATTTGTTTTTGTATTGCCTAATATTCGGGTCAACAGTTTTAAAATGATTATAATTTTTAAATAGAAAAAGTTATGAAATTTTCACGATAAACCATCTATAATGAGCAAATTAGTAAATGTTTGTGCCAGGAATACAACAGGTACCAATTATACATGAATTACCAGAACTTAAAGCCTATGCGACGTAAATGTCTTTCAGAAGCCAACAACTAGACAGAAAACTATTTTCACTGACCTTTTAAGAGAACCAAATTCTCTCCTCAAATCAAATGACTTTGAGGCAATTGTAACTTTTAATAGGAAATTATAATGCGAGGAGATTTGAGTCAGGCACCAGATTATTCAAGAATAACCTGAATGTTACCAACCGGTCTTTTAACAAGGCACCGTAAACCCTTGGTCAGAATGAAGATCGCCTCGAATCCAACTTGTATATCCTTGATAATGTAAGCTGTGAGATTGATTGGAGTAAGCTGTGAGACATTAATGTATCCTAGAAGGAAAAGTCAGGTGCATATAAAGGTTACTGATACCGAGCAGCATCCTGAAGTTTGCCACGGCAACAGGCTTGAAGGAGATTAAGATTATAGATTAAGGACAGCACAGTAGGTTCTATAGTCGGAGTACAATGAGACTTCTTCACGACGTCAATAATGCATTTACTGACATCGGAAAGCAGCGGTTTGTCAAAGCAAATAGGTTGAGATAGAAAATATTAGGAAACTCTGTTGAGGTTGAGGGCAGTGCAATAGATCACAGTACTTTAGTGCCTCTATAACAATTTTTAACATAGAGAATTACTAAACGAGATTTGGAACATGTCATGCGAAAAATGTCATTGATGTCATTGATCAATGCCTTGAACGCGAAAGTCTAACGTCAGTATTGTGTCCGTCTCTGGCTTTACACAGACTACTCCCATTTGGCTCATCCTCTTTCGATAGCCTAACGGAGCAATAGAAATTTTTGAAAGAAATTTAAGGATATTTTATTAATTGTTATTAAATTTATTAAAAATTATTGTTAAAATGAATTACAAGTTAATATTCCGGTTTACAGCATGAAAATTGATATGCTTTTCCTATGAAGTCTTTTGATGACGCATTGTTAGCAAATGATGCAACCATTCAATACGGTTCATTTGAACTTTGACTTTTGTAGGTTGGGAAATTGAAACGATTTTCTCTGATTTAACTTTTACGTCCTGGGCATTACAGTTAACGTCATTAGCTGTTGAGCGTAGTCCTTTACGAGACAAAGAGCAATTTTCTAATGAATCTCTGGCGGGAAATTGAGTTGTAGGAGTTGAATTGTTCGAATTTGAAGTTGATGAATTGTAATTGGGCTGAACTAGATTTAGATATGTTCCTTTCCTCGCTAAGCAGGGTGTGGAATTCTCCTTTTGTGACGTTGACAAAGACTTGGTTGATAAGCGAATGGATGGGGACGGTAAAAGGGTAGAGGGTTTTAATTTTTTTTGATTAACGTTAACTGTAGCCAGTGGAGATCGAGTAGCAGATTTTGGGGATTTCTCAGTCTGAATAACTGGCTTTCTGTTCAAATTTGTGGCATTCACAACGGCTACTGGTTTCTTGGCCTTATTCTCAGCAATAATCGGTTTTCTATTCAAATTTGTGCTGTTAGCACCGTCAAATGATTTGGTGCGCAATGATTGTGTGGCTCGAGCTGTGATGGGGGATGGTTTTAAACTGGTAATTGGTTTTTTCATTACTTTTGTGCTATTAACACCGGCTGCTGATGTGGAGCGTACTGATTTTGGTGATCGTTCAGTTAGAGGGGAATGGCCTGTTAAATTAGTTGACTTTCCAGGTAGATTAAGAAAAATTGTTGGTGTTCTACTCAAATTTGTGCCTTTAACACCATTTGCTGGTGGGGAGGGTAATGATTTTGATGATCTTTTAGTTACAACAGATTGGCATGTTAAATTAGTTGACTTTCCAGCTTTAGTATTAAGAGAAATTGGTGTTCTTTTCAAATTTGTACCGTCTACTTTTGAAGATCCCTCAGTTAGAGATAATTGGCGTGTTAAATTCGTTAACTTTCTAGCTTGTGTAAGAAGAAAAGTTGCTGTCCTATTCAATTTTGTGCCTTTAACACCATCTGCTGGTATGGAGGTCAGTGGTTTTGGAGATTTTTCAGTGACGGAGGATTTGCGTGATAGATTGATTGATTTTCCAGCTGGAGTATACAAATTTGTGTCTTTAACACCATTTGCTGGTGTGGAGCTCAGTGGTTTTGGAGATCTTTCACTTACGGAGGATTTGTGTGTTAGATTGTTTGATCTTCCAGCTTGAGTATTCAATTTTGTGCCTTTAACACCATTTGCTGGTGTGGAGCTCAGTGGTTTTGGAGATCTTTCACTTACGGAGGATTTGCGTGTTAGATTGTTTGATCTTCCAGCTTGAGTATTCAATTTTGTGCCTTTAACACCATCTACGGGTACAGAGCGCAGTGATTTTGGAGATTTTTCAGTTAGACGAGATTGGCGTGTTACAGAGACTGGTTTTTTATTTAAATTCTTACCACAAACATTATCTGCTAGTATAGCGAGGTTAGAGGTCTTTTTTGGGGGTGAAGATCGTCCTAAATGCTCTGATTTGATCGATTTTGCTGCCGAAACACAAGCGTAAATTGGCTTTGTTTTACAAACTTTATCATTAATATCATTTCCATAGGTAGTGGGAATTGGTTTTGAAATTTCGGAGATGGTAGGAATGTAGTCAGAAATTTGTTTCTGGGATAACACTTGGCTAGCACTTGATTCATTGTTATGTGACACTAGTTTAGTTTCTTCTGGTATTTGTTTTTCAACGATGTTTGTTTCATCAGTAATGCTAGGATTTTCAGTTTTTTTCTGGAAAATATAATTCTCAAAATATGTTGTAGGATTTAGAAGATCGATGAAAAATTTAAATATTTCAAGTATCACAATGAAAATGCTGAAAATCAGAACAAAGAACTCGATGGCTTTGTCTGTTTTTGATGTGTTTGAAGATTTTCCAGTTTTATCTTTCGTCTGCTCCTTTGCCATGCCTTCAAATGGCTCTTTAATAAGACACATTTTCACAAAACTTTCAGTTTTTACTAAAATTGATTTACTACTTAATGTTTCAACATTAGAATTACTTATGATACATGTCCTCGAATTGATTGGGTTTATATAGCATAAGTACAGGTAGTATTGCCATAATTTTCACAGGTAGTGAAAGGATCCTTATAAACAAATTTATTAAGAATTTGAGAAAATACTCTGCCAAAATATTTTCTCTATTCCTAGAAGGCATAGGTAGATTTCGATAAACTGTTTTCGAAAATTTTAAGTTCGAACAACACAAAGAGATTAAATGTTTGTTGTTGTTTATTTATTGTTACCTTGTGAAAACGGCTACTTAAACTATGACTTAAATTCCTTGAAAATATGCGTTAAATAACATATTTAAAATATTATTTATTTGCTTTTCTTTTAGGTTGGCCATGGAAGACGATCAAACAACATGTCGACCGGTACCAGCACCACGTCGTCTCTATCCGGAACTTCGGAAATCAGAATACGAAAATGTTAAAGTCGAACTAATTAACAAGAATCTTAATATCAATTCGGAAAATATACAAAACAATGCAAATAACAGTGAAAAAGTGCCGAATAATAAAGTATTTCTACTTTATCCAACATTGCCAGAGGAGCTTGATAATCGCAATGTAAATGCCACAGCAACACAAAAGTCAATTCTAACCGAAACAAATGATTTATATGGTCCAAATGCCAATGAAAATGTGCCCATATATAGTATACCACAACCAGCTCCTAGGCCGAGAAAACCACAAAATACCGACATACAAAACTATGAAAATACGGTAATAACACCTTTAGCACATGTTACGCCGCCTGATAATTCAACTCCTCTAACATCAAACACAGTAGTATCCTCAACGGGTGCTGTTAGTAGAGATTTAGGTCATACTAGTAAAGTTTTGCGTAAAGCTCCTGAACTGCCACCAAAAACGTATTTGAATTTTGAACGAGAAAATGAGCGTAGACGTAGTAATCATTCGATTTCCAGTGAATTTTCTACTACCAGCAGCATACACAATGCCTCACTAACAAATGAAACAAAAGATACAAATTTTAAGCGTGATAGACTTAATAAATCATATGCCAGCTATAAGTCATCAAGTTCATCATTGGCGGAATCTATTGAAAGTTCGGAAAATTCAAAGTATAAATCACCATCACCCGGGTATGTAAAGGAAAACAGAAACACAGATAATAATGAAATCAATAATGATAACAACAGTTGCAACGATGATATTGTCGATGATGAAATTTTACAAAATGATTCTCTTAATGATGATGATGATCATGTTGATGGACAAAACCACATCACCACTCCCCCTCCTGACAAGTAATTGTTTAAATTAATTTCATTGTCTGCATTTTATTTTCTGTTTTTTGTTGATTGGCATGCACTTTTATTTTTGGGTTTCGTTTAATCGTTTTTCCTCTTTTGGAATTTCGGGGATATATTGTATAATGATGCATTGGTCTAAGAGGTATTTTAAAATAACACTTAGCATTATAGAGTTTGGACTAACTAAAGTTGTTGTATTTGTAGTGTATGGAGTATTGTTTAAGTGGTTAATGTGAAATTACAAAAAAAAAATGTGTTAACATATCTATGTATCTTTTGCATGATTGGTTTCAATTTGTAAAATTCAAAATGTGTATTTTTAGTATTGAAACCTAGGTTCGGTTCTGTCGACAATATCAAATTAAAACTATTTAAAGTTAGTACATGTTTGGTCTTGATATTTACGTAAAGTATGGTTAATAACTGTTGTTGAAACTGGATCATGTCTGATTTAAGTATCGAAGTAATCGAACGGGACCCCAAGTTCTACAACAAACAGTCACTTTTCCGGGATTAGATTGTATGTCATGTGGTTTGAAAGTCGCCGTAGTCTAGTAGGTAGTGTGTAGACTGAAGGCCCGAGTTCAAATCCCAGGTCAGACATCAAAACGAAAATATGAAAATATTTCTTCGGCGACTTACTCTCAGCAGATTTCTGGCAAAAACTCTGAGAGTAAATAAAATTGCCATGAAAAGCTTCTCAAAAAACTGTCGTACGGAGTCGACTTTAAACTGTAGGTCCCGCCACTCATGTATAAAATTAACGCACACAACATAAGTGGTGTGAGAAGCTAGGTCGTAATCCTGACTGAAGGGTTGTAATGACCAATTATGTATGTTATGTATGTTATGTATGTCATGTGGTTTGGTATCGTCCTAAATTTGACAATTTTGTTTGTTCATGCATTCATTCATCCACAAATGGGTCCCGTCGCTGAAGATAATTTTTAAATGAAAATTAAGGTCAA
Organism: Sarcophaga caerulescens; assembly: GCA_927399465.1. Taxonomy (NCBI): domain Eukaryota; kingdom Metazoa; phylum Arthropoda; class Insecta; order Diptera; family Sarcophagidae; genus Sarcophaga; species Sarcophaga caerulescens. The sequence goes on along the minus strand of OV656873.1, from coordinate 39,881,955 downwards.
TTTGCAACTGCTCCAGAGTGCATTCAGCAAACACACGTCGTTGTCTATGGTCATTACACTTTAGTTCCTGGATCAGATGAATTTTGTACGGGTGTCAAGTCAAGTAGTCTGCGAAAGGACGAGTTTTCGGATTCTCCTGCATACTCGCACCAGTAGTGATGATGTTGTCTTGCGTTTCGTTGACATACGGGATTTGGTCGATCGTTAACTGAACCAGTGATTACTAATTTATCACCACATTATGAATTGTCCTCTCGGTAGGCAAACGTAAATTGGCAAATAAATTTTTTCAAATGCATTATGAATGTATTCACACACGGATAAAAATTTCTCATGAATTTTGTTAAATTGTGTGAATTCTAAATCTCCGCAAAAAATAATCATTTACGTACGTATGTATGTATGTATATCAACGAGAAACTCAGCCTTTCTTACAATTACCCTAACAACCATAAATTCATCAGATAAATTGTGTTGCTCCTAAAGCATATGCATTTAAAAATGGTTGAGGTATTTAAAAATAAAACAATCTGAAACTATGCTTTAATTATACAAGAAAAGCGGAAGCTATAAAAGTATCTTTAAATTTAAAACATCTTCGAACAAAATTCTAAAAATATATGACAATTTACACAACACAAGCCAAATGCGAGAAATATTTAGCAGATGGTGATGGTAATGATGATGATCTTGAAAACTAACTAGAGAGTGAGTCTATAGAAAATAAATGTTTACTAAGGGCACGCGATTTACTCAGACAATCATTAGTCATGAGACTTGACACTACACAGAGAACTTAGCTGCATCAGTTTATTTGAGTCGCTTCGCTGACAGAATACAGGAATACAATAAACGGGAATGTACCAAGATTAAATTTAAATTAAGGGATTCCTCTATAAGAACAAGAAAATGGGAGTTGTGAATAAGTGTATATGCGAGGGCTGCATCCAATTAATTTTTTTTTTTGAAGGGAGAAGAAAAAAATTAAAACATTAATTAAATTGACTTAAAACAATAGCGTTGTTGTAAGTATTGTGTACGATATATTCTCATACGTTTAAATATAAATCAGAGACACTCAAACTGTTTCAATGGGAATTGATATAAAAAGGTATTACAAAAGCCGAATTGCTTTTGGCATTATGAAATTTTTGATCTGAAGTTTGTTAAACAAGTCTCATTCAAACTTTTTTAATGCACTCCAGCTGATGTGATGGATTTGAGTTATACGTGATACTATCAGTAGCTAATTTTTTAAACTCAGTTACCTTAGTCTTAACGAGTTTACCGTTTATTTAGTACACTGTAGTCTATCCTGTCTCTAATTGACGAAAATTTCGGTTCTAATTGTCTATTTAAATTGAGATATGTTGTTACATATCTGTATAATGTACTCAACGCTTTCTGGATTACATATTTTTTAGACGTAAAACGTTTCCAAAATTATCTGTTCGAGGCGTATAATTAAGCAAATTGGTAGATAATTTGTGTTAACAAGCTCAGGAATGGGTGAAAAACCATCAGGTTATGTTTGTGCAGCATTTGAAAACCGGTTATACTAGGTGCTACTATAGCGGGCCAATAAATAGGAGAACTTACAGATTTCTGGATGAAAATACATTTTTCAACATAGTCTGCTTTGCTCTGCTGAATGTTTCTTATATTTCCTTCTGATTTTCAAAAAAAAACAAGATTTCTTTGAAAGAAGACATTTGAGTCAGACGTTGGAGTCAAATCTGTTTCCATCGATATTTAGAAACAAGAAACACACACTGGGTGCTAAATATGTAGAACAAAGTGATTCGGTGAGCAATATGTAGCGTAAATCATGAATTTATATCATGAAAACTGTACATGTGTGCACCCTTGCATGGCCCATCATTAAATCCAACTAGCAAGTTAAAGGCAATTAATGTAAATTCTACTCCATTAATTTCAAAAAACTGTCGCCATTGCTTAATTGGCTGACAAATCCATCAGATCTTCCACTATTTTGTTTGTCTCTAGTACTTTTTGGTTGATCAATGTATCGTCCAGAGCGACAAAACGATGCAAATTCTAGCCCTTATTAGGGTTGTTAGAAAATTGCGGTACCCAATTTGTGAATAGGTTTCTTATATCCAAATGAATTCGAATTTGAAACCACTGAGCCATGTGAGATTCCTTCGGATTCCATAATCATTTGTATTTTCAATTTCCGCTCATCCATCACTGTATTGGGAATTATTTTTCAGTTGTTTTGGTTATAAAAACGAGAATTGGCTGTTAAACACTAACTAAACGAGAAAGATTGTTCAAATTTTGATAGGAAAAATTACAAAAGTCTGCTGATAGGAGCAGTATTACCCTTCGCGTTAAAATGCTAACTTATTGGCCTGCTCTCGTATAGTCAACTTAAAGTTTATCGATGTTTAGAAATAAATAAAATTGAAAAATCACTTTTTATAATATAACTAGCTGACCCGGCGAACTTCACATTATATATTATATATGTAAAATATATTATATATGTAAAACGCTGCATAAAACAGTTATATAAAAATAACTAACTTACTATAAGTGTGTGGATCTATCTATCTAGTTCAAAATTTAATCGAAGTCGGTACGTTATTTAGGTGAGGCATACAAAGAATAACAATAAGAGGCCCGAATCATGGTTAGCGCTGACGAAGTTGTAGTTGTTGTACTCGCTCCAAAACAAAAACTGACAGACATACATGTTATATATGTACATATGTAGTTATAAACCATCGAATTAGCCGACTTATAGGTATCTTTTAAAGGGGGAGGGTTGCCACGCCCATTTTTGGTGAGTTTGTCGATATCGACTCTACGAGCTTACCCACCAAATTGCATTCGTCTACGATCACTATGTCCCTAAATATTCAATTTTAAAGGTTTGCCACGCCTACTTTTTGCTATATCGAATTTTTTTTTCAAACCATCTAAACCTGATAATCTTTCGAACAAAAAAAGAATGGTTAAAATCGGTTCAGTAGTTTAAGCGTTATAGGTATCACTTGAAGGAGGAGGGTTGTCATGCCCATTTTTGGTGGGATATGTCGATATCGACTCTACGAACTTACCTACCAAATTTTATTTGTCTACGATCAATATGTACCTATATATTTTAACGATTTGCCACGCCCTCTTAACATTTAGGGATATGAAAAATAGATGTCCGATTCTCAGACCTACCCAATATGCACACAAAATTTCATGAAAATCGGTCGATCCATTTCGGAGGAGTTTAACCACTAACACCGTGACACGAGAATTTTATATATTAGATTTTTATAAATATATACGTATTTTAATTCAAAGCACAAGAGGATGTCGTCAATAAATTGTATGATTCAACATTACTTTAGAAAAAATTGTTTCAGAAACATAATGCACTGTATAGTATATTGTAATTCTGAATTGGGAACCTCTGCATTGGGGTATTTTTCTCCGATATTATTTAAAATACTACATTGAAATTAATGCGATAAAATCCGTAAAAAGTATGGAGAGAGGCTGGCCTTTGTTTAGAGTAGAAAAAACGAAACGAGAAACAGCAAAAGGGACTTTCATTCTTAAATCGATAGTGGTGTGAGCAACACATCACACATCACGACAACATTATCATCAACGTACGCGGCTGCAGTGGCACAAAGTAATTTCTGTGGTGTTGTATATACATACATATATGTATAACTATACTATTTAAATCATATTTAATTAAAAAACAAGAAAAGAACTGTGAACTAAATATGTAACAATTATACTTACAATATGATTCATAACGTTAGATACATATTGAGTAAACGAAGTAAAATAATATATTTAAAGTTTTTAATTGCTTTTATTCTATTCTTTTTTATTTATTAGTGACCTATTGAAAACATTGGGCACCACATCCAAGTTACTCACTGAGTCCATAGGGGAACGCATGTCCATAAGAGCTAAAGGCGCCAAACACAAATTGGATAAAAATTTTAAGCAATCATCTGAAATGTTAACGAATATTGGTTCAGAAACTACGCAACGCTTAAAGAAACTGGGTGCAAATTTTACTTTAACAAAAAATCGTAATAAAGAAAATATGGCGACGGCGCAATTTAATGTGGACAGGCCACAAACTTTACCACCCAATGATCAAGTATTCCAAGGTATACAATTTACTAGTCCATTGGGCAGTAAAACGAAAGGTACGTACGATTTGACATCTCAGGAGCTGGATAATTCCTATGAGGTGCCAAAAAGCATAAAAATAACGGCCATAAATGAAGAGTTAGGTGAGCCACCCTCGTACGAGGATGTTTTGAAAACCGAGTCATCAGAAAAGTCATCAAAAAAAATTAATCCCTTGGCCTTGGAAGCAGCCAATAGGGTTTTATTAAAGCAACAGCAGCATCAACAACAACAACAACAACAAGAACAAAATAAATCAACTGAAAGTTCTGAGCGTAACTCAATAGCATCCTTAGATTTACATTCACCTTCGCCGCCCATGCCCACCATACCTGCCCCTACATTACCTCAAGAGTATGCCGAAAATTCTGAACCATCTTATGGCAAAATCAATATGATACAACCTCCAGCACGTCAAAAGAGGCGTAAGAATTATGAAGAAATTCAATTAAGGAGAGCTCCCCCACCAAATCCATGTCCAACTATAAAGGATGATGCCCATGACACAAACCGACAACCGTTGCGTATGAATGTTGATTCGACCGAATTACACGAACTAAATAAAGCGGCTGCCTTAAAAGAACGTGAGGAATCGCTAATATTGAGAGAAAAAATTAAGCAACAAGAAATGAACACACCTCAACCAGATCGTAGTGACTCCTGGGAATATCATGAAGAACAAGATACTTCTTCTTCGTCCAATGAAGAACCGGTCTATGCTAATCAAGAGCAAACCTACGGCAATGTTTTTGAATTGGCTTCCGGCAATAAAGATATCCTAACGCCACGCAATGCTCTTATAAATATATCAGAGGAAGACGAGTTTTTAGATGAGTGTGATATGGGTGCTGTGGGTGGCATTTTAAGACCACCAAAAGAAGTAATACAAGAGTTCGATCCTCTGCTATCTCGTAAAACTTCTACTCTTTGTAAAACGGATAAAAGTAATCAGTTGCTGTTACTGGAATATCTACTCGAAGAGGATACATATGGCAGTGTTAAAGGAGAGAATTCCAAGTCGGATGATGACATTAGCATGTGCACCTCAGAGGAGGATAATCTGCAGACTGAACAAAGGACCAATGCTGTAAAAGTATTGCCTACACCTTCTTCTCAAAGTCAAGAGCAAACGGCAATTAATGCTACCAATAAGTCAATGCAAATCGTACACCAAAATCCTCAACTACTGTCCGATAGTAAAGAAAACATATTGGATAGTGATTTTGAAGCCAGAGTTAAACCGTATTTAAGTCACTTGGAGGAAAAACCTCTGACCTCTTCAAATGTCGATTTGTCACGGCCTTCACAAAATCGTTCACAATGGTTCGTAACCGAAGATAATCAGAATGCAAATGTCCGCTGTAATCCTTTTAATAAGGAGCAAAATATTGTTGAAGACGGTGAATGTCCGCCTTCATACCTGGAAGCCATCGGTGCTAATGAAAAGTCAACAACGGACAATTCACAAAAACAAAACAACAACTCACGTACTGGTACTTCACGTTTCATGAATAACACCATGAGTGTATTTTCCAATGTGAAAATACGTATGGATGCGATTAAACGTAAGGCGAGTTTTAAATCTCAAACTAAACCGTCTGAAGTTAAGGTCACCCTGCAAATGATACCACGACCAAGCTTATCACCTTTGCTAGTGCGTTATGAAGGTCCACTTATACGCTTTCCATCTGGCGTTGTAGAGGACATTCTAAAAGAAATGCAAAATCGTAAAGCAATTCTAAGAGATCGTCAGTTCCAAACCTATCTCGATCAGGAAATGAAAACTCCTAAAGAAGCAATACCTTTGGAGTCCATAACAACCGTACAGTGTGTCAGTAATAGTAGGGTAACCGATAACTCTACTCACTTCTATTGTTTCGAAATTACAACAGCAGTGCCGAAAAATGGCAGTTCTACAAATATTCAGATGTCAAATCCAAATCTAATAATGACTTCAGGTTCATCGGGAAATGTAAAGCAACAAAGAGTTTCGCATTTGTACGGTGTCAGTAAGGAGTCTGAAAGGTAAGTTGGTTACAGTAGCAGTGACTAGTGTTTATTATAGTATATAAAACTAATCATCTTTTATTTTTTTTTTAGGGGAATTTGGATGCAAAAACTATTGGAGAGTCTTACGAATGCGATACCCACTAAGTATACTTGTCACTATTATAGAGCTGGATGGTGTTACTTAAAGGTAAAGCTTAAAATACTTTATATTGACTGAAATTGAAAAAAGGTGGAGAATTCATGATTAGGATGAAACGAAAAGAGTTATTAAATTGACTTTACGCAAGTGAATTCGGGATTTTGGTGAAAATTGAGTTTTTGAATATCTACAGAAAAAAATAATTGAGTAGCAAGCGAACAAAAGCTTACTGATATGTGTTCAACGAATTTCTTTTTCAATGGGTTTCCGCTCTGGAAGCTAAGATAATATAAAAAGGTGGTCTTTTTCGTTCGTGTTTCGATTTGTTTTAGTTCCATTAAATTTTTCTAGACAATCTGTTGGTTATCCAACTGTTGCTGGTGCTATAGACTTAGGTTTTCTATCTTTCGTTGCCTAGAAACAGCATATTTAGTGCACATGTATTGCGTCTAGTCGTCAGGAACTATATTTTGCGTGCTAGTCATTCTTGTTTAAGAGGGGAGTTACTGTAACTTTTCTAAAATATTCGTTGTTGATGTTAGCCTCTCTGAGTGGGAGCAAGGGTTAGTGGTTAGTGGATGAATGACTTTTTGAGTGCATTAAAGTTTCCAAATTTTGTAATATTTTATTTTTCATCTTTTAGAATTCCATCACATCTGAATGGAGTGGTACTTGGTTGGTTTTAAAGAAAACTCAAAGACGTCTAATATTTGTTACCGAAGCCACTGGTAATATTGAAAAAATGGATTTGAGAAAAGCTCGCTGCCTAGGTAAGTTAAACATTTTCAAAATATATTCCTTTTTTCTTATAGTAACGCACTCGTGTTCTCTTTTCCCTACCATATTAGTGCTCAAGGACAGCGATGAAACGATACAAAACTTGCACGTTGAATCTGGTCCAATGCTGATGATTGATGCTCCACCATTTACCGTCTATATGATAATGAGTTCGCCCAGAGAAACTAAAATATGGCGTCATATTATACGAGAGGTTGCCCACAATAATGGTTTCACTTTAGCCGATCAACAGCTCACGAAATTTAATGTACCCGTCATTGTAGATAAATGCATAAATTTTGTTTACATACACGGTTCTATGTCTGAAGGCATATATCGTAAATCGGGTTCAGAAAATTCTATACTTAAACTGATGTCAGCTTTTAGAGCTGATGCTTTCAATGTTGAAATTACACGTAACGAATATAATGAACATGATGTGGCCAATGTCTTAAAGAGATTCATGAGAGATTTACCTGAACGTTTGATGGGTAAATTATCGGAAAGTTTTGTATGTGTTTCAGAGATCCAATCATCTGCGGAAAAGATTACTTTGTACAAAGAATTGTTGGCACGTCTAAGTATTATAGAGCGTGAAACCCTAAAGAAGATTGTGGGTCATTTGGCTTTTATAAGTTCTCAAAAAGCGAAAAATAAAATGAGCATACAAAACTTAACCATGATTTGGGGTCCCACCTTAATGCAAAGCCAACAAAATGAGGAAATGGTTTATTCACAAAAAGAAGCTGATGTTCTTTGCGATATGATTAATTTGTATAAGAATCTGTTTCCCTTATCAGTAGATGAAATTGTGAGTAAAACTAAGGGTAAACTAGGAATTTTATTTTCTTTTAATAAAAAATGTTGTTACTTTTAGAAAAAAGAACAAGAAATGTTAATGTGCTTGCAGAAATATTACGCCGCTGCCGAAACCCTTACAGATTCTGTAAAGAAGTCTGGCGATTTAAAAGTATGGATTACACTTAATCCAAATCCGGAAAACACTACAGAGGTAAAATTTTTCAAAATTGAAAATTTCAGATCTTTTTGTGATGTAACGCTGTTATTATCTTTTAGGAAAAAACTCAAGTTAATGTTACCATCTCACCCACCAAGACTGTTTACGAAGTCTGCCAAGAGTTGGCACCCAAAATGAAACTCTCCACTCATCAGGTTACTCTGCATGAGGTCATTCTAAATGGCACTTTAGAACGTCCTTTGCATCATGACACAAAAGTTTTTGATGTTGTACTCAATTGGTCATATTGGCCCGAAGACGATCGTAAACATAATGTACTCGTAGTTAAGCCACTCGATATACTTAATGAAGTCCAGCGGGCTGTTAAAAATTTAGCCACTATTACACCGGGCAAAGAACTAAAGTTTGCTGATAATAAAACGAAATCTTTTAAAGCTTACCTATGTGAATTACGTGATGGCAAAATTGTAATTTCGAAAAAGGATAAAAACGATAAATCCACAATTATAAGAGAGATTTTCATGCACAGCACTACAGCCTATTTGGGTTGTGAAAAGAAACGTGATTTTCCCTGGAGTTGGGCAATAACATTTGTCGAAAAGACCCAAACACAAATACTGAGGTGAGTAAGGAATTATTACAATGTTACCTTAAAGGCAATGCTCTAGAGCAATTGGTAGATAGGTTATGTTATTACATGTACTATTTACTTGCTTAATTGGTCATTGTAATCCTTTAGTCAGGATTACGACTTAGCTTCTTACAACACACATGTTATGTGTGTTAACTTTTTTCTCTGAAACCTGTTAGAAAAATCGATTCTGTGTTTACATGACTCAGTATCAAAAATTGCATTTTAATTAATCTCTTTCTCAATTCCAGATCACGTGATTCGCCCTTCATTGGACATGTTTTAGCCGGTAGTGAATGGGTTGACCGTACTATTTGGTATTCCAGCATATGGTACAGTTTATATGGCGATAGTATTTTACCACCAGCGGAAATTATTATGAAATAAGTGTTTAACTATCACAATTAATCGAAATCATTTCTCATTCTTACCGTAGTTATAAGCTCATATTGTGTAACATTTTCTTATTGTACGAATACATTTTTTTTATACATTTTCAAATGAATGAATGCATTTTTAGCAACTAAATATTAAATTATAAAATACTTTTGTAAATTGGAAGGAAGTCTGGAACTTAAGTACATTCGAAATTGTATTGTAAATAGCACAAATTAATTTAAAATTTTTTAAATACGTATTACTTTTATTTTTAGAATCATATTTTTTTATTATTAAAATATAAAACAACGTTATAATGTTTCTTTGTTAAAATAAAAATTTTATTATTAAAATTTATTTTAATTAAGTACTGAAGTAAAACTTATTTTTAAAACACCATTTAAGAAAATATACTACATATTACATACGAATACGTATTAATATTTTTTAAAAATTACATTTCTTTTTTAAACTTAAATAATAATAAAACTGTAGGTTAAAATTAATTTAAATTACATACATTCATATTATACTTAAAAGGTACTTGTACGGACGGTTGTATAAAGACGTTTCGATGACTTTCGACAACAGGCTAATAAAATTATATACGCTAAGGTTATAGCAAACCCCAAGCAATTAAGTATAAACGATAGTCCCAATATTGAAGTCCAGGGTCCAGTAACTTCTTGGCAGCTTAGGTCTCTAAAAGGTAAATCATATTTATTTTTTATTCTTTGATGGCTAAATCTTCATTTTACAACTCACCGATATTCTACATTATAACTGTTATCTTCTGTGGTATTGGTTTCAATTTCTTCATTTGATTCACCACCTAACAAGGGTTCGGTTGCATTTGCCGTCAATGGAGCATTAAATGTGCAAACACATGAACCATGTTCCACTAAAAGATGCATACTTTTACATTTTGTATCCGTTGCTGTAAGGCGACAATAATGTATGGCAGCAAATATTAATGCCACACAGCAGAGTAAGACGGACAGCAAAGAAAGTATATAAGAGTCCATACGTAAAAACATAAAACAATGCTCACGAGTTTTAGCACGTTTTATACGTTGATAACGTATCACAATTAAACCTATAATACCGGTAATTAACAACTGCAACAATTAAAAAATTAAACAATTAATTATTGATAATTGTTTTTTAGTTTTTATTGTATTGCATCTAAATAATTATCAATTGTTAATAACTCACCACTAAACCGCACCAATAGGGATTATCTTGTATTGGTGTATTTGGTGTGAGAAAAAATATCCATGTCGATAGGCTTAATAATAAAATTCCGATAACGATTTGCAATATTAATAACCAGCGGGCAAGATTTGGCTGTTGAAAACCCATAGGATTTGGATATTGTATTTCTAGATGAAATATATCAAGTTTATTAGATTTTATATTTTTGCTGAGCTCAAACAAATTACCTTCAAAATTTTTATTATTTACTACAAGCATGCGACTGTGCCGTAAACTACTTCTTGTCGGTGTATGACGTCCAGCGATTTTATTGGCTTTAATATTTTGTGGTACTGTTGTGGCCATATAGACTGTCTGTAAAAAATTTATTTTAAATTATTAAATAATTTATATTTCTCAGCAATTGGTAATAATAACCACATCAAGATCTTACAATAAATAAATATGTAATAATAAATTTTAATAGCATTCTAGATTTAAAATGACCCATCAATTGTGAAAGAAAATTTTTAAAATGGATTTTTTATACTTTTATGCGACCATACTTTCGTAATTGGTCACTGGTCAAGCTGGCTTCTCACACCTTTCATATTGTATGTGTGAATTTTCTCTATTAGTGGTGGCTACTGTTTAATCTCGACTCCGAACGACAGATCTGAGAAATTTTTCATGGCAATTTTATTTTAACCTCAGAGTTTTTGTCAAAAGACTGCTGCTGAGAGGAAGTTATCGAAATAAATATTTTTTCATATTTCCTCATCTTGTAGATCTTGTTATCTTGTAGATGTCTGAGCCTCGGGCTCTCGTCTAATAAACCAACACATTATCTAGTACGGTATTGCCACTATAATTTATCATAGTAAACTGAAATTTTTTATTCGATTGTTTATACTAATTTATTGGCGATATTTAGTATGAAGTGCTACTCTTCATACCGGGCATTGTTAACTCACAGAATACTTGTTCACAAAAGGCATTGATTCAAGCCCAATATGTAGATTCTGTAATGGGGAAAACGAATCCGCTAAGCACTCAAATGCATATCAGAAGGAGGCAATTGATTTTTTTTTTATTTTAATAGCCATTACAATTCTTTAGTCACGATTACGTCCTTGCTTTTCACACCATATGATGTTAATTTTATATATAACTGGCGGGACCTACAATCTTATGTCGACTCTGAATGACAGATTTAAGAAGCCTTTCATGGTAATATATTTACAAGACAAACGAGGATCATTCACTTAATTTAGTATGGAATATTTTTTCTTTAACTTGAGAAAGTTGTCTGTTTTACAATTGATTCGGAAGGTTGCTTTGTGGCAAATTTTGTTTACGGATCTATAAGGCTTTGTCGTACGTAAGAGAAAACCTTACCAATTGTAAACACTTCATAATGGTAACATAAAATTAATACATCCAGAAGAAATTAAGGTTAGCTATTTAGCTGGAAATACTTGGTTAGTGAAACTTATTTTTACAACAAGATAGGAGAGATGATTTGCGACCAACCTAATGTTTCTTAAAGGAATGAAAAGGGGAAAATAAATATTTACAATTTGCTCAAAAGCTCTAAGAAAATAAGTGGAAGCATTAGTTAAGTTTGAGACGCGGAAGTAAGCAGGTGAAATCCAAAATGTTTTACATTAAAATATTTCAGCTTCATTCCGTCACAACAGGTACCACATATGCACTCAACTTATGAAATCTTATGGACTCTATTATGGACCACTCTGGAGTTTAAGGTTAGGTTAGGTTAGGTTAGAGGACGTGTACTTGTCCGTTAAGACAAGTACAATACCCGGAGGTCGAAATTGACCCATTGTACAACGTCCTTGGAGAGGGAAGGAAATAGAGGGAATAGGATGAAAGGAGGGCATAAGGGTAAGGGGAGGATGGGAATCACACAGAAAGAAACAGACACAAACAAGGGTTGAGCGCGCGACTACACTTATGAAGCCCTAGCACCTCTCAACCAGTTCAAACTGCTAATGAATCTGTGGAGAGCCTTGATGTCGGCTCTCGACACAGAACTCAAGCTCTCAAAGAAGGCTCTGCCAAGGGTTATCAACCTCAACCTACCAAGGGCTGGGCAGTTACAGAGGAGGTGTTCGATAGTCTCTAACTCCTCCTCATCGCAACATACCCTGCAATAGTCCGGCTGGGATCTGTTCCAGATCCCCGTCAGCGACCTAATCTCGCAGTGCCCTGTGATAAAACCGACAACCAACCTTACGCTTGCCTTAACCAAGCCCAGCAACCAATCTGTTCTCTTACTGTCCACAGCAGGCCATAGACGTCTAGAGACAGAACAACCTGATCCGTTCCTCCAACGCCTCTGCTCTTCGATGAGGCCATAGAGGTGGCAGACTGGGGGTTCAGGACCAACTATTAAATCGCCCCCCGAAAGGGAACCTAACCTAGCGAGGGCATCCGCCGTCTCATTGCCCAGTATTCCGCTATGACCCGGAACCCAGCATAGACGGATACGGTCCGGTCCAAAAGACCTCAACGACTCTTTGCACTCGCGAACCAGTCGTGATTTGCACCAGGCCGACGCAATGGCCTTAAGGGCAGCCTGACTGTCAACGAAGATCATGTAAGATTCCGAATCCGAAGATGGGCCACCAGCTATGGCCTCAATAGCCTTCAGTATTGCGAAAATCTCCGCCTGAAAAACGCTGCAGTCATCATTCAACCTGAAGTGGAGTTCAAGACCGAGTTCCCTACAGAAAACCCCAGCACCTGTACATCCACCTAACTTAGACCCATCTGTGAAAATGGAGTACCCCCGGAGTACCCCACCATTCCATTGTGCCCTATCCGGTATAAGTGTCCTTAAACCAGGTAGGAATATAGCCTCGGGCACAATGTAGTTTAAAGTATCAACCAAAAAAAAAAAATAATAAACGGATAAAATACTGTACGTACCTTTCGTTTAAAGTGTGAATTTGTTTTCTTGAACATAGCTAACGATCGCTTTTAAGGTGACTACTTTTCTTACAGCTTGAAATGAATATATGATCAGCTTAAGTTTTTAGTTTAAATAAAAACTAAATGCAAATTTCAAAAAATAAAATTTCATTCGATTTAGTAAAAATTCGATCGCTAAACTTTGCAAGAAATTGTTATTGTCAGTCAGTTTGTTTTTTATTTTTTACGATTACGCTAGATTTTAGTGTTAAATAATGCGGAACTGATTTTCAGACCATATGACATGGTTAATTAAAAATATTGTACCCGAATTACATTTAAAATAATCGTTATTATTAAATCATAAAATAAATAATTCTTTGACTGTTGTTTAGTAAATCGAATGTTATTTGTAACACGAGTATGTAATTATAAAACGATTACAGAATCATATAAAAATGATTTTATAGCAACGTATTGTCTGTGTATCATTCCGTAATTAAATTGAACCCCCATTAAGTCTCGTATGTATACTATTACTACTCATACTTTATATTTTATACTGTATAGTACGGAATGTTATTATTCTAAAAAGGTCATAAGACCCATTACAGACAGTACTCTTTAAATTAAAGTTGAAATGTTGTTAAGCGTTATTAAAATTCTTCAATTGATTGAATAATCGCTGATATTAATATGAAATGACCGTTTGTATGGTATTGTTTTCGTTTTGATTACCTGTGAACGTGAAGCTGGACTATCAATATCGTTCAAAGATATTTGATTGTATGCAGTGGTACCGCTTGGCATTTTTCGCTGATGATCGGGTGTTGTTGACGTTTGTATATTTCTGTTGTATGGTTGTTGCAGATTTTGATAATCAATTGGTTTTGGCGGCAATTCAGGAGGAGAATCACTGCCACCACCACTATCACTACCACCACTGTCAGCTGTTTGATTACGGAATATTGCACTGTTTTCTGGTATGTTTTGATATTTTGGTTGGGGTTTTTTAAGATTTTGTACTTGTTGTTGCTGTTGTTGTTGTTGTTCAATTGGTAATAATTGCTCATTTAGAGATTCGTCGTAATTGTCGTCGTAATTGTGATCTTGTTGTTGTTGTTGTTGTTGTGCTGATGAATAACCGTTTAAGCCAAAGAATTTTGATTTTGCCTCATTTAATGCTGCTTTCACTGCAGCTATACTCTGACTTGTATCGTTTAGTTCCGATTGTGAATGTTGACTAAGCGGACGATCAAAATTATTCAATGTATCTGAGTTTAGAGCTGCGGTTGATATTGTTGTTGTTGTTGTTGCGGCTATTGCCGTTGGTGTTATTATTGCTTTCGTATGTAATAATAATGGCGATGATGACGTTAATGTATCTACTGTTGTTGATGTATCTGTTGTTGTTGTTGTTGTGGCTAATATAGGTGAGTGTTGTTGTTGTTGTTGTTGTACTATTAAAGGTGGTATTGGTGATGCGGTAGTTATTATTACTGGCTTTATACTGGCTGTTGTTTTATATGGTGTCGCATATACTGCAGCTGCAGTTGCATTACCTGTATTGGGAATTCTTTCATTCAAGTTCCGATTACCATTTATTTCAAGTTGTTGTTGGTGCTGTTGGTGATACGGTTGTTGTTGTTGCTGTTGCTGTTGATATTGTTTCTGTTGCGTTATATTATTGTTGTCATTGAATTTGAATGTAATATCGGTAAAGGGCGTTGAATGTATTGCTCCATTTGTTTTCGTTGACGTTGTTGGTGTTACTGTTACTATTGGTTGTGCCGTTGTTGGCGCTTTCAACATTTTAGGCGTGCTACTGTTTATCGCCGACAACGGTGTTGTTGTTGTTGTTGTTGCAATTGTATTTGTTGTATTCATATTTGTGGTCATATTATTTAGATTATCATACATACTTATGGGTCTATCATCATATAAATCCATAGCACCATTACTATTCAAACCATGGGTATTAAGCATGACGAAGGGTTAATATAATGCGTTAATGAAGTTTTTTGTTTCAATTTTGTTTTGTTTAAAATTCTCGCTATCTTTTTATCGTTTGTTCAGTCAGTTGTAGCGCATACAGTGTATAGAATGTGTTGTCAGTGATGCAGAAATGTGATTAATTTTAATACTTAAGCCGTAAATTGTAGATTTTTATATCCGTATTCAATGTTTCAATTCATTGCCATTCATATTCATGTATCTGTAAAGATTAAATTTAGAATATTTGGATTAATATTGATGTGTAACTAAGTTATAAAATAATTTATAAAATAATAATCAATTTTTCATTACAATTCGGTAATGATTTTTAATAGACTTGGAAAGATTTCATAGCAGAAACCGTTATTGAAGTCGAAAAGGATTGAAAATGTTTTAGTTGAGTTTCATATAAGCAGCTATCATATCGATAAATAAATAGAAAATAATTCGTAATTAGAATACAATTACAAATTATATATATTTATATACGAGCTGAGCAACTTCGATCATAGGCTCGGTGAAACGGACCGGAGTCTTTGGTGGAAATCGAACCCTTGACCCTCGTCACGCTAATAGTCTAGCACACTACCCACTAGACTACTGGTTTATTTTTCCCCGATTTCAGTTTATTTTCTTCTTTTAGTCATTATTAAGTGAGAATTTAATGCGTACACAAGCAGCTGTAATAAAATGTTAGTCGACATATTTAAGTGGATTGAGTCATAAGAACATCGGTTCAGTTTTGTCCCTTCGTTCGTTTCGTTGAAAATAGGGCACACTAAGGCAAGCATTGAATAATATTACTAAAATAGGCGATTACATATCAATAGCGGCGTCGACAGTTTTATAATTTTATTGAAAGATTTTGTGATATTTCTAGGCAGAATAATTTCACGAGATTAAGAAACAACTGATCTATGAGAGTCATAAGATTTAAGGCCTGCAGAATACTTTCCATATGTATATCTAAAGGACATAGATATTGAAAATCAATTGGAGGCAAAATATGGCGTGAAATTCCACTAAGAGAATCGACAAGTTTAAGCAAGCATAATACGGTGAGATATTAAGCCTCTGATGACAAACATGAAAAGGTTTTTTAAAAAATTATATTTAAATTAATTGATCCAATAAGTTGAAATTATATTCTCAATTAAAAATTTTAGCCTTTTAAAGGTAGCCAATGTAGCTTATACCACGTTCATCACAAACCGCAAATACAGCTGGCATATATTGTCGAATCAACATTTTGTCCACGTTTACAAAACGATTCAGATGATACCATCTTAACGTTGAATGGCCTCTTTCTTGCGGAAAGATTTCTCCTACAGAAGTGATCAATTAAAATGGGTATTTCTGAGATGCCTATGGATTCCACGGACTTATTAACCCGGATAATATTTAAAGATTTCTGGGTAATCAAGGTTAGTAAGATAATATTAGGAATAAGGTTTAAAACATATTTTTTTGCTAAATACAACAGTATATGTGACTTAGGTTTACCTATGAGTGGCCTAAATGTGTAAGTATTTAATTGCAACAATGTTTATGGAAACATGTTGCTCTAAACAAAATACATCGGAAAATCTTTTTAAATAACATTTAATTTAAATAGTGTGACCCACTTAACAAAAAAAAAAAAAAAAAAGAATTCATTGTAATTTTTCTCACTAAAAACTTTACAATAAAACTTTCAACAAAATCCGATGAAGATGCCATATATTTTCGATTTTTTCCAACAACGTAATAAAACACAAATTAACACTATTATTTATACGATTAAGAAATATTTGTACAATAAAAAAACGAAAATAAATATCTGACAAATTTAAATAAATCTAAAGACTTGAAGACATTCATTCAAGATAAAAGAAAATATTTTTTTTTTATTTTTAATATCATTACGACAAATTGGTTGTAATAATTATGCACTCATACGAGTATTGTTTTACGTGGTCCGCATTACGTAGGCCGTGTAGTTGTGAAGAGTTCTTTTTTTTAAGGCAAACATGTGTTTGAAACATGAATTTTATTGTACATTTAAAAATACGAAAAATAGAAAAAAATTTTTTCTCTCACTAAAATATTTAAATTTTAATGGAATTTCCATTAAAAAATTTCTTTTTTATTTTGATTTTTTTTTTTTTGAATAGAGTGCGTGAGTGACATGTAAATTTTTTGGATTAGTATGCCAAGCAAATGGCATTTGTTTTTCAAAGAAATTGTTTTACTTTAACATTGGATTTTGGTATTAAAAATTTAGACAGGAGTGCGCATGAAAAAATTTAGGCATACCGTTTTCTTTATAAAGTTTAATTCTAAATAGTTTGAAACTGCTGTGTTTGGTTGAAGATTGAGGACGGCCTATTGTTACATATACAACTTATATTGTAGATAAATTGTAGTCTATTTATATTTATCAGTCTGTTTTGTATACTTATGATAATTAAAAATCTGTTTCAGTAGCATTTTTTTTTTTTTTGTTTACATTGCGATAATGACGTTTTTATTTCTTCTTCTTTATTTTTGGCTTTAAGTTTTATATTGTATGTGGTTAATGAACTGCAGAAAAGCTAAAAGCTAACAGAAAATAAAAAAATAAAATACCAAACCATTTGGCCATAAAAGAAATTTAATTATTTGCATAAAATTAACTTTTTACACTCAGCCTAGTACAACAGTAAGCAACACACAAAGAAAATTTTTAAAAGCTTCTGTCAGCTAGTGGTATGCATTTTATTGGGGCAAGTGATTTTAAAATAACAAAAAATTTATTATTTTTCAATTTAAAAGGTTTAATGGATATATTTATGAGGTACGTGCGTTCAAATCGAGGCAACAGGTTGCCAAAACAAAAAAGAAAATTGTTTTCCTTCGACTACGCATCGCTAATATAGGCTGACTAATAGTTTAGAGAGCACACTGCACACATAAATTACATACATATAGTACGTATTTACGTACTTATGTAGTACATATATGAATGCATGCACAAGTGTATGTATTCTATTGTAAATTTCTTTAAATTTACTGAATTTTCTGTGCTACTTTGTTGATGTAGAAAAATTTTTATTATTTTGTTTAAATGCAACAAGTTGCTTGCAGTTTACAAAATATACATATGTATGTAAATAAGCAGTACGTATGTACAGTGAATCACAGTGAAAATGGCCCACCATGAAATTAATCAGTATTTGGAAAAGGAAGAAAATAAAATAAATATTTTTGTTTAAAATAAAGTTTATTTGGTATTCAATATAAGGAACTAAAAAATTCTTTTAATTACATTATTAATTCATTGATTTTTTACATCAGAAACAAAAACAGTTCAAAAAAATTTCTCCAAGTTACACAAAAAAGTTAGTAGAATTCCATTCCTAATTTTTTAAAATCGATAATAAGTCAAAAAGGCTTTCCTACAAAATATTAAAAATAAAAAACGTTATTTCTTTAATAATAATATACTGTGCCATTTTCATTGTGAGATAAATTTGAATGAATTAATAATGTAATTAAAAGAATTTTTTAGTTCCTTATATGGAATACCAAATAAACTTTATTTTAAACAAAAATATTTATTTTATTTTCTTCCTTTTTAATAAATATTAACCAAATACTGATTAATTTCATGGTGGGCCATTTTCACTGTGTTTCACTGTACGTACTTATGCATGTAGTATATGAATGCATGCACAAGTGTATGTATTCTATTGTAAATTTCTTTAAATTTACTGAATTTTCTGTGCTACTTTGTTGATATAGAAAAAATTTAATTATTTTGTTTAAATGCAACAAGTTGCTTGCTTGCAGTTTACAAGATATACATACATATGTATGTAAATAAGCAGTTCCAACAATTTGTTTGAAATTAATGAAACAGTAGTAGTGTTTTGATATTTTTACACCCACATGCATGTTCTCATAAACAGTGCAACAAGTTGAGTGAATTTGCTTTCCTTAGCAACATGTTGCTTTGTTTCTATCTAACATCACGTCATTATTTCAATTAATTATCAAATCTAAGATAACATTATAAAATAATTACGTGTATTTTTTTTAAATTCTTAACGAATTCCTATCAAGATAATGTATGGCGCATAATGTTTCCAATCGAGATTAATTTGCTTAGTGTACAATAAAATGACGCTTGTGAACAAAGCTTTAACGTTAATGTTCATTAAATAGTTGTTAGGAAAACTTAACTTAACTTCAACCACATTCCTCAACTTGAATCCTTTTTCTTAATTCCTCAATAGGAAGGAACAAGTCGAAAGAGATGTCCGTTACTTGATCTTTCTATGACGTCCACTGCTGATATTATTCTTTCTGGATGAATTAACACATTTTTTAAAATTTGAAAATAATTTGAAAATTTGTTTTCACCGGATTCAGACCTGGGGACCAAGGGGGACAAATTTGATTTTTAAATTACGACTTGTATAGATACTGAATAAACTAGGAAAAACAGGATTATCTTTTATGCGACTATTTGATCTATTTGGCTTGAAATAAGATTGCTTATGATTCTCCAAATCTACTGATTGGTTGTGTGTAGAGGATGGATGTAAAATATGTTTCTCTTCAGGCAAGTTTGCTTTTTGGCAGGACACTTGCTAGGCATAAGCCATACTAAACTAAATTAAATAAATTTTTAAAGACGTTATACAATGGGTCTTTTCGACCTCCGGGTACTGTACTTGCCATTGACAAGTACACGTCCTCTAACCTAAACTAAATTAAATGTATTGCTACTATAAAAAAAATAGAATTATAAAAAGTAGTTTAGAGACATCGCATTAGTCTTCGTAGTGCAGTATGTTGTATGTTTAATTATGAAAGTACTTGGTTCAAATCCTCAGGCAGGCTCAGACATCTCGAACAAGTATTTTATGCACGAATTTCACTCAGGAGTCTTCTGGCAAAAACTCTGAAAGTAAATAAAATCGCCTTGAAAAGTTTCTCATATTTGTCGTTCGGAGTAGAAGTTAAACTGTAGGTCCCCGCTAGTCATGGATAAAACAAACACACATGCCATGGGTGGTGTGCTAAACTAGATTTTAATCGTGACTAAAGGGTTGCAATGACGTATTAGAGACATTATAAATTAGAGTCATTGATCTACTATATTGAAGTCGCCGTAGTCTAGTAGGTAGTGTGTTGGCTTATTAGACGTAAAGCCAGGGTTCGAGCCCCAGGCCAGACATCAAAACAAAAATACAAAATGTATTTCTTCTGCGATTTCCTCTCAGCAGATTTCTGGCAAAAACTCTGAGAGTAAATAAATTGCCATGAAAAGTTTCTCACAAAATCTGTCGTTCGGAGTCGACTTTAAACTGTAGGTCCCGCCACTTATGTATAAAATTAACACACACAACAAAAGTGGTGTGAGAAACTAGGTGAATAATCCTGACTGAAGGGTTGTAATGACCAATTATGTTATGTATGATCTACTATAACTTTCCTATTTTAGGAAATAGCAAAGAAAACAAAATAAAACGCATTAATTTTCTTTTTCTTTGTGTTTTTAATGGTTTTAAATATTTTTTAGATCACATATGGTGCGTGGCATGATTTTTGTTTATACTTATCTAGACGTCTTCATCTTTCTATTTTCTCAAAAAAGTTTTGTAGGCGTTTTTTTTCTTTTTTTTGTTATTTAAGAAAGTTTTTTTTTTTTTGTTAGCTTTTGAACTTTTGCCTTGAAACGACTAAACTTTATGAAGATAATATAAACAATCAATAGGTAGTGGATGAATTAATGGAAAAAGAAAAAAACAAAACAAAACAAAACGAAAAGAAATTTATTATCAGTCAGTTTAACAATTTTATACTGGCATATAAAGATTCGCTGAGTTAATCTAAACGA
This sequence comes from Sarcophaga caerulescens, assembly GCA_927399465.1. NCBI lineage: Eukaryota > Metazoa > Arthropoda > Insecta > Diptera > Sarcophagidae > Sarcophaga > Sarcophaga caerulescens. Next base: position 39,860,876 of record OV656873.1, on the reverse strand, counting down.
TAAGATATGAGAGAATTTTAAACTAAAAACTAAATTTACTGAAGTAGTTAATAAAAAATGGTCAAACAAAGCCTACGTTTAATACCTTAAGTATCTCATTTTTTTAAACCAAAAAAATATAAAAAGTTCAACAACTTTAGTTTGTTAATAAACTATGAGAGTTATTGTACAAAAAGACCAGTTAATAGCAGCTCCATTTAAGTTTGAAAAAGAAAGCTGGAAAATATATTAATGTGTGGGTGGGTGCCAGTTGTTTTTTGAGACAAATTTTTTTTGTGGATGATGAAGACTGACTTACAGAAATACAAATATTTAATTACAGTATATGGGCGGACTTTAAAAATACTCAAGTTATTGCGTTTTGTTTTTTTTTTTTTTTTTTTTTTGTTTTTTGAAGTGTCATGAGAATGTGTTTCACACTTATTTCTTTTACCATTAATGGTGCATAAAGCTTTTCATATAGAATTACATTTCAATGGTTTGTTCCGACTACATTTTTAGGCATCTTATGCTACGGTTTATATGTGTTTGCATTTAGAGACAGCATTTGGCGGAAGTCAATCATACGTAATATGAGCGTGAACAAAAAGTTTTCAAGTTTCCAAGTTTTCAAGTTTCCAAGTTTTCAAGTTTTTTTTTTGTTTTTGACATTAATTGTACACGTACATAATTTAAAACGCGTTTACTAGAGTGTCGTGTCTTTATTTTATTTTATTTTCTTCCTCTGTATGGTTTTTTTTTGTAAATAAAATTGTTGATTGTATTTTGCGCCGGCGCACATTCAATGTGAGTGAAACACGCATTGGGAATACCAAATAATCCTGAAATCAGCCAATTACAGGGGAGGGAAATAATTGCATGGAAATATATTTTCTCCGGTTAATATGAAAATCCCCTACTGAACATCTACTTTAAGTAGTGCTTTATTTTTAAATATTTTTATTTTTAAATAAGAGCAGGTAGCTAATGTAAGCCATCATAATGAGTGCCTCTTACTAATCAGAAGGGATGGCTCAGTGGTGGTCATTTTCGATATGTTAAAGAAATGTGGGGCAAAGGGTATAGAGCCATATAGAAAAATAACTGTATAAAATCTGTCTGTACGTCAGAATCATTTAGATTTGGCGTTCATGCCAAGGTCAATAACAAGGATCGCTTGAGTTTTACTAATTACTAGGGATTTGAAAACAAAAATCCTAAATTTTTATGACATTCGAAGTAAAAATTACAAATAAAACACATCGTTATATTATATTTCCAATTAGATGGTCACCCTAAAACAATTGGTGTCTTAAATTTTTTTTACAACCATTTTTTTTTCGTTAATAAACGACGCGCCGGTGTTGAATGAACATTTTGTATGAATGTTGTCTACTTAACCAGTCATAATAACTTAATGCTTCATGATCAAAATAGGCACCCACACGCAAGTGCAATTTAAGTCGAAATTTTTTTTTGGCTTTTGTTTGAGTTTTATAAAATTACGGAAAATAATATTTTAACGTTCGCTTAAGCCATTAAAAAAAAAAGTCAATGTTCGCAAGTGGAGCTTAAAACAAAATATTTTTCTTTAATTTTTTGGTAAAAACCAGAAATAAAAAATAATAACAATAAGAATAAATAGCCAAGTTCAATTAAATAAAAATAAATTTTATACTATATCTTGAAATACTTCCCACACTGATAGTTTTTTTTTTCTAGTTTGACCATAATATTGTAGTAGAGACTGAAATAAAATATGCCTATTAGGGGCATATGCCTAAAATTTGAAAAGATTTTTTTTTTTAGAAAACAACTCTTAAAGCAAATTTTAATTGAGTTATGTATTGTTGTAATAAATTTGACTTGGTTCTTGCATTAAATAATTGTTCAAATTATTGGCAAAACTCTCGTCAATGCTTTAAATTCTGTTTCCAACAAAGAATATGTGGGCTTATGCTCAGAAAAATTGAGCGGGCATATAACATAAGGCGCGCAATAATCTCTTTTGAACCGTTTGATTAGATAATGGGATGATGTTGACAGTAGCAAAGTAATCAATAGACCATTAGAATTATATGTGATGTCTGTTGTTGTAAGTTGGTTTATTGTTTCAAACATATTCGGATTTTTTAATTTAAATACAAAGAACAAAATATGTTAATATTTCGTAGAACTGGAACAATAGGAGTAGAACAATATTTATTACAGTTACACAATATGATAATGTGCATTCAATAATACAAAACAATGCCAATCTGATTGTAACGCCCTATATAAACTAAAAGTTTCAAAAAGTATTTTAAAATGAATCGCTATTAACAAGTTTTTTTTTATATTTAAAATAATTGAACCTTGACCATCTTTTGTTTTAAGCCAGGGGTGATCATTTTTTAACGGATACATAAAAAATTCCCGTTTTTTTTTACCACTTTTGCAAGTTTCATTTAATGGACGGTAAAATTTTATAACGTTTTATACACTCACTGCAATGTATTGTTTTAAATGCCTCTTTAACTTTATCTTGTAAATATTTTTATTTTTTTTTTAAAGAAAAGAAAATAAAACTGCATACCAGCCATTTTTTGTTATTTGCCTGTGCCAATTGCTTTGTGACAATTATTTGGGCCATTATATTCATGGAAAATTATTATGGCTCTTGGAAAGAACATTCGATAGAATTCAATAATAAATGTTTATATTGTTTTTCTTTTTTTTTTTTTAGTAAAATATTTTAGATTTTTTTTTTGTTTGCGGTTAAACGTTTGTTGTTGTACACCCTACCCACAGATAGAAAAATATTCAATAATATATTTTACATGGGACTCATACCATGACATTGTTTAATAGGCTTACAGTCTATTTTATTACAGGAAATATTAAAAATATTTTTTTAAAAATGGTTAAAAAACATAAAACATTCCAGGAAATTCAAGCATTTTTAGAAAACTTTAAAGTTTGTTGTTTCAATGTTTCTGGCAACATATTTCCAGCAACATTTATGTTGCTACAATTAAATGTTTACAAATTTTTTCTATACAAAAGGATTATTTAAATTTTTACAAGATTTTTAAAAAATTCTCAGTAACTATTGTACATGGCACTTTTCAAATGTAATTGCTAATATACATATATTAGAATTCTAAGCAACATTATTGTTTAAAATGTTTTATTAATAGCGTAGTGCTAAACTTATTGTTTTTGTTTGCTAAAAAAGCGTTTTACGTGAGATTTTTTTAACTTGATTTTTAATTGAAATAGCAAACCTTGAAAAATTTATAACATATGGCGTAACGAATTAATTATTTTAGAAAAATATATGAAACCGTTTAAAGTATTTTAGATTTTTTAATTAATTAGACTCTATTTAAACAATGTTATATAAAATGAAAACAATTTGTGATATAAAGCTCAATAGTTGTACACTGTTTATAAGGAATTAATAAAACAAATAATGTTTTAGCCGCCTGAAAAATGTTTTTTATTGATGTTTACATTTAAAGCATTGCTTGGACTTCAATAATGATCTCAATCTTAATGAAATAATAATATTTTTTATTAACGTAATAAATCTCCGCCTTTAAAACAACATTACGGTTAGGTAAACAGAAAATTAGTTGGTTTTCGGGTTTTATAATTAAGATATCCAGTCCAGTGCTATCCTATCCCTATATCATAGGTCTGTAGTCTGGATCCGGCAGATTGTGAGGGTCGTTTCATATTACACGTATCTCATTTAATTGGACAGATAACTTCGTTTCCAAAATTTTGATAAATATTGTACTCATAATGCCGTTTACTTGATTTCAATAAGAATTTTTCATGCCTAGTTTGTTCACGTCAGATGATAACCCCCACGAACCTGGTTAAATTTAAAAGTTAAAATACTATACCTCTGTAGCATTTAACATACAAATGAAAAAATAGGTACACTGAAGAACTTATGCGAAAATGAAATGTTGCAAGTATTGTGGCAAAAATTAGCAACAGTTGAAGGTACTAAGCAGGTATTAGAGAAAATCTGAATGCAAGGCGTGGGTGTAGTGCCATCAAATGACCAACTCTGTCTAAGAATATTTGAGTGAAAAATTCTGAACGAAATTGTTTTTCCAGTGGGGTTCGCAAAGTACGTTTGCTATATCTACCTTAAGGGTTATCGAACTATATGAGGGAAAAAATATAGTCAAATTGGCAAAGACTCAACGAAGCAGCAGCACATGTGACGCGAAGAAATATCAGTAGATTCGAAGTGGGCGACCAAGAATCAGATGAGAGGTTTTGGCCATTCTATTGGTAGATTTCACATTTATTTTATCAACAGCATACATATAGGTATAAAAACTACACTTTTTATTGAATTTTTAAGCATTAAAATATTCGTTGCAACCGATTCAATGTTTTTACGCGTTTTACACTACTTTTTGTGGTATTCTCTTTTGTTACCTTATTCGTTGAAAATTTTTTAAAACTTGGCTTGTAATCGTAAAATATTTGCATACATTTTGTGCGGTATTGTTTTTTTTAAAGATTATTCTGAGAAATACGAAAAAAACATGGTTATTCTCAATTTCTATATTTATATTTTTGCTAAGTTAACAGCGTGCGAGTAATATTGATAAGAAAAAAAAAACAGAAAACATTTGAAATCGTGATGTCTAGTAAAACTGCTGTTAGAAAAAAAATAATGAAATATTAGACGACAACAAAACAAGTTTAAAATCGGTATTGAATGAGTCATTAAGGAATGTCTTCGACTATAAATAAATAAAAAAAAAAAATTAAAAATAAATATAAAAATCAACACTTAAGGGTTAGTGAAAAACATTAAAAGAAAAATTTATTAACGCCAACGTACATATAAATTTACTTAGCATTTAAGTGTTGGAACAAAGCACTGTATATTTCGAAAATAATTTTAAACTTATTGGCTCATTACTATTAACATAAAACATTATTGTGTTCATTTTTTTTTTGTATAAAAAAAAAACAATTATTTTAATGACAAAAAACAAAAACAACATTTTTTTAAATAAAATTATTAAAAAAAAAACTGGCGTTTACAGTGTATGACCACCACACCATCGACCTAAATAAATATTTCAAATATTTGTTTTAATTTAATTAAAATTTTTTAATATTATTTTTTAGTGGGTTTTTGTTTATTTTTAAACAAATATAAACAATTCAATTATATAATCACACCATAATTTATATATTTTTTTTTTTTAATTTCCTCTTAAGGATGGTTTTTTATTTGCCAGTCTGTTCATTTATACGATAATTATTAATACCGTTTGTATTTGGTTTCTTGTTTCTTTCTTTTTTTTTTTTTGTTTTTTGTTTCTCTTTTGCACTTCAGAAATGTGATAAACGTTTTTACGTGATTTAAACAACAATTTATCCGACGAAGCGAACAAAATATTGTAATTTGCAAAACATTTTGTAGACGTTTGATTTATATTTTTTTTGTTTTATTTTTTTGTATTTTTTTTTATGTTTTCAAAGTTAAATTTCTCATTTATTATCATATTTTTCAGCATTTTGTTTAAAAGTCATATTCAAGAGAATTATGGTCTTATGCGCATGCAAAAAATAAAACAAAACAAAAAAATTAATTAATTGCAATGCATTATTGTTTAGGATTTTATGAGAAACATGCAATTTTGTAACAAAGATTCATGAATGAGATGCAGAAAAAGAAGAAATATAATCTTAAGCAATCAAATAATTTGTACACGATAATAATTTTTAAACATTAACAAATTTTTCATAACACATGCAGCAAAACTTTTGACAAATTTTTATAGATAAACAAATAAAAAAAGCCAATTGCAATAATATAATTCTCAGCTTAAATTAGGTGGCCTACTGTGATACTACACAGTATGCATATGGATTGCAACCTACAGAAAACCATCCTATTCCTAGATATCCCTTGTTACTGCATCAGTTAATAACATTGAGAAGCCTAAAACCTCCATCGCAGAGTTTCTTCGAATTATCTGTTATATGATTAGATAATTACACATGACATTCCTTTAGGCAACAGTTTAAGTAATTTCGAAATGCATTAACCATACATACATAATTGGCCATTACAACCCTTCAGTCAGGATTACGGCCTAGCTCCTCACACCACTCATGTTGTATGCGTTAATTTTTACAGTTACTACAGTTTAAAGTCGACTCCGAATGACAGATTTTTGAGAAACTTTTTCATGGCAGGTTTATTTACTCTTAGAGTTTTTGCCAGAAATCTGCTGAGAGGCAGTCGCCGAAGAAATTTTTTTTTCATATTTCGTTGTGATGCCTGACCTGGGATATGAACCCGAACTTTACGTCTAATAAGCCAACACACTACCTACTAGACTACGCTTAGCGAAATATCTGGAACCTCATAGCAGCTAACTATAGGATGAAATCCAATTTTTTTACAGTTTAAGGAGCATATTTTGTGCAAACAGATCGTTGGTTGTGGTGGAACCAACTCTGTTTTATGGTGGACATGTTTGAAGGACCGTGTGTAAATTCAAATGCCACTGCTGACTGATAAACAGAGTACGCCGGCAGTCACCAGTCCTAATCACCAGTGCACTTTGTTCCACTCCAACCCATTATTTGCTATACTCACTTGGTTCCCCTCCGACCTTCTATGAAAGCAGAGAACTATGATGGTAGCAGTAAGGCTGAATGCAATTAAATTTTGCTATTCTGTGAAGTCACGGATACATTCGTATTTATTACATGGTTCCCCATAACTTTCTGAATAGAATATTTGATTTCAGAATTCCAACTAGTTTTTTCTGGACTTCTAAGACTTCTGCCCCAAAGGAGCTGCGCAACAGGATTCTTGAGATTTATACTGATGGCTCAAAGATGTATGACAGGGTTAAGGATTCTGATACTAAACTTTCTTATAGTCTGCCTTACCACTGCAGTGTTTGAGGTTGAGGCGTTTAAAAGCCGCACAATACTTGGTGGGTGGAGGTATTTTCCCGGAAAAATAAGCTGTGATTAAGTCCTTAATAAATGTATTTTCAACGTCAGCCCTTGTCCATGAATGCCGAGGAATTTCTCAAGAAGATTTCGAATCATTCAAAGGTAACCCTTATATTGATACCGTAACATAGGCATATCGTTGGAAATTACATTGCCGACGAGTTGGCCAGAGCCGTTGTGGAGTTTACAATCTTCGACATGCTGCAGGGCACTTAAATTGGATATTATCCACTCGTTTTACAGGGTGGGTACGGGAAATGTTACTGGACTCTGCTTAACATAAGTGGATAAATCGCATGGCCACCCATCGCACAATAGCGATTCTAACGGGCCATTATCGTATTAGTACGTCTGAATGCCCAATTACTTAGCATTCCGTCGAATAATTTCTTCATGAGCTGAAAGAAGTAAAACACTGCCTTTCACCTGTTATAAAGACATTGCATACTAAATATGACCTTAAGGTTACTAGGGTAATTAGGGTAATTGAGAAGATAATGTGTTACGGTATTACAATTCCATTTATCATCCACTAATGCTAATGCATTACGGTTCAATTAAATTTCACTTTTTGGATTTATAAAAAAATATCTTCTTTTAAAGCTTTTTAATTAAGATCTGTTTCCATTTGGTCGATTTACAAACGCTTTCGTTTTTCTGTTTTAAGAATCAATAAAAAAAATTCTCTACATTTGCTACAAGTGGAATGCAACCGAAAGATGCAACCATAATTGATCATCATTCGTTTGGTAGTTCATTCGGTTCCCACATTAGTTTTGGTTTGGCGCTGTTTTATGTCTTCTGGCCTTTTCTCTTTGACGTTACCATACCATACCAGTGCATGCATGATACATGTATCGTATAGATATTGTATTTTCTCTAATAAAATGTGTTTTTAATACTTTTCATATGTTTGTTGTTTTGAGAGAACAACAAGTGTTTAAGAAAGATATTTATTGGTTTTCATGTTATTGTTTTTTCATTACGAGATATTTCTGCTTCAACCGTATTGTATAATTTTATTGAAGGCATATCAATGACGCCGTGGAATCTATATTTAGTTACGCATTTGTAGGCCATAAATATAAATTTCTATCGGTCTGTAGCTGATTCCTAAATGTGTGTAAAGATAAATGGAAAGCAAAAACAAAAAAAAAAACTTTTAAATTATTTTTCAATGTAATGAATTATTTTTTTTTTTGTATTTTTTCTTTTGTTATTAAAGCTGCAAAAAATAATTCAACAAAATTTTGTTTTTTATTGGCTTAAAATGGCTGTATGGAATGTATGAATACTTATTTTCCAAACAGGTACAATGGCTTTTATTTATTTACGCATTTTTGTTGTTATTAAAATAAAGTAAAAATTAACAAAATATTTGTTTTAAATATCCGGGATATAACACTTTGATGTTTCCCGTTTAAATAGTTAAAAAACCCATTAAAAAGTGTACGAAATATGATCGATGTGCCATATGATTCCAAAATTTAAAGGGCCTTGATTGGTCATCAATACTTTAATTGATTGTAGCGTTCTTAATTAAAAGCAATCAAGAGACAATTTAATAAAATTGAATAAAATTTATTCGTTTGCATCATAACAAATGAAATTTCCTTAAATAACATTTTTAAGTCCTCAGAACATCCTATGGCTGATCAATTAATATTCTTTCAAATGCTTAAAACAGGTCTGCATGCCCAATTTTCGATTACTTCTAGGGATTATTGAATCAGAGAGAAAATTACAATGACGAGTCAATAAGTCTGTGACATTTTCAATTTCCTGCCTATTAACTGAAAGGCAAACAAGACTATTGTCAATAGGTTCCTGTCAATTGGTTTCTGACAACATTTGAACAAGCTATGTCATTTAATTTGACAGTTATCGATAGCAGGCTTTTACGTGATTTAACAAAAAAATACAAAAAAGTGAATAAAATGTGCTCATTAAGCACTGGGAACTTTGCATTCTCAATTTCAATTAAAAAAACCAGCACTCGTATTAAGACTAGCGTTTATAAAATGCAATTGAATCTCTGCACCATCAATTTCAAGGAGAAAAATGTGATTCACTGTGTTTCGTTGGGTCCATGCAAACACGTAATACTATGTTCAGACATCCATTTTTATTGAGTCAATATACGGTTTATTGATTACAATATTTTAAGTGTTTAGACATAACAATATACGCAGTTCAGCTGCTTATTCAATATTCATTTGACAGCTGGTAAACAAAATAGCTGGTTGTTTCAACAACATTGTTTTTGTTTTGTCGTTATTTTTTTTTTTTTTTTTTTTTTTTTTTTTTTTGTCGTTGTTGATATTTGAGTTGTCAAATATCAATAGAAAGTGTTCGGAAAATTGTAATATGCTCACTGAACGTACTTATGACAGTGCTGTATATCAAGTTTTAATCAATATTATAACAATTTATGAATTTATTGAGCAATAATTAATTGACATTTTATATGAAATATTGAGATCAATACTGCCGTTTATTGCGATTTACTCAATATAAGTGCATGTTTGAACATAGTATAAGATGGCGATCGTTCCAACGTTTAGTCAACGTCTATACACCTAAAACAAGAAGTTCTTTCACGATATGGTGTTGGTCAATCGGTAACTGAAAGTGTTAGATATTGTGGAAGCCACAGGCATCTTACTAGACTAGTTAATTTCAATTTTAAATAATTAACACAAATACAATCGTGTGATAATTTCGTTGTTTGTTTCGCATAATACAAACGAGTTCCTATGCTTGATAAAACGTGGAATTACGACAATACATCATTGATTAAAAAATTGTGAAAATAGTGAATATTTCGGAGTGAATAGGAGCAAAAGGAGCCATTAAAATCATGGTGACAGTTTTATACGGAATGTATGCGCTATATTCCACATTGACTATTTCGAAAGGATAAAATAATTACTGGCGAATATTTTGCCAAAACTACTGGGTCGATTCAATGTGGATTTGAAAAAGAAATCTACTGCTTTGGACAAAAAAATTTGTTTTGGACTAGGATAATACCAGAGAGCACACATTTGCGGTTCCAAAAAAAATTTGGTGGTCCGGTACAGAGCAGACGCAGATTGATGATGGCAATAACGGACCCTATTCTGCTATATGGCAGTGAGATCTGGGCAGAAGCATTGAAGATCGACTGTAGAATGAAAATTTCATCATCGGTACAACGAACCGCTGCGCTTAGAGTGGCATCGGCGTATAGAACTGTATCTAAGTCAGCAATACTAGTAATCAGTGGTGTGATACCTATAGGTCTACGGGCAAGCGAGCGGAAGAAAGTGTGGGAGACTAAAAACGTGTACGGAGAGACAGTAAATGTCAACGACGCCAGAAAGCGAACCATACAACAATGGCAAGAGAAATGCAACGCTGAGACGAGTGGTAGATGGATGGCAAAACTTCTCCCAGATATTACCCGGTGGATGGAGTGGAAATTTGGTGAGGTTAACTACTATTTGACACAACTGTTATCCGGGCACGGTTACTTTTGTAAATACCTGTTTAGAATGGGGAAGATGACACGACCAAATTGCATCCATGATGATGCGTCGATTGATGCACGGAACATACTTTCTTTCATTGTGAGAGATGGAGGTTAGAAAGAAGGAATCTTGATGCCAAAGTCGACGTCTGCACTGTCGAGAACTTCTGCGATGTGATTCTGAACAGCAAAGAAAATTAGTATAGCATAGCCAGCTACTCTGAAGCCTTACTAAAATCGAAGAAAATTGACTGGAATGAGAGAAGTAGAGTGGATGTTTAAACACCTTCTCGGATTTTGTTGCGCAATCCGGACGCGGATATGGATATAAACAGGCCAAATGGCCAGACGGACTCCACTTCGAAGTAATACCACAGTATTTCCGAAGTGGGCACAAGGAGTCCAAAAGACGAGGGGGAGATTTAGAGAGTGAGGGCCCCACACACGGGGGATAGTGACGACTACCCTATGATGCGGTTAGGTACATTTACTCCTCCTCAGAGTAAAAAAAAAATTAGCAAAAAAATAGGAATTGTCTTATTATTCCGATTTAAACCAGAGTGAGTGTATTACGTTTCTAAATCTGGAGAAATTGCTTCTCACGCTGACAGACGACTACTATATCCGCATAATTTTTTTGTATTAAGTATCAGTTATATGGTGTTAAAAACCACTTGGGATACATGTGGTATCACAAGGAATGAGCCACCTGATATACCACATATGAAATTATAAATTCTCAGAGCAAATTTTCCCAAGTAAATTTGGTGAAATCTTTGCCAAAAAAAAACTGTAAAATTTTGCGAAATTAATAATATTCTGATACGACAGTCGTTTACAGATGGTAGAATAGATGATGTAATAAATTTTTTCAGCGCGTTTTTTCAACGTGCTAAAAGTGCAAGAGACTTTAGCAAATTTATGCTAATGAATAATATTCAAATAGCCATTAATATTAAACAAACACAAGAGAAACTGTCACTCCAAAGTTAAAATATAAGTAATACTGTACTTTATTTCTAATAATTATTCGCCGCAGCTTCATTTCCTCTAACAAAAGCAAAATAATTTTGCTATAGAACAGGTAACAACGTTTATAAGTGTGAATACAAGTCAATGCAAAATTTACAATTTACAATTACCTCACTATACATACAGATATATATGTATATGTACATATGTATAAACATATATACGAGTAACTAGATATTTATTAATAATTTTTTTATATTTGTTTTCTGAGAAAATCAGAGCCAGTAACTAAATGTAGAATAGAATTCCAAATGAAGTTACAACTGCGAATAATGAAACTGGATAGTTGAATGAGTTCATATTTGTGTGTTAACATTGTAATTTACATAGTTCGTATGGACTCGAGTACAAAGTTACTGTTAGGTTAACAGTGCGTCATTAAAGTTGATAGACAGTATTAATGCACGTACCATTATATTGCTATTCAGAGGGACTAGTTTTCGAATTTATTACATTGAAGAAATTATTCCAGACAGTTGAAAACAATTAAGTGAAAAAGGGAAATCTTGAAGTTTTCCTTTATGAAAATAATAATTGTTTTAGATGGATTTTATAATGGATACTTGAAACTGGTTTTGGTACCATTGCTTTAACCTTGCATTTATAAAACCTTTTTAAAACTTTTTTTGACGTCGAAAACAGTGCTACACTTTAAGTATTACGAGCTAAAAACTTTTTTTAAGAAATCTGTTAAATTTTGCCCCCAACTTTTGGATCACACTGTCATATTTTTTTTTTTTAATTTACACTACAAATGTTGAAATCTTACAGCTTTCTGAGAGTTTTCCCTTTTTTTTGTAATATTTCTAGACATTTTGTGTTAGCAGTTGTTTACAAATGTGTTTATGTCAGCATGATAATTAACCATCATAAACAGTTTATTAAATAAATTGAACGAAAAAGAAAGAAAAACGGAAAGAAAACATAATTAATTATACTACAAGATGTATAATCATTAGATTTTCTACGAAGATGTAGTCATTGCTGTTTAGTACCTCAACTGAATTACACAAACTTTATTTACCACACATCATCATGAGAGTTGCTGACATGTTGTATTCACAATGATGTTTGCAATGCCTTAAAAACTTTGTTATACAAATAGACTGAAAAGCACTTTCGGACTTAATTAGTCAACTGAAGCTTGGGTTGCAAGTAAGACAATTAGATATTCACATCAGAGGCAAGTTTGTAAAAAAAGGAAAAACCTAAACCATTAAGCTAAACCTAACAAGACGGCATAATATTAGCAATTGATTGCTTTGAAGGTAGATTATAGATTGGATTACATGGTCGCCATGATCTTATTCGTAGACCAAGCATCTACGACTCCTTTGACGCCAATTTGACTAGACAAACGTACTGTTTTGACTGCTGTTTGGGCTCTAGTGTGTTATGGTGGATTTACGTCCTCTCGATTTCTATGAATTGGTACAATAATCGTCTAAATTATTATTGTACAATGCCAAATACTCTTTCGAAGTTGTCAGACAATTGTGTTAATGATGTTTTACTGGCAAACGCGGAACGTTTCCATTCATGATTCATGGTTCTAATATATTTCTCAGTTAATAATCACAGACTGAAGTCCTATCACAAACTGGCAGCAACGTTCTTTGCTCTATTTATACTGCCTTATTTTAAGTCTAGTAACTTTGCGATCTTTTTTTAAGTATTGTCGTTAGTCATGGGAAATGCCTGTGGCTTCCACAACCTCGTGAACTTTCAATCTCCGATCGATTAACATCATATCGAAAATTTTTTCAATTATTTCTAAGGTTGAGGCTTAAAGTTTGTCCCCGTAGCATTCGTCTTCTTCTCTGCTGCACTGTCATTGTGTCATTGGAATGGTGCAGATTTTCCATATTATTAGTTAAACTGAGCTTTGGTTGTTCCCAGAAAAAAATTATGCTTAATGACAACAAGAAATTCAGTTTTTACTATTTTTTCCCTATGCAGTGCTCTACGTCTTTAATTTCAGAAGAACTCAATTGACATACCTGTTAACGGGATCAGAATTCCGTTAGGAAGCGAAATTTATTGACTCTCGTATGTATGTTTTCATGTCCAGTCTGGTTAAAATCGGCCTTTACAATTTATCGGTTTGGCGAAAAGCATTATTTACGCTTCGAATAACTATTTCATGTTTACAAACCTGGAAAATCCGTAGATGAAATGAGATGTGGTTGCAGCGAAGAAATAATATCACAAACAAATTTTAAAGACCTCGCTCGGCAAGTCATGTTTCGTGTGGATAAAGCAAAGAATCAAAAAATATGGAGAAATGTTTGGCAAATGGAGGTTATGTATGTAAAATGACTTTTTATTCAAAATACTTTGCCATCAAATTCACTTTAACCACTTCTATGAGTTTCTTTTACACTTTTCCTACAAACTTCATGGAATGCAAAGATAATTAATCAAAAAAAAAAATTTGTTTAAATAAGTCTTTGGAGTAGTGCAACCAACCATTGGTATGCCCCTACCGAGTATAATAATCTCCGCGCTTGCTTTTTTATTGTATGTTCGTTCGCATATGTTTTGTTTTCTTCATCACAATGTAAGGAGGTGGGGAAGACAGATCAAACGTAATGACAGGTAACAATAATAGAGAAATAGAAAAAAAGGAGGAGGAAGAAGAAGAAAAAAGGAACGGTAAAAAAACAAATATGCAGATACCAGTTAATTACCTTAAACAATGGCGTATAGTCTTATTATATTACAACAAAAACAACAATTATGGGTAAATAAAATCACAACAGAAAAAATGCCAAGAAGTATAATAATAACAAGTGTGTATGTGTGTGTGGGTGTGCTTATATTATTGCCTGTAGACTTTTCTTAACTTAAAAACTGGTCGTAAAATAACTACAAAAAACAAGAACGACAACGGTGAAAAAGTATTTGGGAAAACAACAACAAGCAAATAAATAAATAACAATTGATTTAAAACAAACAAATTTATTGAAAACGAAAAAAAAAAAACGTTTCTTTGCTTTCTTTTTGCTATTGTTGTAATGATTGTTGTTGTAAATTATTAAATTGATTTACAAAGCCAATAAGCACAGGAAAAAAAAAACTAAAAATAAGGAATAAAAATATCACAAAATATTTTATTTTCATTATTATTACTTGTTTGTTGTTGGTCTTGCTTGTTATTGCTTTTGTAATTTATACACTGGCCATAATTTTCGCTTCTTTTTTTCTTTATTGTTGTTTAACACTCACACGCGATTATATTTTTGCGCTCACGTTTTATTTCTGCGACGATCTGCCATACCTTGCCCGAAAAAACACACAAAAAAAAAACTGACAAGCCATACACGGCAATAACAACAACAATAGTTGAGAAAACAGCAACAAAAAAACGGAAAAAACAGCGTTTATTATTATTTTTAGTTAAAGAAATATTTTTTGAATGAACGAACAAACAAACGTTTTAAAACTTGTTTTTATTTTTAAAAACTCTTTTTTTCTATTTGTAATTTCAAGTTTTTATTCCAGTTGTATTCTATTGTAATTTTTCTTATTTTTTTTTTATCAATTTCTTCTTCACTATTCGTTTTTTTAAAAAATTTTGTCAAGAGCACGCTACCAAAATAAACTTTCAAACGAACTCACGCAACGAAAAGCTAAACAGCAACTGAATGAAAATGCGGCATCAAGCCAACAATATTTTTGCTGCTGTTGCTATAGCTGCTGCTATTTATGTTGATCACTGCTGTCATTGTGCACACTCCAATGATCATAAAGCTCCCTGTTTTTAACGTTGAATTTTTAATGTTTTTTTTCCTGCTCAAGTTTGTTTGAGTTGTAACAGCGCAGCAGCCGCACCAGTTAGTTGCTAGAGAAGTGCTGAAAAATCCAGTACTTTTGTAATTTTTTCAGTACTTATTCATTTCAAAAATACCGCTTTCAGTACTTTTTTATTGTTACATATTTTATGTCTTGCGCTTTTCAACTATTTTAATGCATTAGCAAGCAACACGTTCAACGTTGCTAAAGTAGAATTAGGCTTTAGCCCCGGTTAGCCAAACGTCCACGGAACGTACGTTTGTTTTTAGAATACGAAAAGCAATGAAAACGCTTACAGAACTGAAAGATTTTCAAATACTATTCGATGCAAACAAGTACTTTTTCAGTTATAATTCAGTACCATTCCATACTTTCAGTTTTGCCAACACTGGTGAGTTTTTTAGAATATTTTTTCCTTCCTGGCAATACTGATGCGTTTCAACGCCAACATTTTTTCTACCTGGCAACAAAAAAATTCGTTTTTGTTCGTCCAAAATACTAAAATAATAACTAATTCACACATTCTTTTTCCGTTTCCGGTTTATATATAAGTAAAAATTAAGCCCTGTTTGTTTAATAATAGGATTTGTTATTTATGTGTTTGTTGTTTGTATGATTGTGTTTGTGTGATGTTGATATGTTTGTTGTTCGGGGTGAGTGCCGTGTGTGTGTTTGTTTCTCTGTTGCTGTGTGGGGAGGAAAGTTGTTGTTGTAAAGTTGCTTGCACCAAGAGGTGCTTCGTTGTTGTTGTCCCTCCCATATACGACCGCCGGAGGAAGAGAGAGAGAGAGGGGGAGGAAAATAAAAAAAAAATAAGTAAAAATAAATAATAAAAAAGTAAAAAAAAAAATAGCTTTTTTAATTTTTCTTTTTGGAAGTGTGGTGAATTTTGTTATTGTGGTGAGTTTTCTGTGTGGTGAGTTTTTACAAAGTGTGGTGAATTTAGCCGGTGTGGTGAATAAAATAGAAACTCACCAAAGTGCCGTTATTCGAAATGGTACTGTATTACCACAGACCAATGTACTGTACGTTGTGGATTGGACGGTGTGTGTCTAGAATATATAATTTTCACCTCTTTTAGCGGAGGCATTCACCGACATGTCTGGTTACCATTATGTACTGCATTACCAACTATGTATGTGGTTTGTGTTTGGAAACACTGAGTAAAAGGAAGTAAACTCAACGAAAGAGTAAGGGTAGTGTTGCCATTGTGTCATTCTATTTAAAATTCTAAAAAATTAAAATTAGAAAACTGAAAATAATATAAAATTTTAATTATTTTCTTTGATTGTTTGTTTTTTGTTTGTTTTTTGAATAATTTCTTTCTTTAATATTTTATCCAAAATGCTTGCAAAAATAGATACAAATTGGAAAATTCTTTGTCGAAATATTTGTAATTTTTTGTGCTTTTATTTGAAAGGCATATCGGATCAAATTTAACATCTGGAAAAATTATTAAAGAGAACTATATATATATGAAGTTGGTTGGTTTTTTTCCACTTTGGTGATTTCTTTTATAGAACTTGGTTAAACACCTCTGTAACCTCTGGAAGAACTTGGTTACAGAGTTTTAGTTTCCTGGCAATGTTGGATACAATAATGTTAAGGCACCATTGTTGAAAAATTTAGTACTTTAGTACTTTTTTCAGAGCTTTTCCATTTCAAAACTCAGTACGTTTTTACAGATTTTATGGATTGTGGTTTTCAACTATTAATTTTATGTTAATGCTAACAATTTGACTAACTTTTCTTTTTCAGATTGCGTCAGATTTTAACATTCTTATTTATACTGCTGTCTATAAACTGCTGTTAGTAGTTAATTTGATTGAAATATTTTACCTTTATTTTAAAATTTATTTAATTGTTATATTTTAAAATGTGAAAAAATTTAACAGTTGGCAAAAATACTAAAAATTTTGTCTGGCAATACTCATTTAGAGTTTTAATAATATTAAGTTCATTAAATTTTTCATTATTATGTTATTGTTAACAGAACTTATGTTTACATTTCTATTCAAATGGAAAGCTTTCTGATTTTACTCTGTTATCGTCTATGTTGCCAGGAAATAAAGAAATTTGTATCCAACTTTTGAAGAAGAAATCGCCAATGTGGGGGAAAAATAACCAAATTTCATTGTTTATTTAATTTATTTGTTTTGCGATGTTTAATTAAAAGGTGTGATGGATGATATTCACCTTTCGAACGAAATAATAAGTAAGGCACAAAAATTGTAAATAAAAAATTTTTAATTTGTTATTTTTTTTGCAAGAATTTAGGCTAAAATGAACGTAGAATGCAGACAGAAAGATAGATGGGGCAGTAGTTATTGTATTTGATTGCTTGTATCTATCTTGCTTCTCTTTTACATTGATTTTGCAGCAAATCTTAGAGTCGAAAAGAAAAATTTCTGCTTTCATCCCCTATTAAATTTATATTCATCCACACACAAACTCTGGCTTTGAATAAGTTTAAGAAAGAAAAGTTATTCAGAAATTTGTTTACAGATAATTTAAATTTTAGTTTTTATGTCATTTTTTTATTACACAATAATTTTTAAATTTAACTTTTGTAAATGCGAACATGGCAACACTGCATTCATTGAATAGTACTTCTGTTGTTCAGTGTTTGTGACTCCAGAAATGGAGATTATTTAGTCTAGACACAACGCACACAAAGGTAATATAGTGTGCAAAGTTAGTACCATGAATAACGGTATAGAATTAATGGTGAATTTCATTTTTGTTGACCATCTCGTGAAACAGACACATGTTGCGTTTGCATGTGTATGTCTCTGCAACAATCAATGTATACATGTTGCCAAGCAGATGTGCATTTGCACAATTGGAGTCAAATGAATGTTTGTGACATTTTGTTTGTTTGTTTTCAGTTTTTACTTTGAGACACGATTTATAGATTTCGAAATCGATTCCTTCTTTTATAAAAAATTTTCTCTAAAGGAAATTTTGTTCCATTGTGGCAAATGTTTGTTGTTTAAGTTGTTGTTTTTGTGCAATATTTTCCGCCTGGTTGTTGTTGCTATGGTTTGTTTGTTTATTAGCCTTTTTTGAAATTAATACCATTCATTGTTGTTATTTTTAGCAGTAGCGGTTGTTTTAGTTGTACTTCTTAATGCCGTTGCTGTTTTTGTTTTCATAATGCGCTCGCTCTCTCTTATAAAACAAGTTTGAGTTCTTATTCTTGTCAATGAATCTTGTTTGTTTGTTTGTACATTGAATTGTACTTAGTGGGGTACGTGTAATTATGTATGTCTACATATGTATGTATGTATTTTTATGTATGTTTACTCTTATTAAGTTAACTCTATCATTAGTTTTGCTACATTTATGTCACATTCGCATTTTTTGTTTTATTTTTAAAAGTAATTGTTATTTAAGCATGTATGTGTGTGTGTGTGTGTGTATGTGGTTTAGTTTTATTTCTCTGAATCTCCTCGACTGAGAAATAAACTGGTTTTCTTAACTGTCGCATTGCAAAATGAAACAAAAACAGAGCAAAAGAAGAAATACTCCCTTGAATTTTTATTTTGCATTTTGAATCATGACAACCAACGTAAGTACTCTACCTACCTACCAGGGTTTTCAGTGCGTTTACCGTACAAAATAGGAATTTTATTCTTTACTCGAGTAATCCAAGAAATCTGAGAAAATGTTAGACTATTTAAACTTTTCTCTACTCGATTAATCGATCCAAAATTAATTTTCTTTGTCAACTTATAATAAATAATCCTTGTATTTATTCCATATATTTTTATATGTAAAATATTCAGACGCTTGGCAATCATGTAACTCTACTCGTGAGTGAATGAAGTAACACAAGGGTATAGAATTACAATTGATGAACAGTTGAAGAAAAAATGATGAAGAATAAAATACGTTAAGCAATTATC
Organism: Sarcophaga caerulescens; assembly: GCA_927399465.1. Lineage (NCBI taxonomy): Eukaryota > Metazoa > Arthropoda > Insecta > Diptera > Sarcophagidae > Sarcophaga > Sarcophaga caerulescens. The sequence continues at coordinate 39,841,652 of OV656873.1, read as the reverse complement.
TTTCTTTATTTTCTTTCTTTGTTTTCTTTGTCAATTATTGTATTTTTTTTTTAACTATGAAATTAACGATAAATATGTAAGTATTTATGTATTAAATATCATTGATGTATAGACTGTGAAAATAGATTTCATTGTTGATTTTATGTGCAGGGAGAATTAATATCAGTTACAAATTAATTACGAAAGGGGTTGCCAAACTATAAATATATCAACAATTACACGGTGCGACAGTGAAAATACACCCGAGTAACTACATAGTCCACGTTGTTCAGTTAGTTGAGTAGAACTCAAAAATACCTTTTTCATATTTATCGAACCCTCCAAACTTGTTTTATTTGACAAAAACTGTTTTTTTTGACTTTACGCACAAATTTCTGGATTACTCAAACATTTCTGACAAGATTTCCAAAATTTAAATCTTGTTGGAAAGGGAAGAGATGTACCTTTAAAACTGTATACATCAATTATCGACTTAATATGCTATGAGATTTGATGAGGTAAACTTGGAAAATTCGAATTTTTTTCATATTTTTTCAATTTTGTCCATTCATAGTAGCAAACAAATACATATGGAAATCGGGTCAGAAATGTTTGAATAAACCAGAAATTTGGGTGTAAAGTCTAAAAAACAGTTTTTGTCAAATAAAAAAAGTTTGGAGGGTTCGAGAAATATAAAAAAAATATTTTTGAGATCTACTCAACAAAACTCACAACCTACACTATGTCATTAGCCGGGTGTATTTAATTTTTTTTTATTTTATCGCATAGTGTTATTAGCGGTCTATTATAATATGTACGATGGACTTGTTCACATTTAAAAGACAGAAAGGTATAGTAACAAGAATTATATTATTAGTACAATAATAAAAAAAATTATTTTATTTTTCAATGAATAACAAGAAGACCAAATCACGTCTGTCCTTCAATTGCATAGCCATTTGTCGCCACAATAGCTTTTCTCGCGGACCACTGTTCTTTTGGCGGCCATGCCGAAAAGTTTTGTATTCCGGTAAATGATTTTGCAGAAGCTGTATAATTCTGAGAAGAAGAAAGAGCTGACTGAGGTGAATCATGTGTCAGTGCGCTGCTATCATGAAAACACGTCGGTTTTTGATCTCTCGCTTCCTAACATCCATTACCGAGCTCTCTTAAAGAATGCTGCAATAGCAAGATTTATTTTGGACTCTGGCTGGTTTCCTCGAGAGATTGTTTGTTCCCCAGTTTGAATATTGATTGTGGTATTACAATGGACCTGAATGCACTGACCTAAGTAGGACCTCTTCCTTAAGGGGAATCCGCCATCTTACCTACTAACTTAACTCAACTCTATGCACTGTCAAACTGAGTATCGTTTTCAAAGTGAGATATTTTGAAAACATTGGAGTTATATTAGCGTACAAAGCTAAAGCCAGATTTAGAACAAGGAGAAGAAGAAGAGTCTGTTATTAAATTTTAAAGCTTGTTTTTGCATTATTTGTTTGTAACGCGGTATTGAAAAATACAAATTCCATTCAACTATTCTAGGTTTACCCAATTGTTTTTCATAGTTTCCCACATTTCTTCAAGTTATTTAAAATAAAATTCTAATAAATCGTTAGAAATAAAAAAAAGTAAAATGTTTACTTTGTTTGATAAAATTATGCGTGAATGCAACCATCAAACAAACGACTATTCACTATGATGATATCGTTCCCATAGATTTGTGTGTAGTCGCCAAATTGTGAGAGAAGGTGTTATAGGTAGAGCAACTAGTCATGGAGTAACACAAATTTAGGTAATAATTTACAACATTATAACATCGTACAGTATAAATGATGTATTTATTAATGTAAAATTCATGCTTTAACTGTAAATTAAAAAAAAAAAAAATAAATTAAATTAAGAGAAAAAAAAAAGAAAAAAACAAACTAGAATATAAAAAAGTTCTTGATACTTTAATTAACAGTATCTGTGGCACGACATGGCTTGGCAATCTTGTTTTTCTGTTTTTCAATTCAATTATATTAGCAACAGTTGTTGTTATTATTAACTTTGTTTGGTTTTTTTTTTTTGTATCTTTTGCACAATAACCCTCGCACAAGTACTTACGGCAATAACAGAGTAGGGAATGTTGAAATTGTATTGAAAATATCTAAGCGATCATTGAAAAATGGTTCCAATGAGAGTAAGTTCCGTAGAAGTTGTGACCTATGTACATACATATATCATATTTACTCCTATATTTTATCTAATGATATTTTCTTGGCTTGAACATACAAAATGTTCAAAATTTCATTCATTTTTTATTGGTTTTTTTTTTGCAAAAACTGGATTTTCTGTGGAGTTTATTGTTCTGCTCTAAATCAAAAAAGCATGCCTTGAAAGGGAGGTGATTTGGCATTCAGAAAAAGGAGTACAATTCTTCCGTTAAAGAAAGTTGGGTTAAGTTCGCAAGCATAAGACTGAGGCTGTATATGATCAGAAATATATGACGTTCCTATGTCCAGTTATACAGTGTCCAGTAATTAACAACCCAGACGACAGCCAAAATAGCGCAGATTTTTCCTTACGGCTATTTTGCAAACTATGTACCTGCATTTAATTTTCTATTTGCAAAAATCTAAACCGCAATTTGCAACCTACGTAGTCCTTACAGTCGGTACAGATACCAACTGGTACCACTGACAGTACTACGCCTTTTCTAGAATTAAAGGATAAGCCAGATACCAACTGTTACCAACACTCGAAAATTCTGAATATTCTGCAAGTGGTGATATTTTTCCATCAAAGTTCGGTCGTCTTTAATACCCCTTCATTATTTGAAAATCAATAACACAACTAAAGGATGATGGGGAAAAGACTGAATGATTTGGAACTACTTTCCGATATGATGCCATCCATTCTGGGACAGTGAGCGATACTGCTGAGAAGATACTGCCTGTAGACATGCATAGATAACCGACATTTAGTCGAGTACACCTGGCGGTCATATAAATGGCGTAATCTCCACCTAGAAAACAATGCAGTCATGCAGCTGAGAGAGACCGAAATGTCAATTTCATCCGATTAAATACTCGATCTTATTGCTGTTTCCGCCTTCGAGCAATAAGAAGAGATTGAGATCGCGTTGCGGCACCTAGTGTTTTATTCATCTGGCTATCTGTGTTACGTTGTTATGAGAGGTTAGAGTCTAACATGAAGACAAAGGTGTCTGGTTTCCTTCCAAATACTTGAAGTATATAAAATTATTTAGGTATTGTTTCTGCTCACTGTCTTCGATATGTGTACTGTTCTTTGCCTATAAATTCGGTATAGTTTGTATGCAATAAACAATATCTAATCATTTTCATGTTAGTTTCAGGAAATATCGTAAGAAGGTGAACATTCTGCAAACTTATTTTCACCATTTTGTGAACATGAGCGCTTAGCCTGAGAGTAAAGTAATATTTTAACATCATGGACATACTAAACATATCTCAAAAATCGTTAAGGTATGATTAGGTTAGATCAAAGAACGTCCAATGCATCCGGAAAAAACCTGCGTTTGGTGGGGATTTTGGTCATCGTCATTATTTTTTGTGAATGATGTTGGTCAGGCCTCATGTGAAGTAAGCAGGTCACCGTGTTCATGCAATAGGACCACGTTCGAATTTTTCTTATGTGGTTTTCGCAAGCAGCAATTGCATGCGAATAAGCGATTAACTGCAATGTTACACAAAACCAACATAGCCCGTGCAATCGTTCCACCTAAAAAAGCCTTACCGGACGATGTTATATTCCACATATAATGACATCAATAGGTCTTTCTTACTCACACACGCTTTCTTTAACTTAAATTTAAAGATTAGGAAGCGCGGAGACGCAATGAGCAGTTTGTTAAGCGTATAAATTTATTTTCTAGTTTGTTTAGAAGCATTGTTTCATCCATATGGAAGCTATTATGTCATGATAATAATTTTTATTTATTTTTCAAGTCTTTTTTAATCACAAAACGTCTTTTCTTAAATGTGCGATATTAAGATATGAGTTTTATGTTTCCATCTCTGATATGTTGTTTATTTTTATGGGAAATTTAAACCAATTAAAACTGTAAAAAAACAACTCCTGCTGCAGCATTTAACACTCTTAACTCTACACAAACAAAAATAATAAAATAAAAACCAAAAATAATACGTACGAATATATAAACGACAAACTTTGCGTCTGCGCGCTATATGGAAAATCTACAAAATTAAAGCTCTCGTTTTGCGTTTGAGCAGAGCTGAAAACGTTCAAAAACTATGAGCAAAACTTAAACCAGTTATGAGACGATAACTTTCATTACGTGCTGACGTTTCGAACGAACAACAACTGAACGCGTCGAGGAGCGGTTAAAATTTTTGTTTGTTGTTTTCTCAATTTGAATTTCTTCTTTTTTTTAACGAGTTTTACGTCGTGGTTTTACTTTTTCGTTGATTGCGTTTTTGTTGTGAATGAATTTTTCTTTTTTTTTATTGAATTTTTTTTTTTAATAAAAATGTTGAAAAACACTTTGGCATTTAAAAGAAATTTCTTTAAATAAATAAAAAAAGAAAATAAATAAGAAAATTACAAAAAAAAGGTGATGACAAAGACAGTTTTTATGTGAAAAAAAAAGTAATTGAAAAGAAATAAATAAAAATAACAAAAATTTGTTGCTAACAAAAGAAAGGTGTAAATATAACCACAAAAAAAATTGAATTCAAATTCAAAAGCAAATAAGAATGTGCTTAAAGTGAGGCACACAAATTTTAATTCAATTGAGATAATTAAACAAAAGTTCAATTGAAATTACTATAAGCGATACAATATATACAAATTAAAAGTGATACTAGTCTCGATAATTAATGTGTTTTAAATAAAGAATAAAAAAACGAAAAAAAAAACAAGAAAAAAATTAAAAAATTAAAATAAAAACAAAGCGAGGTCAGCCAGTTGTGCAGCTAGCTAGCTACCAAGCCAGTGGTGGTGTTCTATACCATATAGTGTATGTGTGTTATTTATTAACTTGGCTGTTACTAGTTGGTTATCGGCTTTAAGCTATCAACTTGGTCGTTTGTACAATTGTTTCACTTTGTTTTTTTTTCTATTTAATATTTTTTGTTTTGGGCTTATAAATAAAAATAAAATTTTTAAAAACATAACGTATATTGGCTGGCTGCTTGGCTCTAACACGTTCACCACCACCAGCCAACAGTCAAAGTCTGTTGTCTACCGCACAACAACTCACAACCAATAATGAATGCAATGCAATAAAGAGAAAGGATTGTTTTTTTAATTTGTTTTCGTTATTTTTCATTTTTGTTTGTTGTTTATTATTGTTAAAATTAAGTTGAATCACATGAAGTTTAAATTTTTATTTTGTGTTTGCCATAGAATAGCGTATGTTTTACGTCAATAAAAAAATTTATTTCGAAACACAACTGCAAAAAACCAAACAAAAACAAATTTCAAAAAGAATTTAAATGAAATGAAAACCAAAATTTGAATTAAAATAAAAAAAAAAAATTAAAAAGCCTGTTTATTTTTATCTTTACCGTGGGCTTTAGAAAATTTCTTGAAAGTGTTCTAAAAATTATACAAAATGTGTTAAAATGTGTCTTGTTATTATTGTTGTTGCAGTTGTATTATAAACCATATTAATTAAATTCCGGTTTAAACAAATTTGCAATAAATTTAAAGAGAAATAATAAAAAAGAAAAAAAAAAACAAATACTCGTACCATAAAAAAAAGTTCTTGAGTTAAAGTACTGTGTGTGTTAAATAAACAGAAAGACTTAAGAAACAAACTTGTTATTTTTTAATACTCTTTTGTTTGTGGTGTTGAAATATGAATATTAAATGCTACTATTATTGTTGTTGTTGTTATTGCCATATTATATTATTATCGTAATTTCTGTACTGGTTGTCTATTTTCTGAAAAAAATATTTCTTTAAAGTAAACACATGATATAAACATATGATTTTGCAAACATTTTGCGGTTGGAAAATTTATTCTGAAGTAACTTTTTTTCAGAAAATTTTGTTGGTTTAGCAAAATATTTCAAATTTATTAACTCAAATAATGCCAATGGATTTTAAAGGAAAGGTCAGGCCTATATGTCCATATAAAGAATGATTGCCAGGGACAATTGCGAACTAAATGAATTTATTGCTCTTAAACGATTTTCGGGCAGTATTTTCTATGAAAATTGTTACAATGGAACCTTATAGAATCAAACTCAGCTAAGTCCGTCAAGAAGAATGCCAATTAAACCTAACCTAAGGTAATATATGGCAACTGGTTCTCTAAATTGGATACAATACTCGAAAATCATTTTTAAACAATATGTCTGGGTGTTGGAGTTCTGGGGTTGATTTCCACTAGAGACTGAACTCTATGGCATTTGGGTAAATGGATTGATTAAAAACCCAAAAAATTTAAGAAAAGAACAACAAAGATAAAAGAGGAATAATCCACAAATTTTATTGAAAAAATCCAACCGAAATACCATATGAGAAGGTGTTGACCATTGCTATGTCCAGGTGTTTATACTCAATGAAAAGGAAAATGAAGAGAGGCAAAGATTTTTCTCAAAACTTTTATTGAAAATAATACAATAAAAAGAGAACTAAGCTATGCATCATACATACTTACTTACATAATTGGTCATTACAATCCTTCAGCCAGGATTACAACCTAGCTTGTCCCATCACTTATGTTGTGTGGATTAATTTTATGCATAAGCGGTGGGACCTACAGTTTAAAGTCGATTCCGAACAACAGATTTTTGAGAATTTATTTCATGGCAAATAGATTTACTCTCAGAGTTTTTGCCAGAAATCTGTTGAGAGGAAGTCGCCTGGGGTTTGAACCGAGGTCCTATGTCTAATAAGCCAACACACTACCTGCTAGACTACGGTGATTTCCAGGAATATCCAGGCATAACCTGAGGTTTGCAACCGGCCTCTCGACAGGGCACTGTAGACTGAGGGTACACTTATTCAGAATAGGGGTTGCCTAGAGCTTAACATGTATGCAGATTTTGTGGAAAAAAATAAATCAATGAAAAACATTTTTGGAAACTTTGGGGCATCAGTAGATCCCAGAAGGAAACACCTGGGTGGCATTTACTTATTTACTTACCTAATTGGCGATTCCAACCCGTCAGTGAAAATTACTTCCTATTATTACTTCCATCACCCATGTTGTGTGTATTAATTTTACCAATGAGTATAGTATAACCTCAATCCTGAACGACAGATTTTAGAAGCAATTATTTACTCTGAGAGCTGAGAGAAGATTCCTGAAATAAATATTTTTTACATAACTTTCTGCGAGCTATCACAGCTGAGGTTTAAACTAACGAATTCTCTTCTAGAAAACCAATAAACAAACACCTATTAGACTATGGCGACTTCATTTTGTTATTTGAACTTATTTAATGGCTGGTAGTGTCATAAAACAATCATTTATTTTAAAATAATTTAAATATTATTTAGGAATTAATAAAGAAGATTAAATGTCATAGCTTCACAAAATATGCCTACAAAAATAGGCATATTTGGCACTACCAAAATGGAAATACATTTCAAAAAAGGTTGTACAACCTTCAGGAATAAAATCACGTATAAACAAAACAAAAGACTTAAGAGACAAACTTTTAGGTTAACTTTAAATCAACTTCCCAAAACAGCTGCAAAATTTTGAACGCTAAATAAATTACGAAAAAGAGCAACAAAAATCCAAAGTGACAACCTAAGCGAAAAAAGAAAAACAAAAAAAAAAAAAAAATACAAACGTGAGAAAGGACAGCCTTCATTTGTTAAGTAAAAACGTTAAAATACCAGAAAAAAACAAATAAAATATGTAATCGCACACATGCATATGTATGTATGTATGCATGTGTACACATTGAAATAAATTTTTAAAATTTTACACACTTTTCTTGCTTGATTAATTACTAAACAATCGCATATGATTTGATTAACAATAGAAATGCATTAAAATAACGAATAAAAAAGAATTGAAGACAGCATGAAAAACCGCAGATAAATTGTGAATAACAACAGTAACAACATAATCAACACCACATTGAATTCTCATGTTGAAGACGTACGAAAAGTGTACGCAAAAGTGAAGTGAATTGTGAACTAAAGTTTAAAAATCCATCATTATTTATTTGAAAATCTTTAATAATAAAAAAAAACTTCCAGTGAAAATCTATTAAAATCACGAATCCATCAACTTGTTTGAAAACATAAAAGAAAGAAAAAAAATTTTTTTTCAACAACATGTGGCAACTGTGGGCAATTTTAGCAAACAGCTGCCATAGTTCAACAACATTTGTGTCGTGTTTTACCGCAATATTGCAACAAAAGCTATTCGAATCAACAAATTTACATAATTTTGAAATTTATTTTCATTCTCTCTCTCTCTCTTTCATTGCTTTTATTTGTAGTAAAAATTTTCACTAAATTTTATTTTTAAATAAAAAAAGAAAAGAAAATAAACGAAACCAATAATAATAGTGTAACAAAGTTTGCATATTTTAATTTTTTTTTTAATTGCTTGTACCCAAGATTATAATGTTAACACCCATATCTACTACAACAGCATCATCGGCAGAAAAACTAACACCTTCTTGTGGTCATAAAAGAAAAATGTTTAAATTTAAAATGTCACAGACATCAACAGTTTCGGCCAAAAACGCATTAATGGCTAAAACATCTGTAAAAGTGAAAAGTTTTACACAAGTAAACAGTTTTTGGCTGTGTTCACTTTTGATATTGTCTGTATTGCGTGCCACATACAGTCAAGGTAAGTTTCTAATAAAATTTTTTGTTTTAAATTTTTTAAAATTTTATTTTTTATAATTTTTTTTTTTCACTGCAAGTTCGTTAATATTTAAAAGGCTGAAACTATTATTTTATTGCACACACTATTTCGTTTGTTTTTATTGTAATGTTATAAACATTGCCTCTTATTATTATTACTTAAGCATGTTTTAAAATTAAAATAATAAATTTCAAACATTATTAATTGCTCGTAATAAAAATTAAACAATTTTTTTTGTTTGGAATTACCAGAGGCGTAAATGTTTTATTTACAATAACAAAAAGGGACTTCGACTGATATAAGTGGTCAACAGTTGAATTAGACTTGTAAAGAATTGAATTTTTAATCAATCTCGAGCAATTCATAGTTAAAATATCAAGTTCTTTAATAGGTTTCTATTTTGTCATCATTAAATCATTAAAGCTCAATGATTATTATTATCGTACTCAATAGAGTGCTTAACGTAGGCACTCTGATCTGAAAGATCTTTTGTGTCCTGTCTTGTCTATGAATAATGAACCATATGATTACGACAACAAAATTATCAGTACAACCGCGTACTCAATTAAATAAAATCGTCCTACGTTGCCATTCCAAAATCAAAAAAAAAAAAAAATCCATGATCAAACAACAACTTCTCTGCTCTCTCTCTGCCAATGAAGTTCAGTAAATTTTCGATAGAAACAGCTTAAATTCCATCGGATTTATTTGACACCGCTCTGTAGTTTCTTATTCTTCGTGACAAGGCCTGACAATCTGTCTCATTCAGGCTTTCTTTAAGTTATACAGGACTTTTCAATAGAAGAAAGGCCCTACAAATCGTTTCGTCTGGAGAGGTGCCCGACAATCAACCCAAAACTGTAATCTGAGGGGCGCACTGAGAATGTATTCTCATCACTCTACTCTCTACCAAACTTATGCTCAGTTTACCTCGTAATCCCAGGTCAGTCATCTACAATAAAACGAAATATTAATAAAGATTTCTTCGGCAACTTCCTCTCAGCAGATTTCTGGCAAAACTCTGAGAGTAAATAAAATTGCCATGAAAAAGTTTCCCAAAAATCTGTCGTTCGCAGTCCACTTTAAACTGTAGGTGCCGCCACTTATGAATAAAATTAACACACAAAATATAATTGCTGTGAGAAGCTAGGTCGTAATCTCTACTGAAGGGTTGTAATGACGAATTATGTATGTTATGTATGTAATCTTATAATAAAATCTGTTCCTGAGTGCAGTGACCCTGTAGTAACCTAGAAGTCAGCAAAACATAACTTTGTTCGCCACATCGAGTTGCTGAAAAAGTACTCTTTACCTAGCCACAATTTATCAAATTACAGTCCAATTAAATCGAACAGAAGAAAAACTAAAACAAAAGACTTAAGACACAAACTTTAAATTTATTATAATATTTTTGTCAAACTGAGGATACTCAAAATAAAAAATTAAGAAATAAATTCAAACAGAAAAAAAGTGTCAACGTTTCGAATGCAAACTAAACCGTTTGCATGTATTTAACATATGCATTAAAAAACTGAAGTTATTCAAATATTATGCTTTTGTTTTGTTTGCTTAATTAGCTTTTTTTATTGAACTTTATCTAACCTTTTGGCTATCTGCAGATGGCATTGTTATTCTGTTGTAGTCGAAATACATAAATTAAAGACGAAAAATACATATGTATGTTTACCTTGACATAAATTCAGCTTAACCTATTTAGATAATTTGGATGTATTTTTAATAAATGAAATTTTATTTTATGATATGTATACTGATGGAATAATTCTTGCTGCTGAGAACTTTGCAACATATTTATTGCAAATATTATTATTTTATATTATATATTCTATTGTAGTTTGTGGCTATATGCAAACTGCGACTTAAAAAATCCCACCAGAAATAGGCTAACGGAGTCAAATAGCACAGTCATGATAGCCAGTTCACATAATATCCGCATGATATGACCATGCTTCAAATCTCTCATACAGAATATTCAATGTGGAAAGAGAGGTGTGTCGTGTAGAACAGTCCTGTTGAAATCAATCGTCGTTGTCAATTACCGACATATAGTTCTCGTCGTTTATAACATTGGCCTGGCTAATGTTATTTTCAATGAAATAAGGTCCGATGAAACAATGACTCTTGGATATCATCCCAATTTCTAAAATTTTATTTGTCCACATATCAAATGGAAATGTTCGAGAATTCAGATTCCAGGAGCTTTTTTTTAATTGTATGGAGCAATATTTCTTAATAGTTGTTGTTGTATAGTCCTACGCCTTACAAAATTAGTCTTTTAAAAAAATTTAAATACTTTTTAAATTAATAGTTCACATAACATAACATACAGAATTGGTCATTACAATCCTTTAGTCAGTATTACGACCTAGCTTCACATGCCACTTATGTCATGTGTGTTAATTGTACACATGAGTGGCAGGGCCTACAGTTTAAAGTCGACTTCGAATGACAGATTTTTATCATGCACATTTTATTTACTCCCAGAGCTTTTGCCAGAAATCTTTTGAGAGGAAGTCGCCGATGAAATATTTCTTTATATTTTGTTTTGTTTGAAATGTCTGACCTGAATTATGAACTTTGGTCTCACGTCTAACAAACCAGCACGCTACCTACTAGACTATTATTCCTTAGAAATTTTATTATTGGTCCTTTGAAATCTACACATCTCTTCTAAATTAATAAGAATCGTAGTTATTTAAAGGCCTACAATAATTTTTTTATCAATTGTTTATAATGGCTTCTCTTGGTAATAAATTGAATTCAACATACTCGTATAATTTGTAGTTCCTTTTTTAAAAAATATTTTTGATACTGCACTGCATGGTTGATCAAAAATACGAGCATGTTTTGTATATTTAATACAATTATTTGCGTGCGCAGTACGCTTAAGATTTTGGGCCAATATAAATATGAACGGAAGTATTAACTTGTCTGATTGTTTGAAATATTTGTCTGATAAACAATTCAAATCATGAATCACAACATAACGAATTTTCATTATTTTGAAGAGAAATATATTACAATGAATAATGAATATTGAAGCATAAAAAAACGATGTGTTTGAAGATAAATTTTAAAATCTATATCCCCAGACACAAACCAAGTCCGTTAACAGAGCTCTGTTATGTTACTAACAGAGTTCTGTTAAACAATTAATTTGAGGCTGGGAAAGAAAAAAAAGAAAAATTACTTAAATTCCTGGGTAAAATAAGAAAAAAAAGCAAAAATATTCACACCCATGGAACTTACAAATTCACACCCATGGAACTTATAAATTCACACCCATGGAACTTATAAATTCACACCAATGGAACGTACGAATTCACAACCATGAAACTTATAAATTCACACCCATGGAACTTACAACTTCACACCCATGGAACTTATAAATTCACACCCATGGAACTTATAAATTCATACCCATGGAACGTACGAATTCACACCTATGGAACTTACAAATTCACACCCATGGAACGTACGAATTCACACCCATGGAACTTATAAATTCACAGCCATGGAACTTATAAATTCATACCCATGGAACGTACGAATTCACACCCATGGAACTTACAAATTCACACCCATGGAACTTATAAATTCGCACCCATGGAACGTGCGCATTCACACCCATGGCACGCACGAAAAAATGGATGTGAAAAAATTTGGCACGCACGAATTCATATTAATATACTGACATAATTATACACTGATAAATTTTATATATTTGATATGTATTAGATAAAATTAAAAAAATAGCCGTTGCGCCCTACCTGGGGTTTGAAACATTGACCTACGTCTACTAAGCCAACACACTACCTACCAGACTACAGCGGCTTTATATCAATTCGCTGTATACCATCTATAATAAACTGTTTGACTCAATCACTCAATCTTGTACTGCTGCCTGCCTGTTAAAATCTGAAATCTGCTCTGTTAAAATCTGAAGTCTGTTCTGCTAAAATCTGAAATCTCAGAAAATTTCAAAATCTACTATGAAAACTCGCTCTGTTAAGGGTTCTGGCGATTAGGTTAGTTAAAGGGACGTACAATGCTTTAAAAACAATTTACTTTATCCGCCCACTCAATCCTGTTTTTCCACAAAAGGACTTACAGTGGATTTTAAAATCTGAAATCTGGGAAAATTTCAAAATCTACCATGAAAACACGCTCTGTTAAGGGTTCTGGCGATTAGGTTAGTTAAAGGGACGTACAATGCTTTAAAAACAATTTAATTTATCCGCCCACTAAGTCCTGTTTTCCCACAAAAGGACTTACAGTGGATTTTAAAATCTGAAATCTCAGAAAATTCCAAAATCTACTATGAAAACTTGCTCTCTTAATGGTTCTGGCGATTGGGTTAGTTAAAGGGACGTACAATGCTTCAAAAACAAGTTTTCCCACAATATTGATTTATTTATCGGATTACAATAGCTTTTGGAAATGTGTGATTATATGTTTATTGTAGTTTTTATTATGCAATATTTTGTAACAGTGATTAACTATAGGACTTGTTTTATCAACATTTGCTTTTTTTTTCTTATTTTATTTCAGCGTCAAATTAAATGTTTAACAGAGCTCTGTTAGCAATATAACAGAGCTCTGTTAACTGACTTGATTTGCGTCTGGGGAGATAGATTTTAAAATCTATCTTCACACACATAAAAAAACATATACAATATTACAAAAAAATTCAATTGGAAACAATTAAAATGTAATAATTTTCGTTAAAAAACACTTTTTTTGTTAAATACGCAGCTATTCATGCCTAACTAGATGAATATTAAAGAACAACTTTTCAAAGAAAATATGAAAATATGAACGCTTTAAAATTGTAAAAAAAAGCAAAACAAAAAAAATTTACCATCTTTAATCTTCACTGACCTTCATGGTTAGTTAGTTAGTTTTTGCTTTGTTTTACGTGTACATATGTATGTATTCTGAGCATTTATAATTTTATTTTTTACTTCTTTATTTTGTTTATATTTATTTGAGCCGTTTATTTTGAAAGTGGTTTAAGTCCATTTTTTCTTATATTGAGATATTTAAGGGTTTGCGTTTGAATTGTTTCAAAAATATTGTTAACTGGTATTAAGTTATTTTTATGGCTTTGTGCCCTTAAACATGTTAGAATATATAAAGTAATTCGTTTTGTAAACTTTACTAGAAAAATAAGCTGTGTTTCAGAACCTAAAATGGACTTAAACCACTTTCAAAATTAATTAAATGACTTTTTGGTTTGTGAAAAGGAAAAGGTCCATTTTGTGTTCTTTGTTTAATATTGTTATAAGTTAATGTTTTCACTTAAAGTTACTCCACTACGATTACATAATTCCAATATAATTATTACATTTCTTTCTGGTAACTCAATCGCTTTTATAGAATTTGTGCTGAAATCATATGGCACTCCATCATCATCATCTGATGACAAATAATTTTCTACGATTCTTCTTCTCTGTATAGTACTATTAGAATTATTGATTTTAAATCATCTTCACTTTCTGAACCCAAAATTCTTGAATTTTTATTTCTTTGCACAGGATATATTTCAATTGAAAATAATAACCGATTATTACACAAGTTATTTTAATTATAAACCTATAAGTAAATTCTTTTTTGTTATCTGTGTCACAATCTGTGGTAATTCCAGTGTAATCTTTGTCAGACATATTAAAGTTTATAATTAGAACTTAAGAAACTATTTAAATTATAATTAATGAACACAATTATTCTTATTGCACTGTTACAGAATACTAGAAATTTACTTACTAAAAACAGTTTCATATTACCGAAGGAACGCCAATATATAATTTTTTCCCGTTATAAATTTTACTGTTTTGTAGTGAATTTTATTACTGTACTGTGCAATAATGCATTTATTCGGAATTTTCTAACATAACCCATTCCGTATCAAAATTATTTCTTTCAATGGACTTAAACCAGTTTCAAAATAAATTTTTTTTGCATTTCGTTAACTAGCTAATTTTCAAGTGCCCCAAATCATAGCGATTTTAATGATACTACTACTATTGCTATCATTAACTTAATTTTTTTAAAAATGGACTTAAACCACTTTCAAAATAAACGGCTCATTTATTCGTCTGACTATTTTTTAAGCTCTAGTTTGTACCCTATTGTAAGCCTGAAAACTAAAACGGAAATAGTCAATCTTCTTATTTTGTTAAGTGAATTAAAAAATCCAAGACACAAATAAAATTATGATGGAGTGTGTAAAATTTTGTTTGCGCAAACACGCCAACGAACAAAATTCAAATATTTTTTGAATTATGGGAACTTTAGTAAAAAAAAAAGTTTTTTTTTTTGTTAAATTTGGGGCAGAAAATTGGCTGCTGTAAGAGTTTCACTCAGGTAACAAATAATTTTTATGTACCCTTTAACAATGTGTTATACGCTTTATTTATTAATTTGAATAAATTAAATGAAATACTTTCATACTGGCAACAAAAATTCAAATTCCTGTTGTCGATTCTATGTATTTCAGTACTTAAGTATGTATTCAGATTTCTGTATTAAAATTATAAAAAATTTAAATTTTTAATGCTTTTGCCATGTTATAAAGTTTTTAAATAAAATTTTTGCTTAGCGTATTATTTTATTACACACACATTCATACATTATTAGTCATTATAATCGTTCAGACAGGATTACGACCTAGCTTTTCATGTCACTTATGTTGTCTGTGTTAATATTATATTTGAGTGGCATGACCAACAATTTAAAGTCGATTCTGAACGATATATTTTTGAGAAATTGTTATTACACTCAAACCAGATTTCATTTGGAAGCACTGGGCTAAGTTCGATAAAGTCTACCTTGAAGAAAACCTTCCACATCGGCCAATATTTAGGCCCATTGTGATACCACAATTAACATTGAAACCGAGGATCAAACACTTCCAAGGCAAAATCAAACCGAGTCCAAAATAAGTCTTTGTATTGCTCGCATATTAGAAAGTGAGAGATCAAAAACCTCCGTATTTATGACAAGATCAGGCCACTGACGCATTAGGTGAAAGACAGTATTTTCGTCCTTCTTAGTCCACAGCTCGTGCAGAAGTTATTCGACGGAATGACAAGTCTTTCGGCATGCCTGCCAAATGGGGACATAGTCCTTGAGAATCGCTTTTGTGCGATATGAAAGTTTTTTGCCATGTTTTATAGCTAAACTGTTCAATTACTTGCCATATAAAAAGTTTTTCGTAATAAGTGCTGTAAGTTGGCCTAAGTGCTTTTGTTGGAGATCTGAGTCTCCCACGATTTTTTTAAATAATAATTACCCATGGGATCACATGAGATTACAAATGGGATCTCTTTATTCATCAGCTTTCTTCTGTTCGCCAAATTGTGAAAGAATTTCGTTTTAAACATGTTTTGTTTCATTACTAAACAAAAGACTTAAGCAACAAACTTTGCTTGCATCCGATATTACGTATTCTGCTAGAAAACAGACAACATATTCACCTTATTGTTTTTAATGCTTATCGACGAAATAAATAAAATTATTACTTTCCGATAATTTAAATTACTTTCCAATAAATAACGGAAAAGGTAAATTTCAACAACAAAAAAAAATTTTTTTAAACAACACAAGCAAAAGTAGTCGATCTAGTTTTCGCTTTCATTTATTGAAAATAAGTTCGAATTGAAAACATTACAGCTCCCAGCCTCTCTCATATATAAAACCGTTATATTGTTATTAAACTTAACAACAACAAAAAAATTAAAAAATAAATAAATAAATAAAAAACAAGTTAAACCACTTGAGCAATTATTACAATCCTTTGTGTGTGCAATTGTGGGCATGAAATTTACAAAAATGGAAATTGGTAACAGACGGACAAAAATAAAAACAAAATTGGAAAAAAAACCTCCACAATTTAAAACTATACATTGTTGTAGTTGTTAAACCATTCAAAAAAAGTTTTCGTAGATTCTGGAAATTCAATTCTAGTTTTGTTTTGCTGCTTGACTCTTTTATTTGTTGCCAATTGATTCATACACTATCAACACTAAAAAAACAAAAAAAAGAAACAAAATAAAGTTAAAAAGAGTGGTTGGTTGTATTGATTATTTCATTGCTTTGTGGCTTATTTTTGGTCATCATTATGAATAATTTAAAAAATTTCGGTTTTTTGCTTTTATGGAATTGCAGCAGCAAGTTTTTTGGTTTGTTTTTTGGCCACGAAATTTAATATTCGTTATCATAATAGTTTAAACAAGTTGATTAACATGTTTTCTTTGTAATTTTTTTTTTCTTTTTCTTAAAATTTATTTTCCTTTTATTTTGACTTTTTCTCTCTCTTGTTTTTATTTTGTTAAAGAAACCTCATTCACATGTCGTAAAACTGAAAATAAAAGTTATAAATTTAAATAAATTACTAAATAATACCTGTCTGTTGACAATGGTAAAAAATAATCAATGCAGGCAGACGTACAAAAAAAAAAAACTAAAATTAAAATCAGTTAAAAAGTTTTGTTTAAATTTTGCACACATTCATGTGTATTATGAAATATACGCTGAAGACTTTTTGACATTTTTAAACTGGTTTTATTTTATTTATTGCTTTTTTTAATAATATTATCGTTGTTGTTATTGTCATTTTATATTTTATTTTGAGAGTATTGTAAGCAACCAACACAAAGCTGTTGCAGCATTCAAAAAGCCGGAGAGAAAAATCAGAATATCAGAACAAAAGTTTCGTTTTTTTCTTTTTGTAAAAGGTTGCCTAATATTATGCCAGTTTAAGTAATAAAGGTGTCTACAAAAGGGTAGCATATGCCTTTAAGATATTTTTTTTACCGGTGTTTAGATATTTGTAGATAATTAAACTGCTTTTGTTAATTGGTATTTTGTAACACAATCATTTTTTATATAAGTTTATTTTTAATTTAGTTTTGTATGATTAAAAATAATTATTTTTAATCAAACTGCTAACAATATGCTAAAGCAACTGGTTTTGTTTTTGATGAATTGTTTCTATCTGTTCTTAAAACTTCCTTAATAAATAAATAAATTGTTTTTAAATTAATGGTTTTTATAATTGCATCTACAAACTTCCCCCCTATGTCTAGGTTCAATAAGAAGTTTGTTTAGGTTAAAATCAAACAAATTTTTTTGTACGAATATACATTTTTTTTGAATTTAAAGGGAGTTTTTTTTTTGAAACTGATTTTTTACTAAACACTTAGAAATATACACAATTCTACAAGCTTTAAAAGAATTTAAAAGGAAAAGATTACTAATTTTTAATATCGATGGCATTTTACGCCATACGACTTACACTGAGCGCCAAAAGTGCGTAAACACCACTGAAATAATTAATTTTCTTAAATAAATTTCCAAAAATAAAAACGTTTATTTATTACTTATAAAATGTTAAAAAAACAACAATTCAATTATTGTTGTGTTACAAGTATATTTTTTATAATAGAAAATTTAAAGTTATAGTGGGTGTTGATTCACTTATGGCGCTCAGTGTATATAACGATAAATTTGTATTATGTCACTTTTAAATTGAAACATTTGAATTTATCTTAAAGCATTTCTATTAAGGATTACTATTTAGTTTGTCCCACCACCCATATTGTGTGTGTTAATTTTATTCGTAAGTTTTGGGACCTACAGTTTACAGTCAACTCCAAACGACAGATTTTTGAAAAACATTTCATGACAATTTAATATACTCTCAGACTTGTTGCCAGAAGAATACTGATTGGAAGTTGTCAAAGTAATATTTTTTTATATGTATTTCGTATTTCCAGATGTCCCGGCTAGCGTCTAATAAGCCAATACCCTACCTACTAGATTACAACGCCTTAAAATTTGATACAAATAAATTTAAAAAAACCCCAATCAATTTGATTAGATATTCATCTAATGTTTACAAACATAACCAACATATTTTTTTCTTTCTTCTGTATTGTTCCTAACTTCCACTTTTGTTACTGTCTAGGATATTGTAGGTATTTCGTTACTGTGACTCATTCACATTCCATTATTCTTATGAAACATTTTCTGTATTGTATTTTAGCCATCTATTTGGCTTTGGTTATTTCTAATATTTTGTTCCTGGGGTTTATTGCACGTTCTTAGAATGGCCAGTACTCTCATGGCATGTATCTCAAATAAGTTTCTACATTCACATAGCATTTTTTTGTGATTATTGTAAATAGAAGTGTTTTAAAAATCTCTTGCTTTTAGGGAATGATATTCCCTTAATCTGTTTTGTTATTCTTGGAATATTCTTGGAAGTCGCCGTAGTCTAGTAGGTAGTGTGTTGGCTTATTAGACTGAAGGCCTGAGTTCAAATCCTAGGTCAGACATCAAAACGAAAATTTGAAAAAATATTTCTTCGGCGACTTCCTCTCAGCAGATTTCTGGCAAAACCTATGAGATTAAATAAAATTGCCATGAAGAGCTTCTCAAATATCTGTCGTTCGGAGTCGACTTTAAACTGTAGGTCCCGCCAATCATGTACAAAATTAACGCACACAACATAAGTGATGTGAGAAGCTAGGTCGTAATCCTGACTGAAGAGTTGTAATGACCAATTATATATGTGTATTCTTGGAATATTGTTGGTTAAAATACTGGGGAAATGTGGGTGCATTAATTCAAAACTTTGTGCCGCTATTTTCAGCTTGAATCAATCAATATGTAATACATTGAAGTCTGGTTTGAAACTAATAAAGTTGGTTCTCCAAATGTTACGATCATTGGTAGTTAAAATGATATTTCTGCAGCAAGCTATTCTTGGTGATTTTATATCATTTCTATTGAAACTAAAAATTCATAGAAAGTCTCGTAAAACCTCTGCTACCTCCACTTTTCAGTTTAAAGACATCATTTAACCTTAAAGCATTATACAGTACTTCCTCTTCCACCAACTACATTAGTGTAACATGTCCTTATTGTCGCCGCAGCGAAAACTTAAGATTTCTTTTGCGTATTAATCGCCTATCACATTAAATAATCATATTTATTAAACAGAAGTGTACACATATCATTCTGGGTTTCTAACACCAGGTCCCATCATAGACCTCGTGATAGTAAAGATTTCTCTTATCGCCTTTGTATCAATATTTAGAAAGTTGGTGTTCTATGTGAGTTTTCCCCGTTCTGATCATGTGGTTCTTTATTTTGGATTTTTTAATAGCTAACTGCACTTGGACATGGTGAAATCTTGCTGCAGTATTTTCACCATGTAGCCTTTTTGAATCTTCTTAAATCCAAATGATCTGACAAATTTTATCATATTCTGAGTTAATTTAATAAAATCTTATGGAGCTAAGTGTATGAAATATTATTAAAAATTTATATTTATTTTATTTTTTATAATTTAATGAGTTTAAAATTCCATTGAAATATTTTTGGAATTAAAAAGGATTTGACACACCTTATTTGATTTGCATATTTTTGAACAAAATTTATTATGGTCTATTTTTATCTTGAATCTTCAATAAAACTGTACAGAAGACAAAAAATACGTTTCTTTGCCTTAAAAATATTCCAATTTAGATGCAAAACTAATGGCTCCCTTCAGATTTTTATTTGAAAATCTTGCTCGTAAAATTTTTAATTAATCTTTTGTACAAACAGTTGCACAATATACTCTACTTGGGTAAAATAATAAGTCGTTAATAAATTGAAAAACAAAACGAAAATATTTGGTTTTTAAAAACCTATCAAATTCTTTTGAATACTATACTCAGCATCTTGTGTCAATAATACCTGGTGGAGATAAAAATATAAGGTTTTGTACAAAAAAACTTAATTGACAGTTTAGAGATTATTTGTTTTATAATAATTTCAGAGTACAGCGAATGGAAAACACGCAATATCATGAATTTTTTTCCGTAAAACATACATACATACAACCCTTTAGTCAGGATTACGATCTAGCTTCTCACACCACTTATGTTGTGTGCGTTAATTTTTTACATGAGTGGCGGATCGACAGATTTTTGAGAAGCTATTCATGGTAATTTTATTTACTCTCAGAGTTTTTGCCAGAAATCTGCTGAGAGGAAGACGCCGAAGAAATATATTCCTACTAGCAGATTGTACCCGCCGTTGCGCGGGCTATGTAGTTTGGATTAGTTTAAAAAATTAAAAAAAATTATTATTGGGTCATTTTTTCATTAAAAATAACAATAAATAAAAAACCGGTTTATCGATTTCGAAACCGGTTTTGAAACCGGTTTCTGAAAAAATGCAATTTTTCAAATTATTCGGAAACCGGTTTAACACACAACCCAGTTCTTTGAATACTCTAAGTCCTAAATAAAAATACACTCAATTTGCCCGTTTTTCGCCCCTTTCCCCATTTTTGGACCCCTTTTGGTTCAACTTTATAAACGGAACACCTCCAATAGCTATTTGGGAAACTTAACCAAGCTAAATAGTAAAAAAATACCTTTAAAACAGATAAAATACAGCATTTATGCATAAAGTACTAATTTTTGCCCATTTTTTCTCCCCTTTGACCCATTTTTTCCCCCTTTGGGTCAAAATTTTGAAAAGATTTACTGCCTATAACCTGCACCGCCAAAAGTTCGATCATTATCCCAAATTTCAAGAAAATCGGTCCAGGCGTTCAGGCGTGTTTGGCTATACACTCAAATTGCCCGTTTTTGGCCCCTTTCCCCCTTTTTGGACCCCTTTTGGTTCAACTTTTGAAACGGAACACCTCCAATAGCTATTTGGGAAACTTAACCAAGCTAAATCGTAAAAAATTACCTATAAAACAGATAAAATACAGATTTTATGCATAAAAGTACTAATTTTTGCCCATTTTTTCTCCCTTTGTCCCATTTTTTTCCCCTTTTGGTCAAAATTTTGAAAAGATTTATAGCCTATAACCTGCCCCGGCAATGGCTCGATCTATATCCCAAATTTCAAGAAAATCGGTCCAGGCGTTCAGACGTGATTGGCTAACAAACAAACCAACAAACAAACAAACAAACAAACAAAAAAACAGACTTACAGAAAGATTTATAATATATATTAGGATTTTCGTTTGATGCCTGACCTGGGATACGAACCCGGACCTTCAGTCTAATAAGCCAACACACTACCTACTAGATTACGGCGACTTCCGTAAAAACAATTAGAAAAAGTCGAACAGATGAAAACTGTAAATAGTGAGGGTATATTGCTGACATTATAATCGCTATGACTTTGGTATTAAAGATGTATAGTGTACTTCAAATTCAATTATGTTAAAAGATGATAATGAAAATTGTTCAAAAAGAACGTTGTGTAAATAGTATTCTACCGTCTAAGAGCTAAATATTGTATACAAATTCTTTTGGTAACATTTCAATAAGAATGATTAAAAAAGGAAATTTAGGGCCATTATTACAACTTACTGTTAAACTTGGGTTTAGTTAAAGGTACCTTTAGCTAAAGGGAACTGTATAGTTATTACAACTTATAGGTAAAATAAAATTAACTTTATTCAAAAATAGGGCAGTGCCGGAGCAATGTCGATAACACTGCTCAATTAAACAAGTTTTTTTAAACGCAGTGGCAACGATGGGTTCGTTTTTTTGTTGTATATGCTCATTTTGACTATATATGAAGTTGCCATATTGAAAATAATATATAATATGGCAAGTTCAAACATAAACTTAACTTTAAAAGTTACCGGTAGGATGATCCTCCTTTTAGCGTAAAGCTCACTTCTACCATATTGTCCACTTATAATAATGAAAAACAATTTATCTGCCATTTAAAATTCTCCCTTTAGTTAACGGCAAGTTGTAATAATGGCCCTTAATGTATAAGTACCACACGGACTAAAATGAAGAAATTTTCGTGTGCCAATCATGAATCACCATTTCTATAGCCGATGGCTATTATGTAAAGAGAGTTGCTTATGACAATGACAAATACATATATTTGTGATGAAATCTCTATGACAAAGCGTAAATGGTGTTTAAACTTTAATTTGCTCTCTGGCATGATTTGCCGTGTATTTGAAAGGATTTATATGCAATCATCTATTATGAGCTCCTCCACTACTCTAAAAGCAGACCTTTACAGTCGAACATATTTTTCGTTTATGGTCTAAAAGAGGATATTTTTTTGCCTACAGCCGATACTGAATTGATTAAAGACAAGGTTGGCTCATGAACTACATATGTTGGAAAGTTTTAACATCTCCAACTAATAATCAAAGCCTGGTACTAATCGATGACTACTCTTTTCTCACTATGGTGAATAATATTTTAGTTGAAAAATTCGTTTCAACTGAATCTGGGGATTGTTCTAGTTTTTTTTTTATAATTCAGACCCTCATTATTTACCTTTAAAGTAACAACAAGTTGTCGAACAAAGGGGAATTTAGATGATTACAAAAATCGTATGACATGCCAAGTTTTGTGTGGAAAAGAGTAAATAATATCGTGTAAACTCAATATGTAATGAGAGTTTACGGCATTAAGAGAAAATTGGGATGGAAATTTGGCAATCGTCTTTTGGTTTTTTTAAGTTTTTCAAAAACCAATTACGCTTCAACAGATCGGAGATGAATTCAATTTTTATTGTTTGGGTATTTTACGAATTGTATAAGTGCAAACAAATCTATCGTATGAATCTATCTTATTTTGACAATACTGATAGAATTCTGGAATATTTTCTCTCTGACTTTCGATACGTAAAGCCTTATCTAGTAATTTGACATCTAACATCAATTTCTAACAAAAATATTGCCACAAATATGTACTCAATTAAATATTGCAGGAAATATGTTCAATCTTTTATACAGAGAGGATCGTAGTACAGTATTCCCTCGATTTACGTCGTCGAACGTTTCGGAAAAAGGTGACGTAAATCGAAACGACGTAAATCGAATTTCATATTGCTCATACTACAAAGTAGTATATTTTTAACATGGAACTTAAAAAGATACAGTAATCTCTCGATTTACGTCACAGTTGGTTTCAAAAAAAGGCGACGTAAATCGAATGACAACGCAAATCGAAGTTGAAAGAAACAAAATTTTTGACGACGTTAATCGAACCAACGTAAATCGAGACGACGTAAATCGAGGGAATACTGTATTCTAATTGTATATCAAATATTTGAGTTTAATTAACCTTTAAGGAGGATAGTATAGAAGTTAGTTAGAAATTCGCAATTTCGTTCAGATATGATCATTAAAGTCATATCTGGTCTTTTGTTTATTAAATAGTTTATGTTTCATGTTGAAATTAAATTAATTGAAATTAATTCTTTGAAAATGTCAAATACATAAAATCATTATTGGATTGAATTTCTAAAGTTTCTAAAGCTGTTTGGCATAAAAACTTTTATTTTTTTTTTCGATAATTAAACGAAGGCGAATTTTATTTTAATGTTGATAATAAAACTTTTTTATTTTATTTGGAAAAAAAATTATTTCTAATTTTAATAATTAACCAATACTAGTAGTAATTATGAAAGCAGGAACCGGAAACCAGTTTAAACACGACTTTATTTTGTGTATTCTGTGTGTATTCATTATTAATAATAACAACTAGATTTTGAATTATTTTTGTTTTAAATTAATTTTTGCATAAACACCACAGTAAACACATCTGATAACAATTAAATAAAAGCAAAAGCAAAAGAGAAAAGAGAAAAAGAACAGCCTGCGGCAAAAAAGCCAAGCAAGCAAGTTAGCACTTGAGTTAATTTACGTCATTTGATGCTTTTAAATTTAATTTCTATTTTTATATTTTGCATAACCGACCATACGACAGCAAACGGTAAAATACTTACGTACATAAATATTTATTTAAACATATGTATACGCCCATATATGGTCACAGATATGAAACAAACGAACCAAGTGTGAATAGAGTTGGTGTGTCAATAGCCAGAACTTGATGACCTTTAAAATTTAGCTTGAGTTACATGTGAAATAAAAAAAAAATATTATATTATTTAGTATCCATGCTTACATATGTATGTACGTTTGTATACAATATAACTGACCTAAACCGAAACTTTAATAAAGAAAACCATACCACACCATATTGTAATGCATACGATTAGATAGATGGTTTAAGGGTATTTTCAAATGTTGAAGACATTGACCAAGAAACTTGTATAAAAGCAGAGTCAGAGGAAAACAGTAATAAAGAAATAAATAAATTTGAACAACAATAACTCAATAAATCATTAAAGTTATTAATTTTAATAAATATTATACAATCAATCGTTTCTTTTTTAAATAAAACAAATTGGAAACTTTTTTTTTTTTTTGATTTTATGTTACAGCTTATGAATAGCAAGGTCAAGGTGAAAAAATTTACATGGTATGTTATTGTCTTCTTAAGAATAATTTAAGAATTACCTTTTAATATACCCCTTTCTTGAATTGTCCATGAATTTTTCGTAGAAATGTGGGAAAACTCATAAAGAAATATATTTCACTGCATTAAATCGTATTATATTGGAGGCCAATTACAAAATTATTGCTGCAATCAATTGATTGTTGCAGAAGTAAAGTGTCTGGTCACGCCGACTCACTGACATGTCGCCCAGATCCTTGGCGTCTAGTAGAGACTACAACAATGTCGTTCATAGTTACTACAATTTTAGCTTCATCTTCAAAAAAGTTAGGCTTAACAACGCCGCCTGACCAACGTCTGTACCAGGTGGTTGTTCATTGTAAGAGCATTTATTTATCATGGATTGCATGACGATTTTTCCCAAATTTGAATATTTTAAGTTTTCACTAAGCCATTCAAACGGAAATTCGATTCATCGAAAAAGATAAAAAATTATCGAAAAATTATCATTGAGCGAGTTGCCTTTGCTTTTCATGGTCTGCTGGTTTGAGAGCCTTAGAATGATGTACACATCAAGGTCAAAGTCTGTTATCAGAATTAACGCCGTAGAGGTACGTGAAATTTCAAGTTTTTTGATTTTTCGTTGATGCTCTCGCTTACTAGTTGTCGTAGTATAATAGCTAGTGTGTTGGCTTATTAGCCATGTGGCCAGACATTTCCAACAAAAAGAAATACAAATAAATATTTTTGCGGCGACTACCTCTCATCAGACGTCTGGCAAAAATTCTGAGAGTGAATATAAAAATTAACGTGAAAAAGTTTTTCTAAAATCTGTCGTTCGGAATCGACTTTAAACTGTAGGTCCCGCCACTTATGTATAAAATTAACTTACACAACATAAGTGGTGTGAGAAACTAGGTTGTAATCCTGACTGAAGGGTTGTAATGACCAATTATGTAATCTTGTTTATAGCAGCAATATTTTTAAGACACAGACTGTTATATATTACTGCTCATAAACGATCCAGTTGTTTCAAATTTTTCGGGAGACACATTAAGTTTACTTTCTCGATCAAATATTCTTCGAAGTTTAAAATTAATTTTCGATATTTTTGTAATAAATTTTCACAATTAAAACATGTGGTTTGTTGTAACATGCTTCATTTTTCATAATCGAAATAAACCTAGAAAATGAAATCAAAAACACGAAGCAGTTGCAAAATTGGTATAAAATCAAGACAGCTTAACTGCAATCAAACTTGTTTGCAGTAAAGTAAGTTAAGTTTTAATAAAATATTATATTGATTTTATTATTTTCCTAGATTTCGTTAAATATTGTATATAAAGTATACTAATTGAATGCTTTTTTTTGAGAACACTCTGTTAAATCTATTAAATCATAAAAAAAATTAAAACGCTCCCATCAAATTATAATAAAAATCAAGCAACCAGTCCACTAATCGTATATTTTCATAACTTTACTTAACAATTTTTTTTTGGGAAACATTTAAATACATTTTTTTGTTCGTTACTTAATTCCCACCACAAATTTGTTTATTTGTCGTAATCATTATTTTTGCTTTTTTTTTTGTTTCTTAAGCTTGTGGCCAGTTTGTATATCACGTTCTGTTGTTGATTTTCAAAAGTATATTTCGTTAGTTTCAATATATTTTTTAAGTGTCAGTATTCGTGGAATTTGTTTGTACATACATACACTTACTCTTAAACAAAGTGCAATTTTGTAATTGTTTTTTGTTCTTCTATGAACATTAAATACAAAATTAAATACAACAGCATT
The DNA here is from genome assembly GCA_927399465.1 of Sarcophaga caerulescens. Lineage (NCBI taxonomy): Eukaryota > Metazoa > Arthropoda > Insecta > Diptera > Sarcophagidae > Sarcophaga > Sarcophaga caerulescens. Next base: position 39,814,724 of record OV656873.1, on the reverse strand, counting down.
TAATTAAAATTCTTGTTAAAGGTGTTGTTAACCTGCTACCCAAAAGAACCTCGTTTTATTAGTCACCATGAGAATTTTTTGTATTGAGCAATGGAGCGATAAACAGAGTACATACACATATACTATGTTCCATTCATTCAAAGAAAAAAAACCACAAATTTTGAAATATTTTAGTTTTTCTATCTCTGCCAACAGACTGACAAAATTGTAAAAACAAAACAAAACAAATAAAAAAAACTCTCATTAGCCATTTATAATAACCAGTCCAAAATAAAAAAATATGTGTGTAAACAAGAAAAGAGGAAAATGTAAAGGAAATAGTACAAAAAATGAAAGTATTTTATTTTGTTTTAATTGTATAAACTCACATAATTCATAAAAAAAACAAAAAAATAAAAAAAACCTTGGTTGCAAGCATTTCTGCAAGTCATTTCTTTTAAGTGATTATCGCTTGTTATTTTTTTTTATTAGCGGAAGAGGGGTTATTGGAACAAAGTTCCTTAAATAGTGGTAGTTGGCTGAGGGCATAAAATTAGAAGTGCAACCAACATCTGAAGTATAAAACCTATAAGCACAAAACTAGTGTTGCATGTTATTTGATGACTGTAAACAATAATAAAAATATTGATAGTTTGGTCAATTCTTCGCCAAAGAAATTGTAGAATAAATCCCTGATATCGTAATATTTAAACTTGAGACAAACATTCAGATAATCTACTATAAGTAACGTTATAGCTGCTATGTCCAAATTACATTAAAAGTCATGTATATCTCACACAAGCAGAAATTAAAGTTAATACTTCAAGTTAATGCTTCAAGTTAATGCTACGGCGGTAGTCTAGTAGGTACTGTGTGACTTATTAAATGCTATCCCAGGTTTCAAACCTTAGCTCAGACATCTCGAACGTAACGGAATATGAAAAATTTTTTCGGGTGACATCCTGCCAACAACCAACCTTCTGGCAGAAACTTTGAGAGTCAATAAAATTACAATGAACTGTTTTTCAAAAATCTATCGTTGGGAGTTAACTTTTATCTGCAGGTACCACCAATCATAGATAAAATTAACACACACAACATGGGTGCTGTGAAAAGCTAGGTTGTAATCTTGACTAAATGGTTGTAATAACCAATTTAGTAAGTAAGCTATAGGATCGTTATGATAATATTTTATTGCTTAAGAAATTGTGGTCAGCAACTTTAGACCGTATTTTATTAAAGCAATATTCTTACAACAATTATTTTTCATTAGCTCTCTTGGGAACATATAGCTTCCATAAAACAACTTTATCTTACAAGGATTTCTACTGTCATTATCAAGTGAACCCTTTAAAATCGTGTCTTGACAATCTTATTCCTGTTACATAATTGGGCTTCCACCCGATAGTATAGTTATTTTACCTACATTATTTACGCTTAATTTGTTACAATTTGGGTTTGAGGTACATGATGCTGGCTAAGAATATATTACATATGACTTCGAGGTACTAATAGATGAATACTTTGTTTAAATTTCGTTAAACAGTTCAGTGCTGTAGCGGGAACTATAGTAATGGTAAAGCCATTTATCGTTTGTTCCTTCCAGGGAAAAAAGAAGATGCCTTTTCTTTGCTCATTGCACTGAAATCTATTGAAATAAAATTGTTTTTTTTAATAAAAAGTTGAACAAATGTTTGAAGACTAACCTAATCCAACGTGTTTATATTCGATTAAAGGCTTAGTAGCTTTTCTCTAGTGAGAAGCATAGCTGAGGCGTACACTACTTGTGATATATGTATATAATTGCGATTTTGTTATAGGCAACAACATGAATCAAGAATTGTGTTGGCTTCGTAGGAACACTATAGTGAGTTAAAAGTCATGAAATTGTTTTCCCTAAGTTACATATATTTTTGTTTGTACTACTGCTTTCAAAATGTATATTAATGCCGTATATCACTTAGCTTTGCGAGCAAATTTATACCATTATCTACCTGTCAAATTCGAACGATTCTGATTTAACGGTTATTTTTAGTTCGAAAATAATAAGTCTAAGGGCCATTATTACAACTTGCCGTTAAACATGGGTCTAGTTAAAGGCACCTTTAGCTAAAGGGAACGGTAAAGTTACCTTTAACTCCTTTTCGTTATTACAACTTACAGATAAAATAAATGTAACTTTTTAAAAATATGGCAGTGCCGGAGCAATGTCGATAACACTGCTCAATTAAACAAGTTTTTTTTTAAACACAGTGGCAACGACGGGCTTCGTTTTTTTTTTGTTGTATATGCTCATTTTGTTTATATTTGAAGTTGCCATATTGAATATAATATATAATATGGCAAGTTCAAATATAAACTTAACTTTAAAAGTTACCGGTAGGATGATCTTCCCTTTAGCTTAACGGTCACTTCTTCTACCATATTGTCCACAAAACAATTACAACAATTTATCTGCCCGTTAAAATCCTCCCTTTCGTTAACGGCAAGTTGTAATAATGGCCTTTAGAAGAATTATTTTCTGATATTAGTAACACCAGCCGACAAAATTTCGAAATATATATATCCCAGGAACGAGAAACCGCATTTCTAAAGGTTTTTGGTTCAACGATATATCCGAATCAATAAAAGTTATCGCAAAAATTCGAAAAAGATTTTTAACGTTATGTTTAGCAGTTTTAGACCCTGTAACGAGATTTCAGAGTAAAAAATTAATTTGCGATGTAATATTCAGTAGAAAAAATTAAATTTGTAATGAAAATAGCGCTTCTTTTCATGGTTCTTTTCTCACTAACTATACATTTTTCCAATTATCGAAAGACAATAGCCAATTAAAGTTTGTTAACCCGAACATTAAGTTCTTGTTTAAATTTTCCAAACGATTAATTTTATTTACTATTTAGAAACAAAAAATAAAAAAAATTAAATTTATTTAGGCCTACGCAAAATATTCCTAAAACAAAAGACTTAAGAAACAAACGTTCTTTTTATATATTTTTTCTTTAATAAACACTTGAAAATATTACACATCATAAAAATAATTCAATTTGATTATGTCTTGTATTCGACAAAGTCAAAATTTAAAAGAATACATAAATAAATTTTCTCATAGTTTGTTTTTGTTTTAATTTTCAACATTTTTTTTAATTAAAAATTGTTATGCACACAACATTAAACATATGATTTATGACAAAAAAAAGAGTTAAATACAAAGGGTCTTTCTTTAAGTGGGTTCTTTCTCTAATTTTAAATGAAACAAAGTATGTGTGAGATTATATGGACATTTTTTATTCAATTGGTAGATCTATTGTTGTCATTATGTGTAGACTATATCATCGCTACTGCTTTTCTGGGTGGAACGTCTCTTAAATATCAAATTTTCCATGAATCTGGCGCATAAATCAGACTGAATTTGATTGATTGTATGGAGTATGTTGGCTTTAAGGACAGATTTGGTTTGTGGCTTATTCGCATTCACCTGAGACTTATGAAAACTCTGCAAAATAAAGTTTAAGGCTGTCAAATCGTTTATTATAGGTGATCAGTTGATATCACCTCTACGTGAGATGACCATGCACTCAAATCATTATGTAGGGTATTTAATGTTGAGCGAGCTGTGTGGCACGTAGCGTCGTCTTGTTAAAACCTCATGTCGTGAGTGTCCAGATCATTCAATTCAGGCCCAAATAAATTGGTAATTTTCCACCATGAGTGCTCGGCAATGCCTTTCTCAATGAAATATTGTCCGTTGACGCCGCCAGTCCAAAATCACTACCAAACGGTGACTTTTTAGGTATGCATTGAATGTTCTTAGATCTCGTGTGATTTGGTATCCTCCAAAACTCTACAATTCTATTTGTACACGTACCCATTCTTCCAGGAAAAGATCTGAATGCTGAAGAAAATTCTTCGTTGAAAATTAGTAGCAATTGTCGACTGCTTTAGAGCCCGTTCAACGAACACACGTCGTTGTCTATGGTCGTAAACGGTCATTAGGCAAAACGGACTGAATAAATGCCAACTAATTTGGCAGAGGTAAATTCAACGAGATGAGCGTTTTTAACTGACAAAGTTTGGAAGTTCTTATTGGAAGACCCTATAAATACAAAATAAATATGATTATACAAATTGTTGTAAACTTTTGACTTTTTCAAATGCCGAATGATAATTGCGAAACGCAATTTATTCTCAACGCATAAAATTAAAATTTTATTATAAGTCTGTTCTTTTAAACAATCATTGAGAACACAATGTAAAATACTTTTAAAAAAATAATAAATATCAAAAAAGAACACTCATTTATGGAAATTTTTTCAACGTACAACATATTTCTAATAATGCTACTCGAATGTAAAATTTTCTAGAAAAAAGATCTGATATACGAATGTAAATCTTAATTAAAATTTAAAATTTTCTTTCATTAAAAAAATTAAAAACTGTCACATAAATTTTTATTAAACTTTCTTAACGAAATCTCTTAATGGTTTTAACTTCCTCAAATGTTTTCGTTTTTTTTCTCATATTAAAACGAAATATAGAAATATTAAAAGTAGAAATTCATTGACCCATTCATTAACTCACTCACTCAGACAAATTGTGGCTAGTGGGAATTTAAAAACAAATTATATTTAAATTTCAATTTCTTTAGCCCACTTCTTTTGGTTTAAACATTTATTTCTTTCGGGTTTCGTTAACAATTTTATATTTTTTTTTATCAGCAATTGACCATCTTTCTTATGATTTTGTTTGTATTTTCGGCGATTCTCTGTTTCTTAATCATGCCTTTCTTAACGCATCAACTCAATACAAAGATGACGAATAATTTGAAGTGTTTTTCAGCGTTATTGAGTGTTTTGAAGTGTTTTTGTGCGTTTATACAGCAATATTTTGGTGGTACCTATTACAAATGGTAGAAGAAAAGAAAAAATATTAAAAACAACTTTCTCTAAATGGAAATTTTAAATACCATGTCTCGAAAAAAATAAAAAAAAAAAAAAAATAAACAAACACACAAAAAATATACCATTTTTTCGGAAAAAATTTACTTTTGATTTTTTTCGATTTTAATATTCATATTTTTATAAAAAAATCCATGGAAAACTTAAAGATAGACGTGTATTCTGTGTTATTAATTACGTTTATTATACAGGAGTTTATGATACAGCATTATTAGCTCATAGAGTATCAATAACCCAAAACATACATTATGTATGTATGTATGTATACCTAGCCAGTGGAGTGATGAAATAAAGTCTATGCCGTTGTGCTTTTGTTTCCATTATGAATCATGTGTTGACAATAGAAAAATGTATTCATTTAAATTTTTGTTTAATAATAAATAATAAATAGAATGAGCTAATAATTTCTAATGAATGAAAAATAATGAAATCGAAAACTTTTAAAAATGCAAAACAAATTTAAAAAAATAATTACATTACTCATCACATTTTATACCAAGTGTTTAATAAGTAATTTGTATCATTTTGTTTTAAAACTATAGTTTCGGCTTGATACTCTTTTATACGGGTACGGTTTTAGTTTATGCTGGATATCATAGTGGTTCGACAGAGCAGCTTCTAGCAATACAATTCAAAATTTACAATGTGTTCATGACAAATTAAGTTAATAAGATAAAAACAAATTGTTTATATGAGATTATTTATTATATTAGTTTACACCACACATAACAGATTAATTATCATGTGAGTAACCGATGTCAAAATTTCCTCATCTCCTATATGTTGTTTTCCGGCATCCTTATGGATACCATTGCTGACTGATTATGTAGACAATGACCTTACGAAAAATGTGCCCAATTTAGTGTTATGGGTCTGTAGTTGTATTTGATAAGAGATAAGCGGTTGTTTTACAGTTAGATTGAAATATTCCCTTTATTTTTCGCAAACAATCGTAGTTTTGGTGACATAGATTCTGTTGTCTTTCATTTTACACATTCATTAAAAGGAACTGCATTTAAATTGCACGAAAAGGTATTAAGTACTTATGCAGCTTAGATATCTTTTAAAAATTTCAGACTCAGATTGGCAAGTGCATCTAATGCACTTACGTTTAACTTTGCATAAATCTTTGCAGTTCTCTACTTTTTAATTATTTTTTTTTAAATATAAATAATTCTTCTTTTGAGCTATTTGAGTTACTACTAACATTTTTCTTACTAGTGCCCAGTCAATATGTTGGACTGCGTTGCCTGTGTAATAAAATGCGTTATTCGCATAGTGTCACTCAATTGTGAAAAGTAGCAAATTAAAATCAGAAAAATGGAAACACTTATTGGTTAGTTGAAAAAATTTAAAAGATTTTGTAGACTGTAATTAACATGAATATTTTGCTCAACATTTCTTTTTAAATACACCACATAGAATGCCTTTTTAGGGAGCTGTAAAAATGAGCAAAGGTACAATTAATAAATAATGAAACTTTTTAAAATTCTCCCTAGCCATAGAAAGGCATAGCGAGTATGAGCGGCTTGTAGAGCATTAGTTTTGTCGGCATTTAATCGGTTATCACTATAATTTTATTACAGTCATTTTGTAAACTGCAGATTACAATGATTTTGTAACAATTCAGAATATAAAAAAGAAATTGTTAAATTATTTCAAACGAATAAGGAAATATTCTTCAAAAAAAAAAAATTTTTTTTCTTTCGGGTTTATTCTGAAGCGCCTTAACTAAATATTTCTAAAAAATTCTGTTATTAAAACAAAGTATTTTAGTTGAGTCTATTTGTAAGGCTTAGTAAATAGTTGGGAACATCAATTTCATTCAGCCTAAGAGCTTAGTCGTATACTGTTATAACCTCTTTTTGTCTGTCCTTTATAAACTAGTATTTGAAGAGACATACATATTTCCAACAAAATTTATAGGAAGGTGGATTAATAATTTAGTATCTTTCTCGCCCCTTAACTGAAAAAATAAAAACAAAAAAGAAATAAAAATAATTTTAACTGGCATATAATGTTCAATTCTCGCCACTATCCAATGAATAATCAGAGTTTAGGTCTCTATGAGCCATTATTACAACTTGCCGTTAACTAAAGGGAGGATTTTAACGGGCAGATAAATTGTTTTTCATTATTATAAGTGAACAATATGGTAGAAGTGAGCGCTAAGCTAAAGGGAAGATCATCCTACCTTTAACATTTAAAGGTCACTTTGTGTTTGAACTTGCCATATTATATACTATTTTCGATATGGCAGCTTCATATTTAAACAAAATGAGCATATACAACAAAAAAACGAATTCCGCTGTTGCCACTGCATTAAAAAAAAAACTTGTTTAATTGAGCAGTTTTATCGACTTTGCTCCGGCACTGCCATATTTTAATTTTATTTTATCTGTAAGTTGTAACAGCGAAAATCAGTTAAAGGTAACTTTACAGTCCCTTTAGCTAAAGGAACCTTTAACTAAACCCAAGTTTAACGGCAAGTTATAATAATGGCCCTATGTAGAACATATCCATAAAGTTTATGTCTTAAGTCTTTCGATTTATTGTGGAATTTTTTTATTGAAAATTTAAAACAATTTTATTTTTTGATATTAATGTAAACAATACATTTCTTGCTTGGAGACTATTTATAAAATCAACTTTAATTAATCAAAGAAATAAAAAAAATTAAACAAAAAATTCCAAGTACACATAGAGAAGTAACTGATAAAAAGAAAAAAACAATTGCCCAACATTTTCCAAAACCACTTTAAGGCATTTATAATAGTGGCATACATTTCTATGTAAAACAATATCTCATCTACAAATGTAGACACAGATGTCTTAGCTGTTGTGCTACTAAATTCCATAAATAATAACAAAACAAATAACAAGAAAGAAGAGATACAGTTGGTAAGAAAAACCAAACTGGTCTAAACGTGACATCATGTACTACCAGACTAGTTAAACAGATTTCAAAGGTAAAATACAATAAAAATCATATTTTTTTTCATTAACAACAACAACAATTTTGTTTAAATTATATTTTTATGAAGCAACAAAGCACAAAGCTGCAGCAACAGTTGAATGATCTTTTGAACTTTTGTACTTAAAATAACTGAAATTATTATCATTTGTTTTTTTCTTTTTTTAAATTATAAATAAATGACACACATAAAGTTTAAAAATCTTTAGAATATATTTAATTTTTTATATGAAATTTCAACGCTTTTTGAAAATAACTTTCCAAAATTATGGTTTCTATAAAATTAAGATTTTTTATGATATTTTCTACTTAAATCAAGAGATAAAAAAAAATTAATTTTAAATGATATTCTGTAGCCTAAAAGATTTCAAGGTTTTCTTTTGATAGTGATTGTCTGTAGATTTCAAAATCTTTTGTTGTTCATTAAGACTTACAATGCTAAAGGGTTTGTTTTCGAATTAATGACGAAATGAAAGTTTTTTTTTATTGTAAATTTAGTTTCCAATATTTTTACCTTTTTTTCGTTTTGTTTTTTTAGGTTGATTGGTTAACACTTGTAAGACATGCATACTAAAACATTACAAATACAAATGTTTTACAAAAATGTATAAGAAAATAACAAAACTGAAAACGTGTTTAAACATGGCAGTCTTACAATCAATAAACATTTGAATGTTTCTTTTTAACTTTGCACTTGACTTGATGTCTTTAATGCTCATGGTTAGAATAACAATTACTTTTTCGGGGGGTTTGGTTGATTTAAATACAAATGCATTCCATTGGCTTAATAACCAATAAATACAAAGTTTTTCTGATGAGGTCACATAGAATGAATTTATAATAAAAGATTATTAAAATTATTTCTTAAGCAATAATTATTAATATGTTGGGAATATTTGAATAATTAAAAAGAGGGCTTAACTTCTTTTATGAAATTCAAAATGCTTATGAGCTAGCTTGTGATAACAAAAGTTTTATGGAAATATTTATTGACTTAAAAGAAATTGTTATGATAATTGAGAATTGTATTGTTATTCGATTTTATTTACATTGTATTCATGAAGATTTCATAATTATTATTTAGAGAAGTGAAGGTGTATCATCAGCTTTAATGAAGCTACTTCTTAGGGTCATATACATAATAGATAATAGAGCTCGAATTTTTTTTATTATAATTTTTTATTATAATAGTTTATTTAAATACATAGTTTTGTTAGTGAAATGAATGATTTACTGGAGCCTCTATTCTGAGCAAGCAATTAGTAACCGAACTCATGGATTCTTTACTCTTCTTCACGTAAATCATTTTTTTTCAATTTTCTTATCAAATCACGCAGTAGTCTGCTATCAATGTCTGTTAAACAGAAACAAGGTACTGCAGCTGCTTCAAATTCGGCATTTAAGTGATAAATATCCATGCCAATACCTCCGCCTGAAAAACGCTACAGTGATTCACCAGGCTAATGGACTGGACTATTCCAATCGATTCCGAGAAAATTCCACCACTAATAGCTACATTCAATTTGAAATGTCTTAGCGTAAAATAACGATTTTCATGGCCAAAAGGTTGTCCTATAGGAGTAACAATCTTTCACTTAAAAGGTTGGCAATTGATATGACACGGATAAGGCTCGTTCTTGTATATGTTAAGTGAAAGTGCTTGTAATTCTTACGTTGAATACCTAACAATTTGGATATTAATATCACGTACTACAGTTAGAATGATCTTAAGCCATTATGTTGTACAAATTTGGCCTCTGTTAGAGCAAATATTTGCTCCTGGTTTGAATGTGAATTTTCTTGTTATGAAGTATCAATACAATGCTCAATCAGATTATGGAGAGAGAAATCATGAGATAAATAAGGGTGTTGTAATGGCGTATTAGACCCAGTAGTTTGACATTCGATAAAAATGAAAGTATTAAAAGAAAAAAGTACATATTTCTTGAAACTTGCAGAATATCCAATTCGTACGCTAGCTTATGTATACTTCTACATACCTTACTGATTATTACAATGATCGAAAATTATACACTTTTTATTCAAAAACTCAGATATGGTGTTCACTTGGAACTTTGGTGTGGTGAAATAACTTTTTATCATTTAGATTGCTTGAACAGTGAGAAAAAATGTTAGATTTGCTTGACTCAGAATATTTTGAATGAAATTTTGTACTATTACTACATACATACATAATTGGTCATTACATCCCTTTAGTCAGGATTACGACCTAGTTTCTCACACCACTTATGTTGAGTGCGTTAATTTTTATACATAAGTGGTGGGACCTACAGTTTAAAGTCGACTCCTCGAGCCAGATATCTGCTGAGAGGAAGTCGTCGAAAAAATATTTTTACATATTTTGTTTAGTTGGAGATGCCTGACCTGGGGTTTGAACCGAAGCCTCACGTCTAATAAGTCAATACACTACCTACTAGACCACAGCGACTATTACTTGCCAGTATAATTCTCCAATGCCTTTCTAATACTGTCATTCTCATTCCAAAAGAACGGAAAAGTATTATGAGCATTAAAAAAGTTTTTCTGAGTTTTATGCTAGTCTTTATTGTCGTATGTGCCATGGTGGAGTCCTGAAAAAAAGATTTTGTTTTATATGACAAAATAAATACTGAAATATAGCACTTATATAAGAAGGTGTTACTGTTTGGTAAAATAATCATTCATTTTTATTTTTTATGTTCAAAGTTTGTAATTTATTAAGCTTTGTTGTGGAAAATCCCATAAGGTGTAGGCCTAAAAATGGAATTATAGAACATTATTGAAATATAACGGAGACAGTCGTTTTTAAAAATGCCAACATAAGGCAACTATCTTTCACCTACACAGTTAGAATAAATATTTACATGCACGCATAAATACATATATTTTCCATTATTAAATGGAACACGCTTACATAAATACATACACACATACGATACGAACATAATTAAACAAAGCGATGCTAACATTGAATACCAATTCACCATATTATGGTGGCAAGTGTGTTAACTGTTTGCTGTCTCAGCAAACGTTTATGGATTTTAAATCATGACACAATTTCTGGCGATAGTAAAACAAACAAGCAACCGGCTAACAGAAGTTGATGACACTAATTGAAATATCACGTTTTCTACAGAATATAGCACATAAGGGTAACAACTACCATAAGACTTTACTTTCTTAAGATGAAAAAAAAAGAAAAAACAGAAAAATACAGAAATATGGGCACAATTTTTGTTGGAAATTTCATTTGAATTTCAACGAAAGCATGTGAATTAAACATTTGTTTTAAGATTAATTGACAAAAAAAGAAAAAAAAAAACAGAGTCAACTTCCTTATTTTCACTTTTGTTTTTATCTGCATCTAAAGCGAGTTTCTTTTTCTACTGCAGTTGCTATAGCTGTTGCTCTTGCTGTTTCTGTTTCTGTTTAATCCATTTTAAACATGTAATTTCCCTACCATGTAACCACTTCCTTGGAAAAATGCATACAATTACACACATTCGCTTGATCACTCATTCATTCATTCATTACATGTGTGTGTGTACGTATTAAATTACTCTACGAATATTATTTGCATTATTTACATGCATATTTATGTGTGTAATTTTGTTTGTTTTGGCTTTGTGTCTCCGTTGGTAATATTTGTACTTATTTTTTAACTCTGCACTGTGGTTAAAGCTTTTGTAACTAATTTAAGTAAGTTTTGTATTGTTTTTTACTTATCTTTTTTTGTTTTTTTAATTTTATTTATTTTTCGCAAAATCGCGACATTTTATCAGTTGAACATCAACCATGAGGATATTTGTATTCGCATACGACTATACATTTGACTTTTTTTCGAATTTTTTTAACCTCAGAGCTGAGACATTTTTGGCACTAAGATGCTAAAAAAAAATAAATTTTTTTTTTTTTTGTGAAACCAGCACTCAGGGGATGGCCCCTACTCATGCAGTGCATTGTGCAGGTTTTTTAGGAAAATGGGTTATAGGAAGGTGGAAGAGAGGCAAGGAAACGAGTTGCTGCTAGGTGACTATCAAATGGCCAGTGCTATACCTTCACCATTAGACAGTCTACAGCAATCGTCCCCAAGAAGCCCGCACCCTTCAGTCCTAGCTTCTCACACTACTCATATTGTGTGTGTTAATTTTATACATGAGTGGCGGGACCTACAGTTTAAAGTCGACTCCGAACGACAAATTTTATTGAGAAGCTCTTCATGGCAATTTTATTTACTCTCAGAGTTTTTGCCAGAAATCTGCTGAGAGGAAGTCGCCGAAGAAATATTTTTCGTTTTGATGTCTGACCTGGGATTCGAACTCGGGCCTTCAGTCTAATAAGCCAACACACTACCTACTAGACCACGGCGACTTCAAATATTGTAATAGGTTTTCAAAGAAGTCCCACTTTTTAATTAGGAAAATCAAAAGAGCACAAGCCAAAATATAAATATATGGTTTGAATTTAAGTTTTTTAGGCAAATATATGGTATTTTTAGGTTTGTCTATAGTTCTCGTGAATGTATTTCTCGTCAGATATATACATAGTATAGCACTTGTGGTAATGTTATTAAAATTTTATATTTTTGAAAATTTTTTTCTAGTATATCCTTAAGATCATCCAGCAAAGCGGGCTCTGAAAAAGGAAAAATTCACTAGAATCTATTTTGGTTTTGGTCATCTACAGTATTGTACTTTGTCTGTATGTAAAGCTTATACATTTTGTTTCCATAATTCACACCAGTTATTAAAATGGTCTGTAACATTTGATTTGATTTTGAAGAAGAAACCTCCATAATTTTTTCAAATCGAAATAATCGTATGATTTTAGTATAATGTTCTTTGTTCGTAGTCGCCGCAGTCTATTAGTGTGTTGACTTATTAGACCCCAGGTCACACATCTTCAACAAAAGGAAATATGAAAAAATATTTCTTCCGCAGTAGTAGTCACCGTAGTCTAGTAGGTAGTGTGTTGACTTATTAGACGTAAAGCCAGGGTTCAAGCCCCAGGCCAGACATCAAAACAAAATACAAAAAGTATTTCTTCGGCGATTTCCTCTCAGCAGATTTCTGGCAAAAACTCTGAGAGTAAATAAACTTGCCATGAAAAGTTTCTCAAAAAATATCTGTAGTTCGGAGTCGACTTTAAACTGTCTATCATGTATAAAATTAACACACACAACATGAGTGGTGTGAGAAACTAGGTCAATAATCCTGACTGAAGGGTTGTAATGACTAATTATGTAATTATGTATTTCTTCGGCGACTGGCTCTCAGCGGGTTTTTGACAAAACTTTGAGTGTAAATAAAATTGCCATGATAAAGTTTTTTAAAAAAATCTGTAGTTCGGAGTTGACTTTAAACTGTAGGTTCGGCCACTCATGTATAAAATTAACAAATACAACATAAGTGGTGTGAGAAGCTAGGTCGTAATCCTGACTGAAGGGTTGTAATGACCAATTTTGTGTGTACTTATGTATAATCCTTGTTCGTACGTAAACTGTTTGGCACCAAAATTCATTCAGGTACGTCGTATACAAAAAAACTAGCAAAAGCTCGTCAATGGTCATTTTTGAATTCAATACATAATATTATCTTGCATTGAGCCAAGTTAGTTTGAAATCGTTATATTTTTATTGCTTTTCTTTGTTTTAAAGATTTGGAGGTTTCCCAAAGCACCGTCTAGAAATAACATCCTCTATGAAATATATTGGATGTGGTGATGAAAACTTTTATTGTTGACGCTATTCTATCCGAGAGGTCTATCGGGGATTTTCTGTATGGATTATTTGAAGGAGAATTTTAAAAACTAATTTTCGTTCTTTCAAGGAACATAAAAGGGTCGTAAAGCATTTTAGCTATTTTCTTATAATTTCAGTTTCATTAAGCAAATATATCCAGCAGGTGATCGGTAAACTATATCAGGTCTTATAATTATAGGGCTGTCATCTGTGGTTATCTAGATAGAACGACTTTTGAAAATGTATTGGATAATAGCATTGCATGTAGTTGGGAGGAACTTTGTTAATTGAGTTTTCCTACACTTACTCTAGAGTTGCTCTGTTTGCAATTCCTATAATGTTCGTAAAGGAATGGGTACAGTTAGGCTCTTGAATGTATTACAGTGAAAGAGGATTCAATTCAAGACGCAATCATTTTTGCCTTTTCCCAGATTTGTTGTAAAAAATTTTAAATACTATGCCACGTCACTGCCTATGCTTTATATACTATTATCAAACAGTTCTCCTCTAACTCAGTGAGAAAAGTTTATTTGCATAAAATTTCTCCTTTATTTAAATTTTACAAGAAGTGTTATTCGATAATATTTTTAATGGAATTAAAAATTATTCTAATTATGCTAGAAATGCTTTTTCGGATAGGTAGCGGAATTGAAAACCGATTACAATCAAATGAACTATGAATTCAACTCTATAGCAGTTTAGACGAGTTTCATCTTAAAGAAACTTCGACACTTGTGTCATTAAATAAGATTTGAACGTCAATTTTATTATTTCGAAAAGCGATTTTTCCTTAGGCTTTCAATTATATTCAATTTAAAATCGCATATTTCTTTATCATTGTATGGTATTGTACAAAACAATCAACTTCTCATGAATTTTAGTTTAAAAACCTATTTAAAGGCTTTTATATAATAATGAAGAAGAAAGTATTTTAAATAATGTACTGTAATAAGCAATTCTTTATATCATAAGTTAGCAGCTGTATACATATGGTAGGTCCCCCATTTGATAAAATGTTTGACTGTCTTTTGTCATCAGAAAACATCACAATGTTACAGTTGATTGACTGATATGGTGGATTACATTTTGTTACAATTTCTATGGAAACGAAAGCATTTAAATTTTTTTCTTTCTTTCTATGTTTGTTTGTCTTCTCTTAATGCAATTTATTGTTTTTCTTTTTTTTAATTTTTCTTACAATAATTTCTTTGTTACTCGTCAACCACAATAATAACAAATAATACTAGAAACAAATGAATATAAAAAAATGAAAGTAATGTTGTATGGTAGGTATTGTGCTAGTGCTGTAGTAATAATTGCTTTAAATTGTCAACAATTTTAAACGGGCTTATAACCACAACTGTACGATATTTGTCAATAAATATTTTATAAAATAAAAAAAAACAACAGAAAAAAAAGTAAATAAAACTAAAACTTCCTGTCTAATATTGGTTTAATATTTCTTATCTGTTTGCTGCTGCTGCTGTGTCTGTATAATTAAGTTTGTCTCCATGAACATATTAGCCGTGGTTAGAAAACCGTATGAGACTTTAAAGCAAAATCGTTTGGTTACTTGTTGTCTATTGCTGTGATAAAAATTATAGGTTTTTGACTTGAGACAATCAATCTGTAAGACGTAATTAGTTAAAAACAATTGTTATGCTCATAAATTGCGTCGCTATCAATTTGTATTTTGCAAATACGAGCGCATATTACATTAGACAAGTAGGTGTAATAGCTTATGAAAGTTGTTTTATAAGTTTTTAGTTTCTGGTATGATGTAAATAATTGTGCTTTAATAAAAAAAAAACAAAAACTAAATCGATTAAAGTTAAATATAGTTTCCGTTTGCTATTGCCGTTAATAGAAAAAACCGTTTTTCTTTGTATTCGATTTATTGATTTAAGCAAGTTGGCTCGTTAAAGTATTGCAAGAAATAAGTTTTCATCATTAAAAAACTAATTAAAATAAAAAAGTGAAACAAAACTTATATCTTTTTAATGTTCTTTAGTGTGAAAATATCTAAATTGAATTTATTGTTGGTTTTTTCGTATTTTGTAAAAAATATTTGTTTTTCTGTGTGAAAAATCTTTATAATTTTAATTGTTTAAATTTTACTTTTACCCAGAAAATTTTTTTTAAAATTTCTCTTTTTTTTAAATTTTAAAATAAAATATGCAAACAACAAAATGTTTAACATGTGCTAATTCCGTGTGTTCCGTTAATTTGAAATATTAAGTTTTTTTAATTATATCACATTTGTTTACAACGTATAATTGATATACTTTCATGAAATTATTTTAAATACTCAACTTTTTTTTTGTATAAAACAAAATTTAAGTAGGTGGTGATGGTTTTTATTTTACTGAATCTTAATGACAAAAATAACAACAATTCTTTGATGGTAAATATGATTTTGGTCAAGTAAATATTGTTGCTATGAAGAAAGAACAACAATTAACAAACAAATTACAGTAACAAATGATTGCATTAACAAAATAATAATAAAGACAAGATCAAACAAAGCTAATAAGGCCGTAATAGAAAGAATACGGAAGATAAAAAATAAAGCAAACAACCATTACAAATCTACTTACAGTGAGGTTCTAGAAGTCGCCAGATCGAAAATGAATAAAGAATAAATAAAGCTTAAGTTACCTTTGCCAATGAGTAGAAGACACTTACATATGTATATGTATTTATATATACAGTGCACGCGCTAATGTGAACTAATTAAAACTGGCGTTGTTCACTTTTGCGAATTGTTCACATTTCCGAATACCGAAAATTTTAAGAGAATTTTACCATATTTTAAACAAAAATCATTATTTATGATTTTTTTATAATTTAAATTTATAATTTAATCTTCACAAACTCTCTTCACAGTATCTAACGTTTCAAATTAAAAAAAATTCTGTTCAAATTATAGGGCTTTTTACATTTTTTCATCTTTTAGAGTAGCCAATGAACGCTTAATTCACATTAAGCGGTGTTCACATAATGCGGTGTTCACATTAGCGCGCGTGCACTGTACTTGTATTCCGAGAACAGTAAACATTTTTTTATTTAATTCCTTGAATCCAGAAGAAATACTCGTTTTTAAGTTAAAAACGTTATCATTGAAATGTAATAATAATTAAACCCTTACGATTTTCTAGCAACTCCGGAAATGACTTAAAAGTACCTCAGCTTCCATTCTACAGGAAATATATGACTGACAATAAAGACATTGAATAGATTACTCATTTTGCAACTTCAATCTAAAGGCAGATTTATTATAACACAGATTATTCAGTAAATGTGAAAAGGCTGGATTCTGAAAGAATGAGAGCTCGAAGTGCACAGGAGCAGCAGTATAGATCCGCTTAACATAAATCAAGATGTAAAAAACCATCATCTCTTACAGGGTATTTGGAAGGGCTTGATTGTACCCCGATGTCAAGTCATGCATTGGAGTGTACATCTAAAAGTCTTAAAAGATCAATAAAATTTAAGTCACCTTTACGAAATTGCACTAGTGGTTGGAAGAAAAATAATGCTAAGAAGGGTAAATCGTAGTTAACAAACTGAAAAGCATATTTATTTCAAATTTATTCATTGATACTACCGATCTATTGGTGTTATTTCTTCTATACCACCAAAGTTTGAATTTTAACTTCAATTTGAAAAGAGATATGGGTGTTTGTAAAGTCGCCGTAGTCTAGTTAGTAATGTGTTGACTTACAAAACGTGAGGCCATGGTTCAAGACCTAGATCAGACATCTCGAAAAAAACGAAATATAAAAAAAAAAAAATACATTTGCGGCGACTTCCTCTTAGCAATTTTCTGGCAAAAACTTAGAGTAAATAAAATTGCCATGAAAAGCTTGTCAAAAAACTGTCGTTCGGAGTCGACTTTAAACTGTAGATCCCGCCACTTATCATAATCCTGAATGAAGGGTTGTAATGACCAATTATTTACGTATGTATCCAAAGTATGTAACAAGAGTCTTATAGAACTTCCCTTCATATATAAAGTTAGTAACAAGATTCTTTTTTTTTTATTTTTAATGCTATTTTGGGACATGTTTATTACGCTGAGAAGTGGCAGATTGCCTTAATTAAACTAATACATAAACCTAGAGAGTACCAAACAGCCCTACCAGTTTATTATCAAAAGTAACAAAACTTGTCGAAAAATTGTTAATGTCTTGACCAATGCCAATATTAAATGTGAACAGATTTATTTAGGAATTTGGCGTCACTAATGAAGAAAATCGCAGATTGATGCAACTCATAAAAAGAGAAAATATTGTTCAGGTTTCTTGCATTAGTTGAAACAAAATTTGAAAAGTTATTTCAAAGTTGTAATATCGTTGGAAAGTTTGTAATTCATGAGGAGACCACACGGTTCCTTTCTACACAATTAAAGCATGTGAAGTCGCTGTAGTCTAGTAGGTAGTGTGTTGGCTTATTGGACTGAAGGCCCGAGTTCGAATCCCACGTCAGACATCAAAACGAAATTATGAAAATTTTTCTTCCGCGACTTCCTCTCAACAGATTTCTGGCAAAAACTCTGAGAGTATTAAAATTGCCATGAAAAGCTTCTCAAAAAACTGTCGTTCGGAGTCGACTTTAAACTGTAGGTCCCGCCACTCATGTATAAAAATTAACACACACAACATAAGTGGTGTGAGAAGCTAGGTCGTAATCCTGACTGAAGGGTTGTAATGACCAATTATGTATGTATGTATGTATGTGATAAGCGGTAGTATATTGGATGCAGTTTTATATTTCACGTATACTTTAGACGTGCCATTGAATAGTGATACTCCTACTCATAATTTTACTTTTAGTGATGACACTGGATTCCTTAGCACACATGAGAATTCTCTCGAAGATCGTTGGTTCTGATAACAAAAGAACAAATTTTTCAGTTATATATGTAAGTGCTTAAATGTTGAAGCAAAATTACTCAATTTAAAATACTATAAAGTACGTATATTTTTTAAATATTTTTCAAGTAATATGCGCAAACAAAATGCATGTGTCTTAAATCTTTTGTGTTTTCTAATAGTTTTCCTTATCTCTGCTATTTATATTACTGTTGATACATGATTTTATTTAATTTTTCTTTTAATTTAAACAAATCTTAATTTAAATTGATATTGTTAAATATCGTTTAATAAACATGTGATTAAAAGTGATTAAAACTAAACCATAACTAAAGGTGGCGTGGTGAATTTTTGTTTACCAAAACACCAAAAATTAATGTGCAACAAGGCGGAAAATATTAAATTGAAGAAAAAAAGAAAAACACTGTTTTTATTGTGATGGTAAAAAGCATACCCATACTCATACATAAGCCAAGCATGTAAATATATATGAAAATACCTTATAAGAGATTAAAAACGAAGCATAAGACACTGTTAACCAGTCAGGTCATTGAAAAAACTCAAGTATTTTGACGTCAAAATAACAACAAACATTAAGACACTTTACATTAAACATTTCATCCATATAAGGTTAGATAGTTATTACCACAACAAAAGTGTTACACATTACTAACATGATTATTACAATTACATCACAGCTCTTTACCATTTATTTTGCCTCGTTTATGTATATTTTTGGAAGAAAACAAAATTGAAAAAAAAAAATAACAATAATTATGTCACAAAAGCGTGTTTGCTTTGCCGTTATATGCTGATATTAAAATGATATGGAAATACCGTAAAAAAATATTACATGGTTTGAAAAAAATTGAAAAAAAATATTTGTGGAGGGAGTAGAATTTGAAACGTTACAATACTAAACCCATTTTTTTTATAAATTGTTTGATTGCTTTTTAATAACGCTCAATTGCATTTTATATGATATTATTTTGATTTTGAATTGATTTCTACCACACCTAATTGCTTTATGTGTGTGCTAATTTCTATTGTAAATTTATTTTTAGATTTTGAATTTTTCTCTTGCACAATCCCAATACCATAAACATATTTGTGTTTGTATTATAAAAGAACAATGACCCCACCTGCTTGTAATATTTCAGTTAAAATATGGTTTAAATAATATACATAAAATGGCATGTACAAATACTTCATCAAA
Organism: Sarcophaga caerulescens; assembly: GCA_927399465.1. Lineage (NCBI taxonomy): Eukaryota > Metazoa > Arthropoda > Insecta > Diptera > Sarcophagidae > Sarcophaga > Sarcophaga caerulescens. The sequence goes on along the minus strand of OV656873.1, from coordinate 39,794,983 downwards.
ACAAAAATAAACAATAAAAAAATAAAAAAAAAAAAATCAGGCATGCAAACGTGTTTGAAATTGGAATTCAATAAATTGGTTAATAGTTAAATAAAGCAATAAATACAAAATCCAACGAACCATTTTTCCATTGGTTTAATATCTTTAAAGACACTCTGAACACAACATCGAATTACATGTTTAAATACTAAACTTTTATCAACACAGGGCCAATATATAAATAGAGCACTCTAAAGTGCTTTTAAATTATTTACAATTTTTATTAATTTTTTCTGCAACGCAAGTCATGCCATTCTATAATTATTAACAAGTGTGATTTGTAAAATAAAACGCTGTACACTCCTCCATTGATAAACAATTTTTTTGTATTTTTTCTATGAAGACATACTGGTTAATTCTAACTTATAGCCATGTTCTGCAGAAATCTAACAATATTTTGGAAAACTAAATTCACAATATTACCCCATATATTCCTCTACAGAGAAGAATACATCCATAATGAATATATTCATAGGAAGATTAGTCAGCACGACCCAATATACAAATGAGTTTACAAAATAATTTGAATATGAATGAAACGGCGTAGATCTACATTAGAGTTGATAATGAGAAACCATAAATCAAATGAAACTGCAACATGTTTATGTTGCATGGAAATGAGAATGATAATAAATAATTTATTAACACTTAAAAAAAAAATTGACGGCATCATATGAAATAGATTACCAGGTGGATGCAAATGCAATGAAACTTTATTTACAATTTAATTATTTATTCAATAAGTACTCAATAACCGCTTGTTTCGATTTCTTTAAATAAAACTTTGGAGTTATTTTTTAGACATTTCCTTATCTTTAAATTTAAATAAAACAAAGTGTGTGTGAGATATTATCGACATTTTTGAGGACCTATTAATATCATACTGTGTGGATTATAATATCGTTTAAATGCGTGCCACGGTTTCTCTGGGGGTAGCACATCCTAAGTGGCCAATTTTCCTTCGCTCTGGAGCAAAGATCAAGATGAATTTGACCGATGCTATGGGTTGTGTTGGCTGGGAGGACCGCTGCAATTTGTGTTGTATTCACATACACCTGTGACTTAAGAAAACCCCGCAAGAAAAAGTCTAACACAGTCAAATCGCACAATATAGGTGGCAAGTTCACAATCATCTATACGTGAGATAACCATGCGGGGCATCATCTCATACAGAATATCCAATGTGGAAAGATTTGTGTGATACGTAGGGCCGACCTGTTACCATTTACCGTTGATATCGAGATGATACATACATACATAATTGGTCATTACAACCCTTAAGTCAGGATGACAACCTAGCATTTCACACTACTTATGTTGTGTGTGTTAATTTTATACATGAGTGGTGGGACCTACAGTTTAAAGTCGATTCAGAACGACAGCTTTTTGAAAAGCTTTTCATAGCAATTTTATTTACTCTCAGAACACTGCCTGTAATCTGCTGAGAGGAAGTAGGCGAATAAATATTTTTTCATTTTTCGGTTTTTCTTGGATATATTTGGCCTGGGGTTTGACCGTGGTCTGATAAGCAAAGACTTTACCTACTAGACTACGGCGACTACCTATACTATCTACTGTTTAGATCATCAATTATGTAAAAGTAGTGGCGAATCATCGACTTATAATCCTCAATCTCGTCTTAAATTCGACAATTTTAGTTGTGCACGAACCCATTTATACAGTTATGGGTCTCCTTGCAGAAGATGATTTTTCGATGAAATTTAAGGTCTGCTGCCAATTGCTTCAGGGCCCATTCAGCATTGTACATGATCGTCTATGGTGATTTGGCAAAAGATACTGAAAAAATTACAATTAATTTGCCTCATATGACTTTTGCAAGATGACCGTTATCAACTGTCAAAGTTCAGTAATCCCTGATGGAAGAAGCGACAGAAAGCATAGAGTAATTTCCTAATATTATGATTAGTGTTGGGAATCCCGGGATCCCGGGGTCCCGAAATCCCGGGATCCCGCAGTTTTTAACAATTCCAAAATCCCGGGATTGAGCACTTAATCCCGGGATTTGACTTTTTAAGCCGCAATGAAAAAAATCGTATATTAGAACTCTCACTAATTCGAATTTCCAGAAATTAGAATCTGTTGTTTCAATGCATTAACCGCTCTGAAATTAGAAACAAAACTTCAAATTGCGATTTTTTTTTGAGATGTAAACACTTAAATTGTGCTATGTGAAAAGCATGATTTACAAAGAGAAACAGATGAACAATACCACGAGGGTGAAGAATCAGAAGAAGAAGACGATTTTTCAGAGAGTAACGAGGATGAGAATTTTTCTGGCGACGCAGAATTGGTTGATCTGTATTATGGCCATAGACATGGAGCATACCAATGTGATATTACTGAGGTCAATTGCGATGCAGTGATCAAGAAGGTGCGAAAATTAATAGTGATGTTTAAACGACCTCCAACAAAAAACGATGTCTTGCAAAAGTATGTTACGGCTGAATTTGGAAAGCAACTAACTCTAATAAAAGACTGTAAAACTAGGTGGAGCAACCTTTTGTTAATGCTGGAACGTCTTTATTTATTAAGAAATTGTATACAAAAGGCTTTAATAGACATAGATCCACCTGAAGATGAATATTTTGCTTTATCCAAAGATGAGATTAATATGGTATCCGTAATCATTAGTGCTCTTGTCCCAGTTAAAGCAACAGTTGACGCCCTTTGCCGTCGGGATGCTAATCTGTTCACAGCCGATGTTGCCATAACTTTTATGTTAAAAAAACTTAAAGATGCTAACAACGTTATAAGTCAAAAACTACATTCAGCCCTCATCCTTCGCATGCAACAAAGGAGAACAGATATCAGTGTGGTACTTCAGTATCTGCACAATGGTAGAACAAATGTTCAGTCCAAATCCGAAACAGAGTTCGTAACGGTTACTTCTTCCATAAAATGTCGAAAATAATAGTTGAGTTACGCGAAAGACTAAATGCTTCAAGTCCAGCTACATCACTTCTAATAGCTTCTGAGTCAGAAGTTACACCTTCTGATTCAGATAAGGCACCTTTCGAAATTGTTTCAGATTCTTCGATGTGAGACGTTGTGTAAAAATTCAGAGAGAAATGCTCTTGTTTGAAAATGGAGGAACACGTGGTGACTTTTTGCAAAGAGCATACGATTTTTTAATGACTATTAAGCCAGCCAGTGTAGAGTCTGAACGTGCTTTTTCTGCAGCTGGATTTTTCGCAACTAAAATAAGAAGTCGTTTGAGCGATGAAACTTTGGATGCTCTGTGCTTCCTCAAAACGTATTTTAAAAATAATAAAAAATAATAACATATCGCACTTGATCAACAAAAGAGTATACTATATCTATAAAAACAATTAACTCTTTATAATTAATTTAAAAATGTGTAAAATTAAAAATAAAATTAATTTTCTTATAATATAATAAATTCTTTCTTATAAACCTATTTTTGGATGTGTCATGTTATTAATTTTATTGAAAGAATATGTTAATATCTTTCAAGAAAAAATTTTTTTAAATCCCGGGATAAATCCCGGGATCCCGGGACTAGGTAAATGAAATCCCGAAATCCCGGGATTGAAAATATAGAGCGGGATTGCCAACCCTAATTATGATATATTGTGTTATAAAAAATATTTAGAATTAAATAAAATGTGAGTTTCCTAATAGGTTTAGTGTTGGATTAATAGCCTTTCTCTTTGAATTAAACAGCTAATACACAGTGATTTTTTTATATTTTTGTACAATAAATATTCATAAAAAAGATTTAAATTGCTTTATAAAAATAATATTTTTTTAAACTATAAAAGAAAAACATTATAAACAACAATTAAATTTTTCTCATAATTACTCATTGTTTATATATAATCTTACTTACTTAATGTAAATTATATTCAAAACAATTAAAATCAAAAAATAAAAAATCGCAATTGAAATAAAATCTTATGGGAATTCTAAGATTAGAACACAATACAACTAAATAGTATACACTTCACTTCATAATTTTCTGTGAATAAATAAAGGGGGTAATTATATGTATATACTTTGAAAAAGGGGTTAAATGGACAGAGACAAATCTGAATTTAAATTATTCTATTTTATTTTCACAATACGTACACAATAAATCGTGAATCACGTTATGGTAAAAAAACATATTTTACTTATTACATAGAATGATAAATAAATATTTATAAATATTTTGACTCTTAAAATATTTGTTTTATTCATATCTTCAGCTCAACAAATTTAATAAATCTTAAATACTGAAATATACTATAATTAGTGTATATAAACATTTTTATCATTTCGAAATTAATTAGTTTTTAGTTATTTAATTATAAAAAAAAAATACTGACCAGAAATGAAGTTTCTGTCTTCAGTTTTTTGTTATTGCGTATGGCACTAAGCACTACCCATCATCTTAAATATCATGTAACTGGTGGCATATTTTTTAACAAATTTTACCAAAATTTCTTGTATTCTTTTCAAAATTCAGTTACTTTTTTAACGGTTTAGTTCTAAGAATAATGTCTGCCTAATACAGAAATTAAACACTAAAATATTTGCATTTAAATGATATTCAAATTTCAAGAAACCTACGTACAAAGATTTTCTAATTGAATTTATAGGTTTAAATTGTTTATAGTTTAACTAAAGTTAGTGTTATTTTAAAGGCAATAGGGATGATAAAATATTTCAAACGAATTAAAACTTTAAGTAATCTTTCATCATTATTTAGAGCTGCTGGTTTTGTAACATACAACAACTAGCCCAAGTATTTAGTCAAGCGATATGTGATGTCTTTTAGTCTTTTAGACTCTGTTGGCAAGTGAAATTAACACATAGATTATAGCATTAAAAAATTTTGTAAATAAAATTCTTTCTACAATATCAGCTGATTTAGCCTTAGGACTAAAAATGGTTTCAGTTTAAATAATACAATTTGATACCGAAAATCAAATAAACAGCTTTTCGGTCGTCTACATATTGCAGAGACTAAATAAAATTTGTATATCTTTTTATATCTACTTTTTGTCAAAAAAGCATTCCGTATGCCTGCTCATTTCTCCTACACAGCTGATTCAACTTTACATTATAATGTTAAGCTTCACTGTTTGATAGTTTTGTTATGTCCTCTGTACTTTCTGTTCAATTTCAATTCAGCACATATTTCGATGACGATAACTTTCTCCATGGACTCTGAATATAACACATTGGAATCGAATAGCTTCGCTTTTGTTCCACAATAAGACCTTGACTCATGTAGAAGGAGACTAGGAGACTATGTTGAAAAATGAAATGATTTTTTATTAACAAAACTGTGTTTCATTGAAAAAGTCACCAACCTATTGATCTTGTATGAAGTGAATAAATGGTTTTGATAGGAATTAAGACAACCAAAACACGGAAAATTGTTTGTTCTAGATATTTTTTGAATAGGGGCAGAGAAAGGTTCTTAAATCGAGTGGTTCATAATTGAAATTGGAGTTCTTTCTTAAATATCTACCACAGACAGTACATATATAATAGGTCATTACAACCCTTCAGTCATGATTGCGACATAGTTTCTCACACCACTTATGTTGTGTGTGTTAATTTTATACATTAGTGGTGGGACCTACAGTTTAAAGTCGACTCCGAACGGCAGATGTTTGCGAAACTTTTCACCACCGACAGTAAATTCTATTAATTTTTCAATTTCCTTCAGTCCGGATTACGACCTAGCTTCTCACACCGCTTATGTTAATTTTATAATGAATGGCGACAAAAATTTGACTCCGAACGACAGATTTTTGATAAACTTTTCATGGCAATTTTATTTTACTCTCAGAGTTTTTACCAAAAACCTGCTGAGAAGAAGTCGCCGAAGAAATTGTTTTTCGTATTTCATTTAGTTACAGATGCCTGACCTGGGGTTTGAATCGAGGCCTCATATCTTATAAGCCAACACACTGCTACTAGACTACGACGCCTTCTTATTTTAGGCTAGTTAGTGCTCAAAATTTATCTTTTCGTAGAATTTCTGCTGTGTAAATCGGACAACAATCGAATGAAAATTGATCGTAGCAGTTGCCCAAACTTTTAACTAAAAAGTCCCTACGTTTGTGACAATGGTTGTGGTATTTTAGGTTAGGTTAGGTTGAAGTGGTAGCTTTGATTACCAAAGATCACTTGAGCACAAATTACGGCCCGTTGTGACACAACAGGTAAACGCAGTCCCTGTACTTACCGTATTCTACCAAACTTATTGAAGAAGTTGGTTCTCTATGAAATTCTAAAGTCAAATATGAACCTCAATAGCATCCAAATTACACAAATTTGAACAAATAACTCTTAATCGGAATGATGAAGATTGTCAGCTTCGGTTTTAGAGTCAACTTTAAAATAACATTACCTAGCGATATACCCTGTATTATCACAGCTGAGCTTCGCAATTGTTTTGTACAGCGTATGTGGGCTTTGTACTGTAAAATATTCAATTTTAGATCAAATAACCGTAATGGGCGAAGATGCTGCATACGACAGTGGTGATCTTCCGTATGCTTCAGTTTATTTAAAGAAACTATTTTACGATGCTTTACCTTAAATGATGCGGTTAATACTTTTGTGCATGAGTGTGTGTGTGTGCGTTTGTTTAACAATAAAGTTCAATAAACTTTAATATAAATGCGGAATATTATTTGTTTTTTTGTTGTTGTTGTTGTTGTTGTATTACTTAGAAAGGAAAATAGGCGTTATTATTAGCAAAATAACTGAAAAGACGAAAAATTGCCAGTAATTGCTAATAATTAACACATTTCATCGTCGTTTTTTTTTCTTGATTTCTTCAATTGTTAAATTGTGAAACAAATTATATTTTGTGGTGATATATTGACAATCATTGTTAAATTTATGAAATTTTTTATTATTATTTATTTAATTTTAAGCCTTTTTAAATACCACCATAATAATTGATTTCGTCTCCTTTGTTTCTTTTTAGTTTGTGGCCCTCCTGCAGTTCCTCTAAATGCTAAGGTTCAAACAGTAACAGATGGCAGCTCAATTCTAGAGGCCAAATATGAATGTGATTCGGGTTATGAGCTCTTTGGACCGTCATCTATTAAATGTGATGCTCGTACGGGATGGGAAAAAGAATTGCCTTTCTGTGGCACAAATGTAGCCTATCGGAAGCCTGTGAATCAAAGCTCCTACACAAGGGCTGGACCCGGCTTCTATGCCAATGACGGTGAGCCGGGTAATAAAAATCCTGATGGCCAACAATGTTCTGAAACGCAAAAAGAACCTTCACCCTGGTGGCGTGTCGATCTCCTAACACCTCAAGCTGTACGTGTTGTACGTATTACCACCAGAGGCTGTTGTGGCCATCAGCCTTTACAGGATTTGGAAATTCGTGTGGGCAATAGTAGTGCCGACTTACAAAGAAATCCTTTGTGTGCCTGGTATCCAGGTACATTAGATGAAGGCATTACCAAAACATTTACTTGTGCCCGTCCCTTAGTGGGTCAATATGTGGCCATTCAATTAGTCGGTGTAGAAGGTAGTCTCAGCTTATGTGAGGTGGAAGTGTTTACCAATGATGAATTCTCTGTCGATCGATGTTTGAGCTCCAAATTGGGAGTGGATACTGTGTTGACAACATTCTCAAAGACATGTTATGAGTTTCATGTAACGAAAGGTGAAAATTTTGAAAAGGCTCAACAAATATGTAAAATGACTGGTAAGTGAATAATTTTTTAAATTAATCATTTAAATCATTAAAAAAATTAACGGCTCATAGTATTTGTTAATTGTGTGAAATGTCTTTTGTTATTTAAACCTTGAGTACTTGCTATTTATGATAGAATTTGTTCTGCAATTAACCCACAAAAGAATTCTTATACAATAGAGTTATTGTTGACAAAAGCGTACAAGTATACATACATACATATGTATGTACATTGTTTAGTAAATTAATATTATTTTGTATGTTCTTTGCAAAGACCTTCTGCAAAAGAAGTTAAAATACCCGCAATAGTTATCGTAGTTAATAAAAATTCCCAAGAATTTGTTTAGAAATGCTAAATGCTAAATGCCGTAGTCTAGTAGGTAGTGTATTGGCTTATTAGACTGAAGGCCCGAGCTCGAATCTCAGGTCAGACAACAAAACGAAAATATGAAAATATTTTTTATATTCAGTAAATAAAATTGCCATGAAAAGCTTCTCAAAAAAACTGTCGTTCGGAGTCGACTTTAAACTGTAGGTCCCGCTACTCATGTATAAAATTAACGCACACAACATAAGTGGTGTGAGAAGTTAGGTCGTAATCCTGACTGAAGGGTTGTAATGACCAATTATGTATGTATGTATGACAAATACAGAATGTGAGATTATAATTATTTTTGGGCCATCATCAGTCGTTTCTCTCAAAACAGGGAGAAAAAGAACTGTAATAGAAGGTACTGAACATGATGGATTGAAGATTATTAAATTGATAAATTTATCGCTCGTATTTATATAGGGAGAGGGGTTAGTTTGTCATAGAATTTTTGTTAATGGCTATTTCAGCAGTGATGTTAAGAATATAAATCTCTTTTAAGTAATATCAGTAAGTTAAAATTTCAATTTGTTAGATAGGCAGGGGGCAGAGGAGAATGCCATCTAAGGTTAAAAGTCTCATGCCTATGGATATGCACCTAGGCCATCATGTCGTCTTATTTTCTAATTCTGTATCACATACAAGCTTCCTTAATTTCTCTCAGTTCATTCCTCTGTGTTGGGTTATGTCTGGTATAGAATCTTTCTTCAAATATTGAAATCTTGAGCGTACGAAAGCTGGGCAATGGCAAATGATTGCATTTGCATTGTCGGATAACATGTACATGCAAGAGGAATTTTTGTACAAAAACGCTCATGTGTTTACCTTTACTGAGTCTTTACACCCTCATGGTTTTAACCTTAAAATCCAAAATTTCGATTTAGTCAGTATGTAGAATTCCTCTGTGATTATGTTAAAATACTCGTAAGCTTAAGGAAGGACTAAATAATTTTAAAAAAAAATTTAGATTTTCTATTGTGAATTTGCGGATTTGGTGTGCAAAATTGCTGTGGTTACAAAGAGGATTTGTATTTTCTTTGAGAGAAAAGCTGGCTTTGTAGTAGCCCCAGTCTAGTAGGTATTGTGTTGGCTTATTAGACGTGTGGCCACGTTTCAAACCCCTGGTCAGATATCTTCAACAAAACGAAATACGTAAAAATATTTCTTTAGTAACTTCCTCTCAGCCGATTTCTGGCAAAAACTCTTAAAGTTAATAAAATTGCCATAAAAAGATTTCTGAAATTTATAAAATTAACACACTAAACATGAGTGATCTGAGAAGCTAGGTCATAATTCTGACTGGAGGATTAGAATGACCAATTATATATGTATGTATGTAAAGGTGGTATGGTAAAGGGTTTAATCTGCTTGACTTATACTGCAGAATATAAACAATTTTATCTAGACTTTCTAGAATTTTAAAAAGATTAAAAAAGTCCGTCATCTCATTGTAAGACGAGGTAGATTCAATAAGAAAGGTTTGCCACCATTAGTAATTCTATCATCCTGGAATATATTAAAGTAGATCAATCAGCTGATTAAGTGGAACAACTTGATTAATGAATTTGAAACAAAAAAATTAAAGTCTTATCCGGCTTTGCTCTGAGATTTTCTTTAATATTAATAAGGGGTCTTGTTTTTGTTTTGTTTTAAGGTTTATGAAGTGACTAGAAAAATATAGAATTAAACTACTTTGATTAGAGCCTTCTCACAATACTGGACAGTAAAAAATCCAACTCTATTTTGCAAAACAACTCAAAATTACAACTGAAACTTAACTATTAAGTCATACCTCAGTCATACTAGTATATACCAGTAGTTCAATATTAGTTGATTAATTGATAACAAGTAATTAACCTCAATAAATTTAATACAATTAAAAATTAATGTACACGACTAATATAAAACTGAAGGTTCTACAAAAGAATTTCACACGATAAGCATAAAAACTTAACATTATAGTCCTTAAGTGTTTGATAAAATAAGACAAGTTACAACGGGTTGAATTGTTTGATATTTCCCACACTTATTTAAAACAATTAAATAATAAATAATAAATAAGTTAACAGCATAAATTTAGAAAAAGACTTCAACAAAAAATGTTTTTGTTTCAAATCATATTTAAGCCAACATTTTTTGTAAGCCTAAGTTCATTGTAACCAATTGGTGTCGCCAAAAAAATTAACATCTTTTAAATTTTTTTTATTCAATCACTCGTTTGTTTATTTGTCAGTATGTCAGTTGTATTGTTAAAGATATATTTTTTTTTTGTGTCTACCATTTAAGGTGGCAATTTGGTGCACGATTTTCGTGGAGCTGCCAACGATTACATACTAACTGAATTGGAACGACGTAAAACCGATTTAAAGACACAATTAGTGTGGATTGGTGCACAGAAGGAACCAGGAATTACTTCACGCACTTGGAAGTGGGTAAATGGTGAGTACCATCGCATATAATATATTTAATTTATTCTTTATTTTTTATGAGAAAATTAGCAAGAAAAAATAATAATAATAATATGGTTAAAAATATTCGACCTGTGACATTTCATACAAGAATATTATCTTCTGGGGTTTATTATTAAAATTCAAATAAATTTGTTTGTTGGGTTAGTTGCCAAAAAAAAAAATTAAAGAAAATAAATTGCAATGCCAGCCAGTTGTTTGCAAATAGAAAAACCTGCTAAATAACGTAATTAAAACAAGTTTATTTATTTTATAATAATTATAAAAAAAAACAACAAAAAATATTGTTTAAATTATTTAAGACGTTGCTGTTTTTAATAACCCTGAAATTTAAATTTGCCGAAAAAAAAGAAAGTACCCAATAATTGTTGCTAATTAAATGGCCAAAAAGGTGTTTCTAATGCCGAAACAAGTCAACACTATTGCCATAGCTTTGAAAAACTTGAAATTAAATTACTAATGCTAGAAACATACACAAAAAAAAAATTTGTTAATAATTAATAATCAATATCACTGGCCATATACGTCTCCCTTTATTGCCAATGGCTATACTTATGGGTAATCATTATGGCATTCAATAAATATGGACGCCTGTAAGTTTGCGTGTCTGCGAAACCTAACTCAATTAGTTTTAAAGTCGCGCTTTTGCTTTTCTTTAAAAAAAATAAAAATAAAATTGAAATTGAAATTTAAAAGGTTCTCGCTTTGTATAGAAAAATGAAAGTTATTTTCTGTTTTTATTTGTACATTTATTCGTTTTTCTATTTCTATTTCTGTTTTTTTCTTTTCTTTTTCTTTTAATAATTGTTTGTTTTATTATTATTGCCTTATTATTTGTGTTATTTTTTTCTTTTCTTTTCATTTCATTTTTATGATTTATTTAAACAGGTGAAGTGGTACAGAAACCAGCTTGGGGTAAAGATCAACCGAATAATTATAATGGCGAACAGAATTGTGTGGTTTTGGATGGTGGCCGTAATTGGCTTTGGAATGATGTGGGCTGTAATCTGGATTATTTGCATTTCATATGTCAACATGGTAAGTTAAATACAAACAAATTAAAATTTTTCAAGTTATTTTTACTAAGAGAATGCCATCAAGATTTATATGTTTTTCTTTTTATAAAGTTTCACAAAGTCGTTGAAAATTAGCTGAGAATCTTTCAGCAGAACATTATAAATTGTGTTAAAACTCGTTAAGCATTAACTAATTTGTTTAATTCAAACTTGTTTAATAATCAAGAATAACCTCTACAAAAAAAGGAAAATACAGTTGGGAGTAGAGCATGGTCATCTCATGTGGAGATGATTTAGACTGGCTACCGAGATCACGCGATTTGACTTCGTTAGACTTTAACTTAAGAGATTTCTTAAGTAGCAAGAGTATGCTTATAAATATCAATTCATAGTGGTCCTCAAAACCAAAATAACACATACTATCGATGAAATTCAGGCTGATTTTGGCACCCGAGTAATGGAAAATAGAACTTTTCTGAAAAGTCCTGAATAAACGGTATTGGTACCTACATCAGGACTTTGCGTTTAAAGTATAAATTACCTCCATTAAACTATCGAGAAAAAGTGAGCGAAAAATGGAAAATATTCTCTCTTTTTTCGACCGATTTACAGTCTCTGCGGAAGTCATTTGTAGGCACTGCACGTGCCTATTCATTACACAACGACACGTAAGAATAGTGTCAGCAACAGATATTTTCCTACAATCCAAATTAAGTAGTCGATTGGTACTTCTCCTATAACTAGGTTAGGTTAGGTTAATGTGGTAGCTTTATACCAAAAGCTCATTTGAGTACGCATAGCGGCCCGTTGTGGCACCACAGGCGAACGCAGTCCCTGTACTGACCAAGTTCCTCCGAGCCAATGAGCGCGAAATCGGTCAGCGCAAGGGCTGCACGTTTAAAGCACGACTACCCCACGCTGGAAAACCAGCCAGAAAGTTTTATAAACGAGGCTATGTCCTTGACGTCAATGGACGATAGCTCCGTCAAGCTAACAAGGGTTGGAGAGCCAAATAACCTATATCTGCATCTTCCAAGAGATGGGCATTGACATAGAAAGTGGATAACAGTCTCCTCTTCTTCAGCGGATCTACATCCACGGCAGAAATCGTTAAATGGGAGTTGCATTCTTTCTGCGTGTCTACCCATGACACAGTGACCTGTAAGCATGGCCACTGTGGTCGAGATGATGTTACGACTAAGTCCAAGTAACTGGTTGGTGCGCCTTCTATCCATTGAGGGCCAAGTGAGCCTAGCGGTGGAGCAGGTCTCCTCATTGATCCAGGATAGGTTGGCGTCCCGGGAGAATTTCCGCGCGATGGCCAGTTTGAACGAGGTAAGTGGCATTCCCAAGTTGATCGAAGAAGATTCCGGAAGAAGTGCGCCAGCCCTGGCTAGCTCGTCTGCTCTGCAGTTTCCCGGAATGTCGCAGTGTCCGGGGACCCAGATAAGTGTTACACTGAATCGCCCAGAAAGAAGGTTGAGGCATTCCCTGACGATCCTAGAATTATCCGAAACGTTCACTAGAGACTTTATCGCAGCCTCTCCTATAACTATTTGGCCAATAAATTGGTTTGTGTCTGTTCTGGCAAGTACATACATCAACAACATGGAATATCACTCTAATCAGAAACATCAATAAGCTTAACACAAAACTCCTTTGAGAGTCGTGCATTGAAATCACATCGTTGATGGTCGCTTGGTTGTAAGAGATGTTTGATAACCTGAAAGTTGGATATTCTTTACTAAAAATCATTCTTGCAGAATGTTTTGCGGTCATTATATCGATCTTAAACACACAAAAATAGTCAAATAGGTGAAAGGCTTTTCTGAAAATAAACACCTCGAAAAAAATTCGTCAGACAACATTATTTTTAATTTTGGAAAATCTGTGTAGACTCCCATAGAATCTCCTGAAGGGACCATTTTGGAAGACATTTTTGTGTGCTTGTATTATTTGTGTAAAATTTCCTATCAAGACTTCAGACGGATCATAGTCACATTCCCTCGGAGTCTGGAGTCCTCAGACACAATAGAGGCGTGCCCAAAGGGAATAAAGTTCTAGCGTATGCCCTGTAAATGGTATTGTGATGAATAACGCATGTTGTCTAGACAGTAATCTGTATGAAAGCAAATTATGTACGACAAAGAGGACTTTTGTAGGCTCTTGATAAAGTATTGAATGCGGTTTATTTCAAACAATCTGTTCTTATATAATCCGCGCTGTATAAACCTTTATTTATTTTCGTTTATTAAACAAGGTGTTAAACTTTCTAAACTTCCACTACCATATTTTTCAATTATTCTTTCTATTTTTGTTTTCTTTACTTAATTTTTCTCTATAAAATTTGCAGCACCACTATCTTGCGGTTCACCAGATTCACAACAAAATACAACAATTGTGGGTAAAAACTATACAATCGACAGTACGATACAATACATATGCCCCAAGGGTCATTCATTAATTGGTGATGCAGAACGTACATGTCGCAGCGATGGTACATGGAGCGGAAAGGCACCCACTTGTAAATGTATGTAAATGCAGTGCTTTTGCTAAATTTCATCTTTTTTATTTCATTTTACTTAAATTTATTATTTCAAACAGATGTCGATTGTGGCCCACTGCCGGAATTAGAGCATGGTTCAGTGCTACTGTCCGAACAGCGTAATAGTTATGGTGTACAGGCCACTTATAGTTGTCATGAAAATTATACTTTGATTGGTAATGAAAATCGCACTTGTGACTTAAATGGTTGGACGGGCAAACAGCCAGAATGTTTGATCGATTGGTGTCCAGAGCCACCAGGCATACAAGGCGGCACGGTAGTGGTGACCGATAAGAGAGCTGGCTCTACGGCTACATACGAGTGTGAAACGGGTTATGTGTTAGTGGGAGAACCGGTAGGTATTTTTGGGATTTCTTTTTATAATTTTAAATATTTTTAAATTTAATTTAAACGTATTTTAATTTAAAGGTTATATCTTGTGGTTTGGGTGGTGAGTGGTCCAGTAAGGCACCTTCATGTCGTTTTGTGGATTGTGGTTCGCCAGCTCGGCCCGATCATGGTGTAGCTGTCTTAATTAATTCTTCTACCACTGTGGGTTCCATGGTTAAATACGAATGTGAAGAAGATTACTGGTTAGATGGTCCCTCCGAATTGTTTTGTAATAAAGATGGCAAATGGTCAGGAGATGCACCAGTATGTGACTTGGTTACTTGCGATACGCCTCATGTGCCACCAGGCACTTTCGTTGTCGGCTATGATTACAATGTCCATTCAAAGATAACCTATAATTGTGATCCGGGTCATGTTTTAAGAGGTAATCCTGTATTGGAATGTCTAGACACAGGCGATTGGAGTGCCGAAGCACCATTCTGCGAATGTAAGTAGATTTTGCTGAGGATAATTTAAATAAATTTTCAATATTCTTTTCTATGAATATGTCCGCAGATATCGATTGTGGCACGATAACTCCTATACCATACGGTACACATAAATATCCTACAAATACTACATATGTTGGCTCCGAAGTGACCTTTAGCTGTGCTCAGTCTCATAAGTTAAGTGGTGTACCCAAACGTATTTGCCTTGAAACGGGTGTATGGAGTGATTCATCGCCTAAATGTGAAGGTAAAAACTTAAATCATGTTTTTCTTATAAATTTATTGACTACATATGTACTCTTTCAGAAATACGCTGCACAGAACCGGTTTTGGCTCCACATAGCTTGCTTTCGGTAACAGGCAATGATCGTATGTATGGTAGGACGTTAATAAGAACCTCAGAAACACCTTCAAATTCAGCTCAAACCTACAGGTAAAAAGGAATTTCAATTCTTTGAAGAATTATTATAAAAAAGAATTTCTTTTTGATAACAAGAATTGGAGCTTTGGCTAAGTACCGCTGTGAACGTGGCTATAAAATGATGGGAGAAGCTTTACTTACCTGTGAAGATAATGGCCAATGGAGTGGCAATGTTCCCGAATGTGTTTGTAAGTTGAAAAACGGATTTAAAATAAAGTCAACAGAATTGGTCAAACCAAGCTTAAATTTTAGTGAGTCTTCGTATAATCCCTAAACTTCTTAAATCTTTTCTTTAAGATGTCGAATGTGGACCCCCTATGAACATTACTCATGGAAAAGTCACTCTGGCCACGAATGTCACGTACTATGGAGCTGCAGCTTTGTATGAGTGTGATGCCAATTTTAAATTGGATGGTGTTTCAAGACGTCTATGCACCGAAGATGGCTCCTGGAGCCATGAAGCGCCTCAGTGTATAGAAATCACATGTGATGAACCAGAATTGAGTGAAAGTCTTATGCTTGAAGATGGCGACAGATCTGTAGGTTCTTTAGCTAAATTCAGATGCCAGAGAGGACGTACTTTGATTGGTAATGACACCAGAGTGTGTCAAAAGTCTGGTAAATGGACGGGTAAAAGTCCAATATGCAAACGTAAGTTCATTGTATTAAAAATAAATCGTAAATGTTTTCGAAAATTTGTGTTTCTTTAAACACTTTCAGCGGTTGACTGTGGTCGACCTTTGCCTATAGAGAATGGCCGCGTCATTGTCGTAAATGAGTCAACCCTGTATGGCGGTTCAGCTGAATACCATTGCATACCGGGTTTTAATCGTATTGGCCAATACTTGCGTAAGTGTACCGAAGACGGCATGTGGAGTGGTGATGAGCCACGCTGTGAATTAACTGCTACCGAAGCTCAAGAAAGCGGTAGCCTAGGTACTGGCATTGCCATTGGAGCCACTGTTATTATAGCACTGCTTGTTATGATCGGCCTTATATTCATACATCGCAATAAAGCGCGACCCGTAAAGAATACGGAAAATATACAGGCAGCCGAAACAAAAGATGAACGTAGTGCGGCCGTGATGTCTTATTCAACGCTGGAAGCAAACAATCGACACATGCACTTGGATAATGGACCACCGGCTACATTTAATACCTTCCATGCTGGCAGGGGTATGTCTAACGGCAATGGTTCTGTTGGTAGAGCAGGTAAGTGTCTACTCAGTACATACACAAATATTGGAGCATAACAACTAATTCTAGAAAATCCTTTTAAAGAAAACATTTACGATCAAATACCCAGCGAACAATTCTATGATGCACCCTATGAAATGCGAACAAATGATGAAGTGTATGAACCTGAGCCTACAGCTGGCAATGTTATCACTATTAACGGTATATCTGTTAGATAAACTGGTTTAAAATCTTTTCAAAAAAGATTTGGTTTACTTGAACAGCTATATTCCAAAATTGTTGTAATATTTTTTATGTTTTATTTTTAAATTCTTAATTTTAATTTATAATGACTGTATTATTATAAAAAAATAAAAAAATTGTTTAAATATTTTTTTTTTATTGTGTACTTGTTAAGCGTCCTAAAACAAAAACAACAAATTGAAAAAGAATAATTTTTGTAGATTTTGTATAAAAGAAAATTTTTTTAATTTTAGTTCTTAGTTTTCTTTTAGATTTAATTTCTTTGTTTTATATATTATTTTAGTTTTTAATTGTATATAATATTCTATAGATATATAATGTATGTACATGTATTTAGAGAGTATGTGATTTGTTATAATATATCGTAACTACTTATACTTAAAAGCATATTTATTTTTTGGCCTTAAACTAATGATTCCTTAATTAAGAAACGAAAATTTTAATACTTATTGACATATTTAAAGCAGAATATAGAAAAATAATATGAAAAATAATAAAGGAAATAAATAATTTTAATTAACATGGACTCCAATATTATATTTATTAAATGATACATTTATTTGTTTCTATTTCCTCTTCAACGAAATTTAAGGGTCCAATTCTCAAAGCATGATTTGGAACATAAATACATACGTTTTATTAGCAGTCCTCTTCTCTGAATGTGTTACAATGATTTGGTTAAACAAGCAAAGGACCATGGAATCGATATTTCATATGCTGTGTTGGAAGAAAGAAGTCGCCGTAGTGTAGTGGGTAGTGTGTTGGCTAATTAGACGTGAGACCATGGTTTAAACCCCAAGTCAATTTAAATATTTCTTCGGCGACTTCCTCTCAGCAGATTTCTGGCAAATAAATTTTCCATGAAAAAGTTTCATAAAAATCTATCGTTCGAAGACGACTTTAAATTGTAGGTCCCGCCACACATATATAAAATTGACCATCCCAACATAAGCGGCGTGAGAAGCTATGTAGTTTGTCGCAATCCTAACTGTAGAGCTGTATTATTAGCCAATTATGTATGTATGCTTGAAGAAAGGCACATATTGTTAATCTACGACAAACATTTTTTGCATACTGAACTATTTTTGTGCACACACTGAAAAATTGTTTCAAACATAAACATAAATAATATTAAGACAGCTCTCTCAGTCCTGTCATGTCATAAAAGATGTGTGTTTGTTTGCTTTAATCTCACGAATTGCTGACAGTGGAGATCAGAATCAATCGTTGGGCCAATGTATAGAGTCCAATACTGAACAATTTACTACTATCCCACATTATACACAGTATTACCGTTCTTGGTTTCGCCTTGGCGCTTCAATCGTGGATTTGCCATTTTTTTCTTCGTCCATGATTTTTTTTATTGTTTTACTTGAGCTACTATTCTTCGCACGTACTCATCAGAAATAGTTCGATAGGGACATAATTTTTTTTATTACACGACAAAAAAATATTGTATATACATCTTTGATTAAAGAAACTCAGTGTAAGGTTCATTCAAATGGAATATAATTTCGTACCCATTATTCATACTCATATTATTGTTTTAAAATTAAAATGTATGTAATTAGAGCCGCTTCCTTTAAATTTGTTTAAATATCATTAATTGTGAAGTATTAAATACAACGTATCTGACGTAGGTAGTTTGTTGGGTTATTAGACATGAGGCCATGGTTAAAACCCTAGGTCAGACAACAAACCATGTCTCAAACTACAGGTATCCAACAAAACGAAATATGAAAAATATTTCTGCAGCAACTTACTCTCAGCAGATTTCTGGCAAAAACTTTAAAATTAAAATAAAATTGCCATGAAAAGTTTTTCAAAAATCTGTCATTCGGAATCACAGTGTACAATTAACACACACAGCATAAGTGATGTGCGAAGCTAGGTGGTAATCCTGACTATAGGGTTGTAATAACCTGACTTTTATAGAGTAGTGGCTATTGGAATAGAATTCTGAAAATTTAGTACTCCATTTCGCTGGAAGTTTTTTTTAATTTTGTAATTTAATAATATATAAAGTGAACTTGATAGCTAACGAACTTGGCAATATATAAGCTTTTGGCGTTTAATACAACTTACAGTACAGTTGAAAAACCATTGCTGCTTTGATTTTTAAGTTTTCAGCATTGCCAAATAGTGTTTGTTAATATAAAATTATAATTGGTTGGACACCCGACGATTTTACTTTATTTAAAACGCAAGCTTTACAATTTTATGTCATTGACTCAATGAATTTTAGATTTTGTTCTTTACTTCTTCTTCTTCTTAAAAAAATCGTTTCAAATCAAGTAACATTCACGTACTCTTTTTAATTGAATTTGTGCAAAGGCGGTTAAATAAGTCCGTTACATTTTGAATAAAAAAATCAACTGTAGAGAAGCAATTGCATGATCTGTTTTGAGCTCTATACAGTTAATCTAGCACAAGGTTAATTACTCCTATGAAGTTATTACACGAAGGCTTTCTCATGGCAACGTATCATTCAAAGCAACGTGAGATGCATCCGATTTTTATGATTTTTCTCATTGTCAATCTTCGATCGGCCAACCAATATCGTGTATTTAATTTTTAATTGCGACGGGGGTAGAGGCCTCAATTGGGCACACAGAGGAATTATGTAAAAAATTCCATTCGTATTTTAAAAAGGAGATTACGACAGATTAGTAAATTACCAAAACAAAGCACTGCTATACATATTTTTTCTCAATGTCGTACCAAAGAACATGGATATAAAGAATGCGCATCATGTAGAAGTAAAATTTCTTATGGCGGGTTGTAACATTACGACCCGCTCTCACCAAAATTTGTTTAACATTACTACCCGCACAATTGTGCAGAGAGAACTCACACGCATTCTTGTGTTATTTGATTTATTTGTCGATCAGACTGCGACAAGAACACGTGTGTAGCGGATGCGTTATCATTTTATTTCAGAATAACACTCAAAAAATATTTTATGTTAAAAATGTTCTATGTCATTAGCTGGCCGTATTTAATTTTTTTATTTTTTTCTTCTAATAAAAAATGGGTTTTTTTATTTTTGTTTATCTAAGAAAAACTAGGTATAATTTTTAAGCCAAAGATGGATAGCTTTATGTTCTTTTAATAAAAAAAATTGATTTTTTATTTTATCTTTATTTATCTAAAATTATTAAGATAGATAGCTTTACATATGTATGTTGATGAAATGAAAATCAAAGTATCGTATATTATTGACAGTTTTCTATGGCTGTGAATAAATAAATTCTCTCAACTTATTTTCTTTCTCTTGCTCACTAATCACAACCAGTGTTGCCGTTTACCTATTTTTAACCAAAATTTCCGGATTTGGTTATTTATTTTTCTTATAAAAAGAGCTTTTGTTTGTAGAAATGAATTAATTTGTAAGACTAAAATTTTAGTTTGTTATTTTTTGTTTCTTTTCTTACTATGTTGTATTAATTATAATTTATATTTGAAAAAATAAAATAAAAAACTGTGAATTTAATTTTGGTTATATTTTTTCTTATTTGGTAATTTTTTCACAAATGTTGGTTACAATATTTTTTTTCGTGGCAACACTGACCAGAATAAGTGATTTCAGAAAATTTAATAAAAAAAAGTGGTCAAACAACAAAAACGCACGATGAGAGCAACGCATTGTTACGCTCTTCGTTTCTCTTTCCTTCCCTTCTATCTTTCCCCCCGCGTCATGAAGTATTTTTGAAAAATATTCCAAAATATGTTGAAATGCACATTCTTTATACTTTATTTTCTTTGGTCGTACGCCTTCATTATACACGATTTTATTCACTCTATTCCATACAAAAAACTTGATATATTGTATGACTTGTGTAATCTTCTAAATATCCTTTTAGCGAGCATACGAAATATTTTTTTTTCATTTTGTTTTTAAATAATATAGTAGACTGTTAACAATGTCAATTGAACACAAACTGAATGAAGCAGATTTTTCACAAAAAGAAGTCAAAATGTTAAAACGCTCTCATTTTGATAAATTTGGCCACGTTTATATGTATATGAAATAGGTCAATGTGTATGCTCTTTCTTATGCACATTTTATATTTTTTTCTTTCCTTATCTTTAAGGAGCATAGAGCTGTCAAAATTTATCCCGACATCTTCTTCTGTCTTTTTTGCTTTATTTCAGCTTTAATGATCAAGTTTTATGCAGCTAAACAGATGATTGGTACATTGTAGCAGGTTTTAGGACAACAAGTTTGTTGCCTAGCAACAACGCTCTTTATCTATCTGTAGATCGAAATCTATTTGAGAACATTGATGTGATATAAAGAGGTTACAGTAGCTGTTTACATTTTTCAAATAATAAGCAATTAATTTCTTTATGGATTTCCTTGTTATACATATGTATATCGAAAATAAATGTTGGGTTTTCAACATTACAAATGTGTACCTGTCTTTGGTTTTCCAAGAAATATTGTTCTCAATATAAAAGGGATGAGGTATATTTCATTAACTTACAGAGGAATTACTTGTGCATTTTGTTGATCCAGGTAAACTAACAGGTAGTGCATGTCAAGAACACTGGTGTTATAAATAATGCTGGTGTAATGTTCATTCACTTTTAATTTCCGTTGCACTATGTTACTAAGAAAACCAGCATAATTGTGAAGCTACCAGTGTTTTCTTAGTAAAATTAATTCACCTGAGATCAAATGTAATTATTTTTTTTTTATCAAATCTTTGCTATTTATTTATGTTAACAGTTTGCAGGCAGGTCTATGTTATCAGCAACATTTTTGTTTTCTCAGAACTTCTCACTGCTCTTCCGCATTATCGCAGAAAAGCACTATAAAATAAAGGGTGATTTTTTAGCTATTATCTTTTTGGCAACACTGGTTTAAACAGCTCACGCACGTTTCGTGTTTTGTTTCACTGTCAGACATTTTCAGTTTGGTCTATCATTTAACCATGAATCGTCTTACAAACGAACAACGCTTGCAAATCACTGAATTTTATTATCAAAATGGGCTCTTGGAAAGTTGGCCGAAGATCCACTTCTTTATTGAAAAATTGTGTTCAGCGACGAAGCTCATTTTTGGCTCAATGGATACGTAAATAAGCAGAATTGTCGATTTTGGAGTGAAGATCAGCCAGAAGCATTGCAAAAGCTACCAATGCATCCAGAAAAAGTTACAGTTTGGTACGGTTTATGGGCTGGTGGCATCATTGGACCGTACTTCTTCAAAGATGCTGCGAATCGTAACGCCTTTAGACTATTTTTTTTGGGGCTATGTTTAGGGTTGGCAATCCCGCTCTATATTTTCAATCCCGGGATTTCGGGATTTCATTTATCTAGTCCCGGGATCCCGGCATTTATCCCGGGATTTTAAAAAATTTGTTCTTGAAAGATATTAACATATTATTTCAATAAAATTAATAACATGACACATCCAAAAATAGGTTTATAAGAAAGAATTTATTAAATTATAAGAAAATTAATTTTATTTTTAATTTTTCACATTTTTAAATTAATTATAGAGAGTAAATTGTTTTTATAGATATATACTCTTTTGTTGATCAAGTGCGATATGTTATTATTTTTTATTATTTTTAAAATACGTTTTGAGGAAGCACAGACCATCCAAAGTTTCATCGCTCAAACGACTTTTTATTTTAGTTGCGAAAAATCCAGCCGCAGAAAAAGCACGTTCAGACTCTACACTGGCTGGCTTAATAGTCATTAAAAAATCGTATGCTCTTTGCAAAAAGTCACCACGTGTTCCTCCATTTTCAAACAAGAGCATTTCTCTCTGAATTTTTACAGACAACGTCTCACATCGAATTGCTATCCTCGGTAAATGTGCTTTTTTTATAGCTTCATTGCGCTCGTCTGAAATATTTAAAGGTTCTTCAAGAGAACAAGAAAGAGATTCAGATGGAAGCTCAGAAGAATCTGACACAATTTCGAAAGGTGCCTTATCTGAATCAGAAGGTGTAATTTCTGACTCAGAAGCTATTAGAAGTGATGTATGTAGTTGGACTTGAAGCATTTAGTCTTTCGAGTAACGCAACTATTAATTTGCGACATTTTATGGAAGAAGGAAGCGTTACGAACTCTGTTTCGGATACGGACTGAACATTTGTTCTACCATTGTGCAGATACTGAAGTTCCCCACTGATATCTGTTCTCCTTTGTTGCATGCGAAGGATGAGGGCTGAATGTAGTTTTTGACATATAACATTGTTAGCATCTTTAAGTTTTTTTAACATTAAAGTTATGGCAACATCCGCTGTGAACAGATTAGCATCCCGATGGCAAAGGGCGTCAACTGTTGCTTTAACTGGGACAAGAGCACTAATGATTGCGGATACCATATTAATCTCATCTTTGGATAAAGCAAAATATTCACCTTCAGGTGGACCTATGTCTATTAATGCCTTTTGTACACAATTTCTTAATAAATAAAGACGTTCCAGCATTAACAAAAGGCTGCTCCACCTAGTTTTACAGTCTTTTATTAGAGTTAGTTGCTTTCCAAATTCAGCCGTAACATATTTAGTTTTGCAAGACATCGTTTTTTGTTGGCGAAGTTTTGTTTCTAATTTCAGAGCGGTTAATACATTGAAACAACAGATTAAAATTCCTGGAAATTCGAATTAGAAAGAGTTCTAATATACAATTTTTTTCATTGCGGCTTAAAAAGTCAAATCCCGGGATTAAGTGCTCAATCCCGGGATTTCGGGATTGTTAAAAACTGCGGGATCCCGGGATTTCGGGACCCCGGGATCCCGGGATTCCCAACACTAGCTATGTTAAAGTTCATGTCTATACAGATAAGCCCGCTTCGATTGACGCATTGGAAGACAACATTGAAGCATTTATTCGTGAGATACCGGCCGAAATGTTGGAAAGAGTATGCCAAAATTGGACTAAGCGGATGGACCATTTGAGGCGTATTCGCGGTCAACATTTGCATGAAATAAACATTCAAACATTAAATTATATGGACCGTACTATCGATTCAAATAAAGATTTCATGCATTTTTCTAAATTTTATGTGTTTTTTTTTGAAATTTTTTCCTATAGCTCTTAAAAAATCACCCTATATGATCATGATGTATAATTTTTTATAACTTTTCCGTATTAGGGCAGATACATACATACAAACATATTTGGTCATTACAACCCTTCCGACAAGATTACGATCTAGTTTCTCACACCACTTATGTTGTGCGCGTTAATTTTATGCATAAATGACGGGACCTACAGTTTAAAGTCGACTTCGAACGACAGGATTTTGAGAAACTTTTTCATGGCAATTATATTTACTCTTAGAGTTTTTGCTAGAAATCTGCTGAGAGGAAGTCGCCGAAGAAATATTTCTTCATATTTCGTTTTGTTGAGGAGATCACACGTTTGAACCCTTTCTTCACGTCTAATAAACCAACACACTACCTACTAGACTACGGAGATTACAGGTCTCCCTCGTATAATGCGGTACTTCTACAACTCGTTTTCGATATAACGCGATTTAAAAGAAAACTGTTTCATCACAACGCGAAATTTCGAATTGTATAACGCGAAATTGAAAATGGCAATGCTTTTTATTTTTGCCTTACACAGTTTGTCATGCATTCCTGGGAATTACAATTTTGGGTATTACCCGTTTTTGCTTTCAAAACATAAATGATGAATTAAAAAATATCATTACAGTTAAAACTCTTATTGGAACATAACCCTCAAATTTATATGAAAGCTAAGTCTTCTATAATGCGAATTACATAACGCGGAATTTTCCTGGAACGTAACCACCGCGTTATAAGAGGGACACCTGTACATTAGCGGAGAAAACTGCTATAAAATATACTCATGAAGGTTGTAACGTGAAAAAGGAAACAACTAACTTTAGTTTGAGAATATATAAATAAATAAAAAAGCAGCAGTAATGGGAGGCTTCGAACTTATGTATTATACCGATAGCTAGGCGAAAAACTGTGAGTGAAGGCCACTATCAAACATTCGTTGATAAGAAAGAACGTCGATAAATCCTTTATTTTTGTAAGCCAAATTGAAGCCGAATTTTATCAAAATTCGAGTTTAGTTTACACTTGGCAATTTTTGCCTGTATATACGGTATAAATTCTCATTCAGAGTAATAAATAAAAAAAAATAAATAAATGAAAAAAAATTAATAAAAAAAAAATAAAACTAAGCCTTGAACATAAAGTTACATTTGTGTATGGCTTGTTTTTAAACAAATTTAAATAAAACAAAAATATAAAAAGTATTATTAATTTAAGCGAGGAGACAAGTGTTTGTAATGTCAATAAATAATAATTTTATGAGACAGAAATAGTCAAATTTTATTTATTTTTATTTATTTAACATCTAAAAAACACACGGAAGCGTGTGGTATATATACATAAATATTCAGAAAATTAAGGCCTTATTTTTGGATTGTGTAAATATTTTTTTATTGAAAACAGTACAATCTAATCACGGGTTCAATTCATTATAAAAACAATTTTTGATTTAAAGCTATCAGGGTGCTGCTACCGATTGTATGCATGTACATGGAGTTATAAGAGAACTGCTACTTATTGACTGATACGTAAGCATTTGAAATCTAAGATCTTCAAATCAAAACGTTTTTTTTTTCAACACATAATTTAATGCAGAAAACAGAATTTTTTTACAAGCTGCCAAACTATTTGATAGACTGTAATGTTTCTTAATAGTTTGGTGGGTAGAGTGGTAATGGTCGAGCATTAGGGTTGGAGGTTCGATTCCCAACAGAAACTAAGATCTGTTACACTTTCTTTAAAAAAGAAATTGGAGATTGTTAAAAAAATATGTTCATGAATAAAAAAAAAAATATTTGTATAGAAGTCGCCGTAGTCTAGTAGGTAGTGTGTTGGCTTATTAGACGTAAAGCCAGGGTTCGAGCTCCAGGCCAGACATCAAAACAAAATATAAAAAGTATTTCTTCGGCGATTTCCTCTCAGCAGATTTCTGGCAAAAACTCTGAGAGTAAATAAAATTGCCATGAAAAGTTCTGTCGTTCGGAGTCGACTTTAAACTGTAGGTCCCGCCACTTATGTATAAAATTAACACACACAACATAAGTGGTGTGAGAAACTAGGTCAATAATCCTGACTGAAGGCTGTATGACTGTATGTGTATTTGTATAGAATAGTAAAGAATATTTTCTTCTTCTTTAGTGGCTATATTATAATGCTATAGTCTTTGGCCTGACTTAGAATATAATGAAGATGATCTCACAAAGCTTGGTATAAGAAATAATAGCCTCGATCATTCACACTTTTCCTCCAATTTTTTACACTAAGCGTTGAGAGATCACTACCACTCGATCTCTCTATCGTAGCGCTTCCCGTCCTTTTCTGCGCTTTTTCTCGATTACATATTCGAAATATTTTTTCGCTGGTGCATCTTTATTTTACGTACGATATGCTCAGCCCAACGTAAACGTTGTACTTTAATACGTCCAACGACGTCGATTCCAGCAGAGCGTACCATATAGAAGAATTTTTCTTGTAAAACCTGCAACTCTTAACAACTTCAAAACATAAATTCATTTGCTTGCGCATGTACCCATGCCTTTGTGTCATATAGCAATACGGGGAGAACCAGAGTTTTGTATACGGAAGATATCTGTCGGAAGAGGTCTTTGTTCTTAAAGTGTTTGCCTAGATCGAAGTAAGTTATTTTAGTTAGTTTAATTCATTATTCTAAACAGATGTCATTCGTACCAAAATAGTTGAAATCGTTCACTTTTTGAAAATGTTAGTTTTCGGCGTTTGTATGCTGTCCCAATTTTATGGATTCCCTGTTCGTTGAAACCAATAACTAGGTTTTGTCTTCGTTTACTACGGCGCACGGTAACTCTGCTTAAACTACAAATAGGCACGCTCAGTACGGCTGTCGGGGCCATTACGGGTCATTGCTTTATGGGTGCGCAAGCGAGGTGTTTTAGTCTTGTACAGCTTGCTAATGATTTCTGCAGAAGCTGCAGAGTTGAGGAAGAGGAGGAGACTGGGTACATGCCCGGCACTTTGTCAAAAGAGAAAAAGGCACTTTGATGATTACTATATAAATGATCTGGAAGAACAGTCACCGATTGACATTAGCAGTCTAAGTCGCTTCATTAGGAGCTCCGAGTGGTTACGTGACTAGTATCTACCGGAGAACTGTGGCAACACAATGTGCCCTATGGGGCCTAGGTGTGTCCACCCAACTCTTTTAGATGGACAGTCACCTCTACTTACCTACCTCCTGCTGCCAGACGAATTTTTACCGATTGTTTTTCAATATTAACGAAGAGAGCAGATATCTCTCGCAATGTTCGACCAATGATATCCCTATCGTTAGTATATGTGAGTAATTACATACGTCCTGTGGAGTAAATTGTGCCTGGGGTAATTGCTGCCTCGTGCAAGATCTTTTCAAGCAAAATATTAAAGATATCACACGATAATCGATTACGCTGTATGAAACGGTGAGGATTTTTCCTATTTTAACTGACGACCTGGCATTAAATACCTTTGCACATATTGGGCTATCAAAACTGAACTTGTAATTAAATAGATGACATATGTCTGTTTGTTTTTCCCGCGCTCTTTTGCTGGAGTTGGCGTAGTGTGGCAATTTGATTGGTGGTAGATTTACCAGGTCTAAAATATATCATCAATTTGTTGAACACTGCTACATCTTTCGCTTCTCTTGTAATCCACTTCCTGATCTAGCACAATAGGGGACATCTCTTCAGTGGTTGTCTCAGTTAAAAGCTAAAAAATTCTAGCCAGACATTGAAATTTGTTACAGAAAGGACACACTTCTCAAAAGTTTAAATGATAATTTTTAAATTTGTATTAAGAGTACATTTATTTATGTATTATTATTTATGATTTCTTTGCAATAAAAATTTACAAAAACAAATTTTTTTTTTTTAAATTCTTCAGTCTATTTTTATTTTAGTTTTCATCTTCATCTTCTCCATAATCCCAAGACATATAGTCGTGGTTGTTATCAAATTCCTCATCCTTTTCGTCGTCATCGGGGCAAGCAGTACAACGACTTTCGTTGATGCCATAATTATAGCAATTGGCACCGACACATTCACAGCAGCCATCGTGAAACCAACGATAGCTATTTGAGCCCTACAACAAGTACAACAAAAAATGTGAAAAACATTATTATTGTAAATGACAATTGAAAACAATAAACATTGCATTTTAAGAACATTTGTTTTTGTTTTTATTTTTATTTTTATTATCTTGTGCACTTACCATACTCTCGCAATACTGTAAGCATTTTTTGTTGTTGGTACAAGTATTCAAATAGATAACGGTACAATTAACCGAATGTGCAAATCTATTCTCATCGATGACATCGCTTAAGGGAGAACCAAAACCATAAGTACCAGTGGCCATATTAAAGTGACGTTGTAAACTATTGCGCATCGGGAAACGTACTGTCATCCATTGATCGTCATCGTCATCGGCGGTAAGGGTGTCAAAGAGTTCGGGTACACCTTCGAAATCGCCAATCTGAGATTTCGGCGCCAAAGCACTTAAAGTGTCATTGTGTATGGGACACATGTCTAAGCAACTGCAACACTCTGTATACAATTCCCCCAAACAATTAAGACAATCCTTACAACAATAGCAATCAGAAAGTTTACACTGACAACTTTGTGTCAAAAGACACTTGGAAACGACCGAGCCACATACGAATTTATTGCACTCATCGCTTTCACTGCTGGTGGTTAACCCCATGATAGTTAGCATCGAGAATGTGTAAAGCAAACGCTTGGCAAGCATTATAATTAAAATGTTAAACGTCAAGACAATACCAAAGTGTACATATGTATATACAATAAATGATTTTATTATAAAAACATTTATGTAGTACGTTGTGCTGGTATCCTTGATAGAGCTGTAAGCCAATATTGGTTTATTTCACTGGGATATGGGAATGCTGCTGCTGCTGCTGCTACTGTTGTGTGTTCACTTTTAGGGTCCGTAAACAACTAATTGAAATTTTAAACAAAAAAATTATACTTAAATAGAAAACAATAATAACTGGGTCACTGGAAAAAGGGTCCGTGCGGAAGAGAGACAACAAAAAAAAAGGTCACACATGTGAATGAAATTTGGTTTGTTTACACAAACACTTTGAAACAAGCATAAAAGGGATACAGTTTGTTGTAGGCAACAGGTAGCAAAATTATTTAGGCTTTCGAATTTCCTAGGACATTTGGTAATCTCATACGAGTAGTAATTATATTTTAAACTATTGGAATTTAAATTTTCTTTTTATTTATATTTATAATTGCGTATGGAATGCGTATGTATGTATGTATGAACTGTCCTTAGTATAAAGAATTAGTTGGATTTTGTTTTTATATAATAACAATATGGAGTCGCCGTAGTCTAGTAGGCAGTGTGTTGGCTTATTAGACTGAAGGCCCGAGTTCGAATCCCAGGTTAGACATCAAAACGAAAATATGAAAATATTTCTTCGGCGACTTCCTCTCAGCAGACTTCTGGCAAAAACTCTGAGAGTAAATAAAATAGCCATGAAAAGCTTCTCAAAAAACTGTCGTTCGGAGTCGACTTTAAACTGTAGGTCCCGCCACTCATGTATAAAATTAACGCACACAACATAAGTGGTGTGAGAAGCTAGGTCGTAATCCTGACTGAAGGGTTGTAATGACCAATTATGTATGTATGTAAGAATATGGCGCCAATCCTTTTTGCTTGACATTTATATGCATACAGTGGGCGTCAAAACAAACTGTACATTAAGAAATATACATTAACAAATTGCCATTATATTTAGTTTAAACTTGTTTCATTGCCAGTTTTTAAAATTAAAACAAAAAAAAAAAAAAAATTACAAAAAAATTTCGAAATATTGTTAAATTTTTTCAGGCACTCTCCTTAAATGGTAAAAGTTGAGTTTGGTGATTATTAGAATTTTATCCATAGTGTACAGTTTATTTTGACTTTCACTGTACGTAAGTACATAATTGGTAATTACAACCCTTCAGCCAGGATTACGACCTAGTTTTTTACACTTGCTTGACATTTATCTTTACTAATTACAGGTAAATTTATATGCTTAACGATTTTGTATTATATTCACTATTACATCACCCTCGTACCTGAGGGTTGTCAGCAGTATTTTTTTAATTTTAATTGTTTTGTTTTCCCTAGGCGTTTGTGATAAAACCATTCGAAGGAACTCAGCATCGAGTGCAAACCCTTTAGGAATCTTACAATTTGTCATACCTGTACTCTCATATAATAGCACTTCTGTGTTGATAGTAACCTTAACTTCAAATGGCGTATCCAACAACGGTGTAAACCGTTCATTTCGCCTATTTTCAACAACACAAATCGGCTGCCTACCATCGATTTTCTTGTTAAGTAAACCTGAATAGAATTTTTTCTTTGCAGCCCCTATATGTTGGTGAAATTATCATTGATTATACGAGAGTCGTTATATTTCAATTTAATTTCATTTGTATAAAATAATAATATAGTATTATTGTGTTTTTATTATTATTTTAATAAAAATAATTTATTTCCTTAATACGTCTTCAATTATTTTGTTGAAAGAAATTTAATTTTGAAAAATGCTTAAAATATTCTTTTTTCATACAAACGGAACTTCATCTCAGTTATATCATTCCTCAGAAAACGATTAATTTGGTTAATAAAGTCTCAGCTTTAATTTGTGTTCTATTCGTTAATTTAACTCAAATGGAATTGAAAATTAAAGCTAATTAATGTAAGTTCAAGATATTAAACAATAAACATTTTTTGAAACAATTATTTTAAGTACTTCTTTTTTTTTTATAAATTAAATGTAAACGAATTTATGTTTTCATATTCATATACATAAGCGCTCTATTTGCCAAATTTTTCTTAAAGAAGTCAATAACAATAAACAAATAATTGGAATGTAAACATTTGTTTACCGTAAGTTATTACGCATTTGGTTTTTAATCAGAATGTGTAAAATTGTATTCCAAAATTTCTCATAAATATGGAGAGAATTTGAAAAATAAATCATAGTTTCTGTCAAGTGTTGATTGAACTGAACAATCATGAAACTACTGCAGCTTTTTATTTTTGGTCTTATATTGACTACAGCTATTGTTGTAGCACAAGATCCTCCAGCAGGCGGCGATCCTCCACCAGGTGGTGATCCTCCACCAGGTGGTGATCCTCCACCAGGTGGCGAACCTCCAGCAGGCGGCGAGCCACCAGCAGGCGGCGAGCCACCAGCAGGCGGCGAGCCACCAGCAGGAGGCGAGCCACCAGCAGGCGGCGAGCCTCCAGCAGGCGGCGAGCCTCCAGCAGGCGGCGAGCCTCCAGCTGGCGGCGAGCCTCCAGCAGGCGGCGAACCTCCAGCAGGCGGCGAGCCTCCAGCAGGCGGCGAACCTCCAGCAGGCGGCGATCCTCCACCAGGTGGTGATCCTCCACCAGGTGGTGATCCTCCAGCAGGTGGCGAACCTCCAGCAGGTGGCGATCCTCCAGCAGGCGGCGATCCGCCAGCAGGTGGTGATCCTCCAGCAGGTGGTGACCCTCCAGCTGGTGGCAATCCTCCAGCAGGTGGAAAGAAACCACCCACTAAGAAGCCACCCAAAAAGCCGACTAAAAAACCTGGTAACAATAGTCAAGCTGCCGAAAAGAAACGCTTAGCAGCTGCTAAGAAGAAGCAACTAGCTATTCTTAAGAAACAACAAGCCACAATAAAAAAACAACGAAACAAAATCAAAAAACAAAAGGCCCTGAGGAAAAAGCAACTGGCTATGAAGAAAAAACAACAGGCAATCAAGAGGCGACAGAGGGCCAATGCAAAGAGACAGCGGGCTAATTTAAGGAAACAACAGGCCAATATTAAGAAGTTCAAAGCCAATAAGAAAAAGGTTTTGGCCAATCGGAAAAAACTTGCTGCCAAACGTAAACAGCAAAATAAGAGACCCGGAAAGAGACCAAACCGACAAGGATAATTAAATAAATTTCAATAATAATTTTTATACTTTCATGTATGTATGTAAGCACGCACATGTGTATACAAAATATAATTAATGAAAATTAATAATAAAAAAAAAACACAAAAAAAAACCAACAAATGATATGTACCTATGTATGTTGTATTCATATTATCGGACATGACAGATATTCCGATCGGAATCGTTTTAATTATGTATTTAAAATTCATGATCGAATTTGTTAAACCTTCTGCGAATTTTGAACGAGTTTTGTCAATTCCCAATACTCTAAAGTCAATGTTGTACACGTTAAATGCAGGAATTATATGTCGGTTTGTATTTCGTGATATAGGAGATGTAATGTTTAATTTCACTTCCGATCGGATGTCTTTCAAGTTGGAGCCGTTTTTTTTTCTGAATATATGTATGTATGTGTGCATGGTAGATTAAACATTAATTTCTATTTTAAATTATAAGGTTAGGTTAGAGGACGTGTACTTGTCAACTGTGACAAGTACAGTACCCGGAGGTCGAATTGACATATTGTACAACGTCATGGCTGTTGTGTGCGTTAATTTTATACGTGAGTGGCGGGACCAACAATTTAACGTCGACTCCGAACGACAGATTTTTTTTTGAGAAACTTTTTCATGGCAAATTTTATTTACTCTCAGAGTTTTTTCCAAAAATCTGCTGAGAGGAAATCGCCGAAGAAATATTTTTTTTTTTCATATTTCGTTTTGATGCCTGACCTGGAATACGAACCTGGGCTTTATGTCTAATAAGCCAACACACTACCTACTAGACTACGGCGACGTCAAATTAAATTATAATATGAATTCAAAATTGGAATACGACTGATATTGTCATTTAGAAACGGTGTGATTCTTTGCTGTGATCCTGGACAGAGAGATAATGTGGAAAATTATATCGTTGATGGACCAGTAATGTTGTATTAAATAGCCAACGGTAAGGAAACATGACTTTCGCTCGTTGTAATGCGCACAAAACTATTGATGAAGCCTTTTACCTATAAAGGCGATATTTTAAAATGGAAAGATAATTATAATATTATATGGACTTTCCTCTAAACGATTGACACTTATCGCAGCTTAGGCATTAGTAGGACTCAAGTGTTTTAACTAGAAGTTTTAGAATTTTCCAAATAAAACATCTTTTAGGTTGCAGTACACATTTACACATTGTGTACGGGTACATTTCGCTACGGAATTGTGACGAGTGCGGAGTTTTAAATGTTAGCAGAAATGAACTTAAAACATTTGTCTTCGTTTTCTGTGTATTTCATGTTCATGTTATGTGTGTTAACTTTATACATGAGTTACGGGACCTACAGTTTAAAGTCGACTCCGAAAGACAGATTTTTGAAAAAATTTATTTACTCTCAGAGTTTTTACCAGAAATCTGCTGAGAGGCAGTCGCCGAGGAAATATTAATTCATATTTCGATTGTTGAAGACGTCTGTCGTGGGGTTTGAATCGTGGCCTCAAGTCTAATAAGCTAACACTCTGCCTACTTGGCTAGTTTCAGTTCGGTCTTTATGGACCCAATATATGGTATTGCCTAATTTGTAGAAATTCACGTCAGTCCTATGCCATCCATCTATGGGGAACTGCCTCTTCTTCTTACATTAAAAAAAATTTGAACGTGATAACGCAATATTCTATGTATTATGACAGGCGAGCCGAATATATGTTTGTTTGTCATTCGTTAGAGGTTAAAAATAATCTAAAAATATTTGGAAAACCTCCTATTCTAACCAAATCACTTGATTCGTAACAGATTTGTAACAGCACTTTATTTTAAAAAACAGGAGGCACATTTTCTTTTCGATATTACCAATCGATTCTTTCAATAAAATTTTCTCTTTAACTTTGGTTTTCATATTGCATACTTATGTAAGTAGTCAAAACCTTTCATAGCAATTTTATTTACTCTCAGGTTTTTGGTAGACGTCTGCTGAAAGAATGTCGCGAAGAAATGTTTTTCATATTTCGTCTTGTTCGAGATATGTATATGAGCTGTGATTTGAACAACGGCGTGGCGTACAATAAATTCACGCTAGCTACCAAATGGAAAAATTTTTGTTTAGTTTGTAGCAAGGCACATCTAATAGGTAACCTTAAGTGTACAACAAGTACAACAATGCAAAAACAACAGGCATTTTGTTTTTGTTAAAGAGTACGCGGTATGTCAAAAAAATTAACCCTCAAACCACTATAGGAAATTAATAAAAGCAATTAAAAAAACTAAATACATTTTATATATTGAAATTTCTTTTGAT
The DNA here is from genome assembly GCA_927399465.1 of Sarcophaga caerulescens. Lineage (NCBI taxonomy): Eukaryota > Metazoa > Arthropoda > Insecta > Diptera > Sarcophagidae > Sarcophaga > Sarcophaga caerulescens. Next base: position 39,760,849 of record OV656873.1, on the reverse strand, counting down.
TTTTATGTCATGCTTAATTACGCAATAGTGGGGCACCTATAAATTAAAAAAAAATTAATCCATGCAGTCAATAACATTTCCACTTTATCTAAAGAACATGTTTTTATATTGCCATCGATAAAAATGGCAGATGCTAACGTTATTTGTTATTGGTCATAGTTTTGGCACTTAGTTGGAGAGACCGAAATCTTTTTTTGGGTAATTCATCAGCCTCGTCTAAATAAATATAAATATAGTAAATCTAGGTTGTAGTTTAAAAGATATATGGATTTAGTGTTAAAGGCTTAAATATTATTAATCATCTTGCAAAAATTTTAATAAAATTGGCGTTGAAATAGTAATCCTGAAGAATTTCTAGAGTGCGTATCGTTAAGGATACATCCGGTACATATGAGGGTTTATAAATGCGAAAATGATTATCGAAACAAAACAAACAAAAAAACAACAAAATTTTGACATTTAAAAACGCGTCAGCTGTTGACTAAGTTTACCTATTGGATATGCCTTGGTTTGTAGTTTTTAAAAAAGCTTTCGAAGCGATTAATTTCTTTATAATGCCTGAAAAATAAATTCGTTTCCTATTCATTAATTTGATAAATCTTTTTAGAATCTTAAATTCTATGTGTTATTGATACTTTTTAATGTATTGAAGACAATAGATTTTGAAATGAAAGCAAAATTATGACTTTAAATAATAACATTTACACAGTTTTTTTAATTGCGTTTAAATTAAAAAAAATTTTTATAAACAAAATGTAAATAAAGTGCTCTATTTACGGAATGTTTATCAAAGATGTTAATAACAATAAATAAATAATTGGAATGTAAACATTTGCTTACCGTAAGTTATTACGCATTTGGTTTTTAATCAGAATGTGTAAAATTGTATTCCAAAATTTCTCATAAATATGGAGAGAATTTGAAAAATAAATCATAGTTTCTGTCAAGTGTTGATTGAACTGAACAATCATGAAACTACTGCAGCTTTTTATTTTTGGTCTTATATTGACTACAGCTATTGTTGTAGCACAAGATCCTCCAGCAGGCGGCGATCCTCCACCAGGTGGTGATCCTCCAGCAGGTGGCGAACCTCCAGCAGGCGGCGAGCCACCAGCAGGCGGCGAGCCACCAGCAGGCGGCGAGCCACCAGCAGGCGGCGAACCTCCAGCAGGCGGCGAGCCTCCAGCAGGCGGCGAGCCTCCAGCAGGCGGCGAGCCTCCAGCAGGCGGTGAGCCTCCAGCAGGTGGCGAGCCTCCAGCAGGCGGCGAGCCTCCAGCAGGCGGCGAGCCTCCAGCAGGCGGCGAGCCTCCAGCAGGTGGCGAACCTCCAGCAGGCGGCGATCCTCCAGCAGGTGGCGAACCTCCAGCAGGTGGTGATCCTCCAGCAGGTGGCGATCCTCCTGCAGGTGGCGATCCTCCAGCAGGCAAACCTCCAGCAGGAAAACCCCCAAGTAAGAAGCCACCCACCAAGAAGCCAGCTACTACCAAAAAACCTGGAGGCAATAAACCTCCGGCCAATAAAGAATTGCAAAAGCAAAAACAAGAAATTAAGAAAAGACAACAAGCCATTAAGAGAAGACAACAGGCTATAAAGAAAAGAAAACAACAGATCAAAAAGAATTCCAATAAGAAGAGAGCCCAACAAATTAAAAAAAATCGAAAGGCAATTAAAAAGAGGCAACAGGCTATAAGGAAAAAGAAACAGGCCGCCAAAAAGCGAAAGCAAGCTTTGGCCAAGCGAAGACAAGCTCTGAGGAAAATACAACAGAAAAATAAAGCAGCCATCAAAAGAATGCAAAACCAAAAGAAGAAAGGAAATAAAAATCGAGCTCCTAACAGAGGTTAAATGGGTTAAAGATAATAAAATAAATTAAGAACTTTGTTAAACGTTAAGTATAAACTTAAAACGAATCGTCAAATAAAATGGGCCAACAGATGCTATTGATCTAAAATTTTACAATAATTACAGTGTTTTGCGATTATGCCATTATATATAGGGAAATTCAATAAAAACGAACAGTTGTAGTCGATATTACAGGTTGAAATGTTTATTTATAAGTTAGTTTTTCTGAGAGCAAAAATTAAAGCGTACTTTAATTTAAACGATTGATGTATAATGGATGAGAAGAGTTGACGTTGATTGAAATTAATTGTGAAAGAAAGTTCAGCTTTAAAGTAAAGTGCTTTGATGTAGACAAGTAAAGAGATTATATAACTTGCTTTCAATCATTTCTCTTTTATAACTTGTATCAAACGTTGTAACCCCTGGAGATTTGTAGGACATTAGGGTGCACAGTACGAGTAGTGAGCGGAGACAATGGTATGAATTCTGCAATCTAAATTGCTTGGCTTTTATCGCCTTTATGAAAACTTTTGACAGGAGTCTGTGATTAGCGTTGCAAAGGCGTAGAATGCTATGATAAAGATGAATTAAGAATTCTACACCACGGCAACTTGTCGGATTCTTTAGCGTTTACCACTGATGTAAGACAAGGATCGATACATACCACCAGCATTAAAAAATGCGATATTGTGTGTATAGTTTTCTATCCCAATGTAAAATATATTTTTAACCAAGTTCCCAGACATACGCAAGACAATATTTACGACATTTGGTTTAAACTTTTCATGACAATTTTATTTTACTCTCAGAAGACCGGCTGAATCAGGGGTTGAATTTCTCGTTTAATAATTCAACAGACTACCTACTAGGGTACAGCGACTTCAATCGTTATGTTATCTAAAAAATTTCCATCATTTAAAATTCAATGTCTTTTTGTTGTAATTGAAAAAGTATAAAGTATGTAATCAACACGATTTAACACCATTCCCCCAATTTTTTAAATTAAAATTCTTATTCGTCTTCAAAACAAAGATGTTCTCAATTTGGAACTCTCTCAGCAGATTTCTGGCAAAAACTATGAGAGTAAATGAAATTGTCAAAAAATTGCTGAAAAATCTGTTGTTCGAAATCGATTCTAAACTATAAATCCCGGCACTCATTAGTAGTGTGAGAGACTAAGTCGTAATCCTGACTGAAGAATTGTAATAACCAATTGTGTAAGTTTTGTATGTAAATTTGAATCTTAAAAAATTACACAGAAAATACCAATAAAATAGTTTTCATTGTTTTGTTTTAGCCTGTACCTAAGCTTTCCTTATCAGCATGATAGAAAAACATGAAAAACAAACTCAACAGGAACTTGGTATCAATTTTTGAATTAGGCGTTGAAAATTCTTTTCTTCTTTAATACCATATGAAGATAAGCAGTACCTTAACAATTTTTAGAAACAAAATTTGTTGCACACTACTACTGTGTTTTTAACTCCTCTGAAACAAACATCTAGATCTTCTTACACATTGAACAGCATTAGTAGGGTACATATATTTTGAGTGTTGGCTTCATTGGAATAAAAATCCTCTAGATGGAAACTGACAGTAATAATCTTCAATTCTGTCTAGATTCTCCCATACATCGCATTATTCTGTTCCCTATTTTGAAGCATCCAATCCATATACATAGCTTATGAACTTTTTATGAGCGCCAATCATAATGTTACATTGCACTCTTCTTAATTGAAATAATAAGAATGTTTCATTTTATTGTGGAATTTAAGTGGAATCATGAATTCCAGACGCAGAATAAATCCATCATAGGTTACGTCTGTATAAGTTGCAAATCCTTCACCTGTTTGTCTCTGTTCCCCTGTTTTTGCTAGCCAAACTATCCACATATAAATTATTCTACAATAGTAGCACTCTATGTTTGTATGTACATAATTATGAATGAAAACGTATTCAAATTAAGAATTTTACAACAACATTTTATTAGACGTGAGGCCATGTCCCCAGCCTAAACGTCTCGAACAAAACGAAATATGAAAAATATTTCTCCGGCGACTCTCAGCAGATTACTGTCACTATACGCTGACAGTAAATTAAATTGACATGAAAAGTTTCTTAAAAATTTATCGTTCACAGTCGGCCTTAAACTTAGATTCTAATGATTGTAATGACCAACAGCGATGTTGTGCTAATTTTTTTTTTTACCGGAATGCATACATATATATAATTATATAGACAGGGCCGATCCTGGACCGCTCTGCGCGTTCTCATGTCCCAAATTCAACGACGGGGGTGATTTTCCATGATAATCCTGGCGGCGGGTTTTTTTTTTAGGTCTCAAAACCCAAATTTGACGAGGGGGGGAGGGAGATTTCCCCCAATTTTCGCCCGTCGCCAGGATCGGCCCTGTCTATATAATTATATTCGGAAAAACAAGCCGGTCCGTTCCGGTTTTTGTTCCGGTTCGGGTACGGTTCGTCAAAAATTAGAAAAAAAAAATCAGCAATTATTTTCAATTTTTTTTTTCAAAACGTCAGCCAATTCTCGTTATCAGAAATCATCTTTAGTTCCGGAACGCGTTCCTGTCCAAAAAGGAAGTACCGGAACGATGTTCCGGAGCGTTCCGGTTCGACAACACCACTGATGCCCAGCTAAATAAGTAAGCAATGACGTAGAGCAATTTGTGTGGTGGTATGTGTTGTATAATTATATTATCGACTTCGATTAATTACTATTTTAAGCAATGAATTCTGTTCAGACAAGTTTTTGCAAATATTTATTTATTTATTCTACCAAAAATAATAATAAAAAAAAAACAGCAAAGAACAACAGAGTCTACAACAACCTAAAAACAAACACTTGTTGTGAGTGAAATTCACGAGTATTAGAAGAAAGTATTTTTTGAAATTTCACCATAAATAGTGGCTTTCCAACTGCAAATTATGTACAGTTGAATTCAGTACTTAGCTGGAATAACAACGAAATATACTTTGAAGTAGAGTAATAAAACAGGAAATGAAATTCTTACACGTTTTTATTTTTGGTCTTGTGCTTGCTTTGGCATTTGCTGAAGGAGGTGATCCTCCTGCTGAAGGCGGTGATCCTCCAGCTGAAGGCGGTGATCCACCAGCTGAAGGCGGTGATCCACCAGCTGAAGGTGGTGATCCACCAGCTGAAGGCGGTGATCCACCAGCTGAAGGTGGTGACCCACCAGCTGAAGGTGGTGACCCACCAGCTGGTGGTAAGCCTCCAGCAGGCGGTAATCCTCCAGCAGGCGGTAATCCTCCAGCAGGCGGTAATCCTCCCTCTGGTGGTAAACCTCCCTCTGGTGGTAAGCCTCCAGCAGGTGGTAATCCTCCATCCGGTGGTAAGCCTCCATCTGGCGGAAAAAATCAACAACAATTGATTAAACAACGTCAACAGGTTGCAAAGAAACAACAGCAGCTTTTGAAAAAGCAGAAGATTCGCATTCAGAAACAGCAGGAAAAACAGAAAAAGATTCAACAAGTTAGAAAGAAGCAAATGGCCACACTGAAGAGACAACAAGCAATTGCTAAGAGACAAATGGCCAATCAGAAGAGACAGCAGAAGAACTACCAAATTCAACAGAATAACATTAGAAAGTTGAATGCCCAAGCAAATAAAAAGAAGCAGGCTAACAAACAAGGATAACTTAATTATTATATCTTTGACAAAATAATAAAGATTTTTAAATAAATATTTTAAATAAAATGTTGAAAAACTGATATTAATTTCTTTTTTTTTTATTTAGTCATAACTGTAACTAATTACAACAAACAACTGTTTTCCAGTACAAAATAAGACATGAATATTTAAATATCGAATGTTTTTCCTCAAATATGTATAGTGAACGTTAGAAATTTTCAGGAAATAGGCTGTAAAAGTTGTGAAACATTATTGCGGTCGTATTAAAATTATTTTTTTTGTTAGAGTCAATGATAGAATATTTTTAAATGAAAAAAGAAAATCTCGCTAAAGTATCAGGGAATATAAGAAAATATAAGAATATTACGATATTATTTAATCCTACTGAAATATTTTCCTTTCTCTCTGGAGACGTTTTAATGTTTTTTGTAGTATTGCTATCGCTTTTCACTACCATACATATTCTTCTATCGAATCTTAACGTTCATTTTTTATGAATTCAATGTCGTTCTTGGATGGATATTTCACAAGCAGACTCTTCATGCGATAACATTAGATTTCGAGGTTTAGTTGACGTCTCCAGCTATGCAACGGAAGCCTTGCTTTACATGTGTCGTCATAAATATTGAAGTTTAAAGGGATATGCCGAGAACTTTCTAGTTTGAATGATTTTATTGGAATGAACATTTTATAAAGAAAAATCAAGTTTTGGAAAATTCATAAGTAAAATATAGAATTTTACCATAAGGTGATTACATTAATACAGTTTATAATATCTACATTTATCTACACATGAAAATTAAAAGTAAATAAATGTATAGTGAATGTAATTACTCCAACAATAAGACCGGGAAAGTTGTAATAAATTCTACACCATTTACGGCAAGCAATTTCTGTGAGGATTTGGCAGTGGAGTATTTGTTCCGATAGTTTAAATGAGGAGCATTTTTTTTATATATAAGGTTAAAATACTGATCTTAATCCGATTCAAAATGGCAGTGAATTTCTATGGAAGTCGTAAGGTACCAAACGACTCCTTAGCAAATGAAATTCGAAAGAGCTTATTCATCATCATTGCAGAATGTGCTGAAATTTAATATTATTTATGCTATGTTTAGTTGGTGAGGCAGGATAGTATCGTGTAAATCCAGTATGAGGTGAGAGCGTACGGAGAATGTAAGTCGCCGTAGTCTAGTAGTTAGTGTGTAGGCTAATAAGAAGTGAGGCCACGCTTCAAACCCTAGGTCAGATATCTCAAACAAAATGAAATATGAAAATTAATATTTCTGCAGCGAATTTCTCTCAGCAGATTTCTGGCAAAAACTCTGAGACTAAATTAAATTGCCATTTAAAAGTTTCTCCAAAAATTTATGTTCGGAGACGACTTTAAACTATAGGTCCTACCACTCATGTATAAAATTAACACAGGCAACATAAGGGGTGTGAGGAGCTAGGTCGTAATCCTGACTGCAGGATTGTAATCACCAATTACTTATGTATGTAAGCGTACGGAAAATTGGCATTTGTACGATTTTCTTCGTTATTGGATATCTCTCAGAAACCATAATACTCTATTAAATCCGGGATTTATTGATTTTACTAAACCTGTAAACGCAAAAAAATTCATTGAGGATTATTAATCTCTTTTTTAATATTTTCTTTTATTTCTGTAATATTTTCTCTCTAACTTTACCTACGTAAACCCTTATCATGTAAATTGTAAGACTTTTTTAATACTTTTACAACACATTATCTTACTCTTCTTCATATTTGTCTTTAAGCTAGATAGAAAGATGGACACTAACACTCAGTAACATAGTGCATTGTGTTGGGAACCGGAAACTTGTCGGTAGGACAAGAGAAAAGAACAAAAAACTGTTGATAAGAAGAGGTGCCCTAGTCATAGAAGTAACAAAAAAAAAAGTTACATATATTTTATAGTACTTTTTTTTGCCCGTCTCCACAAATGCAAGATCGGAAAAGTAAAAGAAATTATTTTTTTTTTGCGATAGAAATGTGACCTTTGAGCGTGTTACAATTAGAAAAAAAAAACAAAAAAATTGTTGGTCTATTTTACTAAAATTTATAGTTTAATAGAGTACCATAGTAATTTTATAAAATCCATAGAAGGTTTATTTATTGTTTTACATAAACAATTTGACCTTCCTTTAACAGGAACATAATATATATACAATACGAAGGTTTTTGATGCTGATTTTTCTTTAGAAAACTTATAAAATAGTTTTATAATAAATTTTCCACTATTTTGTTATAGAGGAAGAAAGAAAAACAGAGCAAATATTGTTTAAATAGTATCAGCAGCGTTAGGAATGATATTTAATCACATACACGGTAGGCAGAAATATTAAACAAATAAAGTTTTTTGTTTTTCTATTTTTAACAAATTTAATATTAAACATTTGTGTACATATGTACACGCATTATGTGTAGACCTAGTTTTGAATAACACGTGTATGTGGATTAAAAATTTTTAAATTGAAAATAAGTCGATTTAATAACACAATAAATATGAAAAAAAAAGTTATGATAAATATAAACAAAATATGGTGTAGTAAAAAGAAATCTTACATACATATATGTACGTACATAATTGATCATTACAATCCTTCAGTGAGGATTATGGACCTAGTTTCTAACACCACTTGTATTGTGTGCGTAAATTTTAAAGTAGACTCCGAACTACAGATTTTTGAGAAACTTTTCATGGCAATTTAATTTGCTCTCAAAGTTTTTGCCAGTAATCTGCTGAGAAGTAGCCGCCGAGAAATATTTTTTTTCATACTTTCGTTTTGATGTCTGACCTGGGTTTAGAACCGTGGCCTTACGTCTAATAAGCCAACATACTGCCTACTAGACTACGGCGACTACTACTAAAAAGAAATCATATATTTTCAAATTTGACATAATGGAGAAAGATTACTTTGCTTTATTGCAAGTAGCTTACTAAGTTATAACCAATTTAACTCATATATACATACTCGTACATCTTATTTGAGAAGGTACTCTTTAAACTTGTGAATTGGAAACTAATATCACTTTTCTAGTTTATTTGATCGCACTCATCAAGATTAAATTTTCTGAATCAAATTATATGTCAGCAGGAAGTTTATGTTCAAGTTCAATATGTCCGTGAATTTCTCAATTTTCAGCTCCTTAACTGAAAGAGATATGTACATTGTATATTTACTGTTTCCTTAAATTTGGAAAAAAATGCTGCATTATCTGTTTCGTGTTTGACAGTCCTTGATCATAGGCTACAGTATGATTTGAGGAGAAAATTGAAATAAGAGAATTTCTGTCGAACTAAGGCTTAATAAAATTTATGAGTGTACCAAACTATTAATTACAGTAATACAAAAATGGTCTACCGGAATTCGTTGTAACAGTATAAACGGTCTAAGAGTTCATTTGCCTTTACACCCAATTACAATTGAACAAATTTAAGATTTGATGTTGGCCCGTCGAAGGATTGTGGAAGCCATTGTGCCTTGTACGGCTCAATAGTTTCAAATGGTCATTGGGAATGAGAAACTTTTTCGAAAAGTAGATGCCGTTATTACTAACCATTGAAACCAATCATGTACCTAATTTGTAGAAGTATTTGGTGTTATTCAAGCGTAAAATGGACGACTTTTTCCGTTATTTCATAATTATAAGTGAAACATAAATCCATCACAATACATCACAAATAAAAGAAGTCTCTGGAATGCAGAATCTTTACTGGCTACCTTCGAAATGATGTTGCATCAATTGAGAATATTACACAAACTCGCTATACCATGAGTCACTTCCACAATATATAATGAATGCAAGTCGCCGTAGTCTAATAGGTAGTGTGTTGACTTATTAGACTGAAGGCCCGAGTTCGAATCCCAGGTCAGACATCAAAACGAAAATATGAAAGTATTTCTTCGACGACTTCCTCTCAGCAGATTTCTGGCAAAAACTCTGAGAGTAAATAAAATTGCCATGAAAAGCTTCTCAAAATACTGTCGTTCGGAGTCGACTTTAAACTGTAGGTCCCGCCACTCATGCATAAAATTAACACACACAACATAAGTGGTGTGAGAAGCAAGGTCGTAATCCTGACTGAACGGTTGTAATGACCAATTATGTATGTATAATGAATGCAAAAGTTCAATCAAGTAATTTCGCTACATCCGTGTATATAAAATATTGATTGTTGCTGTAACTGTAATTTTGACTTGATTGTGCCCATGTTTGTGGCACCCAACGATTATTTTTAATATCATTAAACCTGTAAGAATCGCCGACGCAAGATCCCTGATGCAGTGGATGTTAAAAACTGAAAGTTTTACCCTCAAATCCGATGTTGTTTGAAGTCTTTGCGTCCTGATTTTGTAACATATTAGCTGCTTAAATTGTACAATTAACAGAGAGGCTAAAGTATTGAAGACAATTTAATTAAGTTTTGAAAAGTGAACGAAAAAAATTCTTTTCCACCAGAACAATATAGCAGTGCAATTTGTACAATTAAAATGGATTAGGCTACGAATTCCTCCATAATCTGAAATCATCTCTTAAACAAATACTTGTTTTAATGACCTCGACAAATCATATCTTCCAAAAAGGTGAAACAAATTTAAGAAACATTTGTCAAAGGATATATTCTGATCACAAGAGCACTTTGTCAGCGTTAACAGAACATATATTTCTAAGGGTGATGCTATTTGTTAATGATGAACGAAAATAGATTTTTCTAGCCTACACCCTATTTAAAAATTAAAATCTAAATCGATATCAATCAGACATCTTAAAATTTTAGCACATCTTTCTCACGTGGCTTTTTTTAATTAAGATTGTTTAAATTTCTTTTATTTTTTTTGTGACATTCTTTCTGCAAAATTGCAAACAAAATTCCTTACTTTTAAGCTAATATTTACGAATCATTTATTTGAAAGAACAAATAGAAAAAATTTTATGAAATGCTTTATAACATAAGTTGATAAAATAAATATTGCAAATAAATATTTTATTTGCGTCAAATTTAACGCATGTTTACGTTTCTCTCAGAAAGAAAGTGTTTCAAAAATTTACCATAAATAGTGGAACAACGGCTGTGAAGTATTACAGTTGAATTCTAATAGCAATTCAAACAATATATCGAGTAAAAAGTAAAAGTAGAAAACGAGAGGAAAAAAAATGAAATTTTTTACAATTCTCATGTTTGGCTTGGTGCTTGCTGTAGCATTGGCAGCAGAAGGTGATCCGCCAGCTGAAGGTGGCGACCCACCAGCTGAAGGTGGTGACCCACCAGCTGAGGGTGGTGATCCACCAGCTGAAGGTGGTGATCCACCAGCTGAAGGCGGCGATCCACCAGCTGAAGGCGGCGATCCACCAGCTGAAGGTGGTGATCCTCCAGCAGGTGGTGATCCTCCAGCAGGCGGTTCCAAGCCTCCAGCAGGCGGTGCGAAGCCTCCCGCAGGCGGTTCTAAGCCTCCCGCAGGTGGTTCAAAGCCTCCCGCAGGTGGTTCAAAGCCTCCCGCAGGTGGTTCCAAGCCTGCCACAGGTGGTAACAAACCTACTCTTAAGCAACAAAACGAAAAGAGACGTGCACTCATCAAGAAACAACGCGCACAAATTCAAAAAACTCGTCAAAGTAATCAGAAAGCTCAAAAGGAAAACCAAAAACGACGCCAACAAATAAAGAAAAACCAGCAAGCCAATAAACAAAGGCGAGATGCTATTTTAAAAAGAAAACAAAACATGGATAAGAGGAGAGCTCAGATTGCCAAACAGAGAGCAGCTATTCAAAAAAATAACAATAATAGACCAAAACCTGCTGGCAATAAGCAACAAGCTGGCGGAAACAAAAAGAATATTCCCAACAGACAGGGTTAATTAGATTTTAACTAAAAAATTTCAAATATTCTATTCGAGCAGAATTTGTAAAAAAAAAAAACGAAATAAATAAAGAATTTGTTTTATGTAAACCCCACTATACAGTCTTTTCTTTTTGATTTTTTTTTTTTACTAATTTCAGTGAAAAGAGCTATGAATTGCAAAAGAATTGCACTGCAATTTGGATTTGGTAATCGTTTCTTCGAAACCGTTTTCTTGGAATGCTTCTAAGAATAGATAAGCTAGCAGTGGGCAATATATTTAGATGGACAGGTAGACAATGGAACCAGCATATGATGATATGCAAGGATTTGATTGTGCCTGTAAACATTTGTCATAGCAGGCTTTGATTAGAGCAGTGTTGATGACATCGAGGTACATGATGAGTTATTACTCTGAACATCTGAAATTAGAAAAAAAACAACCCCCAAAGAACATATCTTTAGAAAACTATTTCTTTATTAATTTCTTAAAACTTCGAAATTATATACACAAACACTGGTACAAATATTTTCCTTTTAATAAAACTATCACAGGTAAAACAAAATATACGAAATACTTAATAATAAAACTATACATACATACATATACACTTGTGTGTTAGAATAATCAAACGTGTACAAACAAGTTCATATGCCAGCATACACACTTGTACAAACAAATAAATAAAATTTGCATTTAATTACATCTAAGTCTTCTAAATAGCGTAGACACCACTTCCACTATACAGTGAATGAAAAAATCCAATCAAGGAATTTCGCTACATCCGTGTATATAACATATTGATTATTGCTGCAACTGTGATTTGGACGTGCTGGTGCAGGTGCTGGAGATGCTGAGGAATCATCACTTGTTTGTGTCACAGGCAGTGAACCTGATACTGTACCCCGAAGTATCCAACGATTACTTTTAAATAACATTAAACCCGCTCCAGAATCTCCGGTACATGGTCCCTGATGCAGTGGATGTTGAAAGCTTAAAGGTTTGCCATCAAACCCGCTCTTATTTAAAGTCATTGAGTCTTGACTTTGTAACATAACGCCTGCGCAAAATGTACGATTGGATGAGAGGCTACGGTACTTGGGATTAGCTTGGAAGCAAACTTTATTTGATACAATCGGCGTGCTAACAAATTTCGGTACTGTGCTGGCGGTAGGTGTGTGTTTGGAGTTAGAAAAACCCCCTAGAGCCCAACCCACAACAATACCATGTTCTCCTTCAATGTATTCCGTGTTTATGGGACCAGACCACATGCAAGCGGGACGTATAAATGTGTTAAAGCTAAAAAAAAGTAAATCAGAGAGATAGAGAGAGAGAGAGAGTGTGATCAATTACTTTATTTTTAATTAAGAAAGGATTGTTTTGAATTGAATGCACCTGCACTATTTAGGACCGGAGGCGATAAGGTTGTACGGCGCAACCATAACCTTATTTATCTTAATTAACCTATTCGGTTGGTGGAACGTATGCCTGATGATTGGAACCTTAAACCTGATTGCCCTAGTTATAAAAAAGCAAAACAAAAACGGTAAGATAAAGGCTATTGGGCCAAGGATAATGGCCAAGGATATATACGTCAGGGAGATTGGACATTCTACACAAGGTGGTCGGTAAATCAAATTTGATGTTGAATACAATGGCTATGGAACTGTCCTACTGTCTGGGAACTCAGCGCTGCGTTCCCTGGTTGGGAATATGGGTCTGTAGGGGAGTTCGAAGAGTACTTACGGCTTGCTGGAGGCTCCAAAATCAAAACATATCAATTTCGTTGATAGTATAACCAAGTAGCATCATTCTAAGCGTTCAGTTGAAGTCTCTATACCTAAAGCAACTGAAAGAATTGACGATGAGGTGTTGGCCTGCCCGAGATTGAAAGTGCGAGAGATTGCTGAAGCCACGATAAATTCATATGACTCATCTTAAGTATTTTCAATATTTTATGAGGAAATATCTTGTCTTACACTATGCAGGCGTTACAATCTACTTACCGTACTTTATTTTTTAAGATCACCACAGCAATGTCGGCATCATACGAATTTAAATGTTTATTAAAATCCGGATGTATGAATATATCATCCACCGGTGCGGCTAAAGAACCATCCTCGTTCCAATTTTTTAAATTCTGTCGCCCTAAGAACACCACAATCTCATTGGCTGTGTATAATTTCTTGAAGAGCTGAAAACAATGAGCGGCGCTTATGATAACGCGTGACGAAATCAGTGTGCCACCACATTGGTAGGCTAACGTTGTTAAATTATTGACATAAATGGCAGCCAGCCAGGGCCAGGATCCTCGTGTAATTGTGGGCAATTCGTTGATTTCCATTGAACCATCAAGTGACACTGCATCTGTATCACTGGTTACTAAAGGCGGCAGACCAGTATCGTTGTCAACTCGCTCCTCTTCTAAAGGATTAGAAGTATTATTGGCAGATAATTTACCACCCTTCGCAGTTGCATTATTTTGTTGTGCCAATTGTGTTGATAACAATATTGTTGCCACCATTTCATTGCGTTGTTTAGGAGTTGTCGATAAGGAAGAGGAGGCGGAGGATGTGGTGGCTGTGGCTGAAACCATAGCTTTAGTTGTTGTTTGTTGCAAAGCCTGCAAAACTTGAAAACGTATACGGTCATCGATAGTGCCGCAAATATCCTTTGAAAGACGCATGGGATTTCTATAGGAAATAAGGAAAAAAGAGAAAGAAAAAATTTTAATTTATTATTTTGTACAAGAAGAAGATTGAAAGGAAATCATTTTTCAAATTCTTTGCTGCACAGCAAAGCATTGATTTGCAAGTGTTCTAATCGTCTGTATGTCTGTATGTTTGTTTGTCCGTCCTTAAGGCCAACTTACTTTCCTGCATTGCTTACGGGCAAATGTTTAGTACCGAATGCATTATTTGTTGGCAGCAGTGGTGATTCCTTCAAGCCTGTTATTATAGGCAATGATGACATAGTAGCCAAATGACCTCCTGCCAGGCCCGATGACGACGACGATGGTGATGGTGGTGGCATGTCATCTGGTAGAAATGTAAACTTTCTAGTGTGTTCCAATTGTATTTGTGTCACAAAGATACTGTGATCTGTTTTTATAGATAATGCATATCGCACAGATACCCATTCACACAGTGAGAGACAATGCGGCATACAACAACATGTTGCATGAATGTCATACGTATACCAAATGGATGGATGAATGGATGGATGGATGAATGTTTGAATAAATGATTGAATGAATTGTGTTGTTGTGATGTTTTCAATATATTTTTTTATTATTTGTGTGTGTGTGCGTGTATTTTTGATGGATGCATCATATCGACAAGACATCACCAATACGACCGACATTGTAATGTCAACCGACAACATTTAATGGCAAAGGAACAACATGAAAAAAAAGAGAAAAGTAATGTAAAGTGTAGGAACAAAAGTTTACTTTAGCATAAGGATTTTCTTTTCTTATTTTTTATTTTTATTTTTTTTTAATGAATGTTTTAACATTTTATTTAAACAATCAATTTTTAACAAAGAGGGAGAGACAGAGAGAGAGAGAGAGAGGCATAAATTTAATTTTCTTTTCATGTCATTTGTTTTACTTTACCTGCTCCTCCTAGACAAACAACTTGATTGTTCGTTGTGACTTGTAACAATTTAGGTGGGAAAGGATTCTTCGGAAATTTAATTCTATATATTACGGGGGCATCGCTTAAAAACTGTCCACGGGTTAGCAGCTCAATTTCTCCCAAATAATTCTATTATTTTAAAAAATTAAACAGAAAATAAAGGAAAATATTAAATTTATTAGAGAAATAAAATGTTTTCATAGGAATAAATTAAAAAATATGAAATTTAAGGTGGCAAAAAGAAATTTAAAAACGCTCCTACGACCGAGTGCCATTAATGACGAAGCAAATGTAAAAACATCGATTTATTATATAATTACTAGCACGGTACAGGCATGAGTGTACCCAGTAATTGGACTGAACTCTTCAATTCAATTCAAGAAAATTTTACAATTATAACTTCATGCAAAGATCTCGATGGACTAATGTAATAATAAGCTTGACCACTTCTATAGCCGGTGCCTTTGTTTTAAATCAAAATTCTTTTGAAGAGCTATGCTATAAACACTCTAAACGCAATGCAGCAAACACAGTAATCTCGCAAAAAATAAAATACATGGGTGCAGATCAGAGATCAGCAATGAGTATTCAAAACGATGAGTAGATTCGAGTCATACTAATAACTTCTGATACTCATACGCATTCATACTTATTTTAATATCATACTCATACTACTCATATTCAAAGTTCGAAATACTCATCGTACTTCAATACGCATGATGTTGTTGATTTCGACTCCCCTTTACTCAGGATTTACAAGATATGTAAGATAAGTATGATTCGCGTACGAACACTACAATACTCACTTGGAGGTTGTGTGTTTGCTTTGTTTGCTGTCTTTGTCTTTTCTTTCTTTTTTTTTTTGTAAATGCAACAACAACTAAGACTGAAAATTTTGATGAATGATTCGAATCACTCGAATCATTTATGAGTATTATTAGTATTTTTCTAAATTTATGAATCTGAATGAGTAGGCGTATGAATCAAACATATTTGATGTCAACGTTGTACTCATACTCATTGCAACCTGTACTTATAAATCAATGTTGCAGCATGTACGAATGAATCAGAGTAGTTGAATTTCAATACTATTGACTCACTGATACTCAAAATGTTATGAGTACTTATGAGTATCGAAAAAACGATTCATTGCTGATCTCTGGTGTATATGCAAGTGATTACATTAAAGGCGTCAACAAGAAAATTGTTGTTGCAAAATTGCTGTGCTTATTGCGTTGCGTTTATTGTGTTTATAGCAATAGTTAGTTATAGTAAGTTGAATGGGGAGAGTGTTAGTCCGACATAGTGGGAAATAATACTGAGCGAGAGTTTTACAATGCCAGATATCCAGGAAATTAGACTGAATAGAGTGATTATTATTTGCAATACTTTAGCTCAAATTTATCCAAAGCCAATTGGGTAGCGCCTCACCCGCGTACGGCGATTCTGATTAAGCATATTGCAATAGATACCCGTTATGAAGTTTGAATCTTTCGATTTACGAATATTTATTCAGGTCACTATCTTGAGATGGGAAACGCTCATGAAGCGTTTATAGCTAAAAAGGGAGAGCACAAGCCATAAATCACATCTGAGGAGTTCTCCGAAACAGGCGAAAATGTTCTGTATAAGTATACATACAGACATATATACATACATAATTGGTCTTAACAACCCCTCTTACACCACTTATGCTGTGTGAGTTAATTTTTATACATGAGTGTAGGGACCTACAATTTAAAGTCGACTCCGAACGACAGATTTTTTTTTTATTTGAATAAAACGAATAAATAAATAATATATGCTTTCCTAATACTTACCGTAGGTGGTTTACCTCTCATCGATAGGGTGACACGCAAATGTAACGGTTGGGCAAAAGCTGGATTGCGTACCGATAAGATTCCAAACCATTCTGTGCCATCGAAACGATACTGAAACATTTTCGGACAAGGACTTACTGGTACACCCTGTGAAAATATTTTCTGTATACTTTCAAATATTATAAACAATATAGTGCTGAAGTGTAAACGCATTATATCACGATTATTTTTTTAATTGTTTTATTTGTATTTTATTTTGCTGGAAACGTAAAATGCAACTGAATTGCGAGAGTGTTTAGAAACAACTGATTCTGTTGTGACAGCTACAGGCCATAATGACAGAATAACAAGAAATACACAATAATTATGATGAAGCGCAGGTATAAAAAAAATGAACAACAAACAGAGCAAAGGAATTTAGAAACAGTGAATGAAACTGAAATTATCTCACATGTATTTGCATAAAGATTTATTAGCATTAGAGAGAATGGTGTTATTAGAGCAGAACAGAATACGACCGTAACAACAAAAACCTTGGTAAATATGAGTCATGTGATGGATTTAATTTCATTTTAGCAATGCTTGTTCTTGATCTATGCTCTAAATAGGGAAATCAAACTCACTAAACAATGTTGCCATACTTCTATTAATTTTTTTATAAATTTTGTAAACAAAAACATGATTTGTGACATTTTAAAGCGTCGACATAAGAAAGAAAAAGAAAATCTGTAAAAGACGTAATTGTTGTTGTATATTCAGCGATGTAAACTGTGGTTGACAGCTTTTTCTCTTAAAGTAAGGCTCATATTCTGTTCGTTGCCCTTACTCCGCTATTGATTATTACGAGATTAATGAAATGTCATAATAAGACTTACAACAAACAGTTTAAAGGCGGGTTCACCCACAAGTTTCTGAAACATTTTTGGTTCGTAGAAATTTCTTGTTTACTGAGAGTTTTCTGCAAAATGATTCACCCATTTCAGAAACTTTGTTCTTAAAAACGGTGCTGTCATATTTAATTGAAAATGTCGTAAATACTTATGTGCATAAACTAAAGAAAGTTAATTATATTTGTTTCAAAATAAAGAAATAAAAAAATTAATATTTATAACAAAAAATAAACAGAATAAATAAAAAATAACTTTTTCTCCAATTTTTTTTAATTTTTTTCCGCCAATACTTTTTTTTTTCTTATATGTTTTTTCTTGTTTGCTTTTTGTTTACATTTTTTAGTTTACCATACTGAATTTTTAATACAAATGCCAAACAATATGGCATGTTTCTTGTATAAATTTCAACCTGGTGTTCCAAACTTTTCTAAAATGGTTCGGATCAAATTTAAAATTAAATTAATTCACACTGAGAGTTGTTCGCACAAAATAATTTCTCTCGCTCTCTAAGAGAAACGTCAAACTACATATAAAAAAAATTTTGTTGGAACCAAAAATGTTTCAGAAACCTGTGGGTGAACCCGCCTTAAGGCTAACTAAATAAGTACAGAAAGATTTAAGCATTTTCAAATAAAGCAGGTAGTGTTGTGATAAGACTTAAAACAATTGAATGAAAATTTCAATGCCGGTATCGACGTTATTGGAATAATGCAGACGTTATTACTAACAAGCGCATGCGTTAAAATTTTTCAAATTTCCCCTCATTTCAATTTTTAAGCAAATTGAAGATATATTAAGCAGATGGAATAGTTGTTGCATGCAACAAGTTGTAACCTGTTGTTGTGTTACGGTAAAAATTTCCAAAAATTTTTCGGTTTAAAATTATATGGAAACTGCCAACAAATTTGTTTTTTCTGTACAATAAATGTACATTATTTTATGGTTACCGACAGTTGTTATTGTTGTTTTTTGTTGTATATGTTTAAAACCACTAATATATGATCCACATTAAAAACTCATATAATAACTTTACTTTACATTTAGTTGTTGTTAATTTTTGGTAAATGTTAGTGGGTTTAATGTGTTTTAACACTTAATAAAAAAGTTTTTCTTGTTTTACACAAAAAAAGATTTTTTTTTTTTTTCTTTTAAAAAAAATATTACAAAACATTATTATCATTTGCAGTGTATGCCTTCTTCTCTTATTTTGTGTTTCTTCTTCAACTTGAAATTGTTTCTTTACCTGTTCCTTTTCGTTAAAAGTTTCATGCATTCATGGCTGTAGGGTGCACTGTAGTAAATGTTTAGCATCACCCTGAAGATGTTCCTGGGTAAAGTTCTTTATCACGTTCTTTAACTTAATATACCCGGCAATAACCATGGCAACAATAACAATAGGGGTAGAGAATAATAAAATCTGTTGGTTCTGCTACAAAAATTGAAAAAAAAAATAAGAAAAAAAATTATAAAGTGTGTGTCTGTCAAGAGGGAACGCATATGTTGCAATATTGTAAACATTCTTCGAATGTAACAAAACATTTGTAAGTTTCTCGTTTTTATTTTTTTTATTTCATAGAAAAAGTTTCATTTTATTTTTTTTTTAATATTTTTTATATTATTATAATAAAATTGTTCTTTTTTTATTATAAATCACATAAAATTATATGTTGCTTCTAACTGTTTTTAAGAAGTTCTAGTATTAACCCTTTAATGACTTTAATTTGTATTTAAATTCAAACTTGGCTCTGTAAGATTTAAGACCGCTGCACATGGTATTGAAGACCAATGCTTTGATGTATGTATATGCTTAGGTTAATGGAAGAAAACTCTAACATAAAATTCTTTTGGGCAATTTCGTGGCCTTATTAATCGAGTGGCAGACAAGCGCCCTCCTTCACTGTGCCCTAAACACGACCACATAATTTTAAAAAGTGCTTTGCAACGAGTCTTAGTAACAAAAATGAATGGATCCTCTCTTAAAAGACAGACTGTTCTGTGGTATACGTGTGGTTCAAAAATGGACCTTCAAACAGCAGCAGTGGAATATTTCCCACAATGAAATATTCCGAGCACATGGGAAAACTTGCGAGTAACATAGAAGTGGAAGTCTATGCCATTGAAAGACAAAAGACAGGATATAACAGTATTATCAGACAGTCGGGCCGCTATTCCAGTTTTTATGAGCTTGAATCAAAGATTTAAGAAAATGTATAGTCGCCGTGGTCTAGTAGGTAGTGTGTTAGTTTATTAGAAGTGAGCCAATGGTTCAAAACCCCGGTCAAATGAAATACGAAAAAATACATATTTCTTCGACGACTTCCTCTCAGCAGATTTCTGGCAAAAACTTTGAGAGCAATTAAAAAAAAAAGCCATGAAAAGTTGCTCAAAAATCTGTCGGTCGTAATCAACTTTAAACTGTAGGTTCTGCCACTCATATATAAAATTAACACATACATATATAACTAATCATTACAACCCTTTAGTCAGGATTACGAACTGTGTGTGGTCCTGCCACTCATGCATAAAATTAACACACACAACATAAGTGGTTTGAGAAATTAGGACTTAATCCTGACTGAAGGGTTCTAATGACCGACTATGTATGGATGTATGTATGTATGTTAAATCGAATGTCCGAAGAAACTGAAACTGAATTAGCTTGTTGCACAGAATAAGCTTACCCTCTACTGGGTTTCAAGGTGTGTGAAAATTCTTGGTTATAAGCAAACAAACGAGCTTGAAAGTAAGGAACCTTCTACACAGTTGTTGGGGCCATAACTTTTCTCTAGAGTGGGGCTTTTTTTTTTTTTTGTCTTGGGCCGGAGGTGGGAATCTTCGAAAAACACTTTTGTTCCAACAAAAGAGTGCACAATTCACCATCACTGGTGCCTAAGTACTAAACCCACCCCCTACATTCTTCAACCACTCTCCCCCCGCGGGACTACCGGGGAGTGGGGGTGGATGTTTGTAAATGTATGTACATCGATATGGAAGATAAGAAGAGGCAAACCAAATGGGTTTGAGTCAATCAAATTTTGTGTTGGGATATTAAGAGTACACATTCTTGGAATCTGTGGACATTAATGTATTCAAGATTTGAATACATGGGCTCTTATCATGAGCTAGGGAAGAAATTTTTCGTTGTTGACACTGAACAGCACACTGCGGTTTGTCAGGGCAATAGGATAGGGATGCGGCAATAATAAGGATAATGATAACAATAAGCCTCAATAAATGCAACAATTTATGCAACAATTGATGGAATTAATTTTCTACGAAAAGCCTAGCGTTTTGCCAATTGCATAGTGTGTGAATTTGTTTACAAAATTCAAAAATTTATCCACATTGCAATTTCACGTTATTAAACATACCAGCGAAATGTAGTCGTCGTAGTCTAGTAGGTAGTGTGTTGGCTTACTAGAAGTAAAGCCCGTGTTCGTATCACAGGTTAGGCATCAAAACGAAATATGGAAAAAATATTTCTTCGGCGACTGCCTCTCAAAAATCTGTCTTTCGGAGTCGACTTTAAACTGTAGGCCCCGCCACTCATGTATAAAAGTAACGCACACAACATAAGTGGTGTGAGAAGTTAGGTCGAAATCCTGACTGAAGGGTTGTAATGATTACTACGTTTCCATTTCTGTTCGATTATGTACATACATACAAGTGTGGAAATTTTTTTGTTTTACGCGCAGGTTTAATTTACTTATGTAATCGCAACACACTGTCATATGAAGTGCTTATGGCATTCATAATCTATCGCATTGTTTATATTCGATTCGAGATACTTCAACATTTAGGCCAGCCATAATGTACGACATCTTCAGTGCTTGTACTTCTACGACAAAATTCAGTGAACCACGTTTTTACCATAGACATTGATGGTGCTATCAAACCTAGCTTTGGTTTGAATGAAATTTACTGATTTTAAAAATTTGAATTTCTGTTTTAGAGTGTTACTTATTTGGATTTTTGATGGATTTCTTTTAAAACTAATTTAAAATATTCAAATAAGTTTTAAATAAATATCCTAAAGGGGTTAAACTTTCTTCATTTACATACATACATACATACTAGGGTGGCCCTTAAAATTAAAAGTCAGATTTTATCCAGTCTCACCCCCTAGTTTGGTGAATATTGGCAAAAATTGATTTTGTCAAAGTTTCAGATCAATCGGTTGGGGTTAAGACGTGCCTCAAGACCGTTGAAATTTAGGGGAAATCCTAAAATTTAAGTTTCATGACTTATAACTTTAAAAATATTAACTTTATTGAAAAATATTGTAAGAGGAAGATGTTTCCTGTAAAGTTTTAAACATTTTTTACCTTGACAACATTTCTCTAATTCCCAACGTTGAGAAAATAAATTGGAAAGAAATAAATAAAGTAGTCATATTCCAAGATTTTATAAGCGTACACCTCATTGAAATATTTTTTTAAATGTTTATATTTTAATTAAAAATATGTATAGACATTGTATATACAAGTACTTACTTTACTTACTTACTTACTTACTGACAGTTAACAACAAGATTAACGGATTTCTGTCTGATTCCTTCCACATTTCCTTGACCACATCGAAACTATAGATATCGGCCGTAATCTGAAATCCAATACGCCGCATATCCCTACTTGTCGATAACATATACTTCGTTTTGCCCTCATTTATATACATGTAGAAAATTATATCAAATGTTTAAACTGTGTTAAATAATTCACTTTTTAGGCTGTAATCTTGTACAGCTTGTAAAATATGTATACTGTTTCTGATGCTCATATTTCGTAAGAATCGAATTATAATTCTCTATCAGCTTAACACCTCTTTCCGCTGCGTCATTGATAACATTTAATAAGCAAAGAATATTCTACATTTTCGGTATTGAGACACCATAAATGATTTAGTAATTTTTTAGAGCAACCTGCGCTATATCCTTGTCAATGATTTTAAAATTGTATATTTGCTGTAGTAATATGAAATAACTATAGGGCGTCATAATTGCAGAAGTAGACGAAAACCAAGCTTCTATATATATAGTTATTATAAAGATACATTGTGTCGCAAATCATTTTCTTCCTGTTTTGTCAAATTCTTCTTGGAATAAAAATATCTTTATGCTATAAATAGCTTTCGCTATCCATCTGGCATGGTGAACAGCACCAGGTGCATTAAAAATTATTGCTTTAAAATTATGTTTCTTAGGGTGCTGTCCTAAAAATACAAAAGTGTAGTCATCTCCTGATAGTTCTGTCTCGAGCATTGACTGAGCAAAATTTATAACACGACTGATTGAATCACTAACATGAGATTTTGTTCTTCCTTCAACTATTCCAAATCGGAATTTGTTTAAATTTAAATTTGGCCAGGCTTTTTTAATTCTTTCGAAAAAGACGACATTGAAACCGCCGTTTCATTCATTTTTGTTTCAAACACGCATCGCAAAATTATTTCATGTATATGACGTCCACATGGTAGTCATAAGAGCGGCTTTTGTAAAAGATTTGCCATGATAGTACACGTTCCATGTATACGACCAGTGTTTTGCAGCTGTTATATCAAAAACAATAGTTTACCTTCCCAATGTAATCACATAACATTAAAGGTACATATGTCGAAGTTTTTTTCAACTCTAACATGATGACTCTAACAACATACATAACTCTATGATTGTCTCGTATTTTTTCTGGGGTTGCCCGAATAGAACTTTTATTAATTATATAATTTTGAGCGTCAAACTCTAATGCCTCAATAACTGCAATGATAATATGTACAGCATTTCAGTTACTTATCATGCACGCATACAAAGCAAGGGCTACAAATTAGCATAGAAATAGACCGTGGACATCTGTGGATTTTTTAAAATATTGTCTTTTTTGTTAAATATAGGATTAAGAAAAAAGTTGTTAAGGGGAAAAATGTTAGAAACTTTACAGGAAACATGTTCCTCTTACAACATCTTTCAATAAAATTAATATTTTTGAAGTTATAAGTCATGAAACTTAAATTTTATGATTTCCCTAAATTTCATCGGTCTTGAGGCACGTCTTTACCCCAACCGATTGATCTGAAACTTTGACAATATCACTTTTTTGCCAATATTCACCAAACTGGGGGGTGAGACTAGAAAAATTTCGACAAAAAATATATTCCATATAGCTAAGGGTCACCCTAATACATACATACGTGCATACATATGTACATATATAACAAATAAATGAGTTTTTAAGGTTAAAAATAAAATTTTATTAAGTTTTCTTGTACTTGGTATAAGCACAACAACAACAACAACAACAAGTATTGTCATCACAGACAAATAACTATTCCTGGTATTTTATATATTTTGTTTTTGTTATTTGTATTTTTATTCTTAATGCAATCTGTGTTGTCTGTTATTGTTGTTATTTCGTTGTTGTATTGTGTTTTTATTATTTTAGAATTTTTTGTTTGTTTATTATTCACCTGTTTCTAAATATGGAAGCGTCAACGTATAAGAAAACATCATTAATATTCATGTCTACAATGGAAAAACAATTTATTTTTGTTTTGTTTTTTTTCTATGTTGTTGTCATAAAGAAAAAGTGACATTTTGTCACAGACAGTCATGGTATTGTTGTTGCTAGAATTTAAAACACAACTGTGAGCATAAAATTTATAAAATGGTGCGATATTAAAGCATATTTCAAAGAAAGAAAATTAATAAAATTTTGTGAATAAAAATTATTTCTAATTATTCTATTCTATTATTTCTTTAAATTCTGCCGTTTGGAGTCGACTTTAAACTGTAGGTCCCACTACCTGTGTGAGAAACTAGGTCGTAATCCTGATTGAAGCGTTGTAATGACCAACTATGTGTGTATGTGTGAGCAGCAGTGGATAGCGGGAGAACCAGAGAACTACTTGAGTTCGACAAGAGAATGGTTTGCATTCTAACAGGATGTCTGACGGGAAACTGCGCTGACAGAATTGGTCTGCCCCACCAGGATTTCCTGCATTTCAGAACCGACGTCATCGGTGTTTTGTGACAAAAGTGCCAATAAGGGAACTGATCGGTATCATGTGCAGCGCGGGCTGGTTCATACCCTGCACTAACGGATTACGACAAGGGGGCTTATCTCACACTGGGTAACACAATGGGCCATATGGGCCACAGAGTGAACTTGCCTGTGAACAACCGCTAATCTTACCTAACCTACCTTAAGGTGTCGAAATCCTTTTCTACGAGAACAAAATATGTATGGTTTTAAAATATATTTTATTATTTGTGAATTTAATAAAACTTTTTGCTTCAATTTAAATTTTTGAGATCGAATCAAAAAGACGCTAACAAAGTATGTTATTACATGTAAGGTATACCATATAAATAGTACATGTATGTACCTTCTATTTTAATTGAACTGTCTATGAAATGCAAATATTTAAATCTCTCCAATCTAATTCATGAAATTTTCCGTTAAAAGAAAAATACTCAAACAGAAACACAATTTCAAACAGGCATTTACTTACCGCTACCATACGAAGAAATAAATAAAAATTTTATAATAAATAAATGGTCTAAAATTCAAAATCAAACAGAGAGCAAGAAAAGGTAAAGGAAATCTTGCAAATATTCACTTAAAAAAAAACCAAACGTCATATCATTTTAGTCCACCCCCCCCCTTCTTTTAACACGTTTGTGATGGACTTAAATGCTTGTATAAAAGAGGACAAAAAAAAGAATTTTATAATTTGGACACGTACATGAATATAGAAATTCGTTCAATAGGAGGCAAAAAAAAATAGAAAAAAAAAGAAAACAAAAAAACTAAATTTACATTTTCAACACAAATTTAACATTTATTTACGTATTGAGTTGTAATTTCAACTCCTGTCGGAATGGTGATTCGAATGTTAAAAGGCCTAACTACACTTTACATTGAATTTAAGTTCGTTGATTTTTTCATTCTGTACGGTTTTTTCCTCTTCTATTAATAAAACGAAAGTGAAAAGCATCATAAATAAAAAAATAAGACAGTGGAGTAAACGGCCAGAGGGGGTTATAATGAAGTTTTAAGTTTCTTGCCCAAGTTCACATTTCACGTAATGATAAATTACTGTGTTACAGTAAAACAGTCAATACGTAACCTAAGTAGCAGAAACCTTTTTAAAATTTTGGTCTTACATTTATAGGGGGCCTATAAAAAGGGAAAACCAAAGATATATGTAGCCATAAATTCTGAACATGGCAAATTATTTGGTAAATGTAAAATCCTTAAAACTTTTTTGTTAAAAACTTTTACTCTTCTTTTAAATTTTATTACGGCAACTGGCCTTTAGTTACTTTATCATTTCAACCAGCCATGCCAACCGAGTCATAGTGTTCACAGTGTTAGCAACTGAAATGGTTTATGGTGACGGTTGTCATGATTATGCCTGTATTGGTTGGTGTTGGTGTGGTAGGAAAAGGATTTCCGTTGGCTAAATGGGATTTTGGACGAACAAAAAAACACAAAAAAGAAACGGAAAAATCCCAAAGAGCCATATACGAAATTGTAATGGTAATAGTTGTACAAACTAATAAAACTATATACCAATATACATATGTACGTGTATTTGCGTGCCAGGTTTATCTTTCATGCAAATCTGTTGCATAAAGTTAAAAAACAAAGTCTGACGACATTTACGTCATTTACATTTAAATGCATGAAATTTGAAATAAAATCGGGTTAAATTTGAAGTTTATGGAACATGAATTTAAAATGATTATGACAAGTGATAAACGCAGTTAACGGGTGAAAATGTTTTCTAACAGTTGGTAACTGCTACCAATTAGGCCCTTGAAAACAAAGGCACAATGCCGTCTAGTGTTCTAGGTGTTACTATCTTCCCTTCTCTTGAATTCTATACGTTTCTCAGTTCTTTAAAAATGAAGATAATATACTTGGATTTGTTGTTCAGTACGTCATCATGTGACATGTGTGGGCTCGTAATTTGAAGTTTATAATCTTCTTTTAACTATTCTAATAACTAATGCAATGTGCTGCAACAAAATGTGCTCCAAGGAAGTAACTTTGTTAATAAACACTATTTGAATTCAAGGACATGATCCCATCATGTTAAATAAGAAATTACCACTACTACTAATATGATCATTGCAACCCTTCAGTCAGTATTAAAATTTAGCTTCTTACACACCTATGTGGCGTGTGTTAATTTTATCCATGAGCGACGGGACCTACAAAACCTTTAACTCTACCAGCCTGTTCAAGTGTGGGAGGTACCCTCTGACCATAGGGATTCCACTGAAACCTCTGACTCTACCAGTCTGTTCAAGAGTAGGAGTTACGCTCTGTGTTTAGAGATTTCAGTGAATTTCTTTGCGGATACCATCTCCATGCATCCCCAATCCATCACCATTGAAGTTTCCGTATTTCTAAGTAAGTTTGACTTTGATGGTTGATTTAAAAGTCTGAGTGAAGATAAACACTTCATGCCAATCCCACCACTTTGTTTACAAACATACATAATTGGTTATTACAATATTTTAGTCAGGATTACGACCACCACCAATGTTGTTTGTGATAATCTCATCCATTAGTGGCGGGACTTACAGTTTGAAATTTACTCCGAACGACAGATCTTTGTGAAACTTTTCATTGCAGTTTTTTACTTCCGTGTTTTTGCCAGAAAACTGCTGAAAGGAAGACGTTGGACAAAAATTTTTTCACATTTTCGTTTTGTACGAAATGTCTGGACTGAGGTTAGAACCATGGCCTCACCTCAAATAAGCCAACACACTACCTACTAGACTACGGCGAGTTCAAGACGACTGGAGAACAGTACGGACAGTGGACAGCAAAAGTCTTAGTACTCCAATTATTTTGACAATTTCATGAATTTTAACCAACAGTTTGTATAAAAAATTTAAGGTTTTTATATTCATTTTATTAATTTATTTCTGTTTTACTATAAAACAAACAATTTTTTAATGTTTTTCATAAAACAAGAGAAAAATAAGGAAAAGTTTCAGATGACTCCATAGGTACCCCCAAGCGGAACCCAGAGTAAATTTAAAATTCAAAGACCTAACATATGAAAATGTTATCCCTTGTATCTAGTAGAATATCCCTTAAGGTCAAGCACTCCATTTAACCCATTTGGAATTGAATGTACAAGTTTTGTTTAATGTTTTCTGGTGGCACGTTTTTCTGGTGAGCAAGTTTTTCGGTTGACATTTGTTTGGGGTTTACGATTACTTTCAAATGATCTCCTAAATACTCTCTTGAAGTCATATCGGGACTTTGTGCAAGAGTATTAAGCCTGTGGGGACTTTTTTTGTCTAAATAGTATATTGGAGTACTAAGACTTTTGCTGTCCACTGTCCATATCACTTGTGTGGAACGGACCCGTCTTAAAAGTTTTATTGACGAACTCAAGCCAATTTTGCCAATGTTGGAATTAAGGGAAGGAGTAGTTTATATTGTTGGAAACTTAGAAATATTGTCTTCGTCTTTATAGTTCTTTTTTACATTTTTATTTTATTGGTGATCGTCTAATCATTGATCGCAAAAATTTTGAGAAAACAGAGGAATATAGGTACGCATGCTAATGAATAGACTGAAAGTCTAACGATAATCTTTAAATTATTAACAAAAAAGCGACACAAACTAGCAATGCAGTGTTTTCAAGTTGTACCATAAATTATTTCTCTGAGCGGTTGAGTTGCCTGGTAGTCTAATGCGTAGGGTCTAAACTATTAGTGTGAGGGTCGTGGGTTTGAATTCCATCAGAGACTGTGTTCTGTTTCACTGCACTGAGTATATACTATATAATTTGTAATTTTATTCTAATAAATAAATAAATCCATATTTTCCTGAAACCTTTTAGAGACATAGGGTGAATTAATATTTTCTTCCTAACAAAATTACGTACGTATGTATATATGTATGTATGTTACTTGACAATTTAATTTTTTATTCAGCATTTACTTTTGTCTGTACAAGTTAATTTATTTAAACATATTAATTAAAATTCCTTATTTCCATTTTATATTTTTTTAATGTTTAAGTACTACTTAACTTGTTTACAACGAAATTAAAAAAATGTTTTAAATTAATATTTATAGAATTGTGCATCTGCATGTAAGTATGTATGTAAAATATGTATGTAAATATGCACAATTAATTTAACAAAATTTCCTGTCAAATTATTTGCTGCTGTTGATGTTTTTATTTCTTTGTAAATTACTGGAGCCATTTAATAGTTTTTATTTTATTTTTTTATTTTTCTGTTTTTCAAAACTCCAACTCATTCAATATTAATTAATACAGTATACAGAAATAATAAGGAAATAAATCGTAATACAACAACAACAAAAATTATTTTATTCTGTATTATTTATTTATCCATCGCATGGTGCTACTTTTTAAGCATTTAAATCGAAATCAATTTTAAATATTCATATTTTTCTTAGTCACAGCTACACATATCCTCTGTACATGCAGGCTGTTGTGTGTAGGTATATAGTTACGCCTGTTAATGTGTTTGTTTGGCTACATGTATCACAGAATTTTACTTCCTATTTGCATACTCTCACACACATACACACACACAAAAAAAAAAAGAAAATCACAGTCATAACTACTGGTGTTTACAAACAATAAGTGTATTGTAAATGTAAGTATTTTGTAAATGCATTGGGTGTGTGTGCTTAAAGGATGTGTGTATGCGTGCAGGTTATTTGTATTGTGTACGTGTTCATATATTTATCTGACTGAGTAATTACACACGTAAGTAGGCGTTTCATTTAATGTGTTTTTGGTGTGTATTCTTCTTAATGGAGATCTATACAGTATGTCAGCGTTCCTTAAATATGGTGGCATGGAGGTTCAGAAAACTTGAGAGAAGTTAAGTCTCTTAGATTGGAATGAATAATGAATTTTCAAAAGCATTTTGAATGTAGTAGAATTGTAAGCCAGCTAAGTGTCATTTTCAGAGAAGAGCATGGCTTACTTGGGTCCAATAAGGTCATGTTGTAACACTTCATTTGGTAAAGATTGAAGACAAATTGCAGCTAATTAGGCCATTATATGGCTAATTAAAAAAAAAACTCAAAACAGCTCAGATGCTCTATACGGAAGCTCTGTTTTTCTAAGTAAAGACCAGAGGTATAGAAACAGTGTTGAAAATAAAGGCACAAGGTTCGTTAGAGGGCATCCTGAAGGCATTGTCCTTTGGGCTATGCATTGCAACGAGATAAAGGAGTGAATGGAGTAATTTAGAGAATTCGCAATAGGCCGGTAGCACTGGCATTGGAGAGAGTGTATTCGGACCCATATAAATAATCATAACGAAATGGATAGTTTTTCAGAGTTTCGCTAATGGATTGCTTGCAGGATCATAAGCATAAAAATGACAGAGTTCGGAAATAAAAAATTCTCCAGAGTCGAAAGCTGTGACCCTCTCGTTCTTACATTTAAGAATCTCTGATAAATTCTTTTCCGATATGCTACCATCTTTAGCTTTGTTAGCCTCTGTTGTGCTCTGTTGATTTTATCTTTCCAAAATTATTTACGAATACGAATTAATTACTTGAATTCATCAATTTCATGCTCGACATACACTCGTGAGTTGAATTGTCAATATTTCCTTAAGTACAATATTTGTTCTACACACGTAACGATTGTCTAAATAACAGACAGGCGCTCTTTGTTCATAACCACACGGAAGTCTTGATTTTGAAGGAAATTTTGAATATACGTACGTACGTATGTTCTTTATCTGTATATTTGTACAACTTTTTTTATTTGGCATATACACAGTAAGCCCTTATTGAACATCAGCAAAGCGAATGATGCTGTTGCTTAAGGCATTGACTGTTTTTTAAATTCATTTTACAATGTTTTTCAATTGAAACCTGTGGTTATCTGTTGCCGTTTGTCTGTAAAATAACTGAAGACATAGGCATGAAAGAGTTGAGTATAATAAGAAAAAAACACACACACACAAGATGCAGAAATCATAGAATGTTTTATTTTCAATACTTTTTACCTTCTTGAAGGAAGTTCTGATACAGACATAAAAGATTTTATTTTTCAACATTTTGATTGAAAATATTTCATTCGACAGAAATGTTTATAAATTATCTTTAAAGGAATTCCAAACGAGCGAATAAGTGAATGCTTAAGATTTGTGGCAGATACAAAATGAAACAAACGAAATATTTTTATTAACATCAAATTTAATTTAGAGTTTCAATATTTTTAAGGAAAATTGTTCTACAGAAATATGTATGTATTACGATAAAATTCAATAATAGAAATATAAAAGACTTATGGCTTAAAAAGAAATCAAACCTCTAAAATAACTATAAAATTATAGATTGGAGAGTTTTGATTAATCTCTCTTACAGGTTCCTATGTATAAGAAATACTTCTGCTAAAGATCAAATACTGCAGTGCAGTACACAATACTGTATGGGCAGATACAATATCTGCAGAGTTACTTTTAATTTGTGAGGCATTTTTGAATCGAAGACCAGTAATCCAATGCAATACTTGTCTATAGAGCTTGCTCTTTTGGAAACATTTCTAAATCAAAGTGTCGTATTTTAGAAATCCTATTCTAATAGTGCACAGAATTAATGAAAGATCTAAACATGGCATATTTCATTAATTTAAAGTTTCTAATGAATATAAGCATGATAACAGTGAAGTCGCCGTAGTCTAGTAGGTAGTTTGTGGGCTTATTAGACATGAAGCTACGTTTGAAATCCCAGTTCAGCCCCGATTTGCGTCTATCTGATTTGCGTTGTTTCGATTTGCATCGCTTTTTAAAAATTGACAATACTCAGCCTTTGTTGTTGCAATTTCAACTTGCGTCGATTAAATTTAATTATAGAAGCCGAATTTGAAGGAATGGAAGAGGATGATATTAATGAACTTTTATTGTCCCACGATGAGGAGCTTGATAATGAAAATTTATTATCCATTAATATTCAGCATGCTTTAGAAGATGATGTTATGATAAGTGATAATTCATTAGAGGAAAAAAAAATTAACAATCGCCAATATTTCCAAAGCTATGCATTTAATTTCCCATGCATTGGATATATTTTCTGAAAACGATCCTGACGAAAATCGTATCGCGGGCGTAGCAGCATCTGTTGACCAAGCCATTATTTGTTACAAGGAAATATATCAGCAAATAAAATCTCTAAAAATTCAACAACGTTTAGACCGTTTCCTTAACAAAACTGTAAGACCATCTAATCAAATGGGGTGTTCTTGATTTGGATTTATTATCTGAAGATAGCACCACATAAACTAAACAAAGCACGATTTCTTCTTTTATCCAATTTTTTTTTATAAATGAATTTTATTGATTTTTTAAGTTTTTTTTTTGTTAATTTATTCTTTTGTTATTTCTTTATAATGATTAAAAAAACATTTACTGAACTAAATAAAATAATGAAAAATTTATTTATTTATTTATTATTTAAAATGATAAAAAAGAAGTATGAAATTCCTTTTTTATCCGAAATATTAAATTTTTTGCTTTATTTTGAATTCTTGGTCCCAATAAATTAAATTTCAATGCATTTGTATAGAAAACGTTGATTCGATTTGCGTCGTTTCGGTTTGCGTCGCAATTCTCCGGTCCCCATTAACGACGCAAGTCGGGGCTGTAGTGTATGAAAAAATAATTCTTCGTCGACTTCCTCTCAGCAGATTTCTGGCTAAAACTATGTGCCATGAAAAGTTTCTCAATAATCAGTCGTTCGGAGTCGTCTTTAAACTGTATAAAATTAACACACACAACATAAGTGGTGTGAGAAGCTAGGTTGTAATCTTGACTGAAGAGTTGTAATGATTAATTATGTCTGTTATGTAACACCGAAACTGGTACCGCACGACCTAAAGTAAGCATAAAGTAAGGTAATGTGATAGTTCTATTTACTTAAGGAGTTTTCCCTACATTTGATTTAAATGGTAATTGGTTAACTTACGTGGCCGCCCGAAACTTTCCACATTATTTCAATCACTGAATTCTTTGTGCAAATCAATTTCATTTCATTTGATTGAGATATATAATTTGATCATCACTGTCAATATCTAAAATGCCATTAATATAGTGTTAAAGACCCTCACCAAAGATCCTACAGTGCGATAACCAGAAAGGAAATAGTCAACTGTCTTCTGTCTTCTCTCCCCACATTACTATGACATTAGTTTTACTTTAGTATAAGCGGCCAGTGTCTGGTAGATACAGCCACCAGTCTGAATACGTCTACTCTTCTTGAACCTGTGAGCACACTGATATTATTTTCAGCTAGGCAAGTCTCAACATTCCACAGAATTCTATAATCAAAAATAAAAGCCTTTTAATTGACCCCTAAACTTCCGAGAAAAGATTTTCTCGTTATTCATTTTGTTCCAGCAATTTCTTGTGAAGTGATTATGTACGAATGGCAAGGTTAACAGTCCGACTTTCAATGCAAGTGCAGTTAAGCACTCGCTGGGCGCAGGCATTCTCAATGAACAAGATCTCCTTCTGAAAGGCTCATGGGCTGTTAAATAGACATATTAGCTTCGATTGAAATATTGCTGGATGCAATGCTTGAATTCATTATTGAACCATTCTTGGTTCGAAGTCATTGATCTGCTTGTTCGGAAAGAATTTTCATTTCGTACTATAACATACATACATAGTATGTCAGTATAGGTCTTGTACATCTAGAGAACATTTTACGACAAGTATGGTAGCTTTCTACATTCAAAATATAATTTTAGTTTCCAGTTCACAGTTTGTACTGTACTTATTATATTGTAAATGTTTACTTATTTCGGGTATTTTAAATTTAAATCCCCTAAATAAATACTAACTCGATTTTGTGTGGGTCACAACTTGAGCTCCAGGTTTTAGCAGAGTTTAAGGATACGTGGCAGAAGTTAAGAAGAACATGACATAAACTAGCGGTAGTATTTATTTTTGCCCGTACTATTTGGCTCAAGCTCATTAGTATTGCATTTATTGGTGCTAAATGCTTCTGTGGCTTGATTTGCCAGATTTAAAAGTTATGGTTTATCAGCTTAATAACACCTTTTATTGGCGATTAGTTTTGTCTCGTCCTCTATGAGAAGAATTCCTGTAGCAATAACAATATTTCAGCCACCGAATCCAATCAAACGTAGTTTAAGGAAAGTTAAATCTTCTAGACTAGGTGCCTAGTAATAGGAGAGGCCCAAAATAAATTCAAAAGTTCAGAATTCTTCTTTGGTATATTCCCAAGCTACTCTTTATTAGGGTTTCTGTCTAAATTTCCTATTCTTTATAATTGTTCAACTGTATGATACTCAGACAAGTTGACAATATTTTCATAGTCCACTGTATATTGTCGTTCAACTTTGCATGAGCTATGCGACTATGTTGCTTCGCATTTTCCCATACTGTTTACAATTGATTTTATGATAATGGAAATAACAGTATATTTATTTTATGACATACACTACTTTATGGTACACCCGAAATTTTTTTGAAATATGTTTATGTGTTTATGTACGTCTAAATAAAGTATAAAAATATATGTTTTGTTTTGTTTTGCAAAAATTTCCCACAAAGTTTATTCTCAAATACATGAACATTGTTTCAGTTTTCTACACAAAATTATTCTATTCTCAATGGATGAATGAGAATAGAACTTTAAGTATGTGCATAAAAGGTTATGTTTCTCTTAATAAATATGCAAAATTGGCAATTGAATAGAATTTTTTCTTTTGCTTATTTTTACAATGTTTTTGTTGTTGTTGTTGTTGCTGCTGCTACCTAAAGATCCCTTAGAAGCTAATGAACTGCAAATCAATGATTTTGCGTTTGTGTCAATGAAATGTATGGATTTCTTGTACCCAAGTGTCACTGGGTAAAGACATTAATAGTGCTCTAAGCACTAACGTCAAATGTGTACACACACGCTTACCCAAATACACACACATAAGTGTGTATATCATCAATCGTATTGAGGACCCCAAAATTTAAATATACAAGTGTAGACCGCTCCATATGCCCACACTTATTTAAGCCAAGCAAACTTGTGCGTTTATTAGCAGCACAAATTTTTGATTTTTGCCACAAAAACCATACCCAGAAATTGACAGGTAATTGGGTGGGAGACGAAGGCAGGAAAGTTGGCAGAAAGTTTTTTGAATGATTGTTTTCAGCACAATATGCTGTCATAAGTATGTGTACGTGCCTATGAGCCTGAACAGTTTGTGTGTGTTTCTTGGCTTTTACTCACCATACACAAATGTTTGGTTAATTTATGCATACACTGAGAGAAATTAAGGTTTATTATTTTTTTAAAATACAATATCCTGTCATTATTGTTTTGAATTAAAAAATAAAAGTTTGCGTTAACCTTAAAGCGTTTTAGTTAATTTTTATAAGAATTAAAAATTATAGAAAAAAAAACGAATTTTATGAGTGTATCTATTCATACACTTGTATATCTGGTCACAATCAGTGTGCATTTTATATGCATTAATATTGGTACTGTATACCTAGTATAAATTGGTTTGAATACACATGCTCATTACATTGTAGATAGGAATAGAGTCATCGTTTAATAATAGAAAATATGATTATATTTCCAATACTTTCGATTTTTAAACTCTCATATAATGTTGACAGAAAAAAAATAATATTTCGAAATTACACTTAAAATTTATATTGTTTTTGAAAGAGAAATATATGGTTCTTGGTTATTTCGATTTTTATTTGTATAATTTACTTTGATTTAAAAGTTTCTTTGTTTTTCTTGCTGGATATATACACAGTGTGGAGTAAAGTATGGAGTATGGAGTAAAAAGTCTAAAGGATCGCGTTTCCATTTCCATATCGTAGTGACATCGCAACAAAATTGATAGTTTTCCAAAAGAATGATATCTAATGACTAAAGGACTAAAGTAAGGCACTAACGATATTTAAACAGTAATTAAGTGATAGAAGTCGCCGTAGTCTAGTAGGTAGTGTGTTGGCTTATAAGACTGAAGGCCCGAGTTCAGATATCAAAACGAAAATATGAAAATATTTCTGCGGCAACTTCCTCTCAGCAGATTTCTGACAAAAACTCTGAGAGTAAATTAAATTGCCATGAAAAGCTTCTCAAAAATCTGTAGTTCATAGTTGACTTTAAACTGTAGGTCTCGCCACACATGTATAAAAAATTAACACACACAACATGAGTGGTGTGAGAAGCTAGGTCGTAATCCTGACTGAAGGGTTGTAATGACCAACTATGTATGTATTAAGTGATGGGATTTATATATACTATGAACTGCTTTTCTTCAGTCATACTTTCAATTCAAGCGTCAGAATCAAATCCACTTGAAAATACGGAAAAATTAAAAGGTAATGGACTGTCCGTGAATGGAAATTCTTTCCGAAATGCATGGAAATGCTCACTGGAATCCGTAAGACAGCAAATGGACAGAACGTCCCTCTCACACTTGTACAGACAGATAAATTTATAGGTTTTGAAGGGAATTGGGTCGACAATTTCGTCGAGCCGTATGCTTCTTATAGGATCATTGGTTATATGATTGATTCTCGCCATTTTATTTGAATGGTTTGTTTTCCTCTTATTTACTTTTCCTCTTATTTACTTTTACTTTTCTTTCCAATGTCAACAGACACACATAATTATCGTTATTGGTGTAAATTTTAGTCTGATAAGATTCATCTTATTTGGAGATTTTTTTCGTACATTAATGTCGCACATAATACATTTTACTTCGCCCAGAATCATTCACTTCGATGTTATTTCGTTTTTACACTGAACCACAAATGGAACTGCGGTCCATTGAATTTTTCACTGATAACTGATTGGGGAAATGAATGCTTAGTTCATTAACACTGTTCACACTTGAATTTTTTTTTTCTGTATTTTCACGTGAATCCTTAGCACTGGAATCACCAGATAGATAACCATTTCGTTTTTCTGGTGTTTCTCTATTTAAATTATCGTCTGCTAAACTTATTATTATTATTTTTTCTGCAATCTAAAGTGCAGTCTTAGCTTTCCAGTAAGAAAAAGATGTGTTAGGACAGAGCAGTCGTTATAAAACTCTAGTATTTGTAAAGAAATTTATAGGCTCCTATTCATCTTTAGGCTTTGTTACAGACCTATGGAAAAATGTTTTTTGTTCCATTATTTATGTATATTTCCCTCCCCTCTATAACTTTTAGTGGGAGCAATAAGTAATATATATGTATAAGAAATAAATATTCTACGAAATCTTTTTAGTTAAAATATCTTGGTTTAAATATATACATTTGTAGATATGTAGGCTCATATTTAGGTATGGGGATATATACACAGTATAAAGCATTTTATTTGTTTATTTTAGTTTTGTGTTCATCTCACATTTTCCCAAAGTGTACATATTACATATATATTATACCACACATACATATATTTGCATATGATTTCGTTTTTAAGGATATTAAGTGTGTATGTACAACACAACATTGATAAGTTTATAAAATTTTAAACGTATTATTTTTCGTATGTGTTTATATTAGTGGTGGAGTAGACAGTCTATTGGAAAACCACAAAATATATTATTTTACAAATTCTGAAATGAAATGTATTCGAGTGGCTACCCCTACATTATGTAAATATAAAACAAAGTAATAGTATAGTACAGTTAATAGAAAAATATAATTATGGTATACAAAATATAGGTACATACATATGTACATATATAAAGAGATGGAGTAATAAATAGATTTTGACGATGAAATACCTTTAAATCCCTCATCTCTAAATAAATGATCACATATACATACATACATAATTGGTCATTACAACCCTTTAGTCAGGATTATGACCTAGCTTCTCACACCACTGATGCTGTGTGCGTTAAATTTTATACATGAGTGGCGGGACCTATAGTTTAAAGTCGACTCCGAAGGAGAGATTTTTGAGAAACTTTTCATGGCACTTGCATTTACTCTCAGAGTTTTTGCCAGAAATCTGCTGAGAGGAAGTCGTCGAAGAAATATTTTTTCACATTTTCGTTTTGATGTCTGACCTGGGGTTTGCATCGAGGCCTCAAGTCTAATAAGCCAACACACTACCTACTAGACCACGGCGACTTCTAAATGATCACATATGCGCAAGAAAAATGCTGACAAAAAAAAAAAAAAAAAAATAAAAGCACTTCAACGTTAGTTTAAAGCCAGTATACGTGCTTATTCAAACATCACTTGCCTTTCTTTTATGTCTACAATTATCCCTTAATGCATCGAATCAAACTTCAATGAAAGCTGCTCTGGCTTTTTTATGTCCGAGTTTTTGCCTCACATTTCATTTCATTTCATCTACTTTGCTTCCCATAGAGCTCTGAAAAGAAGAGAAATAGACATAAACACTGTGATGGCAGAAAAATTAAAAATCATTTGCATTTCAATGGAATTGAGCGCGATAAAAAATTAAAAAGTCCATCTGTATATATGTACGTAGGTATGTGTTGACACACTTTCTCGCCTATGAGTAACATTACATGGTAACCTAATTTTACTTTTTGCTGGGAAAAATACTCGTAAAATTACATAAAAACAGAAACTAGCAACAGGTTTACATGGCAATTATTCAACGTAAACGGAGTTAGGCAAAGAACTGTTGTGTGTAACAAAAATTTCCAAGCCTTCAATATTACAATCAATTTAGAATATTCGTTTCAATTTATTTAACATTTAAAATTTCTAAAGCTGTTCATTAAAAATTCTTCGGTGTATGAGAATAAATCGTTAACGTATAAATGTTAATAAACAATGCATCACAGGGAGGTACTGAAAGCAAGGAAGAAATTCCTTAAACCTTTTCGTTCTACTATCTATACATGTGATGTAGGAATAAATCCCAAAGAGTTTAAACAAGTTCCGACAATAAGTGCTTTAAAATTGTTTCAACTTTAAACAATTCGAGACAACAATCTTTTCAAATAAGGAACTTATCTTCACTTATCTCTAAAAACACTTATCGCTGTAACACAAGAAAGTGTAAAAATTTTGAAAACATACCAACAAAGAGACGATTTAAACGTGACCTCTTTTAGAGTATTATGGATTGATTATGGTTGTCACGTCCAGCAGAATCTGGAAGCGTTGCAGGTGGGTTTACGCCTCTGCGTCATTGCAATGTAGACACAGTCGAAAATATCGTTTCTGTTGGAATAAGTGTCTTTATTTCTTCCCATAACCTATTTTTCTAACTCAAACACAATTCTCTGAATAAGTGGAAGCCATTCTCTTAGTGCTAGTGCAATAGCGATGGAGATAGCTGTACCTAGACCGCTTCATTCATCAGATCTTGGCTGAGTAGATCAAAAAATTTTTAATTACTTTTAAAGTTTTTGCTGTTTTAGTTGTTGAGTCTATGCAATTTAACGTTTTGAAAATATCGCACGGTTTTCTTAAATATCCTTTATAATATAAAAAAAACGTTTGAAATCAATGATCGTATGTGGAGTGTTTTTTTTTCAGTGTATATAAGACGGGAATAGTGATAGAAAGAAGGTGTCTAAATTCATTCAGCATGTGTATAAGTCAAGTCGTTAAAATAAAAATTTTGTTGAATTAAAGCAATTGGCTGCCTTTATTTTTAATTAATTTTTTTTGTATTTAAATTTGTTTCAATAAGCAAATAAAAATATTTGTTTCGATGTTTAATATCAATATAATAGAACTAAAAAGAGATTTAAATAAAGTTTATAAAATTTCCCTTACAGTACAATATCATGAAGAAATTAATAATAAAATTGAAACTATTAATCGAATCGATACTCCAACAAATAAACGTAATAAAACTGTTTCTTTATCTAAACATACTCATGCTATCATTCATTTTTTAACACTCAATAGGCCTATTCATACAGTCCCATACACCCCTGTGCCAAAGAGTATAACATTTCAAAAAAAAAAATTGTTTTTTTTTTTCAATATTCTTTTTGCTATGCAATATTTCTTTCTTTATGTTGCATATTCATGCCAACCAATTTATGCATTCCGACAGACTTAATCTGTTGCAGCAGTTGTTGTTGAACGTATCAACTTGCAACTTTATCATAGAAACGTATGCAGAGCTCTGAACAGAAGAAAAAAATCCATTTTCCGGTAACCATGGTGCAAAATATGTGGGAAAGCATATAAAGACGCAAAGCCTGAGATAAAAACCATTTTAGATGTTCTATCAATACAAGGGAAATAGAAAAATTCGTTTTTATTTCTATATTGCTTTGGTATCGTACAAATAAATTAAACAAATAATGTTTGTATAGCTTTGAAATGGAATAAACAATAGATTCTCGATTTAAATTAAAAAATTATTTGCATTTATTTATAAGTAACAAAATATATGTAAATATATTGTAAACATGAAATGTTTTTTTCAAGCAGAAATTGATTTTATATAAACACCTTTACATGATGTTATCCATAAGATAATCAAAGATAACCGTAATAAGACCTTTTATTTTATTTATTTAAGATATTTGCCACTAGAAATACATCATATAAACTAAACTAGCCCAATAGCATATGCGTCATATAATCGTTGCTATAAGAAAATAAAATGGGGATAAAAAGTATTGGTAGGCGGCTTATAATTGATAAAAATTTAATTTATAAAGAAGGAAGCATTATACCAATAGCTGTGATACTTTCAACAGTGTGAATTCTTTCCAAATAACAATGAAAAGGTTGTTGACAAGCTTGAACACATAGCTGTGTGGATGGCATTAAAATTTTACGGTATTCCGGAGAAAATAACGCCTTTGCTCTGATGAAAATTGTCTTACATGAGAACCACTTCGGTGCTACGGTTGCTGTAGAAAAAGGTGCTTGTTATAACCTCTAAAATTAATATTGTCCTTAACAGCATTAGGATAAGTATAGACGAATCTAGTAGAGCCATTTGTTGGGATCTCTTTTACCACTCAGAATACCTCGATTATGCTAATGACACTGATTGGCATCCGCATAATTTAACTGCCAAGCAGAAAAAGCTATGGTTAATTGAGTGGCTGTTGGAATTTAGAATAAAGTCTATCGAAACAGGAACAATGGGGCTTAGCCACTTGTGCTGTCAGAAGATCCCCTGGAATACATAGAACATTTTAACATGGCTCTTTCATTTCACACATGGAAGACCGGCCCTGGTTTGCAATCTTCAAGATTATGGATGTGGACCGTGCATACTTAGTGAAGATAGTTGGAGAATAAAAATCTAATTAGCTGGATGTAGGTAATCCAAAAGTATACAAATGGCTGCTGATAGAATAGCTTAGAAAAAGTTCATCGTAGCATTATATTCCTTATAGAAATTCCTGGAATATTCTGTGTGAATACAACAATCAAACGTGGAATGCATTTCAATTACAGCATCTCTAAATTTCTGTAATGCGCACATACATACATACATAATTGGTCCTTATAACCTTTCAGTCAGGACTACGACCTTGCTTCTTACATCACTTATGTTGGGTGTGTTCATTTTATACATGAGCGGCGGGACCTACAGTTTAAAGTCGAATCCGAACGACAGATTATTGAGAATCTTTTTATGGCAATTTTATTTGCCCTCAGAGTTTTTGCCAGAAATCTGCTGAGAGAAAGTCACCGAAGAAATATTTTTTCATATTTTGTTTTGTTGGAGATGTCTGTCTTGGGGTTTGTCCCGAGACCTCATTTCTAATAAGCTAACATACTACTTATTAGACTACGGTGATTTCTGTAATGCATGGTTTAAATTATTGTCGCCCAAATTAACTAGATATTTCCTGTGAGAGAGCAATGTAGACGCTGTTCTAAATTCTGCTTTGTCTCTTTATCTCGACATTAGTTATAGTCACAGCAAAGAATCTGTGTGTTCACCGTCAAAGTGGGATCATAATTTCGGCTATTATACCTAAACTGTCCATATATTATTCGCAGCTCTTGTAGTAGTACATCGAAATTTGAGATTACAGGAGATCCTTGACAAATCCCGGAATGAATATCTTTAGAAATATTCACAATGTTTGTAAAAGCGGCAGCTTGTATTAACAAGTGTACAGCTTCAATAAACGTAGGAATTTTTTTCCTCTTAATCGCTGAAATTATCTGAAAATCTTCTGAATATGTTTAGACAAATATCCCTAGAAAATATTAAAAAAAAAACAGTCTTTGTAAAAATTAAAATTCTTTCCTTCTGTCAAGAATATCACTTTGACATGCCCCCTGCTGGGAATTATCGTATTATAAAAATGATAATGTAAGGCAGCTACGTTTGTTGGACCTCCTCCTTCCACTTAGGGGTGATTATTTAAGGATTACGCTAAGAGCGTCAGCTGACTCAACCTACTTACTTACTACTCTGCTTCAAAGCAGAACTGCCGTAAAGCAGAATTGGATGTCTAGTTAATTAAATAAATTACAGCGAAAATTTCATATGCGGTTAAATGCAAACTTTGTTTATCTATGTACTAGGGTATGTCTGTATGCATAATTTCATGATACATGCCTACAAATGAAATGAAGTTAATATTCTCACTCATACATACCATTAATATACATGATAAAATCATAAATTTCAGAATGAATCCTAAAACGTGTACACTTAACTACGTATTTATATAATAGCACTACCCAGGCAGCAATTTTTGAATTGGAATTTTGGTTTTTAAATAAAAAATAAAAATAATAAATTTTCCAATCTGGAAATTCTATTAAAAATGTAGCTGAGTTAGCACTAGCTAACCAAAGCTTACACGATAAAAGGAATTTGAATTTGAACATCTGAGTATAACTGTTAATAGTTTTCTGGGAAATGTATTGTATAATTATAATAAAATACACATCACAGCCGATACAATATTGAATTTAAACCAACACTCATTGGCAATCGATACCCACAAGCAGTGAGTCAAAGACACAAAGGCACCTTACAAACACATGGCGACTTACAAACATAGCCCTAAACTAATTAGAAACCTTAAAATACAATTTCTTTATGCAACAAATATGTACATCAGTAGGTTTATAACATTCAATTATACGACCTCACAATTAATTAAAATCAAATAATTTTTTAAATTGCACACTGTGATCTCAAAATAAACAGGCTGCACAGCGTATACAAAGAATGAGCCAGCATAGCTGTGGTAGTGACGGCTAACAAAACAACAGCCGCAAGTAAATGTTGTTATTAAAAGCCACGCACCACTGTCTAAGGCATAGGCAACAAGTGGAAATGTTAAAGAAGCGTAAAGAAGGAATTATAGGACATCAGACATCATCAACATCAACATCATCTTTATCAACTTGCAACTTAGAAGTCATAACAACAGGATACCGATACCAGAAAACAACAAAACTATAAAATAACCAACAACTACAATATTATTATATTTTTTTATACCTATTATTGTTGTTATTGTTGCTACCACTGCTAAGGCTACAATGAGTATGATGTAACCATTTTGCTTCTTTTCAAATACAAAATGTGACAGTGGCACACACAATCAGCCACTCACTCACTCACTCAGTCAGTCATTCGAATGGTTGGAAGCGAAAACATTTACTTTCTTTAATTATGTTGTTTTTGTGTTTTAAGTCATGGATTGTTGCTTTTGTACGTTAGTGTACAGACTATGCCTTTTGGTTCTTTATCATTACACCCTATATTAGCGTAGAGCAAAGGCCTGAACTGAATGCCCTTTGAAGTGTGATTTATTGTGCATGCATGCTCTCTTATACCGAACATCCCCTAATCACATATTTTTAAGACAGATTTACATTTTTTAAATATTTATTTTTGTGTTTGTATTAGAAAAGTTATGTCGTATCCAGTTTGATGTTTAAAATTTTTCCTTTCATTTCCAAGAAATTATTTTGAAAACATACTGGATTCGAGGGAATATTTTATAGAGGTTTCAAATGATTCCCACACAGTGGTGTAGTGCCTCTTATGGTTGGTTTTATCTACTTACCCAGCTAGCCTTTCATATGATCTGCTGTGTTCTTCTTTTCTTTCTCTCTGTCTATCTTAGAACAATTAAGTGGTGTTGTTGTTAAATGGTTGAGTTATCATGGTAAAACAGTGTAAAAATTGTATTTCTCAATTGAAATGGCTGCAACCATATTTGCTTTTCAAGTTCTTTTTTTACTTCTCCCCATAGACAATTAAAATGACTGGCATATTTTGTTTTTTATTTTAATTTAATTTCTTTTAAATTGAAATAGAATTGTGGTTGCGAATAGGAAAACTATTTTAAGCATAATTAAACGTTGTTTTTTATATTTGCTGCAAAGGTTAAAGTACAAAATTTAGTTGCAATTATGATCCTGGACAGGTTTATTCAGTGTTTTCCTTTTGAGGCAAATATAGGTGGCGTTAAAATTTTCCAGAACTCTAGCGCATGAATCAGATAAAATTTGATTTGATGGCTTAGGTTATGTAGGCTTTAAGGAGCACTGTCAGTTGTGGCGTATTCACATACTCCCGCGACTTAAGAAAATCTCACAAGAAAAAATGGCTATGGCTATGGCTATGGCTATGGCTATGGCTATGGCTATGGCTATGGCTATGGCTATGGCTATGGCTATGGCTATGGCTATGTCTATGGCTATGGCTATGGCTATGGCTATGGCTATGGCTATGGCTATGGCTATGGCTATGGCTATGGCTATGGCTATGGCTATGGCTATGGCTATGGCTATGGCTATGGCTATGGCTATGGCTATGGCTATGGCTATGGCTATGGCTATGGCTATGGCTATGGCTATGGCTATGGCTATGGCTATGGCTATGGCTATGGCTATGGCTATGGCTATGGCTATGGCTATGGCTATGGCTATGGCTATGGCTATGGCTATGGCTATGGCTATGGCTATGGTTATGGCTATGGCTATGGCTATGGCTATGGCTATGGTTATGGCTATGACTATGACTATGGCTATGGCTATGGCTATGGTTATGGCTATGGCTATGGCTATGGCTATGGATATGGTTATGGCTATGACTATGACTGTGGCT
Organism: Sarcophaga caerulescens; assembly: GCA_927399465.1. Classification (NCBI taxonomy): domain Eukaryota; kingdom Metazoa; phylum Arthropoda; class Insecta; order Diptera; family Sarcophagidae; genus Sarcophaga; species Sarcophaga caerulescens. Next base: position 39,716,079 of record OV656873.1, on the reverse strand, counting down.
ATGATTATGGCTATGACTATGACTATGGCTATGGCTAAATCATTCTGGATTTCTAGGACATCCTGCAATCGCAGTGAAGAACTACCATACGCTTTGCTACTAGTCGGCGCCGATCTTAAATTTTTTTTCAACAACAGCTGATTTGAGATTTGCAGGCATAGTTACTGAAGCGCTGTTGTGCGCTGGTGTCAAAAGAAAAGAAATATGTCTTCAATAACGTAAATTGAGCCATGTGGCATGAAGGGGAAGTGAAAAAGCTGCTAAATTCGCTAGGAAGGTCTCATTGAATGTGGAATTTTCCACTTCCTGCTCTGACATTTGCAGTCCTATAATTGTCGTCAAGGAGAAAACCTGCAGAAGTATGAAATATTAGCTGTTGAATTAGCCACTGTATTTCCAAACTCAGATAAGATACATAAGAGCCATGTACATAAGACAATCGGAATGATCGAACAAAAATTGGTCTATCCATTAACCATGTATTTCTATGTTTTAAAATAACTCTTTGTATTCAGTTAGTTTATAGGATATGATTCATTTTTAGTATCAAACTAATTAAAAAGTTTTTCTACTTATCAATGGCGGATAAAAATTATAATTTCATGGCATTTCATCAACGATATTGATTAGTTAACAGCATAGCTTCATATAGCAACCATTGTCATATTATATGGTGTTTTAAATATTTTACTGTTAGGAGCTCCGTCAGCTTCATAAAGACCAGCTGTAGTAAAATCTTTGCCAAAATTTAAATCTGTTTTGTAATGGTACTTCACCAAATTTATGTTATTTGTAATTAAAACTTATTTATAAACCATAAATAAATTATTATTATAAAAAAAGGAATGACATCAAATGAATTTGAATTGGCATTTAAATTGGCTGAAATCGCAATCAAATATCAGCCATAAATTATCGAAATATTTCACTTGGAATTCCCATATTTCCCAATACGCAAAACATATGTTCACAATGAGTATCAATGTTTGAATCTCTGTGTTTTTATTTCTTTTTTTTCATTGCTTTTGCCAATTCGCTTTAAAATGTGTCGGGTTACTGGATATATTATATTTCATTACCCCTACTTTCCAGTAATGCGGCGAATTGAAGAATTTCCTGTTCCCGCCAAAAAATTGCTACCGTTACTACGCACACAGATGGGAACAATTGTTGCTTCTATAGTAGTGTAGTAAAATAGTTGTTGTTGTGGTTGTTGTAAAATTTAAGAATGTGATGATGTCGACATTCGAACTTTTGATGGAAAAAACAGTTACTGTTGCCATATGTTGGCAATCAACAGTGAAGCAAACCACCACCCACTCGTTTATATGGCATGTATTTGATATTGGCATTGTCTACGACACCAACCTCCACTAAAGCCGTACTACGTATGTCGAGCAACTCCAGTCTGGGTTCTGCAACACGTAGAATAGGATTTTTTTTGTTCATAGCAATCATCGTCTCTGATGTTGTAGTTGTTGCTGTCGTTGTTGTTTGTTTGTCTTTCGCTTCACAACATTTTTGGATTATTTTTTCAGTTCCAAACGAACGTAGTGCTGTACGTATGCACGCATTATCGAAAGCGCGTAAATGTGCGAGAAATCCGTTAGAAAAATAGGCAAATAAACGGAATTACAGCCAGCCAGCCAAGACGGAATTGGAGAACGAAAGAAAAGCAAAGAAAGAAAAAATTTGTATTTTTAACATTTTAACACAGCAGGCGCTTGTCCTTTCTTACGATATTGAATCCTGTATGCGTGTGTGCCATTGTCTTAGCGTACAAATCTGTGTGTGTGAGTGTTAGTGTTTAACGTCCATAGAAATTTGAAAAGAAATGGAAATTTTATTTTCTTTTATCGAAAAAATCTTTCAAATAAAAAATGAGCGATAAAGTGAAAAAAATTTTGTTTGAAAAGTAGAAAGCTGATTAAAATTTAAGAAAATTTAAGAAAAAAGTATTTTAAAAAAATTAAAAGAAAAAAATGGAAAATATTGTGAAAAATATTTCATTAAAATAAATCAAAGATGTAAAAAAGTGATTAAAAAATAAGAAAAGTTTGTGGAAAACTTTAAAAAAGTTTTTCAAATGAAATTGAAATTAAAAAAAATAAAATTTTTTTTGCTACATAACCAAAAAAAATTACGGAAAATTATGAAGTTTTAAAACAGAATTTAAGTTCATATTTTATTTAAAATATTCTAGTGTTTGTGTCTGTCAGTGTCGGTGTTTTATAGTTCCTTCTGCATAAAGTGCTCTTCAATATAAATAAATAATCTGATTGCTGTTTTATTTTCTTATATGACCAAGCATTTTTATATGCAAATTAAGAATGCAAGAAAAAAAAATAACACAATAAAATCATAATAATAATAATATTGCATTGCAATAACAAAATTATAATAAAAAGAATATGTATTATATTATGAAAGTGTCGTATGCAATTTGTATGCATACTCATCACATAAAGTGTTTTATTTAAACATTTAAAATTGCTCATACGTTGCGTTGTGCCGTTTCTTTGAAATCATATTAAATCAACAATCCACTAAAAGCAACAACCCCCCTTCTACGTCTTCATTATCATCTTTTATGTTATAAAGAAGAACAATTGCATTCATACACTGCCTGCATAACGGTTGGAAATCAGTTCTGGGAAATTATGGAAATTTTTTTTCATGGTTTACTAGTGTATTCTTTTTAATTCAAGAAAATTGGGTACTCTGTTAAAAAAGTTCTTTTCTTTCATATTAAAAAGTGAAAGAAGAATATTCTTAAAGTTTCCATATACGTATTGAATTTATAACCAAACTTAACCAACTTCATATTTTGTTTTTTATTTTTGTATACCGAAAAGCTAAAGTTTATGAATTTTCTTAAAATTCAGAAGAAAAATTTTTTTTTTTTATTTTTTTTTTTTAAAGAATAAAAGCCCAAAATGGTGGACCGCTATACTCATATCAAGTTTTGATATCAAAACTACCACTCAATAAAAAATTCAAAATTAAATTTAAAAATTTAAAATTAGCTTCCAATGAGAGTTGGTGTATACAGAATACAAGCATCCAAAGTTCGAATATAGAGATGAGCAATTTTTAAATCCAAAAAAAATGTCCAGCCTGGTCTTTCAGCTACGATAACATACACCAGTAATGATTCTAATTCTGGATCAGTCCTATTATGCTAGGATCTTCTACAGTCGATTAAACGTTAGAAAAACTTGACTTGACTTTATGAAATTGCAACTGAAAAAAAAAGAAGTAAAAACTGGAACCGAATAAGAAGCTGCAGCAGAAACTTTACAATCGCCTTACGCTTTTTAAGGAAACTTGTTTATTTATTAAATAATCAAGTTAAAATTGAAATGTCAAATCAAAATAATGTATTTATGTCACGAATAAATTTTGATTCGTCGTTACTTATGTATATTTGAAAATATTATGTGTCTTGTGTAAAGAATAGAGATGCAGTATCCTTGTTTTTAGACGAATTTCTCTACAGTACACAGTACAGTACAAATATGTTTTGAATCGGGGTAATTAGGTGGAATACAATACGACAAATATTTAATTTCAGCTTATGAACCATTTTTTGATCACATTTTGACCAATGCAGAAATAAAACCAACACTTCTTTTTCTCTTTCAAGTGCCCTTTTTATAAACGGTCTTTGTGTTTATATTTTAGGAACATATCGACGCCTCCGTTCTATAACATTCTAAGTCGAAAAAGTGTGTTTTGAGTTCTGAGCTCTCAAAGTTTTCACTCAACGTACAACTATATGTGTATTCTAAGTAGATTTTTCCCTTAACTTCGGAACGGATTGTCGCATCTTAACCAAATTTTGACACTATTTAAGTTAGAGAACGTAGAATTTAAAAATGCAAGAACATTAAACACGTTCTAAGTACACTTAGAACGTTATAGAATGGAGGCGTCGATATGTTTGTTAGTGTCTGTTTCCAAAATTCCACAGGTTTTTGTGGGTTATGGTATGTGCAGTAATATGACTTACCGTATAAAAAGTTCGATTTCTAAAACCGATTTGTGTTTCCTTTTTTACATCTGATGATCACCATATATTTTTAAGCATTCTTTTCTGAGTTTTTTCGTGTCATTTTATTTAATCCTAAACCTTTTTTTATATGACTGCCTAAATAACAAATGTATTCAACATATTTTATTCGGTGATTATCATTTGTTATATGGCCCTTACTTCTGTTATGTAAGATTTTTTTTTTTTTTAATTTATTTCTAAGCGAACTGTTTCACTTGACTTCTCAGTATTATTTGTTTTATTTTATACGGCTGTATTAGCTGCATTTTCTAAATCCTATAGATTGAAATGTTTATGATTGCACTGTGTCTGGAAAATTCTTGTATTTCTCGTGAATGTTTTATTGGTTCTGAAGTTTTATAGTATCTGCAGTTAAACATTGGTGCATATGATATTCTGATTTCTGTTATTTTATTTGGTACGTTTTATTTTCATTAGCTTAAGCTGTATGGCATATCAGTTAAATGAATCGATTGTTTTTTCAAATCCATGAAAGTCAGGTACAGAGATAATCAATATATAATCGTTTGCTCAATAGTAATTCGCAGTGTATTTGCATGATCCTTATATCTACGATCTTGGCCTGTTTGTGGTTAATATCATGTATATTAGAATATGTCTTCAGCTAATATATTTTCTGAGATAATACTCTACGCTATACTTCCTAAAGACCTGTGGCAGGAGTCCTTTAGCCACTGCCGCCTTCGAAGTAATTGCTAATCCGAGCGTTTAACTAAGCAAAACACAATGTTGGTGCTTAACTAAATACGAATATTATGTTTGTTTACCTGTTGCTCAACTATAAAGAATATTTCACCAACAAATACCAAATTTTTAAGTACGCATTCTTGCTGGGGGAATGCAATCAAATCTGTGTTAAGAATGCAGAGTTTTAAGAAAAATTAATTTTTAATGTGCTACGTGTTACGGTTGTTAAAATATTATTTTTACTTTTCAAAAAGTAGCAGGCGATGTTGCTGTTCTTGAAAGTGTAAGTTACAATTTATCGTTACCTATCGTTCGTTGGCTAGATATTGTATCGCTGTATTGGTTATAAAACTGGTACTGACTAACCTTCGTATATATTCGTTGACGTTGTTATCCTTTACTATGTATTGTACACAACATTAGCTGTTAGAATTCTTTAGACATGATTTCAGCATAGCTTTCCACAAGCCTAAAGTCTAACCTCATAATCTTTAAATTTTGAAAACCTGGGTAAAATGTTTTTGACTTTTTTTTCATGCGATCTTTTTGCTAGGAATTGCTGTCAAATACTTTAATCATTTGTCCAATGCACCGCTTCTTATTTCAAGAATTCTTCTATAATGAAATGGATTGGAACTAAATAGTTATAATAGCTCAGGTTTAATAAATCGTTATGTGATATCGCATTGTGATTTGATAAAATTTTAACGTTGAACATGTCAAAAGTGCCGTATTTTGTTAAATTATCTCTCATATAAAATTTCATCTCAATTTTGAACGGAGTTATTATAGTTAACAATTTTCACACTTTTCTGTAAAGGATAAAATTTGATAGTATAACCTTCCGAAATTTCGTTCCTAGGAATCTCTGTTACCGGTAAAATCTGACGTATTGTTGGAGATTAGTTAATAGATCTTAACTGAAATAAGATTTTGTTTATATAAGAAGAGCTTATACATACGTACATAACTGGTCATTACAACCCTTCAGTCAGGATTACGACCTAGGTTCGCACACCACTTATGTTGTGTGTGTTAATTTTATACATGTGTAGAGGGACCTACAGTTTTCATTTGTAACTTTCATGGTAATTTTATTTACTCCGAGGGTTTTTACCAGAAATCTGCTGGAGAGCTTATAATCTCTTAATTTTTATCAAAGAAAATCATCGACAAAAGCCACCTATTGAAAGAATACTGGATTTCTTTTTAGCACATCTTATGATTATGGTTAAAAAACTCTGTATTAAAGATTGCTATATAAAGTATATTAAACGACTATTAATTTTCTGCCTGTTTTATTGTAAATGAATTAAAAAGGAAAACGAAATCGTTTTTTTTTTTTGCTAGAAGCATAAACTATAGTACGAAGAAATTGGTACGATAGTAAAACGTTAAGATTTATGCAAATTTCTTTATTAATTGATATTTCAATAAAATATTTGTAAATCGATTGCATTATCGGTAGATGCGTCTTACCGATATTCTGTTTTAAATCTCACGTCTTTTATTTTTTAATTTTCTTTGCTATTTTTGTAATAAAATAGCAGTTTTTGAATTTCCTTTAATTTTTTTTTCAATAATTATTAAATTTCCTCACAGTGTGTACAAACGACAGTGTTTTCTTAATTTATAAACAAATTAAATTAGACATAATAGCGAACAACTGGTGGATCTTAATTAGCCTGTATATGCTATGTATGTGTGTTATGCTTATACAAAATACAACAACAATTAATTAACATATTGCAAATTAGAAACGTCTTACCAGCAAGGAAGCAATACAATTACTTTAATTAATTGTAGCTAATGACACAGCAATGTACGATGTATCTTCGAAATAATACAAAATAACAACAACTTATTATTGACTGTGTTTTGAATTTTTTTATATACAAATCGACTTACGCACAGTAGTCAACATGAATTCATTTGGCAAGAAAATAGAAAAACTCTGAAAAACAATTGGAAACCTTAAACCACATGCCAAATCATAATTTAGGGTCTCACTGAGTTGTATATTGGGGGTTTTCTTTTCTGGGAAAAATTCAGTGGGAAAAGTAAAACAAAATAGTGGGGGTAAATAATGTATGGAAAGTGAAAAAAAGTAAAAACCAGAACACAATTTGATAAATGACAAACACATGACAGCGCAAACTTAAGACTTTTGGCTTAAGATTTCTTTTTCATTTCGTTTGTAATAGAAAATACATGTTTGGTTATATTTTTGTTATTCGTTTTGTTATTAGTGTTGTTTTCGCAAATGTTAAATTGATCATTATTTTAAATTTGAAAGAAATAAAATAAAATAAAAAATCATTTTCATTTATCCCTAAAGTCTATTAAAACCACAAATAACGCTTTACTGTTTCCGTTTCATAGCATTTCCTTTCGGTTTCTCTCTCTTCTACTCTCCTTAGAAATGCGAATGTGTTCATTTGTTATGTGACTGTTGTAAACACTTAATAAAATACCACCTGCTATTGCCTCTCTATATACAATACAATACAATACGATGCGATACATCGAAATTCATTCATTATATTTTTCTTATTTTCTATTACAATTCCTTGCTGTTGTTTTTCTTATGTACATCTGTGGCATTCTTGTTTGCCATGTTGTTTGTTGTTTGACTTTAAAAAACAAAAAAAAAAAAAAATACGAAGAAAAAAGAAAAACCAAACGACAAGTATTTAAGTTTCGTTTCTTCTCTTCATATTATTTGTTGGTGTTTTTATTGAGTTTATAAGATTATCCTGGTACATATTGTTTTCATAAAACTTACTCTTATACATACGTTTTCTCTTTCGTGCATACTCTCTTGCATACATGTACAGAGTTTTTGAAAAAAATTCTTTAAAAATTTAACTTTTTTATGTGAGAGTTTGCGAGTATTGTTGTGGGAGTAAAATGAAATGAAATAAAAATATTGTAAATTGGCTTTATTCACCACATAATTCCAGTTACCAATTTTTGTCGTTCGTTGTTCTTTTATTTTTTTTCTCTCTTTCATTCTTATCTTATCGTGTTTTTGTTGTAATAACTGAACATTTAAAAGACTTGAACAACAATTCAATGACTGCAATAAAACAAACACACAACACTGTCGCGCAAGGAAATACGACACAGGGAGCCAAGACAATTCAAAAAAGATACACACACATACATATACATACGTACAGTATTTCAAAACAGATCAAAAACACCATAATGCTGTTGACATTTTACAGTGGCGCATATCAATAAATTTGTTTAATTTAAATTTTACCAACTCTAGAAATGATTGCATTGAGAATTAGGGAGAGTGAGAGAGATCCAAAGAAAGCGAAAGAGAGAAAAAGAAGTCAATTAGAGATTCATTGCAGGTTACGTGCACTAGACACAACAATTCTGGCATCTTTATTTTTCTAGTATTCCTACGGTGCATCGCTACTTCCAAGTTAACTAAATAAAATTTAAATTTTTATGTTGTCTTCGGCCATTATATATGAAATACAATGCCATTTTATCGATTCTTTTGTGGTAATTTTCGTCCATTTATTGCGTATGTTTGGGATGGCATCTCGTCAATAACTTGACAAATATTGGCTTTCAAATATTTTGAAATGAGGAGGCTTCAAACCTCACATTCTTGCCGGCTAATTTTGCCAAATTATGAAATTATCATTTCTAATAACTTCTCAAGCAATAAAACCCAAAAACCAAAGTCGGTCATGTTGTACGGGCTCATGGCATCGTCTTGTTGAACCCACTTAGCGAACAGTGCGTGATTTTCAATTGCATTCCAAAAAAGGGTATTATCATGCGGTAATATTGCCCGGAGCTCCCTTATTCAAAAAATATGATTATAATATGCCCCGAAAAGTCCCTTTTTCTGGATGTAATGATCGACGTTTTTCCAGTAGGTAGTGTGTTGGCTTATTAGACGTGAGGTCACGATTCGAACAACAGGCCAGACATTTAGAACAAAACGAAATATGAAAAAATATTTCTTCGGCGACTTCTTCTCAGCAGATTTTTGGCAAAAACTCTAAAACTAAATATAAATTACCATGAAAATTTATTCAAAAATTTGTCATTCAGCCATCGTTTTTAAAAATCAGCATTGAAATCCTGTTACTCTCGCACTCAATCAGCAACCTACAATGTTTATGAATGACTAATCGACTGTAATAATTTTGTTGTTTGCAATTCAGTGGATTGAGGTGCAAATTCAAATGCAAAATAAGTAACAAGAAATGGTCAATTCCTAAGAACGTTGTGGAAACGATAAATTCGAATTATTCGCAATATTTCTCTAGCAGAAGCTGTAGTGCGTACCCTGCGATGCATAGTTCTGGCCATATCCGAAACATGCTTGAAATTTCTTAATGATCTTGCCATTTTCTTGCACAATGGGACTATAACGGAAAGCATAATTACCTCACAATGTTTTTATAGTAAATATTTTACGCGTTCTTCGGTAACTATTCGATCCATATTCATAAATGGTAAACCGTTTTACTAAATAAATGACACCTCAGATGAATATAGCAACTGACAGACCTGTCAAAAATAAATACTTAAAAAATTTGGATATTCTGGATCTTATTCGTGTTGGTAAAGTCAAAAATCAACTTCACGAATGAAGAGAATAAGCGTAATGCCTTGTTTTACAGATCTAGAACCATTTCCACATTAATGTGTTATGAAAGTGATTTTCAGCACATAAGTTGGGTGATTGATTGAAGTCTGTAAAGAAAAGTCTTGGGTAGGTGGTAGATTTTATAAGATATTAAGATGAACATTTTTACCATGCTTGTACATTCCTTGTATTGAAAAAAATTTGTATTAAATTTCAATATAAAAGCAAAATCATTAATGTAATGAAAGATAGAACTTTTGACGCCATTTTAAATATAAATATGTACATATACATACATATATAGGCCGAATCTTTTTATGTATTTTGTAATTTGAAACCGTTATAGTCATGTATTTGAAAGCAGTTGAGTCATACTTCTTTATCCTACAAAATGAAAATCAAAAAGAAGAAAAAAAGTTTAATTTTACAATTTCATTGAATTGCTGAAAGTAGGTTTCATTGGGAAATTTGCATAAAAAATAAAATTTTTACAATTAAACAAATAGGAAGCGGAACTCGTATAACTTTTTAAAATTGTAATTAATAACATCACCAGTTAAAAACCACCATCAAACTTTTTCGTAAGCAAATGCAGCTTTGAAATTCATAACATTTTTCCACATGTATTGATGTAGGCGAGTATAAAAAGACGACTTTAAAAATGGTAATATACTTGGGCTTGTATAGGTTAAATACTGCATAAAAGTTACAGTTAGTGGACAATATATAGAAATATAAATTATTTTTATTGCTTAACCAATTTGGGCTTTCTCATTTAGAGAGTTGTTGTATTATGAGAGAAAATAAACAGATTTTGTATTCGAATTCATATACAAAATTCTAGTTCTAATTAGTTACTATCAGCTGTCTTAATATATGTGTAATAGTATTACTATTACATTACTTCCCTCCATTGTTTTTGTACCACCATAAAACAAACAAAACGCAATAAAAAAAACCAACAACAATTGAAAAAGAATAAATTCATGCAACTGCAAAAAACCTGAATACGTAGAGTAGAGAGTTGGAATAAGAGTAAGAAATGTTGTAGAAATAATAATAAAAATAACAAAAGGGAGAGAGGGGGGAGAGCGAAATAAAGTGACTTTCAAGTGTCTTTTAAGTCAATTGAAGTATTACCTTAACCAAGAAAGATGAAATATTTTTATTTAATGTACTTTTTCTTGTTTGTTTTGTTTTATTTAGTTTAGCTTTTTACGCTCTCTTTATAACCAATCCAAAGGTTGCTCTTTGTGTTCTTTGCTTTATCGAAACGACAGGGAATTGTTCAGTATTGTACGGCGAAACAATATCCTTCAAGCTTATGAAACTATTTCTTAAATAAGGTTTATTGGCAAACATTAAACTTTACACTTAATTATCAATATAGCCACCTTCTAATGAAAACATAGCACATAAAAGGAGATGCTTTCAATAGCTGAAGTTCATCTGCTTCTTATTGAAAATTTAAAGAGGGTAATAAAACTATATTAAGTTTTACTTACACAAACACTTTTACACAAATCCTTACTACCCGGTACATTGGTGTGAAATTGAAATTTCATCGATGCTTCGCTGTGCGTTTCATTAAACACCAGCTATTTAATGAGTTCATTTCTTTAATCCACAGCACAAAAAATTGCGAGTCTAATAAAAAGTTTTGTTTCTTTAATATTTTATTTTCATTTTATTTTAAAAGATGTTGAACTTTTATTCGATGAATTGTCAATTAAAATGAGTTTTCATAACTTTTTAAAATTATTGAAATCATGTCGAAAGTTTTGAGTCACCATTTTATCTTTAAAAAAAATTTCATGTCGAAAGTTTTCATTAAAAATCGAATCTTCAAATATTCAAAAGCCATGCGGGTTACGTTTTTCTATTGCTTAAAAGTAAAACAAATTCATTAAAAGTAATGAAAAATTTAATTATTTCAAGACGTTTTTTTTTGTATGACTCAGCATGAATAAATGAATTTTAGTTTGAATGTTTTTGCTCGTCACCACGAGTGGTAGAATAAAATTTTCTATTAATTGTTAAATAATTTCCTTTGTTCGTTTTATTCAGAGTGGTTTCATTGTCATGACTTAAATTTTTTTTGTCAATGACACATAACGCTTAAGTTGTTCTAAGCCACAAGCTATTTTTATGTAAAGCTTTGGTTGTTTATTAAAAAATGAACTTCTAAGAGGATGATATTAAATAGCTCATGTAATGCACATGCACAAGTTTAAATGCTTTCAGTGATATGTTCACATACAGTCATACAGCGTCAAAACAAACTGTGAACTAAGGATAAAATTTTAACTATCAATAAACTCAACTTTTACCACTTAAGGAGAATGCCCGAAAAAAATTGACAATATTTCGAAATTTTTTGTAATTTTTTTTGTTTCAATTTTAAAAACTGGCAAAGAAACAAATTTTAAATAAAAATAACGGTAGTTTATTAATGTATACTTCTTTTATGTACAGATTCTTTTGACACTCACTGTATATATATTCGTACGTTCATATATGTACGTACTGTAATGTTTTTACTTTCAGAAAACTACAATTGCCTTTGGATTGGTAGATTGAAATTAAAAATTAATTGAAATTGAAGAAATTATTTACAGTTATCTGCTGTTATTTCTCTATTTAAATAAACATTTTATATACTTAAATTAATTACCGCGCTATCAATTTTATTAAGCGATACTTCCAATTTTAAACTCTGCTATTTAAAACTCTACAGTGCATATGCGTTTGGCTTTGTTATCTTTGGCTGTATTTATCGCTTATTTATTTTCGCTTTGTCAACTTCTAAAACCTTAAAATTGATTTGTTATTATTAATTATTTTCTTTCCTTGTTTGTACCCATGCTCGTAATATTCTATCTTCGTACATACATATGTATGTATGTATGCATGAAAAAAAAAAAATTTATAATTTAATTTTAAAAGGCTTACAAAAATATCACTTTTGCAAAGAAAGTGAAATATTTTTCAATATATTTGAAAATATGCGTTTCGGATAATAAATTTTTGATGAACTATATTTACAATAAGGTTTGGCGTTAAATAAATAAAAAATTGTAAAAAAATAATCGAAGACTTAATATTCTTCCTTTAGAAATCGTTTTTTGTCAAAGCTGGCTCATTCCTTAATTGAAAAATAACATTTTAGGGCTGTTGGAACAAACTAAAGAATATATAAGAATACAATATTAATTTTTCTTGATTTTTTGTTTAAATGAAGGCTTTAAGAATGCCTCTTAAACGATGCGCCTAACAATAGTCATCTGTCAGTTGATTGCAGACAAAGTTTAGATTTATAACTCCTTGAATTTTTAGTAGTGGCCGTAGTCTAGTAGGTAGTGTGTTGGCTTATTAGACGTAAAGCCCGGATTCGTATCCCAGGTCAGGCATCAAAACGAAATATGAAAAAAATATTTCTTCGGCGATTTACTCTCAGCAGATTTCTGAAAAAAAACTCTGAGATTAAATACACCTGCCATGAAAAAGTTTCTCAAAAATTTGTCGTTCGGAGTCGACGTTAAACTGTAAGTGCCGCAACTCACGTATAAAACTAACGCACACAACATGAGTGGTGTGAGAAGCTAGGCCGTAATACTGACTGAAGGGTTGTAATGGCCAATTATGTATGTATGTATATATGACAATATACGGATTGATTTCTAATTCACCCTGTTGTCTAGATTGAGCCTCAGGTGACCGTTTATTGTTTCCAAACGTAGAGAAATGTTCGCAACAGTAAAATCATTTCAGAAGCATATACTTGGTAAGCTCGGAAAATATATTATTTGGGACGAGAAAAAAAAATGCGATGACAAATAATCATTCATTGAATGATTCATCATAATATTCATAGAAAAGTATATATTAAATGAATACATTTATTTGATTATTTTTATGATTTTTATTTGACAATTCAAGTAGTATTTCAGCTTCAATTTGCATTTGATATTTTGTTACTAAAAAGCACTTTTAATGTGACACAGCATATTTTTATTATGAAATTTATATAAAAAAAGGTTGGATAACAACCAAATTATTCTTTAGAATTAAAGCAGCAGTTTATATTTCTAAGAAAATTTTTATAAATAATTCCATATCTTTTCCTAAAGTGAAGTAAGCCAACGAATTGTTTGATTATTTCTGGTGAATTGTAAGTCCTGTGCGATTTGAACTTTAATATACATTTTGTATGCATCTCTTAAATTTCATAAATACGTATGTCTGCTAATATGTATTGTATGTATGAATGTATGTAAATAAATACACAACCTGTGTAAATCTTGTATTTAGTCAAGCATATGATAATTTCTAGTGTATAAAGATGTTAAATTAACCATAAAATTGGCGAAATGCAGCACTAACGTATGTAACTATAGTGGGTGGTTGGTTGGTTTTTAAATTTAAGATTAATTTTTTGTTATTAAATTCCTATATTAAGAATAATTTTTTAAGAGAAATGTGTGTGTACAGAATTAAAATGTTATAATGCAAGCAAATGAAGTTTAATTTCCGGTTTTTTTTAAGTTTCAACGGAAATAAAATTATTTCTTCGAAATTATACTTTTTTTTAACATTTTTCTGTCATTGGAAATCAACTTCAATAACAATTTTTCGATGTTAACTTTTTGCACAGATTGGAAAGGCTACAGTGGAATAATTTTTTTTTACATTCTTTGAATTTGAATTCAAACTTGTAGTTGATCAATGTGAAGTAGTAATAGGGGAATGAATAAAAAAGAAAAGAAAAATGAGTGAAACAATTATTTTTATTATAAGAAATCCGAATTCAACTAGGTTTATATACGATAGATCGATGATTTTTTAAAAAGTAGTAGAAATATCTGTTGGTGGCCGACGTAAGGCTTTAAAAGTGTCAAGGGACTATTCTCCTGGCTACTGTAACAGTTTATAGGTCAGTCTCAACGGATGCTCTTCAGGTATTGGTAGGTGTAGCATCCCTTAAATTAGAAATACTACGTCAAGGAATGGACTACCACTTCAAACGTATGATTGGGTTTCTGTTGATGATTTGGTGAATAGGGATGCTAAGAGGATCATTGCCCTACTCGATGGGTATCTCATTGATAAGTGGAAATCACGTTGGACGAACAGCGACAACGGCAGGCCGACATATGAATTTAGAAATTCTTGCAGTGAATGTAACAGAGCAAATCAATAAGTTCATTAGCTTTCAGAAAGAAAAATCATTTTATTTTTGTCCAACGTTTCTATCCACCCTGGTAATATTGTTAATTGTAATTCAAATAATAAACATTTTACATTTGATGCTATTGTTTACATTATTATTGACATTACAATACACATTTATGGCACATTGTTTACATTTTAATTAAAATATATTTTAATTACAAATAAATACAATTTCCTTTCAGCGTTGTTGGCCGAGTGCTGTAAATAAAAAACAGATTATACTTCCAACTAAACTGTACGTTAATTAATTACAAAATAATTTGTAACTAATTTCTTAATTTAAAAATTTTCTTTTTTTCTACAACACCTCTGGTGTTATTTACAATTTTGTTGTTGTTTATTTCTTTAAGACACAAAAAAAAAAGAGAACAACAACAATTTTATTATGTTGTTTTTTTATTCTAATTACAAATACTTAATAAGACTTCCTTGATGTTTAAGCACAATTACATACAAATAAAAAGAAAAACAAACAAGAGCAAAAATGAAAATGAAAACTTTTCTATTAAAACATTAAATAGAATAGGATTGTTATTATTAAAGCCATACAATTAAATATAATTAATGTTGATGTTCAAGCCATTAATTGTAGAAAATACTGACAGAATTGGAGTGAAAGAGTTAAGGATTGTGTGGGTGGATTTGTTGTATTCACTTAGTTTCTAAGATCATAACAGAAAAAAGAAAGAAAACAAAAGTTACAGTTTTGGAATTGAAGCTGTTGCGGAACAATTACTACCACAAAATGACTACAAATACTTTTTCAGCTACCACTACTACCATTACTATAAACTTTATGCGGTAGTACGTGTACATACAGTCAAGTATACACTGTAATGACACACTTCTACACTTTCCTTTTAATAGAAAGATATTTTCATAGGTAAATGTAAGAGTTTAAGTCTCCATAGTTGAGCAGGACGTGTGTTGGCTTATTAGATGAGAGGCTATGGTTCTAACCGCATCTCGGTTAACTCGAGCAGAACGAAATATGAAAATTAATTTTTTTTTGGCAAGTTCTTTTCAACAGTCGTCTGTCAAAAATTCTGAGAGTAAATAAAACTGCCATTAATAGCTCCTCTCAAATCTGTTGTTCGCCACTCATGTTTAAGATTACCAAACACAAAATGGTTGGTGTGAGAAAATAGGTTACAATCCTGTCTACCTACTAGATTACGATGCTTAGTCCATGGACTACTTGGGTTTGCAGACATAGACATTCCTTTACAGCAAGACAGGTCTATCACAGTTATTAATCATACTTTTCTTATTGTTTTCCGATTCTTTTCAAAAGAACTTGTCAAGCCAACTTTGACCCAAATTTGGTTCAAGCCATTTCGTTCCACGAAAAGCCATTACATACATTAAAATTAAAATTTAAAATAAAAGTGATAATTTCTTATATAGAAAATGTGTGTGTGTTTCTGCCCCTGATATGTATAAAAATCTTTCTCCTCTTCAATATCGCTTTGGAGTGTGCTCATATGGTGTAGTGAAAGTATGGAAATGAAGTAAAAATGAGGTATATTTCCTGTTGCGCAACAATAACAAGTCTGCAATTTAAAATTAGTTCAGATTTGGATTTTGATTCTTATTTCTCCAAAGACAATTCCAAAATCATTACAACAACTTAATATGTATATTTTCACAGAGTGCGGAAGCTACTCTATCACAGCTCATCAATCATCAAATCGCCTGCTTAGCTGATAAAACTTAATTAAAGAAATTGATACAAAGTAAAGAGATAATGAGAAAACAAAATGGCGGAAATGTTTTGTGACAAACCTATGTTCCTTTAAAGATCAAAAAAGAATGCAAAGAACTTATGGGATTTTGAATGCACCATAAACCCCATGCCATAATGGCCATTGCATTAGATATCAAGTAGGGTGACTTTCTGGCAATACTATGTCCCCGTCTCCATCTCTAAGCAGTTTATTTCCACTCGACGTCAAAATTTCCAAAATTCAGTCACACTCCCTCTCTTGAGAATCCTCTACACAATTAGTGTAACCATGTATGAATGTTTACAAATAAAAAAAAAATGTAAGAGCATGTGTGCATGAATGGGAATAGCAAAAAGCGTGTCTTATATATTTATTTTGGCATTTAACTTTTATCCCATTTGCTAGTGTATTTAAGTGTAGTGGTCGTTAGTGTTGTAGTCTGTTGGTTTTGTGTAAAGGATTTCATTGCTACAGTAATAGTTTCATTTTTAAGCTGGTTGGTTTCTAGGCGTTTTCTTCTTTCCTTCCTTACTTTGTTTTTTTTTTTGTGTTACTGGCTGTTACTGTCAGTTTTGCTAAGAGTCGTTGTATCTGTTGTTATATATACTTAAAAGCATTGTGTATTAGTGCAAGTGTATGCGTGTGTATGTTTCTAGTTTTAGAAAGTTGGACTTTCAACAGGTTCCTTTGACTATTTCGTTGTTGCATTTTTCAATAGTTTCGCTAACTTTTAATATTAGAAAGTTTTTAAACTTTTCTCTCCATGGATGTCTTGCTCTTGTCTGTAGCTGAGGGTGTAAGTAGGTGCATTTGAATGTTGGTATATAAGTGCGGGTATGTGTGTGCATTTTGTTAACTATTAAAGTTAATTAGTCATTTTGGTGTTTATATTTGCTAGAATTAAAATTTTAGTTTGTTTTGCTTTTTGTTGCAAATTTAGTTTGGTTAGTTTGTAATTCTGATTTGGTTTTGTGTTAGAATTTATATGCTTTAATGCTTTTATAATTATTTAAAACAGATGTTATTTCGGTAAAAACTGATTGTAAATGCTGTAAAAGTGTATAACATTTTTTTTAATATTTATAACCTAGCATCCGACTAAGATTTAATTATAACATTCACATGTGTAATGACAAATTAAGTGATTTTTAATTAAAAAAGTTTATGCGATATCTCTTTAATACATATTCATTGTAGATGTGCTTAAGCATTGTACTAAAAGATAAGTTATTTATTAGAAGAAATGAATAAATAATGCAAAAAAAAAAAGTAATTTTTTATAGAATAAACAAAATTCCTTACCACTACACCTAATTCAACAACCTGATATATTTTCTCAAACGTGATTTCTAGGCAACGCTATCACTATAGGACCCGTTGTATTGAAGAACTTGATTAATGAAAACTGAAGCAAAGCAAAAGCAAATAATAAAAATATAGGGAGACACTTAGTGGCAGGGGTGTGTTGCTTAAAAAAACAAAAAGCAAAAATAAAAACAAAAAATATACAAACAATTTATTTAAAAAAATATAAATTATTCAAAGAAAATCTTAATAATAAGCGCATGGCATTAATAACCAGATGACATTTAAAAATGTTACATTTACAGTCTCTTGTTTTAACAAGTTTATCAAAACTTGGGAATATATAAACTACAATTTTTTGCCTTATTGTAGATTTCAAGGTGGGTTTGTATTTAGAAAAGTAATATCTTTTTATCGTTTACATGTTCGTTTGCAAGAAATTCTTAATGATACTTGATTATGGTGGTCCTAGTAAAATTCTTGAACATACAACGCAAAGTTGAATATTTTTAGTACATTTTTAATGAACTAACTCTGTACGAAACGTTAAGAGAAATGCGCCAATGCGTTTTGGTGTGTTGACCGAAAGAATCACAAAGTTAAACTTGGCAAGTTGTGTGCAACCATTTGCAATAGTATTACTGGGCCAATGAGAATATGTTTGATGGACTGATACAAAGATACACTTGTTGATGTCGCACCGTTTTCAATCATTATCGAGATGGAACTTTTTTCCAGTGTCCTGAGGTTAAAGGATATTTATGATCTAATAGGTAAAGTCATTAATTGACATACATTCGAGTATCTTGCAGGGCTTTCTATGCCATATTATAACAAAACTAATAACATGATATCACCAAGAATGGTTGTCTTCAAAAACTTCTGGATAACTGTTAGTGACTGTGAAAACTATGCAATTCTTTTAACTTCGTTCTAGGGTCTTAAGAATTTTTAACAGGATATTTACGGCAATTTTCTAGGCACAACTTTATGTTATTGGAATGTCGCAGTAGGAGAATGAGAGATATCATCAATTTGGAATTTAAGCACGTTTTTAAGCCCTTTAATCGTCCATGATCGTCTCTAAAATCTTTCGATGCATTTGAGAATTTTTTGCCATTAGACTGGTTTCTTAAACGCGAGAGTGTTAAACGGTAGGCAAAATTTGCCCCTAATTTGCCATCAGCTTTTACATGGACTTAAATTGTTGTTACAAGCCAAAGGGTTCCTAATTCCTAACGGATGAATATCTGATAAATTGCTTTCACTAAGTAAACCTTTTAACCGCGTGCTTTACAGACCTTTGTAGAGTGAGGCACCACTTGAGGTAACACCAACGATTCACCCTATAATAATCCTGTCCAGTGAACAGTGTTCACTTTTCTTCCCAATTGTTCTAATTTCTAATTCTATTTATCTTTTCTAACCCTCTTCTTCAACACCTTTGTGGATTGCGATTTCATCTTGAGATTCATCTTCATTTTTATTTCCTACGAAATATTATTATATTGCCTATTAATATAATAATAAAATCCGCAGAATGGTTTCACTACTTTAAAAATTTTTACATTAGTCTCTAATCAGTAAAGTAGTATGCCTTGCATTCATAATGTATGGCGGACTTTATATGGGAGTTAAAGATACTAAGTTTAAACCGCTACGGAACCCCATACAAGTTTTAATCGGCCGCATATTTTCTGTGCTTTTTGGATACGTTTATCGATGACGCTATCCACCCGTCTTCGAGATTATACTACCGAGAAGGCAAAGTTGTCCAAGATCCTCAATTCGGATTTTGTGTCCATAAAATTTATTTTGTAATCTGCTACACAGTTTCTTCGGCAAATCTACGAATACACGACGGGCAAGTTTTTTTTAATCAAAATTTTCTTATTTGAACTACTAAATGCTATTAAATAGTGAACAATTTAAAAATCATCAGTGCGTATAAGTGACATGGATCTTAATTATATTAATTATACGCCACAGACACAGCACCATTAGACAAATTACTGTGTTCTATATGAGATATGCTACCATAACGAAATAAAAAAGGGAGGAAATGAAAAATTCTTTTAAATGTCATACATTATGAGTACAAAAGTAATTTCATATTTTTTATGTTGAGGAATATTAAGTGCACATAAAAATGTAATTGAGACCATATAAAAATATTTTTATTTTTTCAAATCGAATTTGAGGAACATATTCGGTGACGTAAATGTACATGTAAATAAATAAATTCAATGTGTACAGAAGTATATTTGCTTGGTGAATATGGTTTTATATTTCAGAAGAGAAAAAAATTACGTAAAATCCCTTAGAAAGAAGAACATTCTTGTTTCTTCACAATGTTATGAATTTTTAAGAATAATTCTTGTGATTACTGATCGTAAATAAAATTTATAATAAATTTAAAAAATATAAAAACATGTGATCAAAATTTCTTTGTGCAGCATTTCATAATATTTTTTCATTAAATATTCCAAAAAAAAAAAGGAAACATCCTTCAATGTGGCTGGCAGTTTCCTCTTATTGCGTACAGGCAACTAACTACGAAAAGCCTTCGAATATATGTATGTATTGCATTCGATGTCAATGACAGACACAAATTCTGTATTGAAGACTTTAAATCTTTTAGCATGAAAGAAGACAAAGTTTTTTTTTAATTAAAAAACTTAATTTTCTGCAATAATATTGTAATAAAAATATTTGAAAGAATTTTTGTTCTCTGTTTTGTAATATTTTAAGATTTATTTGAAATGTAATAGAAATTAAAATCTTTCATAAATATTCAATAATATTACGAGCATAGATTAGACAATTCATTGCATTTGAATTGTTAAAAAATAAAATTAAATTCTTTACATATTATTTTAGAAATTTTTTTCTTTTAATTCTAAAAGATTTGCTTTGTAATAACGAAGATAATCTTTATAGAATTTTCTTAACAAATTTATACTTTCAGTGAAATGTTAGAATTATTTAAGGAACATAATATGTACAATGTACATAAGCAACTTATTAAAATACTTTTTTATTATAAAATATTTCTTTTTTTAATTAAATTTTGCTATTGTTTTTTGCCAATATACCATATGAATGTATGTATTAAATATTTATGAACATATTTCTTCCAAATTATTTTCAATTTGCTGGTGTTGTTGAAAAACCAAATAATGTCTGTAGGCTATGATGCTGTAAAAAAAAATTAATTGCAAGGGTAACGTTATAATCGCTGTATGTGAAGCGAAGCGCAATTAGAGCTTAATTAAAAGTAAATTTCGTTTAAAATATACGTACATTACTCAATACCATGGGTAGGTGTTTATTATTCATAAATGGCAAATTATAACAGAAACTCCCATGTAACTACTAATCATACAATGCGTAATTTTCAATATTGATTGGAGATTTTGTAGAAAATACTACTCCTATTATTTAAGATCTCATTAATATCAAATTATTAATCTGACTGTTGCAAAAACACATTTGTAGGTATACACATGCTTTGACCATTATCGAGGTGCAATCCCTTTGCAGTGTTCCGAGTTTAAAGGATATTTTTTTATCTAAAACGTGAAGCCTTCAGGGGCCATATGAGTGCAAGGCTTTCTATGCCGTATGATTGTTTATTGTGATAACAAAAATACCAAAAATGGTTCTCTTCATAAACTTCTGAGTGATTATTAGCGTAGTTATAGTCACCATAGTCTACTATAATAATAACCATAATCTCAAACAAAACGAATATGAAAATAATATTTTTTCTGCTACTGCCTCTCAGAAGATTTGTGGCAAAAATCTGGATTTGTGAGTGTAAAATAAAATTGCCATGAAAAGTTTCTTAAAAATCTGTCATTCGGAATCGACTTTAAACTGTCGGCTCCAGCAATCATGTGTTTAGTTTTAGATAAATTCTTTATTGTTCACACAATTCCGTGTGCCACTGTTCTCAACTTGATTTAAACAACAACAATTTGCTTTATTTGTTATTCTTCTTTACACTCTTCCGCGTATACACTAACAATTGTTCGATAGATCTTTACAACGGAGATCTTCAAACCACGACTATTCGCATGTCTGATGAGTGCCCTTGAAGGAGAATGACTTTGCCTTCGCGAAATCTCTATAAATGTAAACATGTTGTTTACGTTATTGTTGTTTGTCTATTTTGTTTACGTTTGTCCCTGCAGTGTTGTTGCCTGTTTGTTTACTTGTTTATCATTTTTTTATACTGATGTTGTTGCTATATTTTTGTTTATTCGTTGATCATGTAAACAAGTAGATTGTTTTTGCTTTTGTTTATCATTTTTATAACACCATTTCCATTTTCGTAACAATATTCTTATGTTCCTTTTGACCTGTAACCATTTAATTCCACGTTTTCATTAGTCAAGTATTTCTGGATGAATTATCAGGAAGGGATTTTATTTTCATAACTTTTTAACCGAAAATCATGAAAGAAAATTAATTTCTTACACTACGGGTTTCAAACCGTAATGATTACACTTACATTGTGAAAATTGGATGTCAATTTTGTAAATACAGACCAATTTACACAGTGTCAACACTGTCAACAAGTAATTTTTATTTTTGACGTTGCTGAAAACGTGCCCTAAATGCTAATAATTCTGTCGTTTTGTATATTAAATTAAGGTTTTGAGGACAGTTTCTATAAATGTTTATTGGTTATACTTTTAAATAGTGGATATTGTGCCATATGGTTCACATGTTAAAAATTATTTGCACCCAATAAAATGTAAATAAAATTTGAAGATACCGCTACGTATGAGTGATATTAAATAAAAAGAATCCATGAGTAATATATGTAGTGTTCTAATCTTCAATTCATTTATTTAAAACACAAAATAATAAAAATGTTTCCATAGAATTACGTGTAAAATCAATATGTAGATAAATTAATTAAAATCAAATTAAATTATTGAAAATTAAAAAAAAGTTTTTTGTTTTATACAAAAAAAAAAATTACAACAAAGTGTAAAAGTGTGTTCAATTGTAAAAATAAAGTTAAAAATAATAAAACAAATGAAAAAAATTAAATGATTTATTATTTCAATAATATAAAAAAAGGAATGAAATCTGTGAAAAAAGGATAAAAAGGGTCCTAAATAAATAATAAAATTTTATAAATAAAAATAAATAAAATCCGCAAAAATAGAGAGAGAGAGAGAGAGAGAGAGAGAAACGTAAAAAACGTGGTAAAAATAAATACACTTAAGAGTGGCAAACAACAACAAGTGATGTTGTCGTCGTCTTTAAAATGGCCAAAACAATATTATTGCTGTAAATCAAAATCATGCTCTTTAATAAATGTAAAAAACTGAGAGAGAAATTGTGTCACAGTTGACAATTGGCTATAATACGGATTATCCTTAGTCAATTTAAAAGGTAAGTGATTTATATGGCTTAGCTTTTAGCCTCTATATGCTGCACATACCATACTATACCATATAAAACGTTGAAATATTTATGTTCACCGTACACGTAGAAAATACATTATTATTACAGCCTGCTGCTGTTGCTGCTGCTGCTGCTGCTGCTGTCATTATAAAATTGAAATTACAGCATAAAAAACTTATTTATCACTTGATAAGAAAGAAATATTTTTCAATTTTTAATTCCTATTTTATTCTGTGGGCTCTTTTAGGTTTTATTCTGTTAAAAATTTACTTTACTTTGGCATGCCATCTGAAGTTTAGCAATATGCAGGTGTATTTGATTTATAATCGCACAGTGGGCTAACAGAATCTATAATATTTTTCAAAACTTTTTAGCGACGATTTCTTTGTGTAAAGTTGTTCAAGAATGACTCTATGTTATCATTGACTAAATATTTTTGAATTATAATTGATTGAATGTAGGTTTAGTTGGTATCATTCTAATTAGGCCACAAATAGCGTGATTTCCCACTGTTTAAACTGATTTCTATAAAATTCATAATGATTTCTTATGAATGAATTTCCCCCCATTCCAGGTGGGGAACAAAGTGAACTTGGTCTAGTAGCCAAAGTGTTGGCTTACTAGACGTAAGGTCACGTTCAAACCCATATTTCTTCCGTAACTTCTTCTCAGCAGATTTCTAGTAAAAACTCTGAGAGTAAATAAAATTGCCATGAAATATCTCTCAACAAAAGAAGAAGACGGATTTAAACGATAAGTTCCGCCACTCATATATAAAATTAACACTCACAAAATAAGTGGTGTGAGAAGCTAGGTCGTAATCCTGACTGAAGAGTTGTAATGATCAATTATGTATGTATCTGGGGAACAAAGGCTTTTAACAAGTAACTTTCATTAGAGTTTTTTTTAGTGTAGAATTTCATTCCTTTTGAATAGAATGTAATGTAGAATTTCGTTCCTTTAAGGAGTATACGACTGTCACAAAGCATCTCCCATATATTGTAATATTGTTTCTTTGATATATTTTGAGTCTCTTTAATCAAGTTTTCCAGTTGAGCAGACGATTTACAGGAGTGTAGCACATTCTAGAATGATAGGGTTGCCAAATTCGTTGTATAGAAAGAACATTTTTGCAAGAAAATGTATTATGATGCGATATAGGGAGCAGTGCTGTGAAATTTTTGTACTTTTGTCAAAGAGAAGTTTAAGTCTGACCTTCCTATAATATCCACCCTCGAGGGTCTAAGATCAGTATGTTTTATGAGTAGATTTTTAATTTTTAAAATGCGCAAAAATCATAAAGAAAATTTTCGGTATTCTAAGCTGGATTATTCGGGTTCAAAGTTCCGTTTAATCACTACATTACTTTAACTATCGGTATGAATTATCTACTTCTATTCAAACAAAATTGTTTAAATTTAACTTCATCTCCCAATGTTAGATTAGGAAAGCGCGTGTATGGCAATTACTTACTCTCAGAGCTTTTGCCAGAAAGAATTATTTTTTTCTTTTCAAAATACAAGAGTTAAGGTTTGATCTTAGATCTTTCATTTTTTCATATAATATACGACCCATTAAACTACAGCGTTTACAATTCATATGTATGATATAATTAAAAAAATAAAAAGTATTTCTCATCACTGTGCCTCAATGTAAACATTTTCAATACTCCCGCTGAAAATTAAACAAAGAAACGTTTTTTTTTCTGTTATTTTTTAATAAAAAAGATTTTCCTACCATTTAATTTTTTATTTTTTTGTTTTGATGTTTGAATTTTTTCTTCTGAACTTTTCATTTTATTTTTTTCATAAAGTAGCTTAAACTGAATAAATAAATAAACACCCCCCATTCGTGTATTCTACTCTGTTGAATAAATTGTTTTTCTTGTTCAGTGTTGAGCGTTTATAAATTTGTTGTCTTTTAACACAACATCATCGATAGGAACAACCACGTTAACAAATGAATTTTTATTTGCATTTTAAACTGTAGTAAATTCGTTTGCAACACGTATTTTAAAACATATTTAATAAACTTTGAGAAACTAAGGGCCATTATTACAACTTGCAGTTAAACTTGGGTTTAGTTAAAGGTACCTTTAGCTAAAGGGAACTGTAAAGTTACCTTTAACTTATTTTCGTTATTACAACTTACAGATAAAATAAAGTCAACTGTTTCAAAAAATATGGTAGTGCCGGAGCAATGTCGATAACTCTGCTCAATTAAACAAGTTTTTTTTTTAAACGCAAAGGCAACGACGGGCTCCGTTTTTTTTTTATTGCATATGCTCATTTTGTTTATATTTGAAGTTGCCATATTGAAAATAATATATAATATGGCAAGTTCAAACATAAACTTAACTTTAAAAGTTACCAGTAGGATGATCCTTCCTTTAGCTTAACGTTCACTTCTACCATATTGTCCACTTGTAATAATGAAAAACAATTTATCTGCCGTTTAAAATCCTCCCTTTAGTTAACGGCAAGTTGTATTATTGGCCCTAAATTGTTTAATATTAAAGATTGTGTTTGTGTTTATGAATTCCACCAATACAGTTTCGAATCCGTGGAAAATTTT
Organism: Sarcophaga caerulescens; assembly: GCA_927399465.1. Classification (NCBI taxonomy): domain Eukaryota; kingdom Metazoa; phylum Arthropoda; class Insecta; order Diptera; family Sarcophagidae; genus Sarcophaga; species Sarcophaga caerulescens. Next base: position 39,690,431 of record OV656873.1, on the reverse strand, counting down.
TAACATGATTTCTGAATTTTAAAAATTAGGCAACTTCAGCCTCCCTTTTTATAATCAATCTAAGGATACCCTGGACCCACCAGAGCACTAACATTATAGAATTTTTTATTTTTCATTGTTCATTTGTCAGTTTTCAACGAACATGAGATTAAGCTGAGCAATTAATATTTATTTGTATTGCCATTAAATCAAATTCAATTGATGTTAAAACTGCTTTTAAATAAATTTCACACAGTTTTTGCAACCGTGCTGTGATTATTAATGCATATGAATATTATTAATACAGTGGGGTTTGTTTAAAACGAAAACCATGATGAACAGCTGTTTTTCATGTGAATATTACTAGAAGGCAGAGACATTTTTATTGCCATTTTTATCACCACATAAGTTTCTCAAATCCAGAATGCTAATATATTTGGCTTTACGTAGACTTGGTGAATAAATTGACAATAATGTATGTATATTGTATGTCGATTTTAGCAGACACTATAGCATTTTACTATGATTTTGTTCTTCGACCCGAGCAACATCTTTTCGCATAGCATTCAAACCATATGGAATCAGATTAGATTGATTCCATTCCTAATGAAGAATGAGTACCAAAGCAAATGCTTAATAGATGAGAATCCATACGTGGAGCAGTATTCCAAAGACGATTTGGTAACTTTTCCATTCCGTACAGGAAATGTAAAGAGTGAGTGATATATTAACGAAATTTTTTAATCGTTTTGAAGGACCTATTGATGACATTATATGTGAAAATAAAATATTCGCTATGGATTCTCTGGTTAGAATGGATCCAAAATGTTCAGTTAGGATTACGATCTATGTAGCTTCTCACATCACTTATGTTGTATGTTAATTTTATACATGACTGATGGAACCTACAGTTTAATGTCGACGCCGAATGCCAGATTTTTTGAGAAACATTTCATGGCAATTTTGTTTTACTCTCAGAGTTTTGCCTGAAATTTGCAGAGAGGATGTCGCCGAAGAAATATTTTTTTTTTCATTTTTCGTTTTGTTGGAGACGTCTGTCCTGGAAAACGTTGAAACGTTAGTCAGTTCATACCACGTTCACGGGAGAAAGCCATACCTTCAAATCCCAAACCTCTAATTCGGTAAAGAAGAATTTAGTAATTAGCGACCTTGATGGTGATGGCCTGGCTAGCCATCTTTGTCAAAGAAATATGAACTATTGATGCCGCCCGTCCAATCCATTTTTCGATGAAAATTAGGTTCAATGACCAACTGCTCTATTCAGAGAACGCATGGTGATTTGATTAAAGAGACTGAATTATTGACAACTTATTTAACAGAGGTAGCTTCAACAAGATTGCCAGTTTTAAGTGTCAAACTCCGGAAGTCCCGGTTTGAAGGCCCTATATATCGATATAGAGGCGTTTGTGCTTTACCGCCTTGTTTATATGCCTGTATAAAAAATAATAAATCATTCAGCCAGCTGTTCATAGTAGGACTCTACTGTATTGAATGAAGTTGTTGTTCTTTTTTTCATCTATTATTTCTGTTGTTATTGTTGTGTTTGTTTAAAAGTTATGCAAATTTACGTGAATTTTTTTTTACGCATTGTTGCTGTGAAAAATTTAAACGAAATAAAAGTGATTTCCATTAGATTCGGTACTTTTTTTTCTTTATCGTGGAATATATTGTGTTTCAACAGAAAACAAAGTGAAATTATAGAAGCTTATGCCTCCTACTTTTCATTTAAAATAATAAAGTTTCATAAATGATCTGCGTAAATGAATTTTTTCTGGAGTCATTAAATATTTGTAATGAATTTTAAAAATTTTGTTTCTTGTTGTTGCAATTTAATTATAAAGTTTTAAGAAGAACAATTTTATAAGGAATTGTCATTTCTTTACTGCAAGTAGTCAAACGTTAAGAAATGGTTGTTTATTCTTTTAAGTGAAGTCCGTATAGGGAGCCACAAATTGTATTTGATAAACACATTGAGGCGGAGCTGAAATTTGGGTGCCACAGTGAGGTATGTTTAACTGACATTTTGTTTGAATGTATGAAATTTTTAAATTTAGTGCACAAAACTTGTTGAACTTGCTTAAGAAGTTCTTCTTACAGTAGTTGTTGAAAGTACATCACTATTTCATTATGATAATTCTTTTTATTTGTTTTGTTATTATTTTCATTTATTGTGCTCTTATTTTAAACATTTCTAATGGCCACGTTGTCTGCTTAACACCTTTTAAAGTTTTAAAAGGAAAAGTTTCTCAATGTAAACCAAACACAAAAAATTATTTCAAGCTCTGTACCTTGCAATACACCTCGTAATTTCCTAAAGAAAATCATCCTCGAACAATGGCAGAACAACAACCTTTGTTTAATACAATATCTAGCGAATAATAAATATATATTGTAACTGTATTTCATAGATTTACCGTTTTACAGACAAGCACTGGCATTGTTCTCGAAAACAAACAAAATTTGTAACAATTTATCAGATGACCATTTCGACCGTTCAACCATTTTAACCGTTTTAAAAATGAAATACAATATTATTCAAAGGAGAAGGATATGCAATTGCCGTTGATTTACAAATACAAATGATCTCATGTTCCAACAAGAAAAGAACAGCATCGTATACAGTATTTATATGATTTTCTTAACCTTATTTTTTATTATAATTTTCATTAGATATTTGAGAAAATAAGCGACCTTTCTCTTGATATCTTTAACATTTTTCTCCCTTTTTGCTGGCAATTTTGTATGATTATCTGTTGTTATTATTTGCTTTCTGTTGCTTTCATTGTAACCAGAAATTTAAATCCTTTAAAATGTATTCTTTTTTATTTTGTATTGTTAGCTCTTTTTAAAAATTAAATCTAAAAGTAACTCTTTTGTTATTAAAAAAAAGGAAAGGAGAAATTCTATTCGATTTCCTTTTTTATGTTTTGATGAATGTTTATTTAACCCCCTAAAGGCTAAAAAGGCTTAGTCAACAATATTAGCAGCCATTGTTTCTAGAACATAAAAACTTTATTGTATTTACCAAAATTATTAATTTTACTCAATAAAACAAATTTAGAAGTTTAGAAATTCTAAGTGGGGATTTAAAATGTTTTTCTATGTACTTTTATTGAACTCTCAAGGGACAAAGCCTGAAGCTCAAAATTTTACAAATTTTTCTTTGGGATTAATGTCAAAAAAATTATAAATTTATATACAAAGTTTCCATGTGTTACTTACTTACTTAATTGGTTGTCACAAACCTTTAGGCAGAATTACAACCTAGCTTCTTCTCACTTCACTTATATTATGTGTGTTAATTTTAACATGAGTGGCAGGACCTACAGTTTACAGCCGACTTCGAACGACAAACTTTTTCATGGCCATTTTAATTTTGCCAGCAATCTGCTGAGAGGCAGTAGCCGAAGAAATATTTTTTCATACTTCGATTTATTGGAGTTATTTGTATGGGGTTTGAACCCTGGACACACTACCTACTAGACAAAGGCGACTACTGTAATTTTGACTTACTCTACATAATTGTATTAATGTCATGATGGCGAATATCTAGAGCAAAAATGCCCACTATTAGTTGGTGAAAATTTTGAAACCATCCAGATAGGCATCATAATAGCAAACTAATGTTCCATGAGCTTAACAGTTTTTATGATCCTGATTGTTTTTAATTACAATACAATTACAAATTATATTTAAGTGCCCTGGTAGTCTAGTGGGTAGTGTGCTAGACTATTAGCGTGAGGGTCGTGGGTTTGATTCCCACCAGAGACTCTGGTCTGTGACACTACACCGAGCACATGGTCGAAGTATATAATTAAATATAATTTGTAATTTCTGTATTATAATTAATAAATACAAATTATATCTAAATGTTAAGAGCAGAGTAACTTCGACCATATGCTCGATATAGTGTAGTCTTTGGTGGGAATCGAACCTATGCCCCTTATGCTAATTGTCTAGTACACTATCCACTAACATCCAATTAGTAGTAATTTTGGTTTCATTGTTATCATATCAATAAATTTGGGGTCACAGATGCAACATGGGTTGAAAATAACGATGACAAGGAAGCCATCTTTTGAATATGGCTGGAAGTAAAAACAAGTTTTATATATAAAAGGAACTAAAGTACTGAAACGGATGGAGATGTGTTATTAATATTTGGTCAGGTTAGGTGTGCGACGACGACAAATGAAAATGACAAAGTCTTGTAATGATGCCTAAGATAGTATTGATAATCGGAATATGCATGTACTCGTATGTAATTTTCCGTTTGTAGAAACGATAAATATTGCATAAAAACTGTTGGAAATTACTTGAGCAGGGCTATGTGTAAAAAGAGGTCCAATATAAGCATTTAAACAAAATATACAAATTTCTTTGTATACGATGACCGAGTCAGGATTGATAGTCAGGAGCAATTTATTTGTGCATAGAGCGAATACCACGAAATTCTTATGGTAATAGTTATTGGTTGTAATAAAACAGTCGAGCAAATTAACATCTAGTGGACCCACAACATTTGTACTCTTTGACTATGTATCTCATTAAATCAGTCACAGAGTTTTCCTAATCTAGTTGATAATTAATATGATTTGTATTGACTTCTTCGCCACGTTAAGAGTGATATTAACAGTTCGGACAATACAATTGCAGTTTGAAAAAGTCATCTGAACTGTCTGTGTTGTATAATGATTTTGAAATGTTTTTTTAGAATTTTGAAAATATTCTTCTATCTTCCAAATACTGTGTTTCTAAATTCGCTTTTCATTAACAACAACTTAAATAATTTCAGCATGGTACTCTTAATGTTTTATAATAATTGTTAGAATTTTAAAAGCGAATATTTATATTCATTTTCATTTTCCATAATAATGGGACACAAAATTCCATTTATTACTTATGCTCTATCAAGCACGTGACTTTTAACATTTGGCAACAAAATGGAAACATTTATTATGTAAAATTCAAAAATAGAACAAAAGACATCAAAAGACACAAAATAAAAAAAGAATCACTGAATATACTGACCTCTTTTGGTCCCTAATTCCTTTAAATATTTTATATTCAGACAGTATAAAACGCCAAAGACCTTTTAGTACTTTATTAAGGCCAGAAATAGATCTTGAGCTTTTGGTCATACAGTGGACGTCCAGTAGTACGAACGCTCTTTATTACGAATTTCCAATAATACGAATGGCAAAATTTTTGCATTGACTACTCTATAGTACGAATAGATGGGCATTTTTTCTATTCGATAGTACGAATGGTGGTTTGTTATAAGAATTTTGGTTTTATTTACGTATGAATGAAATTTTTATTATGTTTTTACTTCACGTTTAGCGAAGTTATTGTGAAGTTTTTTTATTTTTAAAAGTGTTTTGTGTTTTTAACTGTCAAAATGTTGCAAGTAAAACGATGTAAAAAAGTCAATTTCTTTGCAAGATAAATTAGAAATTATAGCAGACCACGAAAATGAAACATCGTTTTTTGAAATTTCAAATAAATATGAATTATCCAAATCCACTAGTATGTACATATGTACATTAGTATATTCTTTCATGCCTGTTTAAGTACAAAAAATGGATTCAAAATAATACAAATTAATTATATCTTGTTTCGTTATGTATTTTTTTTATAAAAAAAATATATATATTAATAAAATCTAAATATTTTATGTGAATTATTTGAATTGGAACATAAAAATGCGTTGTTCAATAATACGAATTTTTCGGTACTACGAAAGGGCCTGACAATATATAATTCGTACTAGCGAACGTCCACTGTATTTAAAAACGAATTACTCTTAAGAAAACTAAACTCAAAGAGAAGTTTTTTATTATCTTTCCAGGCTTAATGTTTGTTTTTAGCGATTTTTATTCTTAAATTATATGATTTGAAGAAGTATGTACAAAAGGAAGATTAAATAAAAGAAAAGTGTATTTTCAATTCGTTAGTTCCATATATTTTTAAATGAAATTTTATTTTTCTATCGCCTATCTGGGTACCTTTAAGTATTAATTTAATGAAGCGGAAATTGTTCATTATTATTCCTTTCTCGGTTAAAAATGTCTTTTTTTATTCATTTCTTTTTCATTTATTTTCTTAAATATAATTTTACTGTCTGGTATTGTGCTGTTCATTTGTTGCTCGCAAAGGCCAGTCAAATGAAAACCAATTGCACAGTGGACTATAAAACGAACTTAACATAACATTACATACTATATATAATGTAATAAAAAAATTTTTATTTTCATATTTTCTTGAGTTCTTGGTATACTTTTATTGATGATTTTTTGCTTCCATAGTTAAACTATATTACAACTAACAAGAGAATGATGTAACAAATGAAATCTTTTCCGATCAATTTTTATTCCTCTTGAGACGGCTTCCACAAATTTCTTCCATCCTATACGCCCCTTCGAGTACAGTGTATTCATAACATGAAATCAGTTTTAGCAATGAAGCCCATTTTTGGGCAATGGGTACGACAATAAGCAGAAATTGATGTGAAGAGTTGGCAGAGGCATTTCAAGAAGTTTCAATGCATCTTGAAGGGTGCAACGTTGCAGTTACTATGCGATGATTAATAGTTTATTTTCGCCCAAATAGAAAATCTGAACTTGATTGAATTAGACACGTGATACCATTATCCTATTGTGAGTTGAGGTTGTTAGGCAATAAACTTGAATTTTTGAAGAATCCCATTGATCATGCAATTTGACCCCACTTGAATATTTGTGGTGGGAATGCATAGTGTTTTGTATGCATTGCCAAGCCGGCTGTAATTCCTGATACGAAGGACAATATTACAGCTGTAATTGGTGAGGTTCTGGCTTGTATAGTTGAAAAAGTATGCCAAAGCAAGAGCTCATGGATGCATTACTAACGGCACGATCAATATTTACTTGAAATAATATTAAAAATACACCATAGAATAGTAGGTAGTGTGTTGGCTTATTATTCAAGAGCCAAGGTTCAATCCTTGGCTCTGAAATCTCGACCAAGTGAAATATTTAAAAATATTTCTTTCGACGAATTCATCTCAGCAGTATTTGGGCAAAAGCTCTAAGTAATTTGAAAGTTTGAAAAGTTTCTCAAAAATCAGTTGTTTGGATTCGACTTTAAACTGTAAGTCCCAACGCTCATGAATATAATTAACCCCACAACATAACAGAGAAACTAGGCCGTAATCCTGACTAAAGGCTTATATTAGCCGAATAAGTAAATAATCTAAAAATATTTAATTTTAAAAATCCAAACGAATAAAAAACCATACCTTGATGTCGGATTTACTTCAGAAGATGCAGACAATTCAGGTCGATTTTCTACATACTGAAGAATACTTTTTGCTTAACCTAGGCTAAACAGGCGACAAACTCTTCTTCTGGTTTCTGGGCCACGATTCATTTCCATTACGCTGTGTTGATAGCAGAAACTATCGACGTATTCAACTGGCTTTGTATTTCTTGATATCTATCTTAAGATAAATATTTACGAGTGTTACAGTAGACAAATTTTAGCCACATAATCCGTATCCTTGGTTTGGTGTTTGAAACCCCAAGTAATTCATCTTTTCTCTGGAACGATTTTAGTCATGAAATCATAAAGGACGATACGATACTGTACAACTGAGGTGATTTTGAGCATCCTAATTGAGTACAGTGTTGTGTGATGTTGCGAAGATTTTGAAATTTCTGCATCCATGTTTTTTTTTTTTTTGTTTGTGCAGGTGTTTATGAAAATGGGTTATAGGAAGGTGGAAGAGAGTGTTTGTGGAAATCTCAAGATGCGAACGGCAAGGAAACGTGTTGCTGCTAGGTGGCTATAAAATGGCCTATACCTTCACCATTAGACAGTCTACAGCAATCGTCCCCAAGAAGCCCGCACCCTTCAGTCCTAGCTTCTCACACTACTCATGTTGTGTGTGTTAATTTTATACATGAGTGGCGGGACCTACAGTTTAAAGTCGACTCCGAACGACAAATTTTATTGAGAAGCTTTTCATGGCAATTTTATTTACTCTCAGAGTTTTTGCCAGAAATCTGCTGAGAGGAAGTCGCCGAAGAAATATTTTCGTTTTGATGTCTGACCTGGGATTCGAACTCGGGCCTTCAGTCTAATAAGCCAACACACTACCTACTAGACCACGGCGACCTCTACTTTCTTTTCTTCTGACAGTTTTCCATATAGAATGTCTGTCTAATAATATCTAAGCCCTTATTAGGCGTTGATATTCTTCTCTTTTTTCAAGAATACTTTTAATTTTTAATCGGAACTCCATTTTTTCAGTTTCCAACTTTGCACACAAGCAAATCTATGAAATACTTGATTAATTTGGAAGTTATAACGTGTGCTTGAAATGTTATAGAAATTTCTCGTACCATGCTTATTGATTATACTTATAAAGGGACATCATTTGATAAATGTTCTTACTTTTTTCATACTAAATGTTCGTAATTAATTCTGAATTGTACCTTATTCTTCGATTTTTATTTTAAAATTTCATTAGAAAGAATATGTATATATCTTTTTTTTTTGTAAGAGTGAATTTAATTTTTAAAACCTATGTTAAGTAGATTTTAAAGATTTGTGTTAATATTAAATACAAAATGCGTTTTGTACTATCCTAACAGCTCTACGGTTAAAACTAAAAATTATCATGGAAGTCATCATAAGCAGTATTTTATCATTGGAAATCGAAAAATCACTTCCATTTTTAATTTGTATACATATCAAACAGAACCAGAACTATGTACGTAGCATTATTAGCAAGAAGCAGTAGCAGTTTTTTTTTTGTAAATTTTTTAAACTTTTTGAAAAAAGAAAAAAAAAAGAAATATGAATAAAAACTACGAGTATTTACATTCATGATATTGCAGCATTTTTTGATGCAATGTTTTTTCTTAAATGTTTTGCGCTAATTGACAAAGTCTTTTTATGGCAGTGAAATTGAAAAACGGTTTCAAAGCGTTTTTATATTAGTCATTTAATGGCTCACTATTGAACTAAAATTTAAGTACAAAATTTAAAGCCATATGATACAATTTTCTAACTTATGGTTTCCTATACAATGTACTTGCAACAATTATTAATATTACATGTAAGATAAGACATGAAAACAACATTTATCAAAGCAGCAATTAATAATTACTCATCATAGTTACACATTCTAGTTGCCTTGTTCAGAGTTAACCGAACTTTCCCCTTATCACGTACGTTATTCGTCAATTTAACTAAGTAGTAAGTTTTCTGTCCAGCTATGGGACTAATTTTCTATGGAGAATTCCAAGTGCATTCTTGTAATAATTTTGGTCCTCAGTCGAGCTATGAGGGCAAAACTCCTATGTTTTTCAATTTGATGTTCATAAATCTCATACATTCAGGGTTATGCGATTATAAATCTTGCTCCAACAATAAACAATTCCAATTCCAAGTGCATTCTTGTAATAATTTTGGTCCTCAGTCGAGCTATGAGGGCAAAACTCCTATGTTTTTTCATAAATCTCATACCTTCAGGGTTATGCGATTATAAATCTTGCTCCAACAATAAACAATTCCAATTCCAAGTGCATTCTTGTAATAATTTTGGTCCTCAGTCGAACTATGAGGGCAAAACTCCTATGTTTTTCAATTTGATGTTCATAAATGTCATACCTTCAGTGTTGTACTTATCATCGTCTTGCTCCAATTATAAACAATTCTGATGAATCTTTTTCCATTTTGGTTCAACTGTAGAACGTTGCTCAATACTAACGTACGAAACATAATTAACAACTGGTGGTGTTGGCTGGGGACCACATTTATCACAGACGTAGTGAAATAAACTTTAAAACAACCTGGCACAGAACGATATAGAATGAAAAGTTCAAATTCATTTAGTCAATTAAGTTACTGTTTTACTGAAGGTCATTCCGATCAAGCCAAATTTTAATACATAATGTGTGGAAGTATGCCGCAATAATAGTAACTGATACATACCAGTATATGTCCTATTTTTTAAAGATTCTTGCGCTATAAATCAAACTGAATCACTGTGGTTATAGCTTATTCACTTACACCTGTAATTTAAGAAAACCCCACAAAAAAGTCTAAGGGAGTCAAATTATCAAATGACCATGGCCACAAAACGCTCATGTAGTAAATCCATGAAATGTGTGGCTCATAACGGTGTCCAATTAAAAACACATGTCGTTTATGTTGGTTATGTGGTATCTTCCTAAAATCCAATAAATATTGTTTTTACACGTATTCATTCATTCTGAAACGGGTCACATTGCTGAAGTTGATTTTTTTTTTAAAGAAAATCAAGATCTGTTTCCAATTGCCATTTTGATTAAAGAATTTTACTATTTACACGTATTGTTGAATACTTTATCAATCCATGATTAAGTAATAAAAATGCCGAATTAATTGACATTAAGGAAACTTGCAAAGGCTTTATGTTAGATTATCAAAGTCTTTCTTAATTTTTCTTATTGTTTTTTGCTAATAAAACTGATTGAATAATTATTTCAAAGTCTTTCATGCAAAAGTTTTCTTTCTTTTTGATTAATTAGCAAAACTCCAAAGACTTGATACATGAAATATTATGAAGTAAACAAACAATTTCAAAGACATTTCGATAAATTTTATGCTTAGGATTCTGTTTAATTCACCACATAAAATTACATTTATTCAGAAAAAATAAAAACGACAGTTGCTAGTTGAAACCTTTCAAATACTTGAAAGGAAAAAATGTCAATACATTCTACGAAATCATAAGGGGATACGAAATACGGTTTTTTTGGTCTTCAATTCAAAATAATTTGTAACCAAAAAAATTCCAAAAAAAAAACTTTTCATATGAATTGAAAAACTAAAATCAAAAAGAAACAGGAAAAATTAAAACTAAACAAAATATAAAAGAAATAAAAAGTAAAAGACTAAATGTCCATGTCCATAGACTTTTATGGGCAGACATTGGTATAATGTTATAATTTTGTTTTATTCGATTTTCAACACAAATACTCAAGCATACACACAAATTGTATACATGTGGTTGTCTTCTTTTTTTATCTGGGTATCGGACTATTACTTAAATTCATTCAAATTCTGTTTTTTTGTCTCTTGCTCCCATACAAAAGTCAGTTTAGCGTAAAGATATCAAAAATCAAATAATGAAGGAAAAAGAAAGAAAAGTAACAGGAAATTTAACACACAAGAGATACAAAAAGGAATTCAAAATGGATACAAAACAAAACCAACATATAACATATAAAGGATCTCTTTTGTATATATACACATGTACACATTTAAAAACTAATACCCTTAATATTAATAGAATTTAAGTTGAAATAGTTCTGGTGGTGGACGAAAAAATTGGATAAATAAAAAAAAATCAAGCTTCAGTATTGAATTATTTTCACAAACTTAAAGGCAATTAAAGATTTGAAAAGAAGGTTTCATCCCCAAGAGAATGAATCCTTAAGGGAGAGTATAGATAGGATCCAAGTACTCAAGTCCTGTCTCAACTCCTGCTTAATAATTTGGGGCTCTCATATCCTGTGCCATAATGTAATGTGTACGAATCGGAATTTTTGATTTTTACAGCATTTGAACTATATGTTGTCGGCCCGAGAAGAGAACGGTCTTTAAAATCTCTAGAATTTTTATACAGCGGCACACGATTATGTGGCTAATAACACGCATGTGGTGGGGTGCATTTTGAAAATATCACTTTTTTTTTGCCGCGTAGCACATTTTAACGGGGTTATAATTGCGCTACAGGGTTCTCGTTATCTGATTGCTACGTATTGCAAGCTGAAATAATTTAGAAATCCCAGTACACAAAATAAATACATAAGAGATTATATTTAATAATATATGTTGGTAATAATGTGGTATGTTCAGTTATTCAACTAGAATGATTGTGTTTATGCGAAGAAAGCAGAGGTGGTGCCAATTTTGAAGGCGGGGCAATGCTTGTTGAGTGACGGGATTTTCCCTCCTCCTGATTTACTCAGATAGCCAGGCTGTAACATCCGTCTTTGTCCAAGAATGCCGGAGGTCTCTTATATGGGTTCCGGTACACAGGAATATCGTTGAAAATTGCATTGCTGATGAGCTGGCTCATTCTAAGAGAATGCTCAATCTCCTTAGCAGCAGAAGAGTACGTGCAATATTGCCAGACTTTGCAGCGTACGTATGGACAGGAGGAGGGCTGACTCACTTCTGTCCTTAAATCGTATGGTTATCCATTGCACAATGGCTATAATTACGGGCTATTATTCTTTTTGTAGGTTTGCTGAAAGACTCGGCATTCCAACTCAGACTTTTGCTGTAGCTGTGGGTTAGAGGAGGTCGAAGAGATTGTCTGTCACCTCATGAGTTAGTGCCTTGCTCTTGTCAAAAAAGAGACGGCGGTTTCTGACCTCTAAGCCAACACACTATCTACTAGACTACGCAAACCACTAAGGTTCACCTTATTTATTTTTATTATGTGGTCTAACTGCTGATAGTAGGGTACTATTAAGTACTAGGATAATAAATTATTTTACAAAAATTTTTCACACTGTGCTTTGTTTTTGTTTTCAAAAATTCTTTTCAACAGTTTATTTATTACTTTTTTAGTAGAACAAAAAAAAAAATCACAAAAACCAGTTGCTGATAGTGATGGTTATCAGGAAAAATTATAAAAAAAGGGACGATAAACCAAAAATATTTTACATGATAAATTTGCTTTACCATGTCTGAATTACTACCTGTTTGGCTTTCCAAACATATGCCATATGTATACAATATTTTTTTTTTGGATTTCGGTTTTATTATTTGTAAAACCAAAAAAGTGGTTATCATAACAAACAAAATATTTAATAAATAAATTTGCAGAATAATAATTAAAGAAGTGTTAAATTTAATAAATTTTTACTGTATTATTATTAAAGTATCAAAGACCTTTCAATGTTTTTATTTTATTTGTTGCATATGTTAGTGGTATATGCCATTGCAATATTGCTTGTTAGTGGTTAATTAAATTATTTGTTATGGGCGAGTGTTAGTCTTATATTGTTTATTACACCAAGTAAATGAAGTATGTCTATATGTATGTATGTATACGATAGATAGTAGATAGCTAGATAGATAGATAGATAAATACATAAAACTAAATATGTATGTATGTTGAGGTAAAAGCATGACTAAATGCATAAACGAATAAATAAATGAATGGAAAATATTACTTGATTTTGTTTTTTCTTTAGTGATAATAACTTTTAATACCATTTTACACTTGCCTTCAAACATACATACCAGACGTACTAGAAATAGTACGTATTTACATGCATGTATTCCATTATAAATTGTCCTATAGACAGAATCATTGGATAGGAGTGTGTTTAAGAACACATATGAGTGCTTTACTTGCACTTACTTGCTTGGCATTTATGAATGAACTTATAGACAACAATTTACATACATATTGTATATTAGATTGTAATAAAAAAATATACATATATGTATGTGTATATTGTGGCATATGTAAGCAAAGCAAAATAAAAAAAAAATTTTAAAAAAATAAGACTGAAAAAAATAATCAAATAAAAGAAATTATTAATGGATGTGTTAATTTTGTTTTTCCACTGTCAATGCTTTTATTCTAAAACTTAAGAAAATAATAACAAGCCAAAGGGGCGTATATATGCAGTAGACATAAATCGAATTTAGTAAGTGCTATAGACAAGGTTTACATATATCTTTAGATTGAACAGATCAAATTATGTCTTCTAATCTTTATGGTGCACAAATAATGCTAATCATAGGGATATAAATGCGAGAGCAGGCCTATAAATTTGGAACTTTTTGAAATTTCCGACTACCAAGAGGATGACATCTCTAAACATTTGAACGAGCTGCATTATTTAGTTGGCGTTTGTCAGTTATTGGAACCAGACTACTTAGTGATATGAGTAAAAAAAAAGAAAAAACTGAGCAAATTAAATACGCATTATTCTTTTGCAAAAAACCAAGACTTGGTTAAAACCACCACCAGTTTAGTGATGGTTTACTGAATTAAGTTGTGACCATATAGGCACAAACATGCCCAACGTTCTGAATACATACAATGGTCATTACAACCCTTCAGTCAGGATCTAGCTTCTTACACCACTTATGTTTTGTGTGTTAATTTTAAACATAAGTGGCGGGGCCTACCGTTGAAACTCGATTCCGAACGACAGATTTATTAGAAACTTTTCATGGCAATTTGATTTTACTATCAGAGTTTTTGGAACAAATCTTAGCTTAGAGGCAGTCGCCAAAGAAATATTTTTATTCATATTACGTTTAAGTGGAAACATCTGGCATCAGTTTTTACACCATTTAGTAACTGTGGTGTTCACCATCATCTAACGAAAGAGTAGCCAAAACAGTCGATTTATCCTAACAAATCGGCGAAGAGGATGGCTTTGTATACCAAAGAAATTATGGCAACCGCTTCCTTGAAATGTTAGCGGTATATTATATGTCGGCTACCTTCAGTAGAGAAATCGGTAGTGAATATTATCCCAATTTATTGAATCAATTTAATGCGGATTTCTAAAGAAAAACTACCGCATTTGACAAAGAAAAGAAGATTTTTAGCAGCAGTGCACCTCAACAGCGCATTCCTGGCTAAAATTAATTTGGTTAGGAATCGCTCTTTTGTTTACTCTACATACATACATACATAATTGTATGTAATTGGTCATTACAACCCTTCATTCAGGGATACGACCTAGCTTCTCACACCAGTTATTTGGGTGTTAATTTTATACATGAGTTGCCTTACCTGCGATACAAAGTCGACTCAGGACGAAAGATTTTTGAGAAACTTACGTTTACCTTACGATGCATATTTACTGTTTTCAAACCTGAAGAATTAGGTTGGGTTTAATGAGATGCCAAAAGAATATCTATTTTGATGGCTTCAACAGAAAAACAGCGAAAATAATTAGCCCAATTCACAATCTCGTGTATTTTTGCAATTGTATTTATGCAATTGTAAATATTTCCTATTAATTGTGAACAAATTTAACTGGTTGCATTTGCAACACTAATTATAATACACAAATAAACAGCTGATTGTCAAAAATAAAAAATAAATATTTGATTATAATTTTATGATATTTGTTAACAATTTATAAAAATGTCTAATGGAAGTTTGAAGGAACAAATATTGAACTCTTTAATAGACGACGCTGCCGAAGAGATTATGTTCATCGAGATTATGAATTATTCTATTAACATCCTCTTCGGACCATTTTTTGTTGGGTTTATCCCTTTTTATTATTTTTTTATATTTTGGGTCTCCATTCGCCAACGAAATTTATTATTTTTAATAAATAAATTGTCAGCTGTCAGTTTACTTAAGTGTTGCAAAATGTAGAGTAAATATAAACTATGGTTTTGAGTATTGTTTATTTTATAAACTATAGCAAGAGTATTTCTGTATATTTTGTTATTGTAGTGTAAAAATATACTAAACCATTTTGCAAATGCAATGATGCAAGACCATTTACACTAGATCGTGAATTGGGCTATTATAATATTTGGAACAGAAATATAGAAAATAGAATATTGAAGAAACTTTAGACAAAGTGTATAGTGCCCATAGGAGTCTATGTTGGAAAATAAAATTTTTTTATTTACAATCCCGTGTTGCATCTACAAACATTTCTAGGCATTTTAGTGTTGCAAATAATCTAATTTCATTACTATCTAGTTCTTTTAATAAACTTGTACATATAAACTACATCAATTTGTTAACGTAAAAAATTTTTATATTTTTTTTTTTAGTATTTTGGTAAGTTTTTGTAAATTTTTTGCTGACGAATTTTTTTTACAATCTCACTCACCTTGCTTAGTTGTACAAAAATTTCTGTCTACCTTTAAACATTGTTGACCAATACGCATATCAGTTTGTATATTCCTTTGATATTTTTTTTCTTATTGATTTTTCCATCAAATGAAAAACTCAAATTTTGTTTTTTTTTTCGTATTTTTGTAACTCAAGACCAATTTGTCCTAATTAATTGAGAAGGGTATGTGGAAACAAACATTTCCTTTGTCAAATAAAAATTTTCCCTATGCTGTAATCAACATATTGAATTTCCAAGGTAAGGAAAGTATTTAATTGAAAAGGGTACAAAATCTGGATAGAAACTAAATTTTATAAATATGCTTCCGGGTTTATTTTTGTTTTTGTCGTATCATAGTAATGTCGAAATTATCCTAAATTAGATTTACTAAATGATTTAAAAGTTTAAAGTTATTTTAACATATTTATTCAAAAGAATAGAAGATGTCATGAGGATAACCAGCTGAAATGAGAGTTAATTCCTTTGTTTATATGGATTTTTTTAATGTGTATACACAAAAAAGTTTTTGACATTTTTACTATTTTTAGACTTTAGTGGAAAATGGCCTAGCCGGCTAGTATACGAGTATGGAGGTTATTATTTCAATTTCCAACTGATATTCAAACTATTAGCCGTCTATGTATTACACAATCATATACATATGTAAGTTTTACTCACCGCGGCATTGTGCATCAACATTTTTGAGAGCAAAGTTATATGGTGTTTGAGAAGAAGTATTCCAATTGTGAATCAATAAATCAATGACTTTTTGAATTAAACACATGTTTTTGGGAAACAAAATCCCTTTATTTTTTAACATAATCACTTTTGAGCTCGATAAACTTTGACTAACGTTATTACAAAATGTTTATGTCTTTCAAAAAGTAAGATTTTTCGAGGTAAGACAATTTCGTTATTCGCACCAAATCTATTTCAGTCGAACAATTGAAGTTTGGAAATAAATAGTCTCTCGGAGCTAAATTCAAAGTATATGGTAGATTCGGGAGCTGTACGTAGCCTAATTCTTACATTTTTGTCATTTATAAACCCCCTAAACCTTGATATTGTAAGGTAAGGGAATTACGGACAGCGAATAGATAGGGGCCGGATGTATAAGATGGATGTATATGTAAAAACTTTCCGGATAATCTCTCGGCACTCCCGCAGAGAGACTATTGATGTAAGTTATTATTATGACTTTGGTATCAAAGTTGGGAAATATTTTAAGACTATTATGTCGCTTCAAATAACTGCTATCTAATAGCTACACGTAAAACTGAACTATCACACCAGTATTCCTGAACATAATATCTTACGTTGGGTTAAATTGTAACCTGCTGTCTGCAAAGTGTTCTTTGTTTCTATCGGACATAGTCGTAATATCGTTTTACCTGTTTTACAATATGTTTGGAATCGTGGTTGGTATTTCTTAGCCTTACTGACAATTATATAATCCCCTTTAGCTAGACAAGTTCTGTCGACAAAGTCTGAGTACCAAAAACATATCGTCTTTCCTTCCATTCATTAAAACTTCACTAGAAATTATTGTATTTTTAGCCATTGAGAGTATAGGCACAGGACTAGTGATTCGTCAAAAGTATTATAAAGTTTCTTAGATGGTTTTTTGGTGGATTTAACGCAAATGATGTTTTTCGCGTATCCATAATAGATGCCAAAGGGTGCATTTTCTCTCTTGTCTTTTGCGAATTTATAAAGCCTGTAGTCTAGTAAGTAGTATGTTAACTTATTAGCTATTAAGCCACGGTTCAAACCTTAGGTTAGGCATCTCCAATAAAACGAAATAAAAAAAAATATTTCTCCTGCGACTTCCTCTTAGCAGATTTCTGCCAAAAACTGCAAAAAGAGAGAAAATAAAATTGCAATTGAAAATTCTCTCAAAAATCTGTCTTTCATGTATAAAATTAACACACACAACATAAGTGTTATGAGTAGCTAGTTTGTAATTCTGACTGAAGAGCTGTAATGACCAATTATGTATGTGAGATAGAAATTCTCAGAAAACCGAGAACCTCATGAGGAGTGTTGACCTCACGTCTGAATTTTTTCAATAAGTCCTGGTGCCAGATTTCGCCAGTTTTCAGGTTTTTTAATGTCTTTTATAATTCAATCTCTAGCTATCTGAATCAGAGGCCTTAAATAGTCATCGATGTGATGTAGTAGATTAATAAAGAATCTCAATGTTTCAAACTCGAATGTGCTGTCAATTTCAATTCTTTCTTTACCACAATATAACATTTTATTTTAACTTAGGTTCTGACTTAATTGTTAAGTAATTAAAAATATCTTTAGATTTCCTACTTATCATATAAAATTTATTATCTTCAATTATAATTTAAGCTTGGATTTGTAACAAATCCACAACGAATTTTAAAAAACCTATTATAGTTTATTCACTACTTAAATAAAGACACATGGATGGTTTAAAAATATTAGAAAAATAATAATAAAAAAATAGTAAAAGTGCTGGGAACAGAAACACCAAAAAAATAAAACTCTAAAGAAATGAAGAAAATATTGCAGAGTTTCTTGACAAAACAAACAACTGGAAAAACCCCACAAAAACAATAAAAACAGCATAAACCATAGCAATGGATGCATAAAAACGGTTTTTCCCATTTCTTCTTTGAGGTTTCCTATTAATGGAGTTGTGAAAAAATGTTTTTTTTTCTTTTTATTCTCAGTCCATGGGTATACTAGTGAGTGTGTACGTAAAATTGATTTTAATTTGATTTACACATGCACACATTCAAATACATATATATACATTTTTATAGTAAATATTGTTGGTTTTCTTATCAAAAGAAAACTCAAATAGAGCTTAAATTGATTTTTACTTGCATATGTGGAGAATATTTATCAAAAATTAATTCTTTTTTAAAGAAAATTTCTTAAAAATTTCAAATAAAATTTTATTTCAATTTAATTTATACAATTTTCCACTTCGTTGGGTACTAGTGTTTCAGCAATTTAAACAAATTTATTTAACACCTTCACCCAAATTTTGAATAATTTGTTCAATATTCCTTCCAATCTATTTTGTTATCTCCTGCGTTTAGACAGAGAAAGTAGGCGAGACTGAAAATCATTTGAGAGTATATTTTAATTAAATAAAATACTTCATAATTGCCAACTGTTTTCCTATTGTTATTATCAATTGTTTACTTTTTTTTTGTTGTTGCTCAATTTCATATGCTAGCATTTGGAATGTAATTTGAAATGCTAAACAAAAAAAAAAAAAAAAAGCTTTTAAGGGTATTATTTAATGGACGGGTATTATGTTAGAAACCTAACAATTTGCCTTTTTTATACACCACCATATATCAGGCGATAATTATGAAGTTTAGAAAAAAAAGCAGGAAGAATGATTTATGAGGATGGCATTTTAGGTAACTAAACTAAACATCGATATGCATGATAAGATATAAAACTCTCAGCTTTAGTAAGCATGTAATCCTTTTAGTCTCCTCGCATATATATTTTCTTCTTATAAACTAATTTTCCTATTTCAGAAATTAATTTATTTTTCAGTTTTTCTTTTAAAATTACACTAATTTTAATTTAAATTGAAGTAATAGAAATTACTTACCGAAAATAATCAATCAAATTTTCCCACACATTTAAAAAGAGAAATTAAAAACACAGTTTATTTATTCAATTCCTAATCAGAACATTTAAATTTAAATTAAATTTGCTTTTATACAATACGAGCTTAGCTGCGGGTGGGCATTATAAATTTATTTCATTATTTTAGAAATATTTGCCGCGTTATATTCATTAAAATAATTCCATGCATAAGCAAACGAATCTGTGAAAATATAATTTTTATTTAAAATTAAATAGAAAAAGCAAAACAAAATTAAATTTCTTATAAGTGAATTAGTGAAACCTACTATTTAATGTCAACTGCGATTTCTTCTCAGTTTCTCAAAAAATTTGTCGTTCGGAGTCGACTTTAAACTGTAGGTCCCGCCACTTATGTATAAAATTAACACACACAACATAAGTGGTGTGAGAAACTGCGGGCTTTTGGGGACGCTTGCCTGTAGACTGTCTAATGGTGAAGGTATAGCACTGGCCATTTTACAGTCACCTAGCAGCAACTCGTTTCCTTGCCGTTCGCATCTTCCCCCTTTCCACCTTTCCTAAAAAACCTGCACAATGCACTGCATGAGTAGGAGTCATCCCCTGAGTGCTGGTTTCATTAAAAAAAAAAAAAAATTGAGATTGAGATTGAGATTTGAGAAATTATTCATGGCAATTTTATTTTACTCTCAGAGTTTTTGCCAGAGATCTGCTGAGTGGGAGTTGCCGAAGAAATATGTTTTTGAGGTGTTAAACCACGAACTCTTGTCGAATAAGACATCAAACTTCATACTTGACTACAGCGACTACATACATACATAGTAAATAATTACAACCCTTCAGTCAGGATAACGACCTAGCTCTTCACACCTCTTATGTTATGTTAGTGGCGGGACCTACACTCTAAAGACGACTCCGAACAACAGATCTTTGAGAAGCTTTACATGGCAATTTTATTCACCTTCAGAGTTTTTGCCAGAAATATGCTGAAAGGAAGTCGCCGAAGTAATATTATTTTGGCCTCGGGTTTGACCAGTGGCCTCACATCTAATAGGCCTACACTCTAGACTACCGCGATTACTAGATTTACTTCAAGTTACCTAATTATGCTGAACAACATCTAAATATGTCGTAGAGAAACTCATTCGATTAATTTTTGGTTGGAATGCGGTAATGATCGCGAAGTCGCATAGGACTGTAGATCTTTTCTCTCGAGCGCTCCCAAGGAGAGGCATAGTTTTTAGTATATTTTTTATTCTTTTCTATTGTTAAAAAAGGATCTTAAAAACAATCTTGCGCTGACCTGACCAATCGTTTGTAGGAGATGTAAAGCCGGGTTCATATCCCAGCCCGTAAAGCCCGGGTTCATATCCCAGGTCAGGCATCAAAACGAAATATGAAAAAATATTTCTACGGCGACATCCTCTCAGCAGATTTCTGGCAAAAACTCTGGGAGTAAATAAAATTGCCATGAAGAGCTTCTCAAAAATCTATCGTTCGGAGTCGACTTTAAACTGTAGGTCCCGCCACTCATGTATAAAAGTAACGCACACAACATAAGTGGTGTGAGAAGCTAGACTATGTACTATTAGCAAAAAATCAATGAAGTTTTTAAGCATAAAACCTTATTTATCTTGCAACACTTACGTTGCAGCTACACTACTTAACCCACTGATAAGCAAACTCTTGCAGGTGTCGCAGTGTAGTGCTTTAAGTGCTTAACTGCGAACTTGAGTGTTCCAGTTTCGGATCCGAGAAAAGAAGAACTAAAAAATTCATTGTGGTTTTGAATTATTAAAATGAAGAGATTTCAATCCATCCATCAAATAATCAAGTAGTCCATCCAAGTAGTACTCATATTCTAAAAATACGATAACAGTATGAATGTTAGGACAACGTGTAGCGCCACGTCTTGAAAAAGAATATGTTTCAATGAGCAAAATAGCATACCACTACACTTAATAAAGCAATTCAGTACATTTACATATACGTACATACATAATCGTTCATTACAACCCTCAAGTCACGATTACGACCTAGCTTCTCGCATCACTTATGTTGTCTGTGTTAATTTTATACATGAGTGGCGGGACCTACAGTTTAAAGTTGAGAAATTTTCCATGAAAACATTTATACGGTGGACGCTTTTTTCGCGATCTGTAGATCAAGTTACTGATTTTTGAGACTTAAGTAAGGCAACTTACGTAAATGTAAGTAATGATGAAAACTTAGGAGAAATGCTTTGTGACAGCTCAACAAGAAATTTTTCATTCGGCAATTCCCATCATCAGGCAATCTGACTCGCAGTGTAATGCGAGGGACTTCAAATAGAATTTATCAATGTTATTGGAGATAATTTTTTTTTTATTGGATTTCAAAACCTTGTATACCGTACGCTATATCCGCTAGAAACCCTTCTAAGTACATAATCATTAAATATCAAGAATTTCTATTATTTTTAATATCTGAGGTATTCCATGTTACGGGTCACTTTAAAAACCTAATCAGTTATCTGAAGCACAGTGTGTTAAGTGCGATAAATAATCAACTGTACGCATTTGAGTCCTTCAATTACACTGTCACAGCTTTCAGTCCTTTCTAAGGGGTGATTTTTTAAGGGCTAAAGGAAAATTTTTCAAAAAGAAACACATAAAATTCAGAAAAATGCATGAAATCTTTATTTGAATCGATAGTACGGTCCATATAATTTAATGTTTGAAGATTATTTCATGCAAATGTTGACCGCGACTGCGCCTCAAATGGTCCATCCGCTTAGTCCAATTTTGGCATACTCTATCCAACATTTCGGCCGGTATCTCACGAATAAATGCTTCAATGTTGTCTTCCAATGCGTCAATTGAAGCGGGCTTGTCTGTATAGACATGAGCTTTAACATAGCCCCACAAAAAATAGTCTAAAGGCGTTAAATCGCATGATCTAGGCGGCCAATTGACCGGTCCCGAACGTGAAATAAAATGTTCACCGAACTCGCCTCTCAATAAGTCCATTGTTACGCGTGCTGTGTGGCATGTGGCACCGTCTTGTTGAAACCACATGTCATGCAAGTCAAGCTCTTGCATTTTGGGCAAAAAAAAGTTGGATATCATCTCACGGTAGCGCTCACCATTCACAGTTACGTTACGATTCGCAACATCTCTGAAAAAGTACGGTCCAATGATGCCAAATTCAATGATTTGCAAGCGTTGTTCGTTTGTAAGACGATTCATGGTTAAATTATAGACCAAGTTGAAGATGTTTGACAGTGAAACAAAACACGAAACGTGCGTGAGCTGTTTAAACCAGTGTTGGCAAAAAGATAATAGCTCAAAAATCACCCTTTAGTTAACGAAATTGTGCTGTGTTATGCGTTCGTGTTACATTGGCATACTTAACAGGTAGTAAAATATTGTTAAAATACCCGCATACACGCACGTATTTTGAGGTTTATATTCAATATTTTCTAATAAAATTTTTAACCTCTAAATGTGTAACCGAATGAATTGGTAGACTATAAAATAATCATTTCCCAAAAGCGAAACCACAAAGCTTCAGTTTAAACAGAATATTTTTGCAAGAGACAGGCAATGAATATTGAAAATTATTACTTTTTAAAGAATGAGTGTAAAATATGACACAATGATTGCTTATGCTGATGATGATGATGGTGATGGTGATGATGACACTAAGGCTTACTGATTATTTTACCACCAGCTTTACGCATAAATACATGCTCATAATATATTCGTATGTAGCGGGTATTAAAGTTTTGTTACTTCATTGATGGTAGCATAAATTTTATAGATTTAACGGGTAACAAAAAATAAGAGTTTAGAAAAGAATTCGAATGGAATCTTTATTAAAATCTATTTGAACATACGATATAAAGGATGGTTAAAAATTCAGTAGAGGTTTTCCTAAATGGTAAACCTTAATAAAATTTTTAGTATACAAATACTGATGGCGGTTTATTATACACTCATATGAGGTTATAAAGTTTTAAATTTAGAAATTGATTTAATAAGGCGTCAATAACAGGCTATATGACTTATGGAATACCAATTTCAGTTTAATGTGCTCCATAAACATTTTAAAACCCCTGCTAAAATAATTAAATATTATGTCGTAAAATATAAGAAAGCTGAATAAATTATAAAACAAATCCTTTGTAATTTAGTTTTAAAAGTTAAATTAAGGACTAGTACTACACTGATGGGGTAAATCAATTTTTAATTATTTCTTAACACGCTTCCTGCTGTGATAACTTTCAGAAATATAATAACTTCATAAGAAGTGTTTAAATTACAAAATTCGTTTTTAAATAGCCACCACTGAGAAGTGCTCAGTAAATGTACTCGCTAATAAAATTTCGTACTTTAAATTACAAAAAACAGAAATAATTACACAGTGCGACAGTGAAAATACACCCGAGTAACTACATAGTCCACGTTATTCAGTTAGTTGAGTAGATCTCAAAAATACCTTTTTTATTTTTCTCGAACCCTCCAAACTTGTTTTATTTGGTAAAAACTGTTTTTTTGACTAGAGGCACAAATTTCTTGATTAATCAAACATTTCTGAAGCGATTTCAAAAATTTCAGAATTTTTAATGGATCTTGATTGTTTATAGCACATTGTGTCAATTTTACGTTTGAGCGACTACCAGAAGTTGGCCAATGTTTACGCAAAGAGAAATAATAATATTTGCAAAAAACGCAAATATTAGCCGACTTCAGGTAGTCGGATCAGAAATGTTTGCGTAATCCAGAAATTTGTGCGTAAAGTAAAAAAAAAAAACAGTTTTTGTCAAATATAAAAGGGTTCGAGAAATATAAAAAAATATTTTTGAGATCTACTCAACAAAACTCTCAACCTACTCTATGTCATTAGCCGGGTGTATTCAATTTTTTTATTTTGTCGCATAGTGTTATTTTAAAATACTCTTGCCACAATAATTTCGAAAATCATTTCTTTTCTATATTTTTGCTTTTAATTTTTTATTGTGTGCAGTTTTTGTGTCAATCAAATTTATTTTTCTTAAGCTGACACCTTTTATGGTCAACAGCAGAGAATTATATGAAAAAATAATACCAATAAACCACTCAAAGTATAAAAAAAAGTAAAATACAAAAAATTGAAAGTTAGAACAAAACTAATACCAACTTTAGTGGTAAAGACGAACGGGGTTGAATCTAAAATGCTTTAAATTGTATGAACGATAATTTAGCAGTAGATGATGCGAGGCCGTGATTTAAATCCCAGTTCAGATATCTGGAATAAAAAGAAATATGAAAAATATTTTTTCGGCAACTTGCTTGTCATGAAAAGTTTCTCAAAAATTTGTCTGTCGTTCAGAGTCGACTTTAAACTGTAAGTCCCGCTACTCATGTATAATCCTGCTTGAAGGGTTGTAATGACCAATTATGTATGTATGTATTTATCTCTAGAGAAATCCGTAGTTTACTAGAAGTTTAGTATGTAGTATTTTTATTCAAAACCCAGTTAAGATATCTCGAACAAAAAGAAGTATGAAAAAATATTTCTTCGGCAAGTTCATCGCAGCAGTATTCTGCCCAAAAATTCTGAAAGTAAATAAAACTGACATGAAAAGTTTCTCAAATATAACTCTTTCATCAAAAACCATCAAACATACATATGTATATAAAATTAATACACATAACATGAGTGGTGTGGGATGCTAGGGCGTAATCCTGATTAAAGGGTAGAATTAAATGTTATAATTGGAGTAGCATTGGAATCATTGAAAGGAAATGCAGATAGCTTCAATTTAGAATCGTAGAGTATATTTACGAAAATACCTCAGCGGTGTTTTCAAACATTTGTTCTTTAGCCATATGGTCGAAACAAAAACCTATTATGTTGAAGGGCTTGTACATCTTATTTATAACCACAGTTTAAGATTCATGGCTGAGTCTCCTTTGTATTCCTTGATTATTCCATTTAAAGCAAAAGCAGCATATATTACGTAGCACATGTCTTATATATACGGTGACCATTATTTCCATGAGAAAAAAGCGGACAAATATATAAAATTGAAAATCAAAAAAAAAAAAATTCATTTATTATAATTAATATTTCATAATAATTTTAGGATGTATTTATAAAGAATATTTTTCGTTTCGAAAAATTTGAAAATTTCAACCCACTTTTTATCGGGATTTAATGCTGATTGTTTCCGTATTTCTATTTGTTCAGCATTTGCATAATTTTTTACATAATTCATCAAAAATTTCGTTATTATTTATATTTAAATAATTTCTGATTTCTGTTCCCTTTATTAACGACTTTTCAACTGAAGACCAAGATGGAATTGCATCTACAACATAGACAAAATATAGAGTTTCCAACTCAATTTCATATGTAATTCCAGCTAATAGAAGCGTTTTTACCGAATTAGTGAAAAAGTTTGACAAAAGCTGACATTTTGGAAAATAAATACTTTTTAGAAGTTACGTGTGGTAAAATAGTTGACAAATAGCGGACGCAAAAAAATAGCGGACAGGAGGTTTTAAAATAGCGGACTGTCTACTATAATAGTGGACGGATGGTCACCGTACTTATATAGCTTCTAGAATTTCAATTACAGTAGAACTTACATTGCTTCTTTGACACAAATCAGGTTATGAAATGCAATTGTTTGGCCACCATCCGTGTGAAATATAAAACAAAAATCTGTTGACAAAGGTCTGAAAGATTATTGCTGTCTTTAATGATATTGACCTGATTTATGATTTATACTGTCAAAACTATTGAAGCTGCTATAGCAAATGTTACACAAAGTAAATCATTATTCTTCGCGATTACTTTAAGCAGTTTAAAAACCAATCTTGGGACGCTGAAAACAATCGGTATGACACATCCAATTTTAATTGAATATGTAAAGTCATGCTTCTTATAAAGTTGTATAGAGAGTGGTCTAGTGTGAGCAATGCTTGAGTCGAGTAGTTTCTGTTCGAAAAATTTTTATTATAGTTTTGAAAATCTTGGAAATAAACTAAAGTCTGCATTACTAAATAACAATGAACTTATGCTGCAGCGAAGAATTTGAAGAAGTTTAATGTCATTACAATGTGTGTACAGTTTATGATATTGTATTAATCAGCAAATATTTATTATATTACATTAAAATAAAATATGCGATCCTTTTTTATATTGGGTCTTGCGTTAAGCACTTTTCTTGATGGAGCACATCCGAAAACTTCAATTTTCCATGACTCTGGCATATATGTAAATCAACCTGAATTTGATTGATAGCATTGGTTGCATAGACTTTGGGGATTTGTGTCTTATTAAACTAAATCTGCGACGAATTAAGCTATCAGATATGCCTGTTGACAGAAATATTATTTCAATTTACAGTACAGAGGTGAAGTATTTAAAAAGTCGCAGCCTTTTTGAAGCGTCTTCATATAGAAAGTCGTTCAGAATATGTAACGAATCGCTTGAAATGAAATTATTTCAGATCATATTTGGCGTACTGATGAAATTAAGTTAAACAAAACTTTAAAGTATAGTATACGTCCAATACATAATAACACACCAATTTATTTATTTCGAAATTTTCCAAGTGTATTGAAATAATGATAATAAATATGTCAGCATATGAAATTTTATTAAAATATATCAAACGAGAGATAAGGGAATATATTAAACCACTAAATATTGTAATAATGAATGATAAAAACATTGATATAATTGCGTTATAAGTTTACACAGCAGATACAAGAGTATTATTTACGACGATTATATTTCATATATTATTTTATTTGATAATGGTAGAGCACAGGCATACATACATATCGTCGTCGAAAATACAAAAGTACGTATCATCAAAAAAATCAAAATCGAGTTTTTGATTGATTATGATTCGTGAGATTATCTAACATATCTCTACCAATTTTTAGATTTTTGCGAGCAAAAATAACGTTTTTATATCAATAATTCAAATTGTTTCTACATATGAAGTACTTGTTATTTTATGACTTTTTTTGCTTCTCCTGTAAAATTAGAAAAATGTTTGTTACGTACTTTTGGATTTTCGACGACGATATGTAGATATTGAATAGAAAATTTATAAATTAATAGAGAACGTTAAAACACACAAAGAATATAGAAATGTTTACAGTAAATTCAAGATATTTAAATTTAACACATGAGTTCTATAGAGTGTAGCTTGGAGTGAATAGAAATCTATTATTTATACATAAAATTTAAGTAAAGTTCAATGGACCTGTTGCCACTGTGAACCTCAATTCATTTATATTAAAATTTAGAAATTAACAAATAAATAAAACACAAAACATATGTATGATTACAGTGAATTGTAAATATTGTTTTGTGTTTATGAAAGGTTAAAGTTTAATTCCTATATTCATAAAAACTTTTTCGTTTTATAAAATTATAATTTGTATCAAAAATTATTTTCATGAATATGGGAGTAAATGGTAAAAATGAATATAATTATCATCGTTATAAAGCTATGCTACCCGGAGTAGGTTCTTCTAGCTTTCTTCACAACTCTCCCTCAAATATTTCTATTTATTCAAATGTATTACTTAAATTCACTGGGGGTCCTGGTAGTCTAGTGTCTAGTGTACTATACTATTAGCGTGAGGATCGTACTTTCGATTCCCACCAGAGACTCTGGTCTGTTACATTACACCACGAGCATATGTTCGAACTTACTTACCTCGTACATAATTAAATATAATTTGAAATTGTATTATAATTTATATATAAATTAAAAAAATAAAAATACTCAAATTTCCTACACGTCAAATTGGATATTGTTAGGCAATTAGGCCGGCCACCTTTATTCATTATAGAATGTGTAATACATGAAGTTTATGCTCAACATTTTTGTTTCATTCGTGGTAAATGCGTACAACAGTCTCGCCAAGAATCGCATTATTATTTACTTCATTCATTTCTTCTTAAGCCAAGCATTCTTAGAGGAATATTTCTTTCGAAAGTTTTGAAATTTCTTCCAATCCAAATTCTTAAATTGGTAATTGGGAAGTTTACGACCTAGCTTTTCACGCCACGTATATTGTGTGTGTTATTTTAAAGTCGAATCCGAACAACAGTTTTTTTGAGAAACTTTTCATGGCAATTTTATTTACACTCAGAGCTATTGACAGAAAATTGCTCAGAGAAAGTCGCCAAAGAAATAGTTTTCTTATTTTGTTTGTTCGAGATATCTGAGCTGTGGTTTGAACCACGGGCTCTCGTTTAGCAAGTCAACAACCCACCTACACTACGGCAACTAGAACTAATTACACTATGCGTCCCAGGCCAGACATCAAAAAATAAAAAAAATACAAAAAGTATTTTTTCGGCGATTTCTTCTCAGTTTCTCAAAAAATCTGTCGTTCGGAGTCGACTTTAAACTGTAGGTCCCGCCACTTATGTATAAAATTAACACACACAACATAAGTGGTGTGAGAAACTGTGGGCTTCTTGGGGATGATTGCCTGTAGACTGTCTAATGGTGAAGGTATAGCACTGGCCATTTTATAGACACCTAGCAGCAACTCGTTTCCTTTCCGTTCGCATCTTCCCCCTTTCCACCTTTCCTAAAAAACCTGCACAATGCACTGAATGAGTAGGGGCCATCCCCTGAGTGCTGGTTTCATTAAAAAAAAAAATTAAATACACCCAGCTAGTGACATAGGCTGACTTCCAAAATGTTAGTTGCTTTGTGTTTAAACAAAGTATCGTGTTTTATAATGCCGCTGTACAAAATATATACAATGTATTCTATTTCAAAACGTCGCCAATGTGTATTATTAACGCAGTCAAAAAGCAATCAGGCATCGGATTTATAGTTTATGCATTGTTTGGTTACTTTGCATATCTACATAGTTTATATACGGTAGTAGAACTGCATACAAACTTTGTATTGATACATTTTGGAAGGCAGCCATAGTGTACATAGGTTATGAGTTTTGTTGAGTGGAACTCAAAAATATTTTTTTATATTTCTTGAACGCTCCAAACTTGTTTTATTTGACAAAAAATGTTTTTTTTTTTACTTTACGCACAAATTTATTGATTACTCAAACATTTCTGAACAGATGTCCAAAATTTAAACCTTATTGAAAGGAGAGGGATGGGCCTTTAAAACGATAGACATATATATATTATTTGACATAATATGCTGTGAGGTTTGATGAAGTAAACTTGACAAATGCGAATTTTTTTTCATATTTTTTTAAGTTTGTCCGTTCATAGTAGCAAATTTTAATTAAAATATATGAAGTAAATGATGACATTCTGAAAGTGCATTATCTTGTGAAGAGATTGACACTTCTTTTTTTACAATTATTAAAAGTACACGACATATACATAGGAATGTATTTTATATTTTCCCATTGTATTAAAGCAATTTTAAGTGACGCACAAGGCTCGGATTAAAGCAAAAGTCATTGAATTTAAACGATTTATTTTTTAATGCCATAAAAATCTTTTTATAATTCAAAAATTTTTTTTTTTTTATTTACGCTCAAACTTTTATTTTACACCAACAACAATAATTAAAACACAATTAATAATTAAAATAAAGCAAACAAAAAATGCTCAGGGCTTAACAAAGGACAGCTGTAACAAGAAACGTCAAGCACTTGACGCAAGTCATTGTACAAATAAACAATTTTGTTCCTTAAGCAATTTAATATGTATGTACATGTAAGTTGCTATATAAAGTATTAAGAAACGAATAAATTTTAATTTCAATTATTTATTTTTTTGATTTAATTTTCTGCTTTTTTATTAAATAAAAATTGTTTTCTTCTTTTGTTTTATTTACAGTATGTTGGGCGGTGTAGCTGGTCGACACATGTCGAATCGCCGACGCGGTTCATCACCGATGGTCCGTTTAAGCGGTACCGCATTGAATGCTGGCAGCATAGATGGCAGCATTGGTGGTGAGGGCGGTAGCGGTGGCATGAATTCACCGTATATACCAAAAATACCAGCGAGACGCCGACGAGCCGTTACCACCAGCGATCACAAAAGTTGTGCTCTTATACAAACTAGACTGAAATTGGGTGATATCATGTGAGTATAAAATTGTAATGTGTTTTGGGTTTATTAAATTATCTATTAAGAAAGGTGATATAGAGTTTATATATAATTTAAGAATTTTATTTTTAATACGATCCGTTAATTGGTTTACCGCGAATCAATCATCAGTGAATCCAGGTTACCTAAATATCACATTTATCAGATAACAGTTAATCATTCCCTTTCCATAAGCTTGGGAACTGAATGTAATAAAATATTGAGGAAATATTTCACGTATGAAGCTATATTGAACAGCTTAGAATACATATATAACTTTTGGATGGCTTGGTTGGTAATATGCTAATACTTAAGTTCCGAGGCTGTGGTTTCGATTCCCACCAAACACTTTGGTTGTTTGTGATTGTCTGATTATTTCTACGACAATATATAGGATTATTCACAACAGTAAAAAGAAAATGAGAATTATTACAAACCAATTTTGGAAAAAACACTGACACTGGCCGCTGAAAAAAACACATTGGTTGCCCACTATGGTCCATTCCTTTCCTATCTATCTGATATTCCAACACAATGGACTGAATGAATAGGAGTTATCTCCTAAGCGTTGGTCACAAACAAAAACAAAAAAAAAAAAGAGTTCCGGTAGCCTAGAGCATACTACCAAAGAAGATTGTGAATATAATACGTAGAAGCTATGGCGGCAGAGTTTCTAGAGTTTTACACGAAGAACGTTTAAAGGAATAATTTCCCTGTTTGTTGGTAGTAAAACAAAGCTGTTGTGCCCTTTTCAAGATTTTGTTTCATTGATACGCTACCCAGAGGTACCAACTGTGGCTTCAACCAGCAACTACCTGCATTAGCATACTCTAACGTGGTCATCGGCGTCTTACCGATATGGCCATTTACATTTTGCATACATGATTACGGTGTACTTTCTCTCACCAATTTTCCATTACATCATACTGGCCGTACAATATTGTGTTGAAGACTACTTTTACATTTCATAAGGGAAAGGAAATATTTAGTAAAATTATCGAACTGAGAGATATTTGATAGGATATATTCTCTTCTCGCCGTAGTCTAGTAGGTAGACTACGGCTTATTAGACGTAAGTTCAAACCTCAGGTCAGACACCTCCAATGAAATGTAATATGAAAAAATATTTCTTCGGCGTCTTCCTTTCAGTAGATTTCTGGCAAAACTCTGAGGGTAAATAAAATTGCCATGAAAAGTTTCTCAAAAATCAAAAATTTCAAACAGTAGGCTCTGCCACTTAAGTTTAAAATTAATACACATAAGTGGCGTAAAAAGCTAGGTCGTGATCCTGACTGATGGGTTGTCAACGTCTTACTGAAATGCCCTTCTACATTTAACATACATGATTACCGTCTACTTTCTCTCACCATTTTCCTTCGTAATTTATCATCACGATTACTTTATAGCCGCCCTAGTCTAATAGGTAGTGTGTTAAATTATCAGATGAGCGTCCGTGGATCAACTACCGTCTAATTTCTTCGGCGGCTTTGAAAGGTTTTCAAAAGTCTTTCGTTTGGAGTCCACTTTAACGTGTAGGTCCGGGATAAAATTAACACACACAAGTTGGTGGTGTGAAAGGCTAGTTTATAATCCTGATTAAAGGGTTGTCACGACTAATAAAGTAAGTAATCTACGAACTTGCTAATCTGTTGGAGCACTTAAGTAATTATATTATTTACTCAAAATTTGATGTTTCAATTCGAACCATCTATAGACCTCTGCCGTCCAACCAAACCATCGCTTCTATTTTAAAGTTAATCATACCTTGTTTAAGAGAGCGAGCACTGTCTGTATTTAATCTCACATTTAAACTACTGTAACAGAAATATTTTGTTGGTCGCCTTCTTAACTGCTTAACAATGCAAATTTCTTAACATTTGCAATACAAAGCAACAAGTTTTCGACCTTTGGTAACATGTGCGTGTGTGTGTGTGTGCATTGGCTTAAGGGATTATCCTATTTTAATTGCTTCGATTTATGTTGCATCCAAACCTTAATTGGATTGTTTTACGTTTGCTTCTGACTTTATTACCGAAAAAGAAAAGCAAAAATATGAAAGACCATAAAAAGGGAATTTAAGTCCTTGGTTTTATTTCCCTAATTTCCTTATCCAAAATTTAATCCCGTTTTTATGGAAATCAGTAAAACAACCTGTTGCTTCCTTGTATTAAAGCTTTTAATAATGCGATAAACGAAAAGCAAATTCTCTATAAACCAGTAAAGCTTGCAGCTGAGACACAAACCTTATTTTAGGGGTTAAAAAGCATTAAAAAGAAATGGAATGAAAGACAAAAAGGAAAACGTTAAATTTAATTTATTTTTTTTTGTTGATTGTAACACTGGTTTTAGCAAATTCTAGGCCTAGTAAAGGTCTTTGATTATGTTGTGTTTATGTTGTCGTATATGAGAATTATGGCTGGCAGGGCGGGTGATGATATAAACTGTTATTTAAAGTCCTTTTTTTCAATTTCTCTTTTTTTGACATTTCATAGTTGTATTCGGCAAAAGCTCTTTCTTTAGCTGTAAATTTTGACAATCTCAATTGTACATAAATTTGTGTGTGTGTGTGTGTGTGTGTGTGTGTGTGCGTTAAAGGGAATAACGAGAATAAAAGCAGAGCACAAACAAAGAAAAGAAGAAAAAGAAAAAAAGAAAAAACAACTTCAATTTGAGCACATTTACCCATTCACAGAGAAAATTTGTGTACGTGTGAATGAAGAGGGGGTTGTTTTTTTTACCACCTCATGCGAAACGACTATAGACCTTTGAAACATTTGAAATAAAGACAACCATAGACTAGCCAAATGCAGGCCATTAATATATTTCTCTTGTTTACTCTTGTCTAGCCCCGCTTTATTTCGACCTGGCGGTAGTCTACAGATGTTTCTTTTCATTTTGACATTTCTTTGGCTGGAACGTTGTTCCAAAACATTTGGGGCAGTCAAAAGAAGAGAACATTTTTAACTTGTATGTGTTGGTATTTCGAAAAGCTGTAAAATACATTGCGACCAAGTTTAAGCGTAAGGTTCGTTGAATTTTTTCCCCAAATGGTTAGACTTAAAACGATAGAAGCTCTGTGAAAAATTGAAAATTTATTGGTAAAAACCTTAGAAAATTTAATAAAACTAAGAAAATATTGAAGTTTATCGCATAATTAACGAAGTTTAATAAGAATTATGTGAATGCAAATGAATTTCGTGGCTTAAAAGTGTTTAAGAAAAAAAGTGTTTTATACAGAAAACGTAACAGCGTGTGATGTGAAAAGAATTGAAGACAAGAATTTCAGGTTTTTTTTTCATGCTACTGCTATGCTTACGGAAAATTCAATACACATGTATGCAGGTTTTTGGGTCAGGGGGCTGGTGCTGTTACAAGTGAATCTATGAAAAGTGTAGAACAGCGGGTGTGCGCGGTCTTAACTGAGGTTGAGGCAAAATCCTTATACCTACATGAAATTCTCAACAAAAAAAAAAAGAGAAAAAAATCTAAAAAAAATATTATAAAGTGGAGCAAAAGTGATAATTCGTCGCGTTGTTAAACAAAATTTCTAAATAAATTGAAATAAATTAGCTTAGCTAAGTAAATAGAAAAGATATATTAACTTAAATACCTGGAATTAATAAGAAAATTAAGGTTAAAACCCTTTAAAAAAAATAGCTGGTGGAAAAGAAAAGTCTTATAAGTCTTAAATACTTTAACCTAATTTTAGGGGAAAGCAATTTTTCATTGCGTTTCTCTCTCATAGCAAAGAAACTAAAAAGTTTTCTAAAATAAGTGCATAAAATTTTAACTAACAAATAATAAAACAATAAAAAAAAGAAAATAAATAAATATTCAAAAATAAAAAATACAGCCTAAAAATAAAGAAAAAAAAAGAAAATGAAAAAAATGCCTTCTTTTACATATAAACGACATATCGTCGCCGTAACCAACACAATCGTGGTCGTTTGGTTAAAAACGAACACAAGAAACGGAAAAATTCGGTCAAATTTTCCTTGAACATAATCATGCGTGTATATAATGATTGTGTAGCCATGTTTTTACTATTTCTGCATAAAATTTTCTAAGTGTATTGAAAAGTGTATAGGATGCGTGTATGTTTGTGTGTGTTTGCGTGTGCGTTTTTAAAAATAATTGTGTCAAAAACCAAAAAATAAACAATAAACATGCAAAATAATATCTATACAGCTTAAGCATGATCCTAACATTACTGGAATTATTTGTATTGAATTGAAACAAATTAAATAATACGTGTAACGAAGTATTTAAAAAAAAAACGGTTCCTTGTTAGTCCTTTTTCAAAACCCATCTAGTTTTCGTCACCTAATTTTTACTTTCTGTTCTCTCTTTTCGCATTCTATGTTTTCCCTGTTTGCTTATCACCCATTGATGTGAAATGAAATGCGTGCCAGAAAGAAACACTTGATTAGTGCATTCCTTTATCGTATTAAGTACACACATATAGTGTATTCGTTAGCGGTGTTTTTGCAGTTTTATCAATTACAAGAAGGAAAGCAAAAAAAAAAGCGAAAATAACAAAAGTTTCGTATTCTCAGCTCTTTTATAATCTCCGCTCTTTGTTTCTATTTTTATCTTCAGTTGTTGTTGTTTTTTTATTATTATTTCATTTTATTACTTTTTTGAATTGTTTTTTATGCTTAAATCTCTTCTCTCTCACAGAAATTTACCATGTGGTGTGTATAAAAATAATAACAACTGGAACGAATAAAACGTACACACACACACACCTACACTCTTAAGGCACCACAAAGTTTCGTTAAATTTTTGCTTGCTTTTGTATTACAAATACTATTACTCTCACTCATATACAAAACCAGGCTAAACAGAAAAGGATAACATAACAAAATAAAGAAAGCAATGCAAAGGAAAGAAAAACAAAACCAGCCTTTTATTGTTGTTGTTGTTTTCGTATTTTACTTTTGTTCGTATTTCCTTACTTTAAACTTCTGTACGTAATAATGTTGTTGTTTTTGTTATAACTTGACAGGTCGTTGTATCCCCAACACAGCTGATTTTAATTGTTTGAACTCACTTACCCACACAAATGTATATTCACACAAACCCATGAGCATTTATACTCATTGAAAATGAACCGTAAAATTAAGAAAAACGAAAATAGGACAAAACGGATTTTCTATTTTTTTTCATTCTGCCTGCCTGTTTTCTTTTTTTTTCTTTGTCTAGTAAAATTCTATTTTTGAACAACTATAATGCCTATTACAGTTGTTGTTGGTTTTTCCCTAAGAAGATATACATTGAATAGAAAATTTTTATTTATTTTTAAAATATATGGTTTTTATGATTTTTAAGATTTTGCTTTCATTTAATGAAATGAGCAGAATACAAAAAAATAACAGGATATTTATATACATACACTGAATCAATTAAGTCACTGTGTAATACTCGTTCTAGCTCCGTAAGCTATATTTGCCAGATATCTTTTAATTTATGTTAAAGAAACAGTTATAACGGGTGATTTTTTAGCTATTATCTTTTTGGCAACACTGGTTTAAACAGCTCACGCACGTTTCGTGTTTTGTTTCACTGTCAAACATCTTCAGTTTGGTCTATAATTTAACCATGAATCGTCTTACAAAAGAACAACGCTTGAAAATCATTTAATGTTATTATCAAAATGCGTGCTCTGTTAAGAAAGTTCATCGCGCGCTTCTTCCATTTTATGGTCAGTTTAATCGACCCACTGAAGCGGCTATTCGTGCTGTTGTGACTAAATTTCGCACCAAATTTACATTGTTGGACATTAAACCGCCAACACGCTTACGTAGAGTGCGAACTGAAGAAAATATCACAGCTGTATCGGCTGTATCGAATCGTAACGTAACTGTGAATGGTGAGCGCTACCGTGGGATGATATCCAACTTTTTTTTGCCCAAAATGGTAGAGCTTGACTTGCATGACATGTGGTTTCAATAAGAAGGTGCGACATGCCACACAGCACGCGTAACAATGGACTTATTGAGAGGCGAGTTCGGTGAACATTTTATTTCACGTTCGGGACCGGTCAATTGGCCGCCTAGATCGTGCGATTTAACGCCTTTAGACTATGCTATGGGGCTATGTTAAAGCCCGCTTCAATTGACGCATTGGAAGACAACATTGAAGTATTTATTCGTGAGATACCGGCCGAAATGTTGGAAAGAGTATGCCAAAATTGGACTAAGCGGATGGACCATTTGAGGCGCAGCGGCGGTTAACATTTGCATGAAATAATCTTTAAACATTAAATTATATGGACCGTACTATCGATTCAAATAAAGATTTCATGCATTTTTCTGAATTTTATGTGTTTTTTTTTTTTGAAAAATTTTCCTATAGCTCTTAAAAAATCACCCTATACATTTGAAAATAGCATTAAATAAATGTAACGGTTTTCGTTAGAAACATAAAAACATGAATTCAATTTTTCTACAGTACAAAAGGTCCCGTATTGGCCATTATTTTTAGCTTAAAGATCACAATAGTAGCTCTAATACGCGGTAGTTTCTCCTTTTTATAATTATCTTTTCAAGAAATAGATAAAAGAGATCAACGTCTGCAATTGTTACTTAATTACGACTTTAAGTGGGTCTCTATTAGTATTTCAAGCGCCCAATTCAATTAAGATCGGACAACTTATTTTTTAGTTGCAGGGTGCTCCTGAAATGTAGCCTCTAGCAAGAAACACATTAATACATTGGCATCTAACTCTCTAAATAGTCGTCGTAGTCTAGTAGGTAGTGTGTTGACTTATTAGACGTGGGACCACGGTTCAAACCACAGGTCAGACAGACATCTCTAGCAAACCGAAATATAAAAAACACATTTCTTCGGCGACTTCTTCTCAGCTGATTTCTAGTAAAAAGTAAATAAAATTGTTATGAAAAAGTTGCTTAAAAATCTGACGGGGTGGACTTTTAACTGGACGTCCCGCCACCCATGTATAAAATAACACAAACAACATTAGTTGTGTGAAAAGCTACGTCGTAATCCTAACTGAAGGGTTATAATAACCTATTATGTATTTATGTACATATGTATCTAATGCTTTTCATGCAATTATAAAGTTTTTACAATGATTCTTCCGCTGGCTTTGCCTTGTTCCAAGTGCTCTGTTGATGTCCAACCACTACTTGTTGACTTCAGATAGCCCAAAACATTCATGTTTAGAGACAACAATGTAATAGTTTTTGCAATGTTCCCAGTATTTTTGCGTATATTTGACCTTTTCTTATCTATAATCCTCTACCTAGTAGTGTGACCATACGATCCGTTGTAGTCCACACGAACTTTATTTGGTTTCTCTATAATTTCTCCTCCAAGCCTATTGCCCTAACAAATTTCAGGATGCTGATAGGTGTCAACAATAGTAATTCCCTGCCTAACACTTGTTATGTATCCAGATTTTTCATCCTCGGATGTGTTAACGTTCCAAAATGTGTTCCGATTATTCATTATCATTGTCACTTGATTTTTTCATCATTTTTTCTCGCATACTGCTAGCATTGAAGATACGATATTTTTATTTATCGTTTTTTTCTTCAAAAATTTTCATCAAACTTTTTCATGACCATTGATTACTCTTAGGGATTTAGCAAAAGATGGCTGAAAAGGGAACATGAAAGAAAATATGGTTTGTTAAAATTTCTTTTTTTCAAATTCAAAATTTCTGTTTAGTCAGAGCTGAGATTTGAATTTGATTCTCTTGTCTAAAAACAAACAGACTAATCACTACACTACGACGAATAGATTTTAGTCTAATACTGTATTATTTGCTGCTCTATTAGTCACTATTATTTCCGCTGGAACACTATAGCAATAATCGTATAACGTATATGTAACAATCTAATATTGAAATGATTCAAGAATATGTCACATCTTCTGATTTAATGCTGTGTTCTATTGATAGATATAAATCATTGTTATAATATGATATTTTTTGAATTCCTGTCACAAAATCAATACCAAAGACGCACTCAGAGTCGTATAGTCAATACGAATATACAAATATCCCACCTTCCACGGGTCTGAGTCTTATTGCAGCTGTTCATAGCTGCATGTTATGCTAATGGCGATGATCCCTTCGAACATGTGGTTCCCAATCTTAAATGGGTAGTTCCAATTCTCAAATACTTTCAAACTGATTTGATAATTTTTCTTCTGAAAAACCAATCGCCCCGTAGAAAAGAATCAACATTTTATGTTACTTTTAACACCCTATCTTAGGTCAATTGCTTTTTTGCAGCAATATACCGTTTTTATCGCCTTTGTGAGTGCAGATTTTATATCCAGTTTTTGGCGTTATCGGATAGAGTAAGACCACTGGCACACTGGTGTTATCCCTATCATCAATGGATGCTTATTGTGTAATTAAATTTCTATCTATTTAAGCTTAAAGCATTTATGGTTACATATTTTCTCTCTAATTTTGAACTTCTCAATTAACTTTTTACTATGAAAGATACAATCCAAAAATTTCGGTCTTCAGCTTTAGGCGTTTATCAGGCAATCAATAAGTCTTTTAAACTTTTGATGTACACACTCAGCTTTTTCTCAACACAACTAAAGCATTTGCATTCACTGTTTATGAGTGTCTGTCTCTGTAGGCATGCATACTCGTATGTATGTATGTATGTACATGTATGAGGTTGGGTTAATTTTTATTTTTTTTTTCTTCAGTGTGCTTGGTTGGAATATACTCATAAAATAAATTTAATTTTCACTTTTATTAGTTGTTTGTCTTGTTTGTGTGTCTGTGTGTAATTTGGCCTGAATCAACGATTAATAGAGAGACAATGTTTATATTTTATTTTGTTTATTTTCATTTTGTCTATTGTGCTGCTGTTGTTGTTGTTGTTTTATTGTTTTTATCATTTCATTCTTATTTGTTTATGATTTTTTATGTTTTGTTTACACACAGTCAGAATGTATTGCTTCGAACAAACACCCACTAACTCTATAAGGCACTCTCACATCTCTACATTCAATACAACACAACAATACAAAAGAGTATGTACAGTGTACACAATGAATTGATGTCTCATATGAGAAAATAGTCTCTTTTATTTTGAAGTTTTTATTTTGTTCTTGTATTTGTTTGTTTATCTTTATAGTTCAAGTGTTTATTATAAGAATAGATAGATGCATTGCTGTTATTGTTGTTGTAAGTGAGATCTAAAAATGTAATCATTCTCTGACTCAGTCATTCACTTATGTGTACATTGTTTGGCTCATGTTTAGGTGTTTGCATTACAAGAAGAAAAAACCCCACAAAAGCAAAAACAAACACACAAAAATCTTGATTAAATCAATACAATCGACCGAATTCATTGACCTGTGTGACGCATAGCAAACAAACAAAAAAAAAAAAAAAAAAAAAAATGATTTCGAAAACTTATAGTTTTTTTGTTCCACAACATAACAACATATTTTACAAAGAATAAAATCACTTCAGACTCCTGGCAGTCTTTAATTTTAGCCTTTTTTTCTAAGAATGAGGGTATTATTGTTTTGGCAAAGAGATTGAAATAGTTTTTCCTAGAAAATCGTTGCCTTTATTGAAAACTTTCTTAAAACCTACTTTGTAAGCAAATAACTACGACACTATTAAAGGGTTTCCATAAATTTTAAATTTTTTGCAATACTCGCTGTGTTCCTATGAACTCTGCTGTTGTCCTACATTTGATGACTTTAAAGATGAAAAATTCACAATGTTACTTACAAGTACATACATACATGTGCATGTCAACAGAGTATGTAGTTATATATGTATGTATTTATTTGTTGTGTTATCCTTCTTGGGTGATAATTTTTAATGCGGGTTTCCTTACATATCCTTAGTCCTTAAATATCAGTAAGAGAATTGCACTTCTTTTGTGGTTGCATATTTATTTGGCACACGTTAGTTGCAGTTTCAAGTGTTCTCCACAAAAAAAAACTATGCTAAGAACTAAAGATAACCAAGTAAAAAATAAAACAAGCAAAAATATATCAAAATGATGCCCCAATTGTTCAGCAGTAAATTAAATGATATGCCAACTAACCCATAATGCTTGCTTAGCAGTATCTGCAGTAGAACAATAAAATAAAAAAATGAAAAGATTGAAATCTCTTTACGCAAAAATCTGAAATTGAAATAGGCCCAATCATAAGTCATTTACTGTTTAGAAAAATAAACTAAGAACTTAATTAAATCACACATATGAATAATTTTTTTACAGATTTGAGTTAGGAATTGCAATCAGTAATCCTTTAAATAAATATTTAATGAAAATCTTTTGCGACAAGCATAGACTGACTTTAAAAAGAATTAATTTCAATGAATTAAATGTATAGGCTCCTTTAAGGCCAGTCAGAATTTTTATTTCCTTAAAAAATAGCATTTAAAGAGATAACTACATGCACTGATAGTGCACCTTTGCATTGTCCTGTAGCAAATGACGTTTTTTTTTTTTCAAATGCTTAGTAAGTTTTACACTATATTCGCCATTGATAGTGTTTCCTTTTAAAGGAAAAAAAAAAAAACGATCGCCGTGACTTTATTAGATGACAATACCCCCTAGATCTTTTTGGATTCCAATTACTCCCAAGAAACCCTCTCTTTTAGCTGCTGTTTGATCTGTAATGGTTTTCGTACACAATTACGAAAGAGTGCAAGATATGTCTATAATGCAGCCCCTTGAAAAGTCTAATCTCAGTGGCCAATTTACGTTTTCAAAACCAGAAATTTCTCTTTCTTAAGACTTCAAAAATGAAAATTAATCTTTCTTAAAACTTTTCAGTGTAGTTATTCACAACGTCTGGTTGAAAACACATACCGTATCCGGTTTTCTAGCTGATCCGGCTAAATTTTAAATTTTTCCAGGTGAAATTGCTGTTCTATAATCACATCTGGTTTCTACGAACCCCTTGAAAAAAGTTTGCTTGTGGACCACCGCAGCAACCACCTTGAGAGAAATGATCATCTAACATTGAACACC
The DNA here is from genome assembly GCA_927399465.1 of Sarcophaga caerulescens. Lineage (NCBI taxonomy): Eukaryota > Metazoa > Arthropoda > Insecta > Diptera > Sarcophagidae > Sarcophaga > Sarcophaga caerulescens. Next base: position 39,648,877 of record OV656873.1, on the reverse strand, counting down.
AGTTGGCCTAGAACCCAGTCAGTATAACTACGGAGTTATGAATGATAAGTCGGCTCTAATTGTTTCGTAATTTCTGCATTATATAGATAGAGGTAAAATAAACTTAACGCCTTACAATTGGCAAATTTACTAAACATTCTATAATAGAAGCAGTACTGTTCAATACTGAGAATATTTGTAAGGTTTCCTGGTTGATGCTCAATGGGGCCATATTTGTTTCACCACTTTAGTAGTAAACTTTAACTGGTTCTAAGCTTTTTTTTTACTTTTCAGATAACAGCTTGAGACTACTATGCATAAATAAATTATTTATTATGAAAAATGAAAATAAATTAAATTTCATTTTCTTTTGCAGTCAATTCTCTTTTTATTTCGAAAGTAATTAATTGGCGTGAAAGTCGCCGTAGTCTAGTAGATAGTGTGTTTTGGCTTATTAGACGTAAGGCCGTAGTTCAAACCCCAGGTCAGACATCTAGAACAAAATGAAATAAGAAAAAATATTTCTTCGGAGACTTCCTCTCAGTAGATTTCTGACAAAAACTTTGAGAGTAAATGAGATTGCCATGAAAAGTTTCTCAAAAATTTGTCATTCGGAGTCGACTTTAAACTGTAGGTCCCGCCACTCATGTACAAAATTAACACACACAACGTGGGTGGTGTGAGCAGCTAGGTCGTAATTCTGACTGAAAGGTTGTAATCGCCAATTATGTACATATGTATGTGAGTGTTATTTAATATTAATATTGAATATGCAGAAGTCCTTTTCAGTTCTCCTAAACTGCGTGAATTCTTTATTTTTTGAATTCTGTTATTGATGTCATGCGGAAACCAAGTCTTCAAAAGATTTTTTCGATATTTATGCCAAATATTTTTGTAGTACTGGAATTTAATATCAATTCCGCCCTAGATGACGTTAACATAACGTACGTTAACGCATGTAGCAGTTTATTTACAATGGTTGGCAGTCTTTCGAAATATAAAAGATTAATATTGTCGAGTTTGGTTCTAATTATGATAGGCTTATTAATGAAATGCAACACACTTTTAATCTCTTTGGGTTTTAGCTTATAATTCAAGAAGAAATAAAAATTCATCAACAGTTTTCAAAATATATTTTACAATAAACATCCAGAAACACCTTCATCATCTTCTAAAGGAATTAGGAATCCTAGGAATTACTTATTTTTACTAATTTATCGAGATTTATACAAAAACTGGTTAATAATATAAGGTGATCGACGACACCCATTACTATCACATAAGATTTCTTTCTAAGCTTATAATATCAAGTTCAAATCCAACCCTATTCTAAGTATTACAGCTGATAGAACAAACGGAAACTATTACCGAAGAATAGTTTTGAAGGCTTCTTAACTTTCCCAATTTTCTAATTTCATTACAACTAAATATTATTTAAGGACTCTTGCCAAGTCTGATGTAAGAAAAACCACCCACACACACATGTGGATTGAAAGAAAAAAGAACAGTAAACACATACGTAAACAGCGGCTAGCGAATAACGGCCATTTGTATGTGGCGCAGAAAAAGAAGGCAATCATAAGCATTGATTTTGTAATCAATTTTTGCTTAAAGATGGTGTAGTTTGCACTATCTCAACATGGCCTATTGGGTACACATATTTCACTGTATGTATGACGTAGAGGAATGTGTTTAGTGGCAATGGTTGAAATAAAATTGAAACTTTAAAAAAAAAAATTTAATTTGTTGTTGTTGTTGGTATTTTGAAGCAACTTTCTCAGAATTACAAATATGACTATGACTGACTGGTTTTTGGTTATTTACACAGAATATATGTGGGCGATAATAGTGGATGATTTCGGTTGGTAGGATGACTAATAACGAACATTGATTTAAAAAAAAAAAAATAAAAGAAAAAAAAACATAAATTGAAGACAAGACAAAAAAACATTCGAAAAAAAAGTATAAGAATTTCAACTAAAACCAACAGACGTAGAATTTTGAATTGTGTAATTCAATAGACTTCCATATCATTGAATTTTATTTATGATTTTATAATTTTTAATGACCCATAAGTCCAAGTACAATGTCAAAATCATCTTTTTTTTTTTTAAATAGTCGTAGAAACAAACGAAACACATACCAAATCCAATAAGACACGATGTTGAAGAACTTGTAAAAACACCTTTACAAGTTTACAAACAATACTTTTCTTCTTCTGAACACAGTCTAAATAATTCAATTATTAATGCATAGGTACATATGGCACATACATACATATGGCACTACCTACAAGTGTACAAAGAAATAATAGTAAATCCATAAATATAATTCAATTTAAGACAATTGTAACAGACGTGAAAAAACACTTGTAATAACCTCAAGAGCCAACAAAAACGAAATGAAACGAAAACGAAACAAATAATAACACAAGTAAACTAAAGAAAATTTACATACGATTTGAAATGCATTTCAAACACGCAGGGAAATTGTTGTCCTCCCAATATAAACAACAATTTATATACGTGCAATAAGAAACAAATAAAGGCGGATATTTGAGAAAAACAAGCTCTACAAAAACAACAGCAAACAATGCTTATGATTTATTTAAGTATTTTTGGTGTATACGATGGTTGTTCCAAAATATAAAATTAATTTTTATTTTTCACAAAAACACCGCTGCCCATTCATTTGCCTTCTTTTTCAATTGAGTCTTTGTATCCTTATTTCTTGCCAATCCATACCCTCTGCTTATGAGTCTTTTCAGTGGATTACTGTTTGCAGATCAAAACTGAATTTGAATCAAGCAAACGCTGTATGATCACTATCCTGATGGAAATTCTTTAAAGTGCAAATGAAAATTTAAACAAGAGCTCTATGTTTGCTTCGGTCGATCATCAGTTTATGTCGGTCTATCATCATCCTTATGACCAGTAAGGACCTCCAATGACTTTATTCAATTGTTTCTGACGACAATGACGGTAGGCTTCCAGCCAAAGTGTGGGTAGGATTACACTTAGTGACGTAAGTTTCCCAATTAGGCCCGTTAATCAGTCCCATTTTATATTAGAAAGATAGTTTGGTTCGGGACTTTTTGACTCTACAATGTATTAAACAATGTCCGCAATTTTATATTATGTTATGCATGGAGTTCTCAGACGGTGTAATGCTAGTGCTAGAGATTACATTAAGTCAAACATCGTCTCCCTTTCCTTGTACAATTCGAAGTCGACGTGAATGTCTCCCTAGTACACACTGTTCGGTGGGGATTAAGACCGAGTATGTCTAGCTGTTCTGGCCTTATTAAATTACAATTTGGCCTGCTTAACCAATGCTTCTTCATTTTTTCGTGGAAGTGTTAGCTATGGAGTGTTAGTTCTTCTTAATTCCCACTCTTCTTGTAGTCTAAACGACCTCTAAGATCTTATAAAGGTTCATATAAAACTTGAGTTTAGTACTCGTTTTGAATTATACCTTCACAGTGCAGTATAATCGGAAAATCCGTAATCTGTAAGATCCCTATGGAATAGGCGACGTTCACGAACAAACTTAGGCGTTGATACGATGTTCACTGGTGATTTTATTTTATATTTTTATGTAGTCGGATCTGATATCTATATGCTCTGTTCATGGTTTCTGGAATTTTTCTACGGCTTACACAAAGGAGTGATTTGAAGATGTCAATAAAATAGATTTGTTTGTGCATCTATTCAAAGTTGCTCAAGGCTAAAACACTAGAAAAGGACTGATGGGCGAACAGCTCGTAGTCCAGTATATGGATATTTTTCATTTGGATTGCTCTGGTGCGAAGCAATTTTTTTCTTAGTCAAATACGGTCCAATTCCCACAATATTGCCGTAATAAGTAGGCATCATCATATTCGCTGAAGCAAATTTTTTTGCTTCTGATTCGTCTTGAAAAACCCACTGTTTTTACTGCTATTTGGCATATTGCACGTACATTGCTATTGAATAACGCCAAATACTTCTGCAAGGTTGTTTTGATTGTGATCAAAAGCCGCATTCATCTTTCGGTTTGATTGCTATGGCTTCAACAATCTTTCACAGTTAAATGTAAATTTTTTAAGAATGAGCGTTCAGAATGTTTATCAGTGAGCTTGTATTGCAATGCTTATAGCAAATTTGTTGCAGTACTTATCAAGCCTAGCCTTGGTTACTGTTCTTACACGAAATTCGTTTTTCTTAATTTTCTCCTCAAATCATTCGGAAGCGTGCTCTCAACGATTGTCAAACACAAACCGAATCACCGATGTCTATTGACAGAAGCAGCGTTCAGCTAATAGGCGAGAAATTCAAAACTTCACCGACTTATTAAGCCGCCCTTGCATTTTAAAGTAACTTGTAACTTGTTAATCAGTTTCTCTAACAGAAATGTATTCTTTTTTTTAATTTTCGTCAAAAAATAAGAGAAAAAATTGAAAAATTCTTTAATTTCACTACTGTCAACAATGCACACATACATACACTGTCATTTTGTATTTACACTTAAAATATGCTACAAAATTTTTATTTTGTTTTACTGAGCACTGTTCCGCTATGAAAAACCCTATGATATGTGTATATCATCCCTGTGCATATGTACATATGTATGTGTGTGTGAATATAAAAACATAAATTGAGTCAATGATTATAAATAACAAAATAAAAATGTAAGAAAACATAGAACAATAAACAATGAAAAACGAAATAAAAAACTGATATGGCCTGGAAAGCCATAAAAACACTGACTGAATGAAAAATCGAAAGGAAAAAAGAAGTTAACAACAACAATAAAAGAGGAAGAAAACAAAATATAAAATAATGGAGTTGAAAAACAAAACTTAACGAAACTTTTTTCCTTCCTTTCGTTTTTTCCCCCATTTTTCTTTTACTTTTTTTTGACACACGTGCTAAACATATACAAGTACACGCACACTATAGAGAACAAATTGTTTATGCATGAGTGGTACACGAATACACGAATGAGAGAGATATGCGTAAAAGCGAATAAAAGACAATAAAGAAAATAAGTAAACGAGAGCAAAGTAGTGGCAGAAGCTGAATGGAATGACAGCATTAAAAAGAAGATGAAAAAATGAAGAAAAACTAGAAATCACTGGGGTTTTCCGTTGACTTTGCAGCACCAACAATTTCATTTCGTTTACAAATAGAGAAATGTTTAAATCTAATTAGAAATTTACATGGAATTCACTCGTATTTAAAAAGATAAAAAAAAAAAATAAATATTCATGAACAAAATAGTGCCTTGAAAAATAAAAATGTTTAATTAAAAAAAGAGTAAAATTTTGTAAAAAACATACGTACATATTCATTTAATAGTTTAAAGTGCTATTTGAAAAATAAATAAAATTAAAAAAAAAACAAAAAATTTAAAACTTATATTTTATATAATAAAAATATTTAATTGATATATAACAGTGGTTGAAAAAAGTGTTCATACAAAGGAGCAAATAAATAATAAATTTTCAATTTATGTTTTAAAAATGTTTTAAATAAAAACAAATAAATAATTAAAAATTAAACTGAGTCTAACAACAAATAATAATCAGATAATAATTAAAAAATATAATAAAGTTCAGTCACTTAATTTAAAAATCTTAAACTAGTTGCGATTGATTCTTTAATCTTTATTTTTTTTTTTTTTGCATAACCTCAAACTGAAAAGAATTGAATTCAAATTAAACTTCTTTAAACAATTAATATCTACAATTCAAAAATAATTTTCCCGATAGTGTTGACAATTATCATGAGTCACATTGAAATAATATAGTCACAGTTACAGAGAAATTCTCCTCGCCATGGAGGATTTATTTTAAATTTTATTTTTAATGGATATAAAATAATAACTAATACAATTTATGATATACTGAGCATTGTCCTTATATATGTGGATCCCTGACCGAATTTACTACGATTGGTGTGACAAGCAACATTAAGTTAAAGAAAATCTCTTCCTTTCTCCTCCCATCTGAAGCTATTGCAAAAGCACTACCTAGTCGACGGGGTTGCCTTCCTAGCAGGTGGTATTCCATAGAATAAAGGTCGAGTATGTCTGTACTGTTTCGTCCTTATTGTATTAGGATTTGACCCAGTTATTGCTTAAAGCCAGGAAGCGTTAGTTGCTTCACAGCGTTGATGCTACATTCTCTGCTTCCTGTAGGAAAAATAAAATTAACACAAAAGACTATCGAAAATATGCCTTGTTACACAAGACTATTTTAAAAATTAAAGTTTCGATAGACCCTAATATTTTTTGAGGGTTCTATTTGTAAGCATTATCAGGAGAAAGGGTGGTGTATTTAATTTTGTTGTACTTTACCCAACTTATTGAATGTATTATGATATCTAAAATTTCTACCACCAAAAAGAAAGAAATGATAGCCCAAAGGGATGGATATTAACTTACCGGATGTCATATTTCTATTTCCCAGTATTTCCCAGTATTTATTGCCGTATTACCTTTTTGGCATTGTGCTTCAATACTGCTCCTAGTGATTTATTTACTGTTCACCAGTTATTAGATTTTTCTTCTTTGCGCTCGATCATTATATTTTCCTCTTTTTGTATCTCCAAGTCTCTATAGATGGTGTTAAGACATGTATCTTGAGTTCTTCTTCTCAATCCTGAAGGCTTGATTCTGTTTAGAGTCATGTAGTTAGTCTTTTCTCATTTCTTTCCCTGATTGATGCCATATTCATGCCACCTCGTACCTTGTCGTTTTTAATACAGTCCTTGCAACTTATTCTGGTAGCCAATCGAAACATTATCATTTTCTAGCAATTTCAACCATACTGTGCTTACTTTGTGTCATAGGACGCCGTCTATGTCACTGCCATAATATAGAACTGATCCGTTATGAGGAATTTTTTGGGGGATAGTACTTATTGCTCCAAATAATAGGTTCAATCATTTGTCCATGGTTCATGCCCTCGCTACTTCCAGTAATACTTATGTCGTCTGCATAAAGGAATATCAATGACATATTGTTCTGCATGTTTGATGTCAATTAATCCATCATAACGTTTGTGAAATAAGTGTAGTCTTGATGGATAATCTTCTGTGTTAGCCAACATGATGTGCGTGTTGCTATAAGGCATTAGTGATGTTCATAGTCTCTTTAAAGTTTATGTAGACTCGCGAATTTCTATTGCTCAACAATAAATGGGATTTTAAAAAATCAAAATATTTGCCTTTAAGTTCCTTTATTGTATGAACACTTTTGGCAATCACTGTAATGTATTTCTAACTAATAGAGAAGAATGTATATGTTGCAATAGTGATATATATGGTACATAACATAAAGAATACAAACAAAATTTAAATTTTTTGTTTAAAGGTTCGTTTTGGAAGCCAGAAGTTGAATATTGTGTGTAAAATATTACAAAAGAATTCATAAAAATTAAATAGTCTGGACACAGAGTTTGTAAAGCGAATGGGAAAAAAGCAATTAGTTTTGAAATAAGAAAAAATTAAAAACAAAAATATAACATAACCAGTGCAATAAGGACGAAATAAAGTCAAAGAAAAATCATGATCAGAGTTTTGCAAGCAGCCTTTAAAGTCTGAAAGAAACATAAGAAAGCAAATAAAAAAAAAACATAATAAAACCAATAAATTCATCACGTTCATGTGTAAATATCTGCAGAAAAACCATCATAAATTGTATTTAAAACCAGAAAAATACTCGTTAAATGTAAATATATACATACAAAAGCAAAACAGATCTCCAAAAGTACTACTACTTTAAACAACAAATTCATCAAAAGTAAAGAAAAATAAAAAACAATTACAAATAAAAAAAAAAAAAATAGGAAAAGAAATGAAAATAATTTTTAATAAATTTCAGTAATTTGAAGTCTAAAATAGAAATGGAAAATAAAAAAATTTAAAAATTTTAATAATTAATCTGTGATTTTTGTGATTTGTTTTAAAATTAATTATTTCTTCTTCTCCCTTTTCTTTCTGTTGTACCAAAAATAATAAAAAAACAAAAGAAATTCTGAAAAGATCATCTGTATATAAAAGAAATCAATCAGCCATAACATTGGATCATTAAAATAATAGAAAAAAAAAAATTATTAAAAAATTTATTATAAAATAATTAAAAAAAAAGTAAAGTTTAATACAAAAAAAATGTAAAACGCGTCCAATATCCTTCAAATGTGTTAAAGCGCTTTTAATAACGAAAAAAAAAAAGTAAAAATTTATATAAAAACATTTATACCAAACAACCAACAACAAACAAGTCGTTGTATTTATTCAATATCCTGTATATTTATAACCCCGTTCATCGTCAAAAATTCCAAATAAAACGTATTTTATTCCTTATAAATAAATTCACCCTCTTTCTCACACATATACTTTCACTTACACGCACACACTCTCCCTCTCTGTCAATCTCTCTCTTTCTTTCTCTCTATTTCCCACCATATAAAGTAAAACGTAAAACAGCAAACGTGTGTGTTTTTGTGAACGAGTGTGTGTATTTAACGAAATAACGAAAAAGGAGCAGGCAGTAAACGAAAGTGAATAAACGAATTGAGTGGAAAAAGCTTTGGCTACAGAGTGAGTGTTTCGCATTCGTAGTCGTATTGTTCTTGTTGTTTTCGCTTAAAAGGTCTCCAACAAAATTTAAAAAAAAATTAAATTTTATTTGTAAAACAACAACAATAAAGGAATTAAACCGAAAAGTAACAACATCAATAAAAATAAACAAATAAATCAACGACAACTGAATATAGCAAAAAAAAAAAAAAAACGACAACAACATCAGCAACAGCAACAACAACAACAAACATTATAAATATTAAATAAATTAATAGTTTGACATCATTGATTGCATGCCATGTGTATGACGTGTCAATCTACACAAATGTGTGTTGCCGTACATCTGGTGTAACACAATTATGGCCGAGCGGTCGTCCTATAATTATCAGAAATTGGATATATTGACGGTATGTTTGTGTGTTTTTTTCTTATTAGCAGTGTTAAGTGATTATTTATTTAAAGTCGTTATCGAATTTATGTTCTATTTAAACCTAATCGATTACATCAGTTCATTTAATAATGATTGTATCAAGATTTATCGAAGTTATTGACAGATTTATTAATGTGCACCTTAAAATCGAGAAACTGGAAATTTGATTTCTAGATTGTGGTTTGCCTTTAAAAGTGTTTTTTGGGGTAAAACTGAAAGCCAAGAACGTTAAATCTTCTTAATTTATGTATATTCAACGCCAATGTCAGCTTAACCTTTCTTGATTCATAAATTACGGTTTCAATAATGAACACAAATCAATCAGAGGAAATGGTCAGGGGCAAACCATATTTTAAGAAGTATGCTGATGAATTTTCATATATTGCAGCTAAAGATAGAACTGTCCTTCACGCAAATTTGCAAATAGAGACCGAACCCCTTCCTTAAATTACATTATATTTTAGTGATATCAGTTGAGCTCTTTGAAATTTAATTTCCTCTGTCTTATGCTCAATTAAAAAGTAAAACGAATGAACTAAATAATCAAGGGATCCCCTAATCTTGTCTCCATTAGAGGGTATATTATCACCAACGAAGGAATGCTAGAAAAAGCTGAATCGACAAAGGCTGTCACTACTACATCCAAACAACTATCCTATACATCTATCATATGGGGATGATAATGACAATATTTTAAGCTGCTACTGTTTACTAATTCCAAAGCTAAGAAATATTAAAAAATTTTGAGGAAATACTTTTGCGACAGCCTCATTAAAAGAAATTAACATCAATGTGAGTAGTCTGGCACAGTTTCGTTTACAATTTCGTTTCCGCTTTACTGCAATTCTTCTTATTATGAGGCGATGTAATTCCTAACATTGTAGTGTCCTAGTAGTAGTAACCTTTAATAGAAAAAAGATTGAATTTGTTCCTATTTTTTGTTTTGTTTTGTTTGAATTTCTCTCAGTATTCAAGCAGTAACCGTAGTCTAGTAGGTAGGGTGTTGGCTTATTAGACGAGAGGCCTTAGCTCATCCCTTTCCTCTTTCGGCGACTTGCTTTCAGTATTCTTCTGGCAAAAACTTTGGATGTAAAGAAAATTGCCTCAAAAATCTGTAGTTCAGAGCCAACTCTATGCTATAAAAATTAACATACACAACATGGGTGGTGTGAGAAACTGGGTTGTAATCATTTTATTTATTTATTTATTTATTTATTTAAGTCAATGGACAAATTCCTTACTGACTAATAACAAAAATAGGTACGAATAAAATTTAATGCAATTACAAACAGTTTCTTCAAAAATATGTACAAGTAATTGTTACAATAAAAATATGAAAAGTTATGAATTAAGAAAAACAATAATATTTCGTTTTATAACGCAAGAATTTAAAGAAAAATCAACAAAGTCTGACAAATAATTAAATTGATGGCAAATTCTAGTCAACGGATCAGCAACAGCATAATTAGTTCTGCAGAATTGAATATAAATAAGATTATAACAGCGGAAATTACGACAAGGACTAAAGGGTTATGATGAACAATTAAATATTCAATCTTTATTCAAATAATTTTATAGGTTTTTTTATGTATGACTCGTAAGTAATGAAGGTCTGACGCAGCGAATAACATTATTCTATTGAGTGGTTCTTTTCCCTAGCATAGGTCTTTGCAATCCATATTAGCAGAACGGAATAGATGAGATGTTTTCTTCCTACTTACTTATATGACCTTATTGGACACTCGCCGCATATTTATAAGCGATTGTTGATTTCGTTTAAAAATGATTTAAATGCTCAGTTGTCATCTACGCACCATGATAAAATTGATCCTTCCATTGAAGTTTCGGGCGGTATCGAGTATTATTCTCACCGAAACTGTTCGAAGTATAACCATCGTTGGTCAGTAATGCTCACAAATCTTACTGATTTACAAAGTCAAAACATTTTTGTAAGCAAACTCCTTATCCCATCAATTGTTTGCCGATCTCAGCTATTGAAGAAGTAGGAGAATGAAATTTGAATATAAGACATCACTATCATTCCTCGTCAAACCATTAAAATTACGAATATTTTGTTTTAAAACTTTTTATACCAACCTAGATATGTAACAAAAACAAATTTTAATGATTCTAAATTGTTTTCAATTCATTTTGTTGTAGTATTCGTATAGAACATTGAAACATTTCAACAATCATGCAAAAAGAAGGCATTTTAATGAATTTCAACTACTCGTTGTGAAATAATTTACTGCAGTCACATGGCCGGTAAGATGAATAATTTTTTTTTGTTATATTTGTATTGCTGGTCCCCTTTTTGTTTGGTTTTGTTGCACACAAAAAGCTCTACTAGTGTTCACAATTTAAAAAAGGACAATTTAAACGGAGGCAAGAAAATAATAAAAATACGCACACGTTGTTTTTTTCTGTTTTTTTTTTTATTTTGTTTTGTATTGGTTTTTAATATCAAATGACAACATGTAACGTGCATTGAAGCAAGAGAAGAAAAAAATAGGAATGAAACTACATATACATGCATTTAGCACGTACATATACAAACAAACAATTCTTATGACGATATACAAAATGGTTTTATATCGCTCCTCATATTTATTTTTATATTTTATGTTTCATTTTTAAAGGGGAAACTTTCTTCTTAGCATTGTATCACTGTATTACACTTACACACTTACACATGTTCTACATGTGTATGGTACTTGCATACATACGCAACATGCAGTATTTATGGTTTCAATGTTGTTAATAAATGACTTTTATAAACAATAACAGCAACAACAACAACATCAATATTAAACTGATGTTGTACATAAATATGGCAGACATTTTTATATCTGTATAAGTATGAGAAATATGGCTATGTGTGTATACACAAACACATAAAATTCTGAGCAGCTTGGGAGAAAGGGTTAAAGAACAAGTGAACAAATAAACTTTTACGTGTTCTCTTAAACATACATAACGTGTCTCACACGTACATACATGCATACACATACAACGCATTAATGTGAAAGTGTGCCATGGTTCGAAAGCGAACCCCCTAAGTTAAGTTATGGTATTTTAACTTAAGTTTTCTTTTTTTTTTTGTTTTGTTTTGATAAATTGCAACAAAAACGGTAATATGGTCATCACAGTAAACGACAATATGTATGCACTGAAATTGTTCTAGGCGCTGGGTTTGTAGCTAAAGTAGACTAAAAACCTAGCTTCTTACACCATTTATGTTGTGTGTGTTAATTTTATACATGAGTAGCGGAACCTCCAGTTTAAAGTCGACTCCGAACGACAGATTTTTGAGTAACTTTTCAGGGCAATTTTATTTATATGAACCGTGGCCTCACGTCTAATAAGCCAATTTAATACCTACTAGTAGAAACACAATGTTTTAAAAGGGTTTAGCGAATCATCTAAGAAGTGAGTTTGTTATTTCAATTAAAGCTTCCTTCTGTAGATGCTAGTTCACCGCATATCATGTGGTGGCCCACTAAATTCCTTTGATTTAAAAAAGCAGATGATTGGTCTGGAGTGAGTTACTAAGTGCCATTGCCTGTGAACCATAATCTTCGTAAATATGTATTGAATGTAGTGATGCGTAGTGAACTTTTTCAGTAGGATCCTAAATTTTCTTAAGTAATTTAATTTTAAATTATTTTTTTCTTAAGAAATTTAAATTTAAATTATTTTGTTCGTTCTATTCCTCTTGCTCCACTGTCATGCTTAACAGCCGTTTAAAGTTGTGGTAGTTGATTCAACGTTTAATTGTTTATTTAGCTGTCCAAAGTTCGCTGGTATTGTTAGCAATGTGGTATTGGTCTATTGGGCTTCTCTCAACATACTTGACGCATTTATGGTATAGCAATCCCCGCTATAATCATGCAATTGGTCATGTCAGTGTTTGTGTGGCATAAAAATATGTGTTAGTAGTGACACAGTTTATTTATATGTATTGTTTTTACTTCGTTGGCCTTTTTTGTTAGCCGCTTTTTTCTTCTTTTCAACTCATACCACAATATTATCTTCTTGGCTGCGTTTTTTTTTTCTTTTTAATTGCATTTTTATATCAATCCGCGTGTCCTCATTCAGCTTCAGCTGAACTAAAGCCGAGTATGCAACTCCTAATGTAAATGTTATTTTTATTCATGTTAATATTGTTGTTATTGTTTCTGTTGTCACACTTATAGTCAATAAAATATTATCGTAAGAGAAACTTTATATTTTTAGCTGAACTATAATAGAAGAAAATCTGTCGATTTTAAAAATATTGTTGACATTTTCCTGGAGTATGAAACGGTATTCCGAACTTTGCCTGGTGATAATGGCCATCTTATTGAAACAATATCTGTGAAATTACTTACTTACTTACTTAATTGGCCATTAACAACCCGATTAACGGATTTCGGCCTGCCGCAACACATCCTTCCAGGCGCCTCTGCTTCTTGCGCGCCTACGCCAGTTGGTCACACCAATCGATAACAGGGCTTCCTCGATTTGGTCCTTCCAACGGATACAAGGTCGTCCTCTTCGCGTACTTGTTTTTCGTGGGCCTTTTGCAGGATTTGGCGCAGTGTGAAGATCTGGTCGATGGTGGATTTGCCAGGTCTGAAGCCGCACTGATAAGGTCCAATCAGTGTTTTGACGAGTGGCTTCAGTCGTTCACACAATACGCCTGTAAGAACCTTATATGCGATAGGGAGAAGGCTTATTTATACCCCTGTAGTTGGCGCATATTGTAGGGTCTCCCTTTTTCAGGACAGGACAGAGGACACTGAGGTTCCAATCGTTGGGCATACCTTCCTCTAGCCATATTTTGTAAATAAGCTGGTGCATGCGCCCTACCAACTCATTACACCCGGTCTTAAACAATTTAGCGGGGAGGCCATCAGGACATGCTGCTTTATTGTTTTTAAGGCGCATAATCGCGACTTTGACCTCTTCATGGCTAGGCGGCGGGATCTCCACGCCGTCATCATCGATCGGGTTCGGAACAACATCTCTAAAGGCGGTATTGGTGTCGTCATCGCCTTGTAGCAGAGTAGAGAAGTGTTTCCTCCACAACCTCAGCACCCCTTGTGGATCTGTTACCAAGTTACTGTTCTCGTCTTTGCAGGAAGACGCTCCGTGTTTATAACCCTCGGTTAGACGCTTAACCTTTTGATAGAATTTTCGAGCGTCATTCCTACATCTATTCATCTCGACTTCCACACGCTCACGCCTTTTTTTCTTGCGTCTAAAAAGGCGTCTCTCATACCTTCTCTTCTCTCTATAATTCTCGACAATGGCTCACGTAGCGGCTGACTGCAACGTTTTCTTGTATGCGGCGTTTATCACTGCAGCTGCCTCGCGTCGCCGTAGTCTAGTAGGTAGTGTGTTGGCTTATTAGACGTAAAGCCAGGGTTCGAGCCCCAGGCCAGACATCAAAACAAAATACAAAAAGTATTTCTTCGGCGATTTCCTCTCAGCAGATTTCTGGCAAAAACTCTGAGAGTAAATAAAATTGCCATGAAAAGTTTCTCAAAAAATCTGTCGTTCGGAGTCGACTTTAAACTGTAGGTCCCGCCACTTGTGTATAAAATTAACACACACAACATAAGTGGTGTGAAAAACTAGGTCAATAATTCTGACTGAAGGGTTGTAATGACCAATTATGTATGTATGCTTAGCGACACTCCTCATCGTACCATTGATTTCGTTGGGGTGGGCGCTCGAAACCAAGGACTGTTTCCGCAGTAGTGCGCAAGGAGTGAAATTAGCTTTCATTTTCATTCACCATGGACGACCATAGACAACGAAGTGTGTTCGCTAAATAGACCCTGGAGAGGTTGGATGGAGATATTAATTCCAAAATTTTTTAAAAAAATTATTTTCCTCGATGAGTCAAATTTCTTGATGGACAAACCGAATTGTCGAATTTGGAACAATGAAATCCACATGAGATCCAAAAGTCTGTTCTGTACGGCGTCATCAGTGCAAATTTCTTTGAGAATGAAATTATAGCTCGATGACTGCCAACTTCTTTTGGCTTGATTTGGTAGTGATTTGGCCACCAATATCGTGCAATTTGATCCTGTTAGACATTTTCATGTGGGGTTTTCTTAAATCGAAGTTGTATTCGAATAAGTACGATCTGTAAAAATCGCCGTAGCCTAGTAGGTAGTGTATTGACTTATTAGACCTTAGACAGCGATTCAAACCCCAGGTCAGACATCACAAACAATGAAACAAAATCTGAAAAAATGTTTCTTAGGCGACTAGCTTTCAACCAATTTCTGGCATAAACTCTGAGACTGAATAAAATTGTCATAAAAAGCTTTGCAAAAATCAGTCGTTCGGCCCCGCTACTTATGTATGTAAATATGTATAAAATTAACACACACAACATAAGTGGTGTAAAAAGCTAGATCGTAATTCTGACTGAATGGTTATAATGACCAATTATGTATGTTATGTATAGTGTTCCTCGAAGTCAACATAACCCATGCTATCGAACGATTCAACCTTGTTTATGCATCACAGTCATGGAAAATTTGACATTACGGATGTGCTCTACCTAGAAAAGTCATGGCGGTTAATCTTTCAAATGAATATAAAATTTCTGTGATGATCTCACATACACTTTGTCTCATTTAAATTTAAAGATACCCAGCACTTAATGGAATACATTATGGGTATATCTATATGAGAAATCTGGGTTATGGAGGAATTTTGCTTCTCTGTATGATTTTTGTAGTCCAACTGAATAGGTAGCGTATCAATCAACTTTTTCAACTGGATCGTAGAAGTACATCTTTTAAAGTATAATTTTCACATTTCATATTGGAAAGGCAAAACGATAAGTCTTGGTTTTCTTGCTATTGACCTTCCGTAGAGAACGTCGTGATTTAGTCCACTTTATTTGTAATATTCGCCTTAGGTTTGACGCAGAGTTCTCTCATTTGATTTATTTTTTCTTGACATCATACCCACTGCTATATGTATTAAACTATTAGACTGGCTTACAGTGAAATCTATGATTAACGAGACTATTTAATATGAACTTGTCAATTAAGTGTGAGACCATGGTACAAAATCCGCCATGTGTGCTCAAGTGAGTTTTGATTTTAGCAAAGCATTGAGGTTAATTGTTTTGCCTGATTGAAAACAAACACACAATTGGTTTTATCTTAAGAAAGGTTTCAATAATAATAAATTAATTTACAATGTATAGTTATTGCCTTCTTTTACTCAGTGTAAGTAAGACCCATTGTGCAAAATAAAAGATATGTCAATGTGACCATCATCAACAATAGGAGCCTGCATCATAATACATGAGCTTACAATCAAATTTCTATTGAAGTAAACAACAAAAAAGTTTACAATATCATGAAAATGAAGTGGAAGCGAAATATAAAAACAACGATTACCTCGCGAATGCAAACAAAAGCCGTTTAAAGTCGTTTAACTGGTAGGTCCACCATTTTTAAAGCGAAATCTACATACAGGATTTCCCAATAAGTAAGGGCAATAGCATATTTTCCATGCGTATGCTGTAACTTATGTACATATATTTCTTGGTTTTTTTCTGCATTTTGGAATTTTACAACGAAATAGAAATAAAAAAAGGAAACTAAAATTATATGTTTGTGCTTTTGAGAAAAACCGGGGTACATGTTAAGAATGAATAAACGAATGAAGGAAAGAAATGGAAAAAAAGAACGTCAACATATTTATTTATTACTGGGGTATGCCAATGCTGCTGCTGCTGTTACAATATCAGTTTGCATGAGCAGAGAGTGTGTATGTGTCATTCTTCGGTGACATGAAAACTCAAGGCAGAAAACATTGCCCTTAATGGTCAACAATTAAGAAGAAATGTAGAAAACAATAACAGCAATAACAGAAAGAAAGAAAAACGAAACACACACACAAAGAAAGAAAGCGAACAACTATTGCAACAGTAGAGTAGTATAAGGAAATGAGGTCACTCTTTCCGTATTTGACCGATATTTTTTCTATATTAAAAATACATAAAAGAAGAATAAGAAACATAAAATATGGTATATGTACATACATATGTACATACATACATATATAAACAAGATAAAATATGCATAAATGATAAAGGATAACAATTTCTTTTTTTTTTACAAACTGTCCCCATAAATTTGTTTCTTTGTTTATTGTAACACATACATATACTTACAAAGGTATGTACATTGTACATACATACATACTCCTACATTCATGCTCAATTTACCTTTAATTAATATTTATGTAGATAAACAAGGTGCTCCTCATCATTGAAAAGAGAGTGATTAAATAAATCATGAGCATAAAATCAAACGCACTCTGATATTTGGAAGTACAAAAATTGTTGTCTCTGTAATTGAGGCCAAATCTTATATGAAACGAAGCCGATTTATAATAGTTTAGAGACCTGAAGTAATTTTCAAAAAAATCTATTCTGTTTTGAGTCGGTATTACTTTTTAAAAAATATACTTGAAATGTTTAGATCAATGACTTCAAGACCCCAATATTAGCTGATGTATTTCTTACATACGTACATACATAATTTGTCATTACAACCCTTCTGTCAGGATTACGACCTAACTTCTCAGGCCAGGAATGGCGGGACCTACAGTTTAAAGCCGATTCCGAACTACAGATTTTTAAGAAGCTTGCTGACAAATATATTTTGAAATGTAATGCACGTGTACATTGGAAGAAGGGATATTTTTTTCTGTAAAGGCACTACTTTCCTTTATGGAAAACCTTGGCTCTACTCTCCAATTATTTTATAATTTTTATCGTCAATTTCTTTCCTCACGAGCATAAGGCCTATTTGGTTCATTCCACGATTTTACGCATGTATCGAAAATCGGTTAAAAATGTACTTTTAGGGAAAATGAATTTCATCCATGTAACACCCGACCGGTCCCAAGTAACGCCCGATCTTAAGGAAACCTGTTTTGAAATCCTGGATACCATAGCTATCCAGTCCACTATCCAGATTATTTCTCCCATAAATCCATTTTTTTCGGATTAGTTTCATATACACGAAGAATTTTTTTGGTCATTTGCAGAATGATAATTAGCTTCGTCGCGTATACCTCTGATCTCAAGTAACGCTCGACCGAAAGGACACCTGTTTCGGAATCCTTGATACTATGGATATATAGTGGACCATGTTAACATAGCGAATGTTTCATGTCTGATTTCTAAAATTCCTAAATTACACACATTCACATCCTACAATCAAATTTTCGAATGGGGTCATGTTGAATGGAGTAACTGAGTGTGATTCGTGTTTAAATGTTTTATAGCTACTCGAACAGATTGCACTTTGGACAAATAATTGGCATTGTTTTCGCAAATCGAATATTGATACGTAGTCCTTACCTTTCACACGGAATCGGTTAAACTGGGTAGTTAAGCATTTAGTAGCAGCGTATTTCGTACGGAACTTGCCGTGGACTAGCAGGTATTATGTTGGCTTATTAGACGTGAACCGTGGTTCAATCTCTAGTTCAGACATCTGGAACAAAAAAAGTTTTTCAAAAAATTGTCATTCTGAATCAACTGTAAACTGTTGGTCACGCCACTCGTGGATAAAATTAATACACTAATGGTGTGTGAAATTAGGTAGTAATCCTGACTAAAGGATGGTAATGAGCAATTTGCTTTCTTGAACGGACCGAACGATTATGCGAAAGTTTTGCAAAATTTCAACTTTTACGAATATATTGGTTTTGGATCTACTGCTTCTGGATTACAACGATTAATTCCCTTAAAGTGACTGTCAACTTGAAGTCTTCCTACTATGTCGGCTTAAGAAATTATACAATACGATTCTACGATCATATACATAGAACCGCTATCTTGAGGGTTTTACAATTGGGCGATATTATTTTAAAGTCTTTCATTGTTTCAATAAAACTCTTTATTTTCTTTTAATTGATGTAATAAATAAAAAACTTTCTTTTAAGACACTCAGTAAATATCCCTGATCATTAAAAGTAGTTTAACAGTGTCTAAAAATATTTCTTTTTGTTTATCACTTTTAAAATAATAGAATAAATTTTGATTTAGTAATTGTGGCCATTATGACGCAAACAGTAAAATTTATTGCAATCAATTTCAATTTGGGAAATAGAAAATTTATGAAATTTTTATATCTCCATCGTATACACAATAAAGTATCATTTTGTAATACATACTTGTATTTAAATTCTGTTTTTTTTTGTTTTGTTTAAAATTTCTGATACAATTTAATATTTATCAGAGTATCTATTGTATGTAGCATCATATATCCAATAGAAAATATGTCGATAAGCATCAATGTTCCAAATAGACAAATTTGAATACACGAGCATAAGTATTATTTATAAATGTGCATAGGATATTGTATGTAAACTGAATGAAAGTATGAATGGTTATATGAAGAATGACATCGTTATGAAAACAATAAAAATGTATACATTGACACAAATACTTTCACATGCCATCCATCCATCCATCCATCCATCCATGTATTGTATTATTATGTGGTTATTTGTATAAATATTTGGCATAATTTTTTTCATTTTTTATATTTTTTTTCTATACTTGTATTTGGTTTTTAAATAATAGAAAAAAAAACTGAAATAAAACAATGAAAGCTAAAGAAGAAGAAGAAAAATTACATCATTTGACAATAAATCATTGTTAATTGCACACTAGAGAAAAAGAATATGTTCAAAAATCCTTTTGTTTATCATTTTATGCCAAGTGTATGTGTATGGCTATGTATGGATAACGCCAATACACTTGCAATACATATTGTTACAGTGGGCGATAAAACTGAAATCGATCATATATTCAATGAAAAAATAAGGAAAAAAAATATTGATCGACGTTCTTAAAATAAGATTGCTTTGTAAACAAACTTCTGAAGTCTGTTATCAAATATTAAATATTGAATTAATTTTCGTTTTATTTTGCCATGCAAAAAATACAGACACATTAAAGTAAATGGTAATTTTTGAAGATCCTATTTTCGGATCGACAAATGTGTATCAAATTTTATGATGCAAATGAAAATAAATACTTCATTTGAATGATTTTTCTTTATAGTACTTTACACAACTAATCAACCTTTTCACAAAGCGAGGTTCTTTTTGTATGCCTTATGAACAGAACCGCATAAAGTTCAAACAACGCGTTATTCATTCTAATTAGGGATCTACCTCCTGAAAGCCTGAATCAGCAGTGACATTATCTTGTTCTGATAGACAATTATTTTAATTGAAGAACTTTATTTCATAAATAGAGAGAAACCACGTCTTTATAAAGGAGTTCTTACGAACAAAGTCTTTGCGATCAGATACCTAGGTTTTCCATACGAAATACATTAAATTGTATTGATATTAAAGAGTGTTACCTGGTAGTTATGTGATAGTTGCCAAACTTATTAACCTTAATTGGTCACCACAACTCTTCAGCCAAGAATACGACCTATATTCTCACAGCACCTATGTTTTGTATGTTAATTTTATCCATGAGTGGCGGGCCCTACAGTTTCAACTTGATATGGAACGACATATTTTTTTAAAAACTTTATTTCTCTTAGAGTTCTTGCCAGAAATCTGCTGAGATTGAGTCGCCGAAGAATTATTTTGTTTATACCACTAATAAGCCAACACAATAGGTACTAGACTACGTCTACTTTCCATAACTAATGCCAGAAAATATTTGCGTACTTGTTTTCCACAATTCATGATTTCCGACACATTATTGGTACACATTACTACAGCCTACAAATCGTAGATATACCCTTGGCATCATATTTCTTGCTGCACGTCACAGTGGCTTTTCTCTCTGAAGTAATTGCCAAGAGTATATTGCCAATGAGTGCACCTGTGAGAGAATTCATTTGTTTTTAATACTTATGAAGTGTATTATGTTAAATCTATGTTATGGGAGGAATATCTATATCTATAATATATTATTAGCTTTGAATCTGCTTATATTGAAAATATCAGAGAAAACATCTCCTCGAAAAGTACTCTGATGGAGCAATTCATGAACGAATTTTCTATGTTATGCATTTTCGTTCGGAGGTAAATAGTAGGGAGATAAAATGAAGTAAAGCGTCTCAAGCACTGTATTTACGTATTGAATTTTCATGCTCATAACGTTAAGAGCTTCCGATAATTATAGATGACATATTATGAATAGCTCCTTCTCGGATCCAAATCAATCTTAATATGTACCACAAAAACTTTATGCGACATTTTTCGGATATATATTAGTCACTCATATTAGACCTTTTAGACACAATCTTCAAAAATACTTGGTCTGCGGTAAAATGAATAAGAAAGAATATATTACTGTCATCTGGAAAATAGGGGTAAAAGAAATAAAGTTAAAATTCGAGAATAAATTATGGGTATTAAAGAGTTAAAAATATTGTTGCTTAAACAAAGCAACTCTCTTCTCTTATTATTTTCCTTGTTTCATTTTCTTTAAGTTCTTACCAGCTGATTATTTGTATACTCTTTCAGGTCCTAGAATAAAACCATTTATATAGTCGTGGCTTAGGAGCAATGCCATCTGTGAAAATGCGCTGACTGATCTTCCTATAATATTAGTCGCTTGATGTTGTCCTCTCTGGAGGAGTCAAGGGACTTTCTGTGTGAATTATTAGGAAGGAGGTAATTGAAATCTTTAATTTGAGGAGTAGGAAAACTATGATGAAGCTGTCTTTGCTTTGGGTGATGTAAATACTTATCAAAAAGGCTATTTTAAAAACAGTCTTTTCTAAAATTTTCAAGTTCTACTGACAGCATTTGATATGATTTCATAAGAAATTCTCCCTGTCAGTGCATCTAACTAATTAGGTTGTTGATCACTTATAAGAATCTGAATAAGAAATTTTAATTGTAGTATTTCTTTATTTAAAGAAAGAAGGAAAATGAATTGAAATAAAGCAATATAGTAATGAAATTCAAGACAATATAAATGCATTTATTATTGCATTTATTCTTTAATATTTTTTTTTTAATTTGGTTTATAAGTTTTATTACATACTGTAGTTGTATTTGTTCAATTAGACTATATTTGCGTGTGTACGTGAGAGTGTCTAAAATACATAAAATAACTGGAAAAAAAAGTGCTAAAATCCTCATGAATCAGTGGCATGTGCATAAAATATGCAATTTTACGCAAATAATAAATACCGCAACACTTCACATCTAACCGCTTGCTTTGCCCCTCTCTCGTACGCCTTTATTCATAATTGAATGGTTGAGGGATAAACATGTTATTCTGTTACTACAGATGATGATGATGATACAGCATCTCATATAGTCTATACGCTTGACGCTCTTCGGGATACAAATGTTTATGAGCCTAAAATTCCATGTAGTTAGTTAGGCTCACACATAAATACACACACATACCATATACATATATATACCCATATACATATATTCAGGCAATGACTGAATCATTCCAATGTTTGCCAAAGGAAGACAAACAATGGGTATCAAACATAGAGCATGACAAATTTAGGTTTATGGGGATACAATCGAGCTCTTTTCATCTTACATAGAAAGGCCATACAAATTATTAAATTTCCGGAAAAATCTTAAAGTGCCTTTATCAAGGATTCCTCTTAATTTTTTGCATGAATTTATTTTGTTTTGTTTTGATCCTCTATTATGAAAATAAATGAAATTAAGCCAAAAAAGAAAAAAAAATGAATTGAAACTAGGCAAAAAAGGATAAAATATGTCTTCTCTTTAATTTTTCTAACGATGTGACCAACTGAGTCACACACTTACTCATAAGCATACAAACACTTGTACAACTTTCGCTTCGTTTTCCGTTTGATTTTTACTGTGTTACTGATGCTGCGGCATAATAATCGTTTTGTATGAATTTATGCGTGTGCGTAAATTTTAATCTTAACATGTGTGCGTGTAAGTGTTTTAAGGAGATTTTTTTGCTCTAGTTTCAGTAGTATGATGTTTTTAGACATTCCGGCTCCTTATTTTTAACACACAGTCACACATACATATTCGTATTCTTTTTTATTCACTATTCTCCACTTTCTCCTTGAAAGTATTTATTTGTGTGAATGTGTGTGTGTAAAAGAGAGAGTCTGTAAGTGTTTTCAGTGAATTTTTTAACCTCTTTTAAATAAGAAAATTTCCTTTTTCGTATTTTTGTCAATGGCTTAGCGCCAGTATTACTCGACATTCTGACGCTTTTCGATTATAAATTTATTTTAGTATTAAAACATGTGCCATTTTTTCATACACAGTGTATGTGTGTGTGTGCTAACAGAGCAAGCAGTATGGGGTTATAAAAAGCAATTTTGGTTTATAACGCGGAGGCTGTTAGAAATATTTATAATTTTTTATCTTTAATTTGATAAAATAACCGCAGAAGATTGCTATTATTTATGATTAATAAACTGAGTTTATTTTTTTTGGATTCTTAGGAAATGTCAGACAATTCAAGACAACCTGTTGGGGAATTAAAATTTAAACATAAAATTCAAATAAAGGATAAATAATTAAACCATAAGGCCATGACTTTTTGAATGCAGAACATCTTTAAACTGTATGCACTTTGTCATGAAATAGGATTTATGGAGACCATCAAAATAGATTTTTTTGTACGATGATTTCATCATTGAAGTTAAACTATTTCCACTCGAAGTATTTTCTTTAATTAGCTAACAAGCTACTGTAATTCTCAACTTCATTCCTAGATTGATAGAGTTAAATTACTTGACTACAAACGTTTGAAATTAAGATTAAAAAAGCCACCTGAGCTCTGCCTGCCAACTGTTTTGTCGGACACGCTAATATCAACAACAGAGGAAGGTCGGGCAGCAGCATTTCTTGTAATAAGCTAGAAATCAATCGGAAAAGTTTCACTCCACAATACTTGTTCATAGGAAGGGTTAATTCTAGATAGCGATTTATTATTCCAGAACCTGCTATAGTAGACAAAACAATCGCTTTAGCTAGGTTAGCTAAGATGGCAGAACCTACATGAATAAAGAGGTTCTACTTAGGCCGATATTTGGGTCAACCATTATGTAACAAGGGAATCAAATTTTCCCTAGAGGAAACCAACCCAAGTCCAAAATAAATCCTACTATTGTTGCGATTTTTATATCAGATAGCTCGGTCAAGGATATCAGAAAGTGAGAGGTAAGAAACCTGTTGTTTTTTTTTTTCAACGACAAGAGCATGGCATTGACTCGTAATGTAAAAGACAGGCTCTAGCTCCTCCTCAGACTCACAGTTCCTGCAGAATTCATATGTCAGAATGCCAAGCCTTTCGACACCCACCTAAAGGACAGTGAGCCCTAAGAATATCTATTAGGCGTTGAATGGCCGCGCGATTTAAGGATAAAAGTGACTCGTGTCTTTTCTTATTCATATGTAGCCAGTAAAGTCTAGCAGAACTGCATGTACCTTCTTTCAGTCAACGAGATTGAACCTCCCTTTGTAATCAGTGGATAATATTCAATTTACCTGAGGCAATCGGAATACCTATGCCCTGTAATATGTTGGATATAGCGATGTACGTCTGGGCCCTGGTCAGCTCATAAGCAATGCATTTTTAAGCGATATGCCTATATCCGAAATATTTTTGAGAAATTCTTGGCCTTCATGGGCAAGCACGGACGTAAATATATGTACAATAGGGCCTTTATCGCAGCTTGGCTGTTCGAGTAAATCAAGAGGTTTCCTGGAAAAATCCTGCCACTCAACAGGCATTGCACCGCATTAATTACGCCGCTATGACCTCTGATTATCACACGGCAAAAATACCTGCTGAACTGAAAAAAAATTTGGAAATCAAACTAAAATGAGTAAACGGAAGTAAGAAGATTGGGAAGAAAAATAAAAACATTGTTTTGATTTTTTTATTGTGTACATAAAAAGGACAATAAAAAGAAGCCATTAAAAATTATGGTTTTCAAAATTGATTTTTTATAAACAAATCCTGAATCCTGGCACTGAAAAAACTTAAATAAAGCAACAAATGTTCAATGAAAATTTATCTTAAAATTACTCATCGAATGGTAAGCGAATTCAACAAATTTGTGTATAAATCTGAACCATTTTAGAAGGTTTTTTAATTTAAGTTTTTAATTTTAATTTTCATGTTTCTTGTTGTCCTGAAATAAATCGTTTAATACTCGTATTGTAACATACATAAATAGTAAATAATGGAAAAGTATGTTTGCTGTTCTTTCAAACTTAAATATTATGCCTGTGATATGTATTAACAAAAAGCTCAGTGTTTCATATGTATGCTTGAGCATGTCCAATTTATTGGATACGTATGTTTTTTCGGACTTTTAATCATGGATTGACGTCATCATAACAAATATAAAGAAACAAGTAAACGCCATGGCATAGAAATACATGAAAATATTACAGATAAAGCAAGGCAATATTTTTATAAGATATCGTATACATACGTATGTATTGTAATAGAAAATAAAGAAAAACGTTTTAATTCCCTCTTTAGGATAACATCCACTGAAAACTTGGTTATAAACACATACTCATACCGTTTCAATCAATCGTTAATTCATTTTCGCCAAAGATGGTATTTTTGATTTCGTATAATTTTTCACCTGCCCTTCTTGTTTATGTTTTCCAACGGCTTTATTTGAAATCAACACAATCACCTTTGAAAGTCTTACCAAATTCTTATTTGTTTTTATGAACAAAAATATAAAAAAAATATTGAATGTATACATGTGCTCATAAAAACACCAAAGGGAATATGGTTTTCGTTTTATTTCATTTCATTCATTCGTGTAAAACTGGACAATGTGTTTCCGTCTGTCTGTCTGTTTATTGTTTCAGTTGTAAACTTTATTTGATACAAATGAATAAATATATAATTAAAGTTTATTCTATGGAAACCTTCAACAATGAAAAAAAAGGGCCCACTTACCCAAATTCATTTTCAGTTTTTAGAACATGTCAAACCAAATGACTATAATTAATACAGACTATTCTGTTTATAACACTTTAACACACAATTTCCCTTTAATACCTGCAAATACAATGTATATTTCACGTTATCGTTATTTTAAAAGCCACAAAAATAATTCAATTTTTTTTTGTTTCATGTTATGTTTTTTATATTTCAATCTAAAGACGTTTAAGGACATTTCACAAAAATCTTTCAATCACTTACTAAATTTCCAAAATTTGCCAAATACATCCCTCTTCATAGGTTATACCTACAATGTCTCTTTCAAGTCAATTGTCCTGACAAACTTCAGTATGCTGCTCGGTGTCAACAAGGACAATTTCCTGTCTGGCTTCCAGTGTGCTTCTCAAATGTTTCTTCCTGGAATGCATTAATGCTTCACAGGCTCCAAGATTGTTCTCTAATAATTCATTCTCATCATCACAGAACCTATATGTTGTGTTCGATGCAATCACAAAATCGGTTTCAATGCTCAGGTTATTCCTGGATAGTGTGAATATTTTTTTCTTTATTTTTTTTTATATTACATTTTAACAAACGTTGATTGTCTCAAACGTGTCTATTCTGAGAAGAGTATTTGATTTTTTTTATCTTTCCCTTTCGTTAAATATCCCCTTCTCCACAGAAAGGTTCTTTCCTCATTAAGCTCATCTACCTGTCTGTTGCTATGAATTTCTAGGCCCTTAGTTTTACTACCAACTACTACCGATACTTTCCCAAAGAGTCTCACACTATTTTCGATTTAACCATATTAGAGCCTAGACATCGGATGGCGACCTGTGTGTCAGATAGTATAGTAAGTCACGTTCTTTAAATAATCCATCCAAGTTGAATTGAGCACATCTTTTAGAAAATACCCGCGTGTTTCCACTTGGGTTCAGAATATTTCATTTCGAAACCGTAAACTCCCGCTTCTGTCCCCAAATTTTTTCTTGACTCATCTGTAAACCATAAAGAGGTGCCACTTTTAAAAGAGTATGTAGCTCATGATTGTTTCGCTGTTAAGTATTTTCCAAAGAAATGTGTACAGAGTGTACTGGTTCTGTCCAGGGTCATTTAAGAAGAAAACTGTAAGCCATTCATTAAGTCACGAAATGCAATAGACTTATCTTGCATTATCCTAACCAAAGTATCCAAAGTTCTGGTGTTCACTAACATACGCAGCTGACATAAATTTAACGGAGCTTCCACCCGGTCAGATTTTCCGTGCCATTATCATATCGAAAACACCATAACTTATATGTTAAAGTTTTTAATAATGAATTCGAGTCCTACACAAGAAAACCCCACCGTTCTAACTTCGGTTTGTACAAACATTTCAGCGTAGTTGTCATACAATTATGATTGCGGAAATCCTTCTCAAAGCCAAGCCGTCAGTAAAAAGTGAAACTACTAAGTCATGTAGTTTTTTATGGCATTCACAACCTGCCAACGTAGTCGCTGTAGTCTTGTAGGTAGTGTATTGTCTTATTAGACGAGAGGCCACGGTTCAAACCCCAGGTCAAACATCTCGAACAAATCGAAATCTGAAAAAATATTTCTTCAGCGACTTCCGCTCCACAGATTTTTGGCAAAAACTCTGAGAGAAAATAAAATTGCCTCAAAAATAAAAAGTTTCTCAAAAATCTGTCATTCGGAGGTCCCGCCACTCATGTATAAAAATAAGTGGTGTGAGAAGTTGGTCATAATACTGTCTGAAGGGTTGTAATGACCAATTATGTACAACCTCCAAATGGCCGACCTCATATAGTGAGTTTTTTCTATAGTTTTGGGCGTGGAGACTTCAACTGCCATAGTCCGCTTTGAGGATTATGGAGAAAAGTCTATACGGACGGTTCTGAACTTAAGAATAATATAATATGAGTATATCTCTACTCCTTCCTGTCTACTTTAAAGTGTTTTAGGTCGAGTTAATGGCCATAAATCATGGAGCTGTTCCATGAACTCCAGCTATTAGAATTTCTAAGAATTTCTGGCTCTTCGCAGACTGCTCTCATTTGACTGACACTTTTTTGATAATCAAACAGAGCTATCGTTACTAAATATCGAATCGAATCGATAACTAACTTCCTTAAAATTTCAGGCTTATTTTCTGGTTGATTCCAAGAAAGTTATTCTTTAAATGCGAAGCCTCAATTTAGATTTTCAAGATCGATGAACCACGACTTTCCAGTTAGTATCTTCAGCATTATTTTTTGTGGTATCACAACACGGCCAACCACTTATCGTACCCTATCATATATTCGGTATCGTGTGTTTATCTATTATTTTTTAAGTAGTGAGTACTAAAGCCACGACTAACCATAAGCTGATGAACATACTACAGACTAGAACATTGAGACGTGAATAGTATATATCTGCGTATGTTCGATTGATACGCCATCCGTTGAGAGTGTTACATCGTTATCCATTATGCCAGAATTCCCAATGAAGACATTCTGAATAGTGCAATGAATAATGCATAGAGACTACTATTTTAATTTGGCATGTTCTAAGCCCATATTTTCTAGGCATATTTATAATGTTCTCCAAATAAATCTTATGAATATAACTTGTTACATACAAAACACATAAAATATGATAACAATTATTTATTATTTTGATTTTATTCAATTGCAGGTTGGCAGCGGCTCAGGAAGCGGCGCTAGCAGGGCATCAACAGGGCTCCACAAGCGGGGGGCACTCGGGTCGAAGGGGAGCCCATCGCTTAGCTGATAGAATGGGTGGCCCAAAGAAAGAGGAAACACCACCTGGTGGTGGTCCCACATCATTATTTATCCTCACCGAGGATAATCCAATTAGAAAATACACACGTTTCATAATAGAATGGCCGCCCTTCGAGTACACTGTGTTATTGACAATCATTGCCAACTGTGTTGTGTTGGCATTAGAAGAACATTTGCCTGAGTGTGATAAAACAGTATTGGCCCAAAAGCTGGTAAGTTTGTTTCTGTTTCTTTACTGCCAAAAAATAATTGCAAAATGTGAAACAGCTTAACACAATTACTTAAACCGGTGGTGCAGTTTTGGCAAAAGCTAACCGCATTAATATTTAATTTAAATACGAAGACTTTTTTTTTTTTTATATTGGAACTAATTGAATTGAATGTTTTTAATTTGTTTGTTTGTTTTTTTTTTGTGTTTATTTTAAATTTAGGAAAAAACGGAGACCTATTTTTTATGCATTTTCTGTGTAGAAGCATCGCTCAAGATCTTGGCCTTAGGTCTAGTTTTGCATAAACACTCCTACCTCAGGAATATTTGGAACATCATGGATTTCTTCGTAGTAGTAACGGGGTAAATATTTAACAAAAATTCTTTTATTTTCAATTATTCTTTCTTTTCACTTTTGATTTGTTTTGTTTTTGGGTTTTTTTTTTTTTGTTTTTCTATTCTCTTTCTTTTCAAACTCTTACGAATACGTTAAATGCTGACAAACTGTTGAATACATTTCAATTTGTCCCAATATGTGACAAGTAGAAATGCTTTCTTTTTACAATTGTCAACACTGGCTGATTGGTTTGAGTGTATACGGTTGTATTTGGTCTCTTTTGTTGTGTCTTTATTTATTCTTAAGTTTGTGTGCGTGTGTGTGTGTAAGATATGAGAGAGCCTTTTTGTGTGCTTGTATTTATATTCTCAGGTCTTCAACAAACTTTGTGTGTGTGTGAGAACGTTTCTGTTGTTTTTTTTAATTTCCGTTTTAATGACAACTTATTATAACGTCTTACTCTCACTCTCTTTAAGCGATTATCACTTTAAGTTTTACTCTACTATTGTTCGTTAATATTTTTGTTGTTTTGCAAATGTGCTGTGCTCTCATTTTTCTAATTTTGTCTTTCTCATTCTCTTACTGTCCTTAATTTTTTCCTTTCTTTTACTGAAACTGTCTTTTAACATTAATTTCACGGAATTTGTTTTTGTTTCTTTCCTTTTCGTTTTATTTGAATTTTGATTTTGTTTCCTTATTTTGATTTGATTTCTTTTTTTTTTTTGATTTCGGCTTCCAAAACAAAATTTATTTTGTTAACAAAACTCAATAAAAAAAACAAAAACAAACCAAAAACAAAAAAATAAAACTACCAAATCCCATTCACGGTTTTGCAACTTTACCTCGTGTGGTCGTTTGTTCACCCCCGTGCGTAAACAAATCGATAAATGAAAATGTTATCGATGGCATTTAGTGCCATGACAATCTTTGCCGAGGCCAATATAGATGTCGATCTGCGAATGTTAAGATCATTTCGTGTTTTAAGGCCGCTAAAACTTGTTTCAAGAATTCCAAGTAAGAATTTCCTTCAAATTATTCTCTTTTAAAAGATAATACAATTTAAACGTTTCATTTAGAATGAAACAATTCTTATTTAATTACGTAATAACATAACATAGAAGAGAATCTCTTAAATTATGCTAGACTTACTTACCATTATAGACTAATATATTATCAATAAAATTTTCGAGTAACCGCTAGGGTCTCATAACTACTAGACCATATTTCAACCAAAAAACGAAAAAATGCAGGCTGTAGATTTCAATTTAAAATAAAACATATAATGTGTGAAACTTAGTTATTTACATAATCTAGTGAAACATACTTTTAGGCTGGTCTCTTTCTCATTTGTCACAACATACTTAAAGGCAACTTAAAAATATGGTGGTACTAATGTATATGAAATCGATCACTTTCGAGTCAAAAGTTTTGATTTTTTATCAGCATTATTGACATTCTCAGTAACATCTTAAATAAAGTTTGATGTCTGAATGTCATACTTTCTTAGTTCACTATGTCGCCTTAAGGTATACAGCCTAAAGGTATGTTTTTCTTTACGCGTACGATCATATTTATTAAACAATGTTGTCCTTTCTAATATTTTTTAACGATTATTTCTTTTTAGAAAATTCAGCTAAAATAACAACTCTTCTCAAATAAATGTCAATTTAGTTTAAATGCTACACTGAACATTTATATTTTTAAATTTATAAATTTTTTAATTTCGTAGTTAATCATACAATTTTAATTATCAATATAAAAAAACGAAATTGAAACAGTTAATATAAAATCATGAATCATGTGCCTTTTAATCTTTTTAATTAACTGAATGCCTTCTGAGAATATTTTTCTAGAAATTTTTCTGCAGTTGTTTGGTTTCAAAATATTACAATGCCGACCTTCCAATGCCTATTATTTTTCTTCACTTACATATATATTGTAATTTATCATACAAATTAAGCATAAGTTTCGAATGTTTATTTTATTTATTCAATAGTGCATAGAAATGTTACTAAGTCCGCAACAATAATGCTTCAAAAGTAATAATTTTTCGAGGAAAAACCATCACTCGAACCCTGGCTAATTCAATCGTCGATACCAAATAGTATCCTGAATTTCGTTGTGGATGTATAAGTATAAAAGATTCCGAAAGTTCCGAATGCTCATTTGAAATAATTGAAAAAACTCGCGATATGTTGTCGGCATATAAGAGATTTTGGAAATCATAGGCATTTCGCATGGCTAAGTAGTTTAATTTAAATGCTCAATTGAATGAGGCATGTGCGGCATTTACTCACAATGAATCAGAAACTTAATGTTGTGACATCTTAGCGGGAGTGTTGTGCGCAGTTAAATTCCGATACGAAGGAGTTATTCGTTTATTTTATAAACATGAACGAAAAAGTCATCCATTAACCATCAAGAATTGGACTGCTGCCTGTGTTTCCAGACAAATAAAACTAAAAAAAGGCCAGGTTGATTGGCTCATTAAAGTCATGGAGCCAATTTTTCAAAATCCACACGGTAGAAGTGAATCTGTTTGCCTTAAGAAGGATATGAAAGGCAAAGCAATAATGTAAACGTGTGCACATTGCAAATATGCTTAAATTAGTCTATGAATTGCTTCGTCATCTGCCTTATTTTCTAGATTGACGATTTCTTGTTTCTAAACGTAGCTAAAATGGCTTACTGAAAAGAAATCATATTTCACCAAAGAACTCACAATAGGTACGTACATAGGTAAATTTACATAAAGAAGTTTGATGAATACACTTGGGTCACATAAGGCCCATTGTTACAGTTCCTCCATGTCATCTGTATTGTAAGCACCAAAGTGTCTTTTTCTCCTTCGACATAGTGCTGGCCATGTACCCACTAGATGAAGAGCAGTTTCCTCTGCTTCCTCATCTGTAAATCATGATCAGATCATGATCAGATGTTCTGTGCTGTTCTACCTGCCTGCGTATCCATGACTGTATTGTCAATTATTGGCTGGCAGGTCTTTAAAAGGATTCTTAAAGTTGAGAAGTCAGACTTTGGTTATTGGGCCAATTGACCAGTCTAATCGCTTTACAGTTGTCCTGACGACCAAGCGATATGGACATCAAATTTCTGTTATCTCAAACACCTACAAGGAACAATATTTTGATGATCAATTTCCATTAAAAAAAAAAAAATAAGAAAATTCAAGAAACATTGGAGTCAAGAAACACAGAGTGTATATTGATCAAAAGAGATTGCGTTGAAAAATAAAATGGTTTTTTAATCCAAAAACTTACCAGGCGATCTACGTTTTACGAATGAATAAATGAACGCATTATAATACTGAAGAATTCATCGCTTGTAATTCAAGCAGCTGACAGAATTTGGTCTTTTTCAATGCTTTCCCTTACAGCAATTGCTTTACAATCAGTTTTTAGAGTATATTCCGTCGCATAATCAAGTTCAACACAAAAATAAATGTCACACACATACTATTGTCTCCTTATATACATGGTCTACTTTTCCTATATGGAAAGGATGCTGTTTCGTATTTTGAAATAAACAAATTGTGAGTACTTGTAAATTAAAAAAACTGTTTCAAATTTGTCTTCATTACAAACAATTTTACATAAAAAAGCCGCGTTAAAAATTCGGATTTCGGTGGAAATGTAGAAGTGGTAGAATATAATTAGTAAGCAAATCAGAATCACTAGTAAATTTAACAATTTATTTAACAATTTATTTTATTTAGATAGAAATTGTATTAAATTTTTCATTTGTTTTCTTTAATAACAACATATTTCTTTTAAAGTTTACCATTAACAGCACACTTAACTTTATCTGCTTGGGTCTCTTATTAATTTCAAAAAAAAAAAAAACAAAAAATGTGTGGAATTATTTTTACTTTCATTCAATTTAAACTTTCATACTAATTTAAGCACTTGTTTTTGCTTTAAGTGTAAAGCTTCACGTTGTTTTGATTTTTTTTAGTGTAATAATTTAAACATTTTTTGTTACAATATTTAACGAATAGATGATGATGGTGTGTTTTAGCAAATTATAACAGCCAGTTGTAATGAAATTATTAAATAAAAAAATTTTGTATTTCTTTTAATTTCTTTTTTTTATTTAAAATAATAATAAAAAAATTAACAATAATTAAAAAAAAAAAAAAAATATTGCTAAAAAATACAAAATTAAACAAAAAAAAAAAACTCATATGAGCAGATTCATGACACAATTCCCACAATTAGGGCCCGAAGTAGATCTAAGAACTCTTAGGGCCATACGTGTGCTAAGGCCCTTAAAATTAGTCTCTGGAATTCCTAGTGAGTAGTTTAAATAGTAATTAAATAAAATATTATTTTTTAATTTCTTTAAACAATAGCTATTAATGTTTAGAGTAAATATTTTTTAAACATATTTTTTTAGTTGTAGAAAAAAATCTTAATTTTTTTTATATACAATACATACAAAACAATACAAGCATTTAAATAATATCTCTAACATTATGTATACATATTATTAAATTTTATTTAGATGCTTAGCTATTTATTTAATAAGCAAATAGTTTAAAATAATATGTAGTGTTTAAAAAAATAAAATTTCCATTTAAAGATAACAAATTACTAATATGTTCTCTTTTCTTTTTTTCATTTTTTTTATTTTCATTTGTCTACGTGCCATATGCATTTGAATTCTTTTCCTTTACAGGTTTACAAGTAGTTTTAAAGTCCATTATAAAAGCAATGGCACCGTTACTACAAATTGGTCTCTTGGTGTTGTTTGCGATCGTTATATTTGCCATCATTGGACTCGAGTTCTATTCGGGTGCTTTACATAAGACTTGTTATAGTTTAGAAGATCCAAGTATTTATCATTCCAATATTTTTAATAAATTTTTTTATTTGTTTAATAACTTACTTTATAGACTTTTTGTATATAAGAACGTATGTATGTAATAATATTAAAAATTTTCTTTTTTCAGATAAGCCTGTTAAAGAAGGTGAATCGGAAACGCCGTGTAATACGGATAATGCCACAGATAAGGCTGGTGGTTCATATGTATGTAATTATACGACGAGTATGTGTTTGGAAAAATGGGATGGACCAAATTCTGGCATAACTAGTTTTGACAATATCGGTTTTGCCATGTTGACTGTATTCCAATGTATCACTATGGAAGGCTGGACAGCAATACTGTATTGGGTAAATGCCAATTCATAGGCCTAAAAGACAAAACAAACACAACTTCTTCTTCTTCTAAACTCTATTAAAGTTCTTGCCATTTTAGAAAAGCTAAACAAATCAATCAAAATAATTTAAGCTTGTTTCCTGTGTAATCAAAAACTTCTAATTGTTATAAAAAAAAAAAATATACCTTAAAATCTCATTGCTGTTATTGATATTAAACCTATTAAGCTTGAAGGGAAATATTTTAAAGCTTCTCTCCAATAACAATTAAAAGCTATTTTAATAAACACACAATATTATTATAAAGCTAAGGCTTACATGCTACTTCTGAATATATTTGCTAAAAATCTACTTATAAAATATACCATAAACGTTCGAAAGAGATTTTCACAATACTTTCAGAAAAAATCTTCTTAAGGCTTGAAATGCTTTAGAAGATTTTCTTTCCTCTTTGCATTTGTATTAAAAACTCTTTTGATTGTCTGCTGAAAATTTCATTTCCTGTTCAAAACTTTTGATCTTAAATACGCATGTTGTTCAACCAACTTCTTAACTGTATTTTAAATCTTGTATTTTCAATGAATATCTTAAAAGAAAATGACAAAAAAAACAAATCTTTTAACTTTTTTTTCTGTATATTTGATGTATATTTTCACTATCTCTGTGTCTCTGTTATAAGAAAAGTGTGCTCTTTCTTGAATATCGTCTCAAAACAAAAACAAAAAAAAATATAAAAAAAAAATAATAATAATCAGCTGAGTTCCTTTTTGTATTATATTTCTTTAAAACTTCATCATACTTCTACTTCTTCGTACTCCTTATAAACATATATGTATGTATGTGTGTGTAATAATTTACCTAATACAGAATTGCCTATCGTTTATCGATAGCGCTCTAATTTTAATTGCTAAACCAAAAAAAAAAACAGAACAAAAACACAAAAAAATAAAAACGTTTTCTTTCATTTCATTTTCTAATCCATATTAATTAAATACTTTGAAACATCGTTTAAAAGTTCTTCTTGGTGCATTTTCAATTAAAAAAATGAATTTTAATCTGTAATTGTAACAATTCTAATCACATGTACAAATTAGTTGCTAACAAAATTATACTTAAGAACTGTAACGTCTTATACCTGAGGTTAATAGATTTTTAGTTTAAAAATCAATTCTTAAACTTAGCTATCGGAACACTACACACTAATGTATAAAAGTAAATCGATGCAATGGAGACTCTTATTGTTAATTACTTTAGCGGTTCTTGCGTTGTATAGGATTCCATTCTTTCCGCCAACGTCTGTCCAAATCCTAGGCTTTGATATCATTGTGTGATAAAAGTTCTGGCTGGCTTTACGTGTTTTCTGTACATGCCATTCTATAGTCAATTTCATTATTATATCATCAGATTCTATTAATTTACATACTTTGCAATAAGAAAATTTTAGAATTTTCGCAAACTATGCCAAAAATATTCGTAAATAGAGTTGGCATCCCGCTGACCGTTGCATTCTACAGCCGAACACAAGTGTACTGTTTGTTTACAAACATGTTAAAGTTGTTAATTTTTGTGTTTTTGGGGATGGATCTACTTGCATATCCATCCCCATATGATAGTTAAACCATAAAAAGCTTAGATACCTCAAACTGTTTGTGTTTGTGTTGATTGTTAGCACCGTAAGGATATTGTCGTAGAGGGAAAAGGTCGTTATATCTACTAAAATAAAATTCTGATGCCAATATGAAGGCTTGCCTTGCTTATTAGAACGTTCTTTTCTACAAGTGCCACATACAAAATTCAGATTTCGCTGCATTTTATAATGTCTATGAGCTACAAAACAGATGTATGTCCTCTGCATAATAAAGGTATTCTACGCTTATGTTAAATGCCCAAATTATTCCTGTTGATGTGAACAATTTGTGTTCTAATAGACAATCGATCACAACATTGAAGATAAGATTGCTCGTCTGACATTATCATTATGTAAGATATGGCATGATTGGCTTTATCTGAAGATAATTTTCTGAGCAATATACAATAAAATTTCTTGTTCGGAAGTGAAGTAACGCAACTTCTGCATGCATTTTAAATCCTCTTGAGTAGTTCTGATATTTCGCAAGGTTTTCATAACGTTAACTTGTATGACTTACATGTAATATGGCTGATACCTAACTCTATCTGATTCTTACAGATAGTAGTCGAATAGTGAATAATGTAATGTAACCTGTAAACTTCTGAATGTTTTCGGAAAAATGTCAATTAGTGAAATATCATATACGAAATACTTGTCAATAAGATACTTCAAAATGCGGAATATTTGTTTTAAATATTTTCGTAATAATGTGTTGTAGATTTTACGGTAGCATAATGCCAACTGGGAGCTAAGATTATTATCTCCTCTAATATAAAATATAGACCAACATCAGATGCTGTTTCTGAAAAAGCGGTGTATTCACTAGATGACATTCCACACAATAGGTGGTTTCCAAAGTTAATTTTGACGAAAGAATTAAAGATTTTCCCCTTACAAAGTACAGGCATTCCATCTGCTGCTGCATATAGACCATCAAGTGCATTTAATTATAAAACTTATGCTAAAAAAAACTTATGACAAAACAAACTTTTCATCGAAAATCATCAATAGCGGCGAGGCCTATTTCCATCTCTGTGCACACATGAATAAGTTGAATTATTACTTGTAGGGTACCAATCCCGCGACTAATGTCCAATGCCAATGACCATTCCCACCGATTAAGGAATGATTGTATGGCATCTACACTGAAGAAGTCAGCGTACTTTATTTGTTTTTAAAGACACTGACTGTCTCCTACCTCAATAGTATCAATCGATGAGACTTGAATGCATGTGGTGTCAAAGGTAGGAAACAATGATCTACAACCGAAATTCTGAACTGATTTGTAATGAATAAAATCATCTGATTGAATCATAATAAACTTCATTTGGAGGCATCTCCAAATCTCAGAAATTTTTCGACAAAGAGAATATCCACTTGAAACGTAATAACAAGCAAATTCATGTATTTACTCAGAAATATTGTGGGACACTCATACCCTGATTACATACATACATAATTGGTCATTACATCCCTACAGTCAGGATTACGACCTAGCTTTTCACACCACTTATGTTGTGTGCGTTAATTTTATATGTACATGAGTGGCGGTACCTACACTTTAAAGTCGACTCCGAACGACAGATTTTTGGAAGCTCTTCATGGCAATTTTTTATTTACTCTCAAAGTTTTTACCAGAAATCTGCTGAGAGGAAGTCGCCAAAGAAATATTTTCATATTTTCGTTTTGATGTCTGACCTGGGGTTTGAACTGTGGCCTTACGTCTAGTAAGTCGACACACTACCTACTAGACTACGGCGACTGATTGCATATTTTAAAACTCCAATACTGTCCTGTGAGGTAGTAAAGTCGTACGAAATTACCCCTCTTCCAGTTAAATGCTTTTTAATTGTTTATTTTATTTAAAAGTCTTATTTTATACGAATATCTTAAAAGAGCAAAATCT
Source organism: Sarcophaga caerulescens (assembly GCA_927399465.1). Taxonomy (NCBI): domain Eukaryota; kingdom Metazoa; phylum Arthropoda; class Insecta; order Diptera; family Sarcophagidae; genus Sarcophaga; species Sarcophaga caerulescens. Next base: position 39,610,911 of record OV656873.1, on the reverse strand, counting down.
GACGTAGGTTTATGTGAAAATTAATATGTGAAATTTTTTAATACAGAAAAAAACCATAATTATTGGAAATGTTGTGAAATTTATTTTCAAATTAACAAAATTCAAACGAAAACTGTGATTCATTTTTTGAAAAGTAAAATGCGCCATCAATTGAACTTTTCTCTATAAGTACATACAAAATAATATCTTTAAATAAATCGTATATTTGAATGTCTAAATGTGTAAGTAGTTTTTGCTCATTCTAACAACTTAGAAATCTCATTCTGAATTGGTAAATTATTATCGGGAATGCAAAATTATTTCATATTTCCAATTGAAATTAAAATTAAACTGAAAAAGAAAACCACACACACTCAGCGCACACAGAACCACATTAACGAATTGCTTTGCAAATATTTATTGCAATTCATTGGTTTCTAATTCGAAATGATTCTTTATTTAATTGTTTTTTTTAATGCAAATTGCAAATCCTTAACAAAATTTTTAAGTGCTTAAGTTATATGTATGGTTGCAACATCAAAAAGACAGACAGATTCATTTCATTTCACATTTTCTAGAATAATTGTATTTAAAATTTTCAAAACACTTGATGTAAATATATAAACAGAGTTCAAAATGTTTATTATATTATGTATAAATACATATGTATAATTAAATGTTGTTATTAAATTTTGTACAGAAAGAGATTGAAAGTTAAAGTTTTAAAGCAAAAAGAAAAAAAATTAACTTAATTTGAAGAAATTATGCTTTAATTGCTGTCATACATTTTTAAACATGCTTTCTAACATTAATTTTAAGAACTCCTCATACACTGTAGGAAGATGGTTAAGAAGAAAATATCAAATCATCAAGATCATATCTAGATATTGATTATGATTCATATTTGTTTAAAAGTCTATTGAAGAATAACAATTAGAGCCTCTAAGAGAAATTATAGAGCGTTTACTAGTAACAAATACATATGCGCAATATAAACTAATTGGTGAAACTTATATAACTTTGAAGGTCCAAGACTTATAGACCCAAGTCAAAAACTAGTGAGCTAAGCCATAAGAATCATGAAAAAATTGGCAAATATGTTTACAAAAAAATTTTTTTCGATTACTGTATCCAAGCTCATCGAAAGTTTGACCACAATCTCTTTTAATAATAATATAGGCATAGTTTAATCGAGTCCTATGAGGTCCTGTTATTAAACAGATAGTATCCCTCAATTAACTCTCTAATTGGAGCCTTTTAATCATCCTGACAGCTCTAGAATCGAGATTGAAGAATACTTCAATTGCTCTGGAAGAAGGTCTCTATACTCGAAAAAATTTAAACAATTTATTGTAAAGTGCGGTATTGAATGATCACATCAGTACGAAAATGCTTTTCATAATATGGCTGCTGTATTTACTCACACTCGACCGCCATTGCTCTAGCTATGCGAAAGTATTGCGCCATAATAAACTGTAATATAGACGAGTTTTTCCGTCATTTTGTTAACCGTAAACGAAGCCAAATAAAGTAGTTCTATTCGGGTGAATTAACGCCGCAAAAAGATGAGGTGGGTTTGTCAGCTAATCATGTCAACTTATTAAGTGAACTTAAGAAGGATTTAAAAAAAGGGGACTGCTTTTAATCAGAGAAAGTTCTTTTACATTATCCGTGATTTAGGCCACGATTTTTCCTTCATTTGTTCTATATTCCGTACTTATCCTCGAAAAATTAGAGGACGTGTACTTGTCAACTGTGACAAGTACAGTACCCGGAGGTCGAATTGACCCTCGAAAAACCTAAAGAAATTGCTTGAAGGACAGAGGTTTAAGACCATGCTAAAAAATAAAATTATTTTGTTCCTTTTGATCCGTTTCTATATAATTCAACTTCTAAGATAACAAAATACATGTTAACTGAAGGATATACAACTTCTTGAAGGCATAACAGATAATTGTTCATTACAACCCTTTAGTCAGGATTACAACCTAGTTTATCACAGCACATGTGTTGAGTGTGTTAATTTTACACATGAGTGGTGAGATCTAGAATTTAAGTCGAAACCGAACGACAGTTTTTGGGAACATTTTCATAGCAATTTTGTTTACTCTCTGAGTTTTTGCCAGAGAGAGGAAGTCAAAGAAGAAATATTTTATTAAATTTCGTTTTGTTAAAAATATTGAACTGAGGCCTTACTTCTAAAAAGCCAATACACTACCTAGTAGGCTACGGCGACTACAAGAATTTCTTGAAGAAGTCACCTTAAATAGGGATCAATGCTTTAAGATTTATTAGGAAATTAATTTCATATGTTTGCTCATAAAAAATAGTCGAGAAGCCCTATTAGTTTTAAACTCAAAAGGACACATTTGCTTTATGCTTCAAACGCTTATAGAAAATATTAAAACTGAATCAACTGACATCAGTTGGTAGATGCAACATTTTTATTTTTTTATTTGAATTAAGGTTCTCATATTTATCATATTTCTTTAGATATTAAATAGGAGTTATAATTTATTATTAACTTAAGAACATGTAAGAATTTTAACATGCACATGTATTGCTTTGCAGATTTTTTTTAAAGAAATATTTAGATTTGGAGCATAAGAAAATTGCAACACTTTCAATCTCTTTCTGCTCCATACAAACTTAATTTTCATTACCTATATTCTAATCAAATAATTCTTTTGTTTTCTTTTTCTATTGCATACAAAATAATAATAATTTTAAAAAATAAAATCAAAAAAATTAATGATTCTTTCCAGACCAACGATGCTTTAGGTTCACAATTTAATTGGATATATTTTGTGCCTCTTATAGTTATAGGCTCATTTTTTATGCTCAACTTAGTTCTTGGTGTTCTTAGCGGGTAAGTCTATAATGTCTATAATTTAAAAAAAAAAAAACAAAAACAATTTTTATTCTTAAAAATATAAAATAAAATGAAATCAACATTAATTAATAATAAGTTAATGCTTATTTCGAATATTTATTTATTTATAAAATATAATTATTTTTTAATATTTATTTCTTAATTTTTTAATTACTTATTTATAAAATTTTTCTACTATTTTTTTTTTTTTTTGTTAATTTTAAATGAGGAAAAATTAAAAAAAATTTAATTTCTTTTGTATGTATTTTCTTAAAATAAAATTTTTCAAGTGAATTTTCCAATGAACGTAATCGTGTTGAACGTCGTATGGAATTTCAAAAATGTCGCTTTCGTGCAATGTTTCAAACAGCCATGGTATCATACCTTGATTGGATAACACAAGCAGGTTTATATACACAATTCAAATTGAACAATTGTAACAATGGTTGTAGCAACCAAAATTATTCAATATTGCCAAATGAAATTTACATGCCCCTCCTTCCGAAATCTATACAAGTTTACTTACCCCACTCTCTTTAACGCTCCATAAGACATGCTCAGTCAAAACATTGTCTATAAATAAAACAAAATTGTATTTACCATAAACATTATTATTATTATGATTCCAACAAACAAAATTAGTTAGTTTAACCTAAAAAAAAAGAATTTTACAGAAACAGAAAAAATACATGGAGTGAAAGTACATAATTATAAGTGAATATTAGAAGAAACAATAAAAATAAACAAGATTATCTGAATATTCTTAGGTGGTAATTGTAAAAAAAAGAAATTCTGTTGCAGTGGTAAACCTTCGGAAAAAGTGAGGTACCCGTTTTATAAATTTGGACATGTTCACAAAGTTTTTTAATTCAATTTCGAATGGCTCTTCAAACATCAGACTAAACCAAATCCTCAGCTTATATTACTATTTCCTGTATTTGTACAGAAAACTCGCAATAACATGCTCGCAGATCCCATCGATTTTCTCGTGCATTCCCTTAGGCAGCCTAAGATTAGTGATGGACATTGAAAGAAAAGAACGATGTTTTCCTTACATCAATTGATTTTTGTAACAAAATGAAATTAAAAGGCAGAGATAGTGGAGTATCGGGACCAGATAATTACTTAACTGCCCTCAACCTACATGAATCCCACATCAGCATGCTGTTCGTTGTCATGACTTCTTCATCTGTTCATTTGATAAACACGTAATTGTTTCCTTAAGAGATGCATTTAAGTCATATAATTTATATGTATGTGTTCGGTGATTCGTTCTATATATCACGGGGTATGCACATTAGGTTTGAATCAATTGCTATTCTAAAAATGTATACTTTGAGTCCACCACACCCGTATGCACACTTATATTGTCAATTACAATCCTCAGTCTACTTCTCGTTTGTCTTGTGCATAACGCAAATCTCTTCTCATTGCAATAATTCCATAAAAGTTATGATTGCCTCACAACCGTCCGAGTTGAAAAGAGCGTCGTCTGTCTTCTTTTCATTTCCTTTGGCCGAGCATGTTCTTTCAAGCTCATTGCTGCAAATTCCTATGTGACTGAGTATCCAGTAAGCTGATTCCACTTCCAAATTCTAATCTCAAGTAGGAACCTCGTAGGAGCTGAGAACAGGGACGTCTGACTTTCAGATAGTATGGCTATGTCGATGTACATATGTCGTCCACCACTACCTTAGATCACTTACACAATTTTTTTGCTTGAACACCGCCTATTGTACAACCAAATAATGATTAGGCTTGTCAATAAACAATTGACAATTATCCCCTTTGAATACTACAAAAATCCAATCAATTATCGTTGATTTGTTAAACTAATCTTCATGTGTTGTTTTCTGTTTTGTACTCCTAATCCCGCAAATACCTTCCAAACAAACAAAAAAAATATATTTTAAATAATTTTAGTTTTAGAGTGGTAATGCTCTCAATGTGTTATTTTAGTCATAATTAGTATTAAAATAAATTAAATTATACCAGCTGATGCAAATACGTTTGTATGTCTATACGTTGTACTTAATTAAATTTTAACAAAAATTAAAAACAATTTTTTTTTAAATAATTTTATTGGATGTGATGGTGTTTTGATTGCAAGTTTCTTATGTGATAAGAAATAGATTGAAAAAAAAAATTAAATATAAAATACAAAATAAAAAAAATTAACACAATTATGCACATAATACAACTTATTGCTACTACCATACATGAAAAATATCTGAAATATGAAATATATTCGTACTTACAATTTTATATACCCTGTTATATCAATGTAAAATGCACAATCAATTAATCAATACACTTGAAAAAAATTATTGTCGTCACAATTAAATTTCATAATCAAATAAAAATTTGAAAAAAATTTATTCAAAATCATCACATCATTTCAAAGTTTGTTTCGAATCAGAATCATGATTTCATAACATCTTGACATCAATTAAATGGTTTACCACGTCGGACTTAATGATACCCCAGATTTGTTTCGATTCGAATAGGATTTGTGGCACAGTTACGAATAAATATGTAAACGGCTTCAATCAAGTTGTAGAAATATATAAAGGTCTTGTTTAAAAACGACTTATGGAACCAACCATACATACATACTTACTTGGTTATTACAACCCTTTCGTCAGGATTACGACCTAGTTTCTCACACCACTTATGTTGTGTGCGTTAATTTTTATACATGATGGCGCGACCTACAGTTTAAAGTCGACTCCGAACGACAAATTTTTGAGAAACTTTTCATGGCAATTTTATTTACTCACAGAATTTTTGCCAGAAATCTGCCAAAAGGAAGTCGGCGAAAATTTTTTTTACATATTTCGTTTAGTTGGAAATGTCTGACCTGGGGTTTGAACCGAGGCCTTACGTCTAATAAGCCAAAACACTACTACTACACAACGGCGATCAACCACATGGTTGATTATCGATAATTTTGAGCATTTAAATAATTTTCAAGAATATTGCAGATAAAGGCACATAATCGTCCTTCATTCTATATTCCTGGTTATTACACTCACCAGAGTTAATTCAATACATTTTGGTTTTAAAGAAAGTTAATCTGTTTTTATGCTATCAGTATGCTATGCCAAGACACTTCATCGTATTGTTTTATCACATCTCACTGCTGCAGGTTAGTTCTGATTTAACATCAAATGCCTTTATCCGCTATCAATGACTATCGAAATTATGTATGTTAAGAGTCAACATTATATAATTTAATTAGCTTACATTCGTAGTTACACTTTTCTGAAGGAAAACTTCAGCTTTCTAAAGATAAAGCGCACTGACAGCTCTGGTCAAATATGGGTGCGATGTCCAAAACTGAATGAAATGTCTAGAGTCTTGACTTGGCACTATAGCCTGACGCTTTAGAAAGCAAGCTTAATAAATCCAGGGATCGTTTTGAGATCAAATAACGAGAGCTACGAGAAAAATAAAAAAAAAAAATCGGCATCGGGCTAAAGACGGACATTGCTTATTCCTTGATCTTCTTTGATTGCCGACGTCATTAACAGATAAGCGAAGACTCCCCGGATTTCTACCTATAAAACCCCGACCTTACTTTGTTACTTTTTATCCTCATTCAAAGTTTTTAGTCAGAATTAAAACTTATCTTCTTACACCATCCAAGTTGTGTTTGTTAATTTTATCTATTACTAGCGAGACCTATAGTTTAAAGTTGATTCTGGATGGCAGAGTTTTGAGAAGCTTTTCATGGCAATTGTCAGAGATTTTGCCAGAAAACTGGCAAGTCTGGGAAGTCGTCTAGATAATTGTGTGTCATATTTCGTTATGTTCGACATCTCTGAGCTATGGGGTAGACCACCGTGTTTTGTCTAATAAGCTAAGATACTGCTTACTACTTCTCTTCAATGACAATGAAACTTGAGAGTAGATATGTATTTGGTTGTTACGGTATCTGTGCAACAAGATTCCTCGTCAGCTCAACATTTAGTAACAGATATGTATTTTTATAACTGGATTGGTATTTGGTAGGAGCGTATCTACTTCAATAGCTTATTGGCTACTCTCTAAATTGGTCTAAGAGATCCCTAATACTACAAACCACTTTATATATCTCATCTGTTGGCCCTGTTTCATAGCTGATAAGTAGGAAATTTCGAAAATTTCCTTCTAGGTTTCATGTGTCAAAGGAAATTAGTCAACAATTTTGAACAAACCGCAGAAAGACAGGTTCTAAATATCCTAAGACAAACCTTAGACTTTACGAATGCCAGCAAATACAATTTTAATGATAATAAAATAAAAACTAAATGCCAATAACCAAATTTATTTTATATTGTGCTTTGGAAATGTAAAAAAAGCAGTCTTCGTATTATGTATTCATTCTCCAAAAACATTGATAGCAAAATATTATCCTTATTATTCATTAATATCCATGATGTATCCCTTGTTTGGATATAGACTAGACATAATGTTGATTGTATTTATGGTATCTGACCAGTTATAGAAGTTGTTAAAAGATCTTCGCCTGCTAAGTTAATTGCCAGAAAAGTCCCCAAAAAAATTCCAAATTAGAAATTGTTCTTTAGTCAACTGATTCATTCTCGTCAATTAATTCATTGCTTATCTTTATTATTTATATTTATTTATATTATTTTCTATTTCATTTTTTATATGTTCTTTTTAGTCTTTAAATTCATTTAGTTTGACATTTCCTTAAGTCTTAATGATAATTTAGTTAAGTTTTCTTTGTTAATTTTTTTTTTTATTTTCTTTTTCGCTAATTTCTCGATGAATGTAAATGCCATTGATTTTGATTTTGAATTTTATTTTTTATTTTCGCTGAATCAATTTATCATTTGTAAAATATACATTTAAAACCAAAACCAAAAAGAAAAACCAACAAAAATATTTTTTTGTAGTGAATTCGCAAAAGAACGTGAAAAAGTAGAAAATAGACAAGAGTTTCTTAAACTTAGAAGACAACAGCAACTAGAAAGAGAATTAAACGGCTATGTTCAGTGGATATGTAGAGCTGGTATAGTATTAAATAAATTAAATACAACATACACACAATCAATATCTCTATCTTTACTTTTAACATTTTTCTTGAAACAAAAAAAAAAAAAATTCCTTTACAAAACACACTAACATTTCTATTTATATAAATAAATATTTGTTTTCTTAACAAACACTTGCAAATAATAATAAAATTTTATATTTTGAATTAAATTTTAAAATTTATTTACTTGAGTGGCTTTCAAGTCTAACATTTTTTTTTGTGTTTTCTTTCACAGAGGAAGTAATATTAGCCGAAGAGCGTACAACTGAGGAGGAAAGAATGCACATTATGGAGGGTAATTTTAGGAAAAAGAAATTATTTTTAAAACAAATTTTTTTTAAATATATTTCTTTTCTTTCTGTTTTCAATTAGCACGACGTCGTAATGCTGCCAAAAGAAAAAAACTGAAAAGTCTGGGTAAATCCAAATCCACTGATACCGAGGAGGAAGAGGGTGAAGAGGATTATGGCGATGATGGTATGTTTCAATTTATTGATTTACAATTTCAATTTCAACACACCAAAAGATTGATTTTTAAAAGCTGTCTTTACACTTTTCAAATTCAAATTAAAGAAAAAAAAAAAAAAAACAGAATAAAACATTAAATTATTGTACAACCATATTCGTGCGTTAAGTTTTAAATTTATTTTTTTTCTGTTAATCAAACTCAATTTAAAAACTACACTTGAACAAATTTCAAATTTCAAATTGAAAATGGGTAAAAGCACTGTGTGATACATAAATGTATGTGGTGCACTCAACAAAATAAGGCATTACTAACCAAACTAAACAAATTATGAAAAAAACCAAAACAAAATTAGAATTTAACAAATCTATTAAAAAAGCAAAAAAAAGGGGCAAAACCATACTTAATTATAAATTATATGTACACTGTACATAAGTGTTGTTTTTTATAGAATTTTTTTTTTTTTAATTTCTTCAGAATGTTTTTATTTTCTTTATTTTCTGTTTTTCATTTCATATTTTAAAGTCACATATTTTTTTTTTTGATGTAATTTTTGTATCTTTAATTATTTTTTTATTTTTTGTGAAATTGTTTACTTAATAAAACTCGCTAATATGTCTACAGAAGGTGGCGAAAAAGGCGAAGCAGGTAATTTTTATTTAAGTTCCAATTAATTTTTTCCTTCATTCTAGTTTGAAATTATTTGATTACTGTTGTATATTCCTTTTAAGGGTTTTCATTTGTTTATATTTTATATTTCAAAATTAAGTTTTATAGTTATTTAGTTTCAAAAAAAAAAAAGAAAATATTTATTCAAATTCAAATTGATTATGTTGCGTTAAGGGCCATTATTACAACTTGCCGTTAACTAAAGAGAGGATTTTAACGGGCAGATAAATTGTTTTTCATTATTATGAGTACCCAATAAGATAGAAGTGATCGTTAAGCTAAAGGGAAGATCATCCTACCTTTAACATTTAAAGGTCACTTTATGTTTGAACTTGCCATATCATATACTATTTTCGATATGGCAACTTCAAATTTAAACAAAATGAGCATATACAACAAAAAAAACGAAGTCCGCTGTTGCCACTGCGTTAAAAAAAACTTGTTTAATTGAGCAGTTTTATCGACTTTGCTCCGGCACTGCCATATTTTAATTTTATTTTATCTATAAGTTGTAATAACGAAAATCAGTTAAAGGTAACTTTACAGTTCCCTTTAGCTAAAGGTACCTTTAGCTAAACCCAAGTTTAATGGCAAGTTGTAATAATGGCCCTAAAAGTCATTAAGACGTAATTTTGTTTATTAAGTTTTTATTTTATTTATATTTATAATCGGAATTATATTCAATTTTGTTTGTTTCAATATGTATCGAGGAATTCGTTTTGATGAAAGCTGTATATCCTAAATTTGAAACAAAGGATTTGTACAACTTCCTTGGAATCGTCACAGTATTCTCTGGAGGGTTCTTTACATGCCATTAGTTTTTCAAATTCCCTCATTTAATGTGCATTGCCATGTTGTTCTTAACTGACCTTCTGGTACACTGTGAAATTCATTCCAATCTATCTTTGGGAAATTAATGTGCAAGTTTGGGCACAGTGTAACCGATTTATTTTCATTCGCCGTGCCCAGAAGCCCTGAATTCGTCACAATCCTTGACCACCATATTTTCAGTATTTATGTCATGCCAGAAGTGATGTCGAATGCAGTTTTATATCCTATAAGGTCATGAAACGATCACTTGATCACTGCATTGCCTATTTGGCGAACATAAGGTTATTACTTTATTAGTTTATCCTAGTTAACAATAACCTTTCTAGAATTTTTGACAATGCCATTTACTGCCGTCACAAAACTAAGGCTCCAGAAATTTTCAAGACTGACCATAATGACTGTAAATGATATGTGATCCCAGGTTTTTAGCTTGAAGTTTACATCCGTTCCGCCATTCATTTACATTTTTTCAGGTGCATTCAGAATCAAAACATATATTGTACGCCATGACTGCTACCCTAACTATTCCATTCAAAGCTTGCACGGACGTTAAAAAATATACTTTTTCGTAGTGCAAGTCATTAGTAATGCACCACCAGCATAATGCTGTGTTTGTTATTCTCTGAACGAAAATTATGATTTTTTTTGTAAACATCTACGTTTCGCAGTATGGATTTTATTTTACGAACTTTAGTTTTACTGACATATGACTATCGCCCCTGTCCTATAGGGTGAGAAATTGAAAAGTCTTAATTTAACAATGCTATGAAACAAAAACGGTTTGAAATTTTACCAAATTTATTAATTATTATTTTTTTGTTGTGAAGTACAATTGTTCCAGTTAGAAATTTAATTTTTTCATTAATATGGTTGTCGCGAATGGCCTCACAGTACCTCATGCGATTGGACCAATAATCGTGCACTTTTTTGAGTTTATGGAGTCGTATCTCGGCAATGGCATCACGAATTTCGGCCTTCGAATGCTCTATTGTCTCTGGTTTCGGCGCCCCACAGAAAATAGTCCAATGGTGTCATATCGTAGCTTCCTGGCGTCCAATTGTCACCACCATTTCCCCTAAATAAACGGCTATCAAACGTCTGACACAATAATTCGATTGTGGCATGAGATGTGTGGCAATTTGTACCATCCTGTTGAAACCAAACATTGTTCATATAAATATGAATAAGAGAGGATACAAAAATATCGGTTGTCATGTCCCCATTGACCATAATGGTTGTGTTATCCTCATTTTCAAAGAAATATGGGTCGCACCAAGCAGTCACTCGTAATGAGTGCATTGGCTTCTGTAAGACCACGCGTGGGTTTTCTGAGTTCCAAACACGGCAGTTTTGAGTTTCAACATCTTACATCATCATTTCGTTTAGTGGAGATAATATACTGAATTTTGTGACAGAATAGAATGCCATAAGTATTGACAGATTCGAAATAACCGATGATTCAAATTTAAACCGATTGATGGCCCATGTTTACAATATGTCACACCCACTTGTGTTTAATTTTGCTTAAAAGTAATTAAATTGATTTTCTTTGTAAAAAGAATTAAAGTTATAATTTTTTCGAATGGCTTAATGACTTTTAAGATTAAAAAACATTGTTAAATATATTTAGATATTATTGTGAATTTGTTTTATTATATATTATGCTTGCTTTCTTTATTTTTTGAATTTTTAAATAATTAACAATATTAATTAATATCGTTAATATGATTAAAGAAAAATTAATTTAAACTATTTTAATTTCGTTTAATTAATCTCCTTAATTTTATTTTTATACTGTGAGTTTTGTTAAAAGTTTTGTAATTTTTTGATAAGTTCTGTTCAACTAATACTCGAAACTTCATTTATTGTGTTGTTGTATTTATTTGATGAAAAACGAAATAATTATTCTTTTTATGTGTCTCTATATCAATTTCTTTCATAATTTTTTTTTTTTTTTTGTGAAGTTTTACATACAATTAGTTATTGTTATTGTTTTATATTTGTTAAATATTTTTAACTCCTGTTTCCCTCTAAATGTGTTGTTTTTTGAATTTAAACAATTTAAAAAAACGATTATTTATAATTATTCTTATTTTTAATTTTTTCTTAAAAATATAAATGCAAATATATTGTATAACATAACGAGTTGAAAATCTTATATTAATACTATAATTTTATTTAATTTTCTTTTATAAAAAACAACGAAAATTTTTTTTATAAATTGTGTAAGTAATTTTTCTTCTAAGAATCATTTTTTTAATCAAATTCCAAGAATTTGTAATTTCACCCTTTTTTAAAAAACATTATTTTACACAAAAAAAAAATGCAATCTTACATCACTTCAATAGAAATGTCATTTAATGAGTATAAATAAATTATTTAAAATGATTTCCATTAATTTCAATAAATCTTCAAATTTAAACGAAATGAAAATGTTCATTTGAAAACATAATACGATTAGAAATCCCTATGAACGCAATCATAATTCGTATAAAAATAAAAAAGTCTTCATACATTATTAGAAACGATTTTGGCAGTTGATACTAAAACAGATATCTTTTCAATTAAATTCATAAATACTTAGTTTTGTTTTTGTTGTTTTTAATTTAAATTTTTTTTTAGTACACATCTCAGATATGCAAACACTATCATTTAACAATAGATTAGATACTACATACATATGTATGTTTCTCTTACTATTGGAAATATGTATAAGAAACAACGTTACAAATTAAACGGCTTTCAACGGTCATTGTTACAGGTACCAGGTTTTGTTAGAAAACTGCCCAGGTAGTACAAAACACTAACTTCTTCCAAATCGAATTACGCATTTTGGATCATTTCAATCCTTTCGTCTATAATTTTCATATGTAATGATAATTGTTGCCTTCAATTCAATTCTGAGGCAACATTTTTTTTGTTCTGTTTCACTTAAAGCGTAACTCTTAAATGGTAGCTCCTAAAAAGTAGCTCCTAAAGCCTAGCTCCTAAAGCATAGCTCCTAAAGCATCGTTTCTAAAGCGTAGTACCAAATTGTATGCCTCTCCTACCATAATACGTTTATATCTATTTAATCACGCTTATACTTTTATTACGTATAGTTAGACAAGTTCTGCTGGTGTCCATAAATCTTTCGTTTCAGATTCTCAAAGTAACGGTTATATCAGAGAGTACGTCCCATGGTCGCTCTTAAAGGTGTATTTATTACTCAGGGGCCGTTATGACTGCTATAAGATAGTAAGGTAGACTTGAGGCCGATTAAATCAAATTCATATTTTTCTTGCTTTATTAACTGGCCAGATTATTATGGTTTTTATACTTCAGGTTCCTATTCCTGTCTGTTCAGCGCCAATGAGTGAAGTGTGTGTGAAATTATTGGTTTGGTCTTGAACACAGGAGTGACAATACCGCTTCAGAATTCATTTCAATTAATTGGTCTACACTGGCTTGCGCTAGTGCGTTAGCTACTATGCAATCTTTTGGTAGACCCAGGTCTAGGCAATCACAAGATTTTTTACTGTATACTGTGATGGTCGACTGGCGTTTGGTCTCAGTTTTGTACTACCAATTGCTTGTTCGCCAATTTGTTTGATGTAGATAGCCTGCTAGATGCGGCTAGATGTCTAAGGGTAAGCACCGATTTTGATTAATCTGGTTGACTCGTAATATAAATTCTTGGGTGGTTGGATAGCACATTGTGGGGTTGGGAAAATATATACTTTTTCAAATAATAAAAAAAAAATTTAATAAATATTTTCTACAATTCTGAGCTATAATTTTGTAAGTCGTTTGTTCCGTCGCTGTTTGCCTTTAAAACTTTAACCTTAAATTAGTTCAGTTTTCTTAAGTTCTTAGATAATTTCCTTTCAACTTAATTGACATATCGATTCCCTGAGTTTACAAAAATACTAAGAGGTTAGCGCTACATTAAGCAAATAAAATCATCCTTAATTTCCCTTTAAACGATATAGTAGAACATGCTAGAAATACATACAAACAATCCATTCCCATCTTGATTTATATTGTAAAGAAAATAAAAACAAAACAATTTTTTTTTTTATTTTCCAATTTTATAAAACATTCATATTTTTGGAAACATTCAGATTCAAAGTTTTCAAGCATCACATTAGCAAATAGTGTTTAAGCAAAGACAATATTCTTTCTTTCTCTTAATTTTTCCACATACTCCTATCGAATAACATTTAAATTAAATTAAATTATGATTGTTTTAATAAATGTTCTCAATGTTTGTTCTCTTTTTTTTTGTGTTTTCATTCTTGTGTGTGTAATTGTCATTCAGGTTATTTGAAAACACGTTCAAAACCTCAAGGAAGCTGTACGGGTTTCTGGCGCAAAGAGAAGAGTTTCCGCTATTGGATACGTAAAACGGTTAAGAAGCAATGGTTCTATTGGTTTGTCATAGTGCTGGTCTTTCTGAATACCGTATGTGTGGCGGTGGAACATTATGGTCAACCCAAATACTTGTCAGATTTTTTATGTAAGTTTTCCTTTGTCCCACAACAATTGGACGACAAATGTTTGTCCAATTTCTATGTGAATAATATGTTTGTGTAAGTTATTGTTAAATGAAACTGTTTAATTAATTGTGTGTTAAATTTTCTTTTGTATACGTATTTTTTCAGACTATGCTGAATATGTATTTTTGGGTCTTTTCATGTCTGAAATGTTTATTAAGATGTATGCAATGAGTCCAAGGATATATTTCGAATCATCGTTTAATCGTTTCGATTGTGTCGTCATTAGTGGTTCGATATTCGAAGTTATATGGTCTGAAGTTAAGGGTGGCTCATTCGGTTTATCCGTTTTGAGAGCTTTACGTTTGCTGCGTATATTTAAAGTGACCAAATATTGGTCATCGTTGCGAAATCTTGTGATTTCGTTATTGAACTCGATGAGATCCATCATTTCATTGTTGTTCCTGCTCTTCTTGTTCATACTGATATTTGCCCTACTTGGCATGCAATTATTTGGTGGGCAATTTAATTTTAGTAGCGGTACCCCCGAAACAAATTTCAACACATTCCCTATAGCCTTATTGACTGTCTTTCAAATTCTAACCGGTGAAGATTGGAATGAAGTTATGTATCAGGGTATTATATCACAAGGTGGCGCTAAAAGAGGAATGATTTACTCTGTGTAAGTTTTAATTTTTTATTCAGTTTCTTTCTTTCCTTTTCTCTTATTTTTTTCTTTTCTTACTTTTTAATTCTCACCGAAATTTTTTATTTTTATAAGACTTTCTTTTAACAAAACTCTTGAGTTTCCTTTTCTTTTTTATTTTGTGGATAATTTTCGGTTTTTTCGATTCTTAAAATAATTTCCCTGTAAAAATATTATTAAAACACCTGAAATGTGATGATTATTGCTACAGCTTTTTTTTATTAAAAAAAAAAACCAAAAAACAAAAAACGAAACCTTCTTCAGCATTTAGTTGGAAAAAAAGTTTTAAAATAATTTTTGAACAATAATTAGTTTAGATCGGTAATGATGAGATTCAAGATTATTGTAGCTTCTTTTTAATTATAATTTCTCTTTTTAATTTCAATATTTTTAATATAATTTTATTTCAACTATTTTTTATTTTATTTTTTTTACTTGACAAATAAATGTGGTATCGCTTTTTTTAATTAAAAAAAATTGAATTCTTTTTTTTTTTATAAAAATAATCAACTCTTTCAATAGGATGTTATTAGTTTAGAAATTTTTTTTTTCAATACGAATCTTTCCTTCTTCAGATACCTTTGATGTACTATCGAAATTAAAAAAAATATTAATAATACAGCAAAAAACCTAAAGAATTTCTTAATTGTAGTACAAGTTTCCTAACATTCTTAGAGTTTTCAAACAATCATTATTATGTAATTAATAATAATTTCATTTTTACACCCAAATTAAGCCTTACTTAAGATGTAACTTATTGGGCTAGTAAAATCAGTTTTAGAACTCTTTCTTAATCTCTCTCTCTTTCTCTCTATTGCTCTATTACTCAATTAGTTTACCGTCGTTTTGCTAAATATGAAGGAATTTACACAAGAGCAAACAATTTCATTCATGGAACTAAATTTTTTATTATTCGATAATATAATATTTGATGTACACCCATGTACACCCATGTACACCCAATACATTTTTATAGAAGGACTCATCACCATAGAATAGCATTCAACAATACATGCAAATAACAAACTTTTATGTTTGTGAACACAGGTGTTTTGTTCGGGCAATGTACCGCTCTTTTCGTTTATTTTACGATCACCATAGTCATCCTACCGACAGTATTATTCATGATATGATGAATAAATTTAAATCCACTGAATCAGCAAACGATAGACCAGCACCTATGCGTCGACAAAAGTCAAGAGCTGTCGGAAACATCACTGTTGTCCGTTCGGATGTTCAAAAAAATTGGAGGCGGTCAATTTTGTATCGGTTTTCAAAAACTACAACTATTGCGTTGTGCCTTATGCTTGCACTCATACAAAATTAAACTAACTGAAGGTAAAAAACACTTTTTTTTGAAGGGACTTTAAAGCAGCAGACAATAGACCCAAATTTTCATCCAAGCACAATGGAAATAGTCGATCATGTGATATTACCCATCCACATGAGATCCAAGAGCATCTAATGTATACTGAGAAAGTCACTGTTTGGTTTAAGAACGACGTTGGCCAAGTCACCGCTTTCAACGGCGTGCACTATAGGTGGATGATTACCAACTACTTTTAGTCTGAATTAGATGATCTGGATACCAATGGCGTTTGGTATCAACAGGACGACGCTAGGTGTAACCACATTTGATATTCTATATGACCGATTTGAGGACATGATTATCTAACGTGGAGATGATGGCCACAGAGATCATGCGATTTGACCTCATTAAACTTTTTCTTGTGGAATTTTCTTAAGTCGCAGTTGAATGTCAATAAGTCCCAAACAACGGCGGTTCTCAATTATGCGTTAGAGCCATTGAAAATTTCACTTTTAGGCTTCAGCCAAAAAAGTCATGGCAAACATTTGACCGATATTATATTCCCCTCATAATGGCATTCATTGATGTTTCAAACGAATTCAAAATTTCAATGATATCTCACACAGATTTTGTTTCACCCAAGAAGTCTCTTAAGTAAGCCTAATCTGGAATGCTGCAAAACATAGATTGTCAAAAAGCTTAAGACTTAATAATCCCATTGTTATAGAAAAACACATTTGAGGCACAACTCTACATTATTAAAAAAAGATCTTATCTTCCTAGAAAATGAAGTGAAAAGGGTTATCTTGTAAAGCTCCTTCTTTAAGATCAATTATTCGAAATTGGTTTACAATAAACAGCAATTGTTTTAAAAGTTCAATACAAAATTGGTTTTGTTTCTTTCCTTTTAAAGTTTTTGCTCTTGTGTCTACATTCTGAAATATTTATTGCATAAATAAATAAAACATTTAACGAAATAATCCATTCATAATAGTAACAGCATTTCACCCCTTAATCCCTTCCATAACCTTAATTTAAGGATAATAAAAAGCACTGTTTAATACTTTTTTATTGTAAAACATAAAATTAGTGTCAAGGAGTGCTTAAATAAATAAAATTTAAAATTTAAACAAAACTAAAATTACAATAATTTGTAAACAAAATTATCCAACAAATCAAAGAAATCATTAAAAGAAAAACAACAACAACAATAACAAGAAAACATAACTTGTAAAGAAAAAAGCTTCGAAGGGTACTGATTACTTGTTAAGTTGTCAAAAAAAAATGAAAAATTTTTTTTAAAAATTTGTTGTAAATTAAATCATAATTAAAGAAACTAAATTTCCTATAATTGATGATTAGAAATTAATGATGTTTAGAACGTCGAACCATTAATGTGTACAATCCCTGTGCTATAAAATCATCAATTTATTTAGTAAATGAGGATAAGTAAAAAACAAAATAAAATAAATAATAATAATCACAATACATTTATAATTGTTAATACTCTACTATCTATACATATTCTATACTTTACTTATATATACATATATATATATATATAATATAAATTTAATACAAACAAACATTATTAAAATTTGCTTATTGTTCTAAACAATTTGATCATGTTTACAACAAATTACTACAGAAAACTATAAATATAGAACCAAAAACTAATTCATAAAAAATAATGAAGTTTTAAAAGTTTGTTTAGTTGACCACATGGTCAAAATATAAGCGAATAATAAGCTTTAAGTTAGCAAAACTTAAATAGCAAACTTTTAAAAAGCTTATAAAACGTTTTGTTTTGGTTCGAATTCGTTTTATTCGTTCGTTCCTTCGTTCGTTCGTTCGTTCGTTTGTTAATTACTATAAATATACTATTTTGAAAAATTAACTTTTAAATCTAAACTTAACTTACTCTTACAGCAATAAATACTCTTTTAAAAAACTCTTACAAGTTATATAACAATTCATAAATATCTGTATTATATTTTGTTCAAGTTTCTCGTTACAAAAAACAATACCGAATATGTAACAACAATTAAACTTTAAATTTAACTTAGTTCAAATAGCTTTTTGTTACATTTCCAATTAAATTTACTTAAACTCTACATCAAATCTACATCCAATGTACTCAAACTCTCATTAACAACATTAACAATAATTTGTAGAAACGTTAACAACAATTTCATTAAAAAATTGCTAATAATTTAAACAAAAACCTCTCGCTAATATACAAAAACATTTTGTGTAAAATAGTTTTAAAAGAAAAATATTAAACTTATCGTAGAAGTTCTAAATACATACTTAAATAACTCTCTTACTGCTCTCTTTACTAAATAATATTTAAATCATATGTAAGAAAGTAGCGTAGCGTTGCCATATTTTTAAACCGATAATTAAACTTTAAATATATTTTTTTTTAAATCTTAGTTGGCATTATTTAAATATGTTGGCCTTTAAAAGTAAATTTTTAGTTGCATGTTAACAAAAAAAAACTATAATTTTAATAATAAATTTCCAAATTGAAGGCATTAAATTAAAAATATACAATAAATAAATGAATAAAAATTTATAAAATAATCATTTTACTATAATAATTTATGCACCATTTTATGCTTAAAAGCACTTTAACTAAAAAGCTTACTTT
Source organism: Sarcophaga caerulescens (assembly GCA_927399465.1). Lineage (NCBI taxonomy): Eukaryota > Metazoa > Arthropoda > Insecta > Diptera > Sarcophagidae > Sarcophaga > Sarcophaga caerulescens. The sequence continues at coordinate 39,591,907 of OV656873.1, read as the reverse complement.
AAAATACTTTTTTGCTTACAAAAACATATTAAACTTTATAGCTGCTTAAAGCATAATTATTAAAATTTTTTTAAGCTTATAAGTTTAATTTTTATAATATAAATCCATTGCTTACAATTTCAAAAAAAGCTTTTTTAAAAAATTACATTATAAGCAACACTTAAATCGTATTAAAAATAAAATGGCATCAATATTTTGGATATCCTTTAGTGACAATGCAACGATAACGGGAGAACTGAAAAAAGATCTATACACATACATCGTACAGCAAAACATAACTACGTAAACCGAACTGAACGTATATGTCTGTTTAAAGTATAAATCGTATAGTATAGTTTACACCTGCCAATCGTAGGCACTTAAATCGGAATTAATAACGCTCTTACCGTACAGAATTGGGGCATACGGAAAAAGAAATCTCAGCATATCCACTGTAAGAACAACTCGGTAGAAATAATTAGACCAAACCGATTCAACAACATCACATTAAGCAAAATTTCTATCGTTTTGATAGATAATTTTTATTTTATTATAATTCCTTCACAAAAACTCTCGTTCCCAATAGAAAAAATCAATTTTCAATAGACATAAAAGAATCGTGGATGCATTATAACGTCCTACCGAAGCTCCCCATAATTCAGCGAGCTACTGATATTTTTGTCCTCATCTGTTTGCTTGTTGGGCGATTACTTCCAGCCGGGATTGATCACTGATTGGTTACAGTAGAAAAATATCTTATGGTCAATGATTTTCTGCTAATGCCATCAAACATACATCATTTTTACCGTCAATCTCCGTTTGGTTTCCGTTTGTCCGACAAGCCCTTATTCAACCACAGCCATTATCGTTGAACGCTATTCATTAACGATATTCAGTACATAAATATTTTATTGTTTTAACACGTGTAGAAACTTTTATAGTCAGTCTTATTTCACTGGCTTCAAGCGGTTTTATGTGTTATGCATTACATATTGTTGACTATCGTAGAAAATAGAATTTTTAATATTGCTGAAACCAAAATTTGCTAACTGACAGAAACAAACAAACAGAACAACGTTGCTCAAGGGCGAATCTGATGAATATAAAAATTGAGCCAAAATTTTAAAAAAAAGGTGTTCAGTAACAAAGTATATATGTGTTCATATTTGTATGTATGTAAAGGGTCCGCCAAATAACTTTTTTTTTGTAAATGCTTTAAAAAAGACTACCGAATATTTTCTCAAATTTCTTTTTTTATTTGAAAGTACAATCCTTCCGGTTAATAATGGAAAATAATTTCATTCAAATGGCTGCCTCGGCTGGCCATGCAGTAGCCTACACGATCGGTCCAATTTTTAAACACATTATCGATTGTGTGCAGCTGTACTTCACCAATGGCTTCACGAATATTGTCCTTTAAAGCGTCAATTGCCTCTGGCTTGTCGGCGTAACACTTATCTTTGACGGCACCCCACAAATAATAGTCCAGCGGTGTGTCAAATCGCAGCTCCGAGGTGGCGGCTGATAATGCGATCTTCAAAAACAGGGCGCAAAACATCGAGTGTAGCTTCGGCTGTGTGGCACGTAGCGCCGTCCTGTTGAAAACAAATGTTGCCAATATCCTCCTCTTCAATTTTTGTTAACAAAAATCCGTTCAACATGGCCCGATAACGATCGCCATTGACTGTAACGGCCACTCCTTGCTCATTTATGTCCAATTATGCCTCTGGACCAAAATCCGCACCAAACAGTGACTCGTTTTGGGTGCGTCGATTTTTCAATGTATGCGTGCGGGTTTTCTGTGCCCCAAATGCGACAATTTTGCTTGTTTACATACCTGCCAAGATCAAAATGAGCTTCATCTGAAAAGATGATTTTTTTGCCAAAATTTGCCATGATTTTCAAAGTAATGTCGCAATATTTCCCAGCGTTGTTCAAGCGTATATACAACCATATTCGTTCAGCGGAAGGATAAAACTAATTATCTGTCAAATCAGACATGAGCTAAGTGTTACCATTCACGAAATAAGCACGAGTTGGAAAAAAAAACGTTAGATGGCAGACCCGATATATTTAATAATTTTTCCTTTTGAACTACATACTTTGTGCTAAGGTTACCATAACATTGACAAATCCTTTTTGACCTTTGCCTTAAAAACCCACCCTTTTTTGAATGCAATTTGTTTACAGGTCTCTTGTGGTGTCTGCAAGTGCCGTCCTCAGTTATGAGGAAAATAAACAATATCAAACACTCTTGCGAAGGTGGCAAACCATAGCGTTTGTTATCGATTACTGACGCTTCAGTCTATCAAGTGACCACTCAGAATTGAAATTCTTAAACTATATAAACAGGAATCCTTGGAAAATTCTGTGGAAAATTAATTAATTAATTAACTTAATTAATTATTATTATTATTAACTTATGCCGCATAGTTTCCAAAGCTTTAATCTAACTAAGATTATTCTCTTTCACAAAAAAGAACGGTTAAAGAATGCACAATTCCCCCTTTTTCAGTTTCTTTTCAGATCATCGTTTAATAGTTCGTAGTAATATAAGTCCAACACTTTCAAATTTCTTAGGTTATTCAAATTACGATAGCGGGAAACTCAAACTCTCTCTCTAAATCGTTTATGTTTCATTCTATAAAGCTTACTTTGTTCTTTAATTCTGTAGGATACATCCAAAATATTACTCAAACGCCATAATATATTTTTAATTAAAATTGCATGAGTTCATTAACATATGGTTGCTAGGTTTTACACACAAAATAAATACATTTGATCGTTATTTGGTTGTAATAAAAATGTTAGTTTAGGACATCAAAAAATAATTTAAATTTCAACAAATAAATTTGAATATGTTTACATATGGGAAAATATATTAATTTTAATACAATCAAGAAGGTACAACAAATTGTTAAATTAGTTTTGAATTTTATGTAAAAATAATTGATTTTTTAATTCAAAATTAAATTAGAATTTTAGAACAGAAAGTTCACACGAGTGTACCGTAAGTCGAGTACAAATTGAAGTCCTTACCTAATGTGAAATCGTTTAATGTTAATTGAATATTTCTATGTTTACATACATACACCGAATTGTAGGGATAATACTGGGCCTTTATGAAAAACGATACAGATCATGTTCATCATGTTAGTATTTTATAAATTTTTATAAAACCTATAATTATTCTGTTTTCAATGCCCAACCGGAAGTAAACATATTAACATTTAAGCCAGATACAAAATATCGATCAAATGTATTTATATTATTTTTAATACACGTCTAGAATCAAACACTTAAATTACACACAAAAAAATTTAATTGGAAAAATATTTTTTTTTAGAAGCATGTTGTAAACGAGATGCATGAAACAAAATTTTGCTTAAACAACAACAAGAAAAAAATATGAAATAATAAATGACTTACAACAAATTACAACTAAAGAAGTGTAAGGGACAATAAAAAGCAACAAATTAAACATTTTTATAATCTTTTTCTCCTACAAATTTTAATTAAAATTTAACTTTAAAATTTTTTTATCTTCAATGCGATAAAAGGAAAAAATCTCAAGTTAAATTTCTCAAGAAACATCAAAAGAAAAAAGATTATAAAATTGTTGAAAGCACAAAAAAATTAATAATTTCATGTAAATCATATTCGGCTACAAAGGTATCATAAAAACCAAAAAAAAAAAATAAAAAGTTTTTGTGTAAAGTTTACATGTGAAATTAGGTGATGGATTTTAATCGAGTTCTAGCGAAAAAACAAAACCATAGTATTTTACAATCATAACAATTAATAATTAATTAATAAGTATAATATTGCTAATAATTTCATGTAATTTTTGCAGCTTGTACTTTCTTTAACAACTCCTAAAACTACCCTGTCTCTAATGCTATGTCTCTCTCTCTCTATATCTATAAAGGATACTGTAAAAATAACAGCTTTTTTAATACGTCTTCCTAACTCTTAGAATCATAATTTAAATATTGAAATTCAAGTAATTTATTAATAAAAAAAAATCTATAAATATTGTATATAAGAAAAGCTTAATTTAATATTAAACAAATATTTACTCTCTCTCTCTACTACTACTAATGAAAATAATTTCTTTTGATGTTTTTTTTTTAATAATACGACGATGTTTTATACAAACGGGAGCTTTTTTCTCACTTGGCAAGACTAACGCTAACGAACAACTGAGAATAATTTCGTTAATATTTTTTGAATAACAAAAATAAAACAAAAAAGTATTGAAACTTTTTGATGTCTTCAATTAAGAAATTTAGGAATATCTATTTTTATTAACTTGAAACCTTAAATAAATAGATTTTCTTAAAATTTCTTACACATTTTAAATATCATCGTAAAATAATACAATTTCTTTTTAAACTTTTCTCATCTTTTAATGCTTTCCTCTCTCTCTCATTAGCTTTCAGTTTCATTTATTTAACAAAATATGCATTAATTTCCTGTTTTCATTTAATTACATTTTATATTTATATGTATATAAACTCTCAAATACATACATACAATATTATAATATAGCATAAAATATATAAAGTTTAGCTTAAAGCAGTTTAAAATTATCCAACTTTTATCGTATCGTACTATACAAAACAATTTCTCTTTCTCTATCCCCAAATTTTTATTTTAAGTCTTAAATTATTGTTTTAAACAAAAAAATAATATAAAAAAAAAACTATATTTAAATGCTCTTTAAAAAAAGAAATTTAATCCTCATACCAAAAATATTGTGTATTTTTTCTCTTTCCCCAAAAATATTTTCTTTCTCTTTCAACAAAAAACACAACCAACACTCTACTCTATTACTATCTTAAAAAATTTTTTCATCAATAATTGCCACCAACAAACAAATTTTTTAATAAAAAAAATTTAAAAAAAACTGTTCAACTAAACAATTTTCAAAAATCCTTTAAAACCATCATCTGTATCTTCTTCTCTATTAACTACATCGATAACAACAACAACAATATCGTTTTACAACAACCACAACAACAACGCCAACATTAACAACAACTTAAATCAACAACACCCCACACCAATGTCCTTCGGCAAGAGCAGTTACTTTATCGTTTTGGTACTCTTCGGTAATTATACATTGCTAAACGTGTTCTTGGCTATCGCCGTCGATAATTTGGCAAATGCTCAAGAATTAACTGCTGCCGAAGAGGAACAAGTCGAAGAAGATAAAGAGAAACAATTACAAGAACTCGAAAAGGAAATGGAAGCGCTACAAGGTGATGGCGTTCATGTCGAAAATGGCGGTGAAGGTTCCGCTGCTGCTGCAAAGAAAAACAAAAAGAAAGAGGAAGAGAAAAAAGAAGAGGAAGAAGTTACGGAGGGTCCAAAACCAATGTTGCCATACTCATCAATGTTTATATTATCACCGACAAATCCGTAAATACTCTCTCTTTTTATACTCATGTGTATATTTTTGTTGTTTTTTTATGTTTTCTTCTTCGAAAACGAATATTTTTTACTCTCTCTCTCTCACTCACTAGAAAAGTGTGTCTGTATGTGTCTTAAGACTTAAGTATAATATTTCATATTAAAAAGGCGAAAAAAAAGGGTTCTGGAAATTAAGGGCTAATAAGAGACGGTCGAACATTTTTGGTTTTTACAAATAATTGGTTTTCATGCAAATTAATAACTTGTTTGCATCGTGTGGTTAAGGACCAAACACAGCAAATGGACTGCTAAATATAGGCAGTCGCACACCTACACCACGTGTACCTAAACAATAGCCATGCAGTAAGACCATAAAACAGACTCGAGAGTTCTTTATTCACTTTAAGTTGCAATGATTCAACTGCCCTGAAGTCGCCGATGTTAAGTAGGTAGTGTGTTGGTTTATTAGATATGAGGCCACGTTTCAAACCACAGGTTAGACATCCAAAAAAAAAAAATATATCTTCGGCGGCATTCTTTCAGCAGAATTCTGGCAAAAACTCTGAGAGTTAATAAAATGGCCATGAAAAGTTTCTCAAAAATCTGCTTTTCGGAGTCGACTTTAAACTGTAGTTCCCGCCATTCACGGAGAAAATTAACACACACAACATAAGTGGAGTGAGAAGCTTGATCGTTATCCTGACTGAAGGGTCGTGATGATAGGATGTACATATGTACACAGTATGTATGTGATTCGACTGCCTTGCACGATTGTCTGATTAAAATTCTTAGTGGATTCCTACTGAAGACCAGAGGATATCTTACTGTGTAATCCATTTTTTTCCTATTGGCCTATGTACTATAAATTTGACGACGCGAATATATTACTTACTTACTTACTTAATTGGCCATAACAACCCGATTAACGGATTTCGGCCTGCCGCAACACATCCTTCCAGGCGCCTCTGCTTCTTGCGCGCCTACGCCAGTTGGTGACACCAATCGATGACAGGGCTTCCTCGATTTGGTCCTTCCAACGGATACAAGGTCGTCCTCTTCGCCGACTTCCGCAGATCCCCGCATCAAATACCCGTCTCGCCGGAGCATCCTCCTCCATTCGAACGACATGGCCGAGCCAGCGCAGCCGCTGGATGTTAATACGCTGTACAACGTCTATGTCGTTGAGGAGCTCATACAGCTCACTGTTGAATCGGATGCGGAAATCATCGCCAACTCGCACTGGACCGAAGATCTTACGTAGGACTTTTCTCTCGAACACTCTCAAGGCAGCTGCATCAGTTCTTAATAGGGTCCATGCTTCTGCGCCATAAAGAAGCACGGGTAGGATGAGCGTCTTGTAGAGTATTAGTTTCGTCTTACGAGAGAGGTCTCTGCTACTCAATTGCCTATTGAGACCATAGTAGCACCTGTTGGCAAGAGTAATCCTGCGCTTGATCTCCAGACTGACATCATTTTCGGTGGTAACGGCGGAGCCAAGATAAATGAATTCCTTGACTGTATCAAAAGTATAGTTATCGGCCGTAATTTGAGAATCAATACGCCGCACGTCTCTACATGTCGATAACATATACTTTGTTTTGCCCTCATTTGCGAATATATACGAAACAGTATTCTTTCCCAAATTTTTTGATAGAAGAATAGCTCAACTTCCTTGCCAGAAAACAGGCAATACAGCCTATAGGAAGTCTCATATTTAAAATATGAGATAAAAAGGCGATAATTCAAAGTTAATATCGAAAAATTCCTATAAATTTGGTGGCGAATTTTTTCTTTTATACTGCCATATTAAGTGATAAACTAGAGTTCAGTTTTTCAGAAAAATTTAATAGGGATCTATAATTGTGTGTGTGTAATTTTTAAATATGGCGGTAAAATAATAAATTAGGTGCCCTGACAATCCAGTGGATAGTGTACTAGACTATTAGCATAAGGTTGTGCTCAGTGCTCAGTTACTCTACAACGAGCATAATGTCTACGTTACTTAGCTCGTAAAATTTAGTTATAATTTGTAATTGTATCCTAAAAAAAAAATAATTAATTAAATAAAATTTAGAACACAACACTTAAAACTTTGACACCGATTTAATAAAATAAACCACAAAAACATTACATTTTTATTCAACTCCATTAGATTAAATGACTGTGGTATATTTAAATAGTCGTCAAGTGTAATTAGCTAACCGGTATTTAGTCTTCTAATGCCAGTTTCCTTTCAATTATTAAAGGTATCCAACACCTAACGATGGCTGTGTGTTTATAGTAATGAGACGAGAGTAATTTCCAGATCCCGTTTTTTTTAAGATTCAAATCTATAATAATAGTCTTTTTTTAAAATAACTCGACTAATATATACATACATATTTAACAATTAATTAATTAATTAATCTCATCTAATTGAATTCTAAGTTAGTTTATAAGTTTCCTTTTAAACTGTATAAGTGTGAACAAGGTAAACGTAACAGATGATTAATGTAATAATTTTTCTCTTTTATATTTTCCAATTTTAAATTTTAATTTTTAAACGTAAACGTTTTTAATTTTTCTTTTTGTTTGCTTTCATTATGATTTCAATTTTTTTATTTTCGAATTTTCTTTTCTTACAAAATATTCAATTCAAACGCTCCATAATGCTTGCATGCTGCACGTTACAATCACCTACAATGCCACCAACAACAATAAATAAAAAAAAAAAAAAATCAATTCATCATTAATGCTAAAAATCCAATTAAAATGTCACCATCGAATCAAATCAAAATAATAAAAAAATCAAACCAAAATCATAAACATTTAAAAAATAAAAAAATACAACCTGATAAACTGAATCAAATAACAACAATAACTGCTAAATTCTAAAATATTTTAAAACTTATGTGCCACGCTTCTAATTGGATGCAACAAAAATACAATTAAAACCACAATCACTACAAAAACAATCACAAAATTTTGCAAATTGGAAAATAATTTGAAAAAAAAAAAACACCCGAAATTTTTTTTTAAATAATCAGCATACGACGTGGCGCCCATTGGGTCGTTAATTTACGTTACTTTGATTTTTTCATTATGGTCGTCATCTCATTGTCATCGATAGCGTTAGCGGCCGAAGATCCCGTTCGTGAGAATTCACCCCGAAATAAAATTTTAAATTATTTCGATTATGCATTTACCGGCGTATTCACAATAGAAATGTTACTGAAAATTGTAGATTTAGGTGTTATATTACATCCTGGCAGCTATTTAAGAGAATTCTGGAATATTATGGATGCTGTGGTCGTTATATGCGCTGCTGTTAGTTTTGGTTTCGATATGAGCGGTAGCAGTGCTGGACAAAATTTATCAACAATCAAATCGTTGCGTGTCCTTCGTGTCCTGCGACCATTAAAAACAATCAAACGTGTACCCAAATTGAAAGCCGTCTTCGATTGTGTAGTGAATTCATTAAAAAATGTTGTTAACATTCTAATCGTGTACATATTATTTCAATTTATATTTTCTGTCATTGGTGTACAATTATTCAATGGGAAATTTTTTTATTGTACGGACGAAAGTAAACATACTGCCGAAGAGTGCCAGTAAGTAAAAGAAATTTTTACAAAATTACAAAAAACAAAAAAAAAAAAAACAAACAAAATTATTTAAAAAAAAATTTTATGTTTTCTTTTAATTTCCGTTTGATTTTTGAAGTTTCTTTTTTGATTTTATTATTATTGGTTTGGACCTTTTTCGGTTTTTTTTTTTTTATTATAAAAAATACATTAGTTTTCATAGGTAAAAAACGAATTTTTCATTTCAAAAAAAAAAAAAAAAAAACGAAAAAAATTTTCATTTCAACTTAGAGTGCTAGTAACAACAGAAACAAAATTAAACTCTTTTACATGTACAAAGTATTTCATTTTTTTTTTATTATTCCTCTTTCTCTCTCTCTCTAAGTGTCGTAAACAAGTACTTTTTTTACATTACGTAGTGATTTTCTTTCTTTAAATTATTACAACAAATACCATAAAAAATAAAAGATAAACGTACAGCTAAAAAATGTAACACAATTACACTTCAGAGTAATATTGTTTTCCGTTTGTATTGTTTGGAGAATACAATTTAAATTTTAATTCTATTTTGCATTTGTGTTTTTTTTTTCTCTCTCGTATACAATAAATACTTAACGCAACGTACTAGATTCGCGAATATCTTTTGTCTCGAACCTAGTCCATACTTTCCATGATAACGATACTATTGCTACTTCTGTTGCTATAACTGTAACTGTAAATTTTTTTAAAATTTCATTTAAATCTAAAACGTACTATTACTCAAGTGTGTCCTTTGTTTTAGTCTAAACGCTCTTTTCCTCTGTGTTATCCTTTATTTATTTCCATTTCTGTTAACCAATATTGACTCACTCTAGTTTTAGAGATCAGTTTGTGTGTGTGTGTGTGTATTGAATTGTAGTCAATATTTATCATTTTTGTTCTTAAATGTTCTTCAATTTCAATTTTTCATTTCAATAATTTAATTGTAAATACATTTAGTGTATTTCATTATATTTAAAGTGTTTATTGCTAATTAGCAGCAAAACATATCGAAAATATTACCTTAGCGATGACAATTAGAACTATTAGAATATTTTACTATTCATACAATACAATACTTTATATATATATATCCTATATACATATATACATAAAATCTATTTCAGCCAGAAGAAAAAAAACAGACGCAAAAGAGGTAATTGTTATAAAACTAATACAATAATTAAAATAATTATTACAAAAACATCATTTAAGATTTCTATATTACATTCTGGTATTCGTATTATACTTTTACAATGGCGATGCCTTGGTATAATGATTGAAATGTTTGATAACACGGTGCGACAATGAAAATACACCCAGCTAATGACATAGTGTAAGTTGTGATTTTTGTTGAGCAGAACTCAAAAATATTTTTTTAATATTTCTCGAAATCTCCAAACTTGTTGTATTTGACAAAAACGATCTTTTTGATCTATTCACACAAAATTATTGATTACCCAAATATTTTTGAACTTACTTTCAAGATGCAAAGTTTTTTGAAAAGGGGACAGATGAGCCTTTAAAATGATATACATAAATATAGGGTTAAAACTTACATATTATGAGGTTTGATCGGGTAAACTTGGAAAATATGGTTTTTTCCCATCTTTTCAAGTTTAGCTATTCTTAATTACAGTATGTTCTTAATTACAATAAGTGATGACATTCTGAAAGTGCATTATCTTCTGAAGAGATTGACACTTTGTTTAATCAAATCGGACAAAAATTACCGTAGTTATTATATAAATAGTATAACAGTCGTGTTATATTTTTTATATATGTCATCTTATTAAAGGAATAATATTCAAAAATTTTCAAAAGTTTTGATGGATCTTGATTGTGTATCGGAAAATGTATCAATGTACCAGAAGTCGGGTAATCTTTATGTTTTTTGCAAATATTATTATTTCTCTTTGCGCAAATATTGGCCAACTACTACTGGTCGCTCAAACGTGAAATTGACACATTTACCATCAAAAATTCTGAAAATTTTTTAACTAAAAGTTCATTTGAAAAAATATATATGTATAAAAAATATAACTCGACTTTTAGGTTCTTTAAATAATAACTACTGTAATTTTTGTCCGATTTGATCAAACGAAGTGTCAATCTCTTCAAAATATAATGCACTTTTAAAATGCCATCACTATTTTTTTTTTTTTTTTTTTGAATTAAAGTTTGCTACTAAGAACGGGAAAAAATTGAAAGAATATGAAAAAATTCGCATTTGTCAAGTTTACCTCATCAAACCTCATAGCATATTAAGTCAAATAATATATATATGTATATCGTTTTAAAGACCAATCCCTTTCCTTTCTAATAAGGTTTAAATTTTGGACATCGGTGCTGAAATGTTTGTGTAATCAATAAATTTGTGCGTAAAGTCCAAAACAACAGTTTTTGTTAAATGAAAAAAGATTGGAGGGTTCTGGAAATATAAAAAAATATTTTTCAGTTCTCACAACTTACATTATGTCATTAGCTGGGTGTATTTAATTTTTTATTTTGTCGCATAGTGTATATAATACAAGCAAAAACTTTAAAACTGTGTATCGGTTCCCCTTCAAATAATGTATACAGAAAAACCCCTGACTCCTAAGAGTCGGTGATAGTAATAGCAATGACAAGCACTATTTAAGAATAGGAATCACCAGCTAGCCAATGTGTTTTCAGAGATCAATTCGTGCAATGCTAGATCGAATCTAATTAGGAAGAACTTTAAAATTATTCGGATTCAACAATACAGCAAGTCAGTGTATTTTTTGGCTAACAAACCGAGCAATCTCGCGAAAAGTTTCCATTCAAATACAATATACAAAAAAAACCCCTGAACCCCTGAACTCCTGAACCCCAAATGCATTGTGGTTTTTCTAGACAAACACAGTTTGCATCACTGTCATTCTATTTATTCATTTTGTTTTCCTGATATTCATTTTAAAAACCGATTTTATATGCTTGACGTGTAAGTTTCAAATTATAAGATCGTATATTTTGTTATCTTTTTCTCTTTTAACTGTTTTTATGCGGTTATCGATTATTGAAACCTTTCGCTAAATAAGCAACATTTAATATAAAGCATGTTTAACAGTTAACAGTCTTGGAAGCATACCTGTTAAGTAATGATTAGTAATCGTAATGATTAGTAATTTGATTACTTTTTTTTGAATGGTGAAATAATGATTACAATTACGATTATTTTTGGTTTAAATAGTTAATAATTGATTACGATTACAATATAATCAAAAACATAATCAGGATTACTGGCGATTAGTCTAATAATCAAAAAGAATCAAAAGTAATCCAAAACTAATCAAATCGTTTTCAATAATTACTTTCAAATTCTTTTTGAATATTTTAAAATAATCAAAAAGAATTATTGAATACAATTTGATTACTTTTGGATTACTTTTGAATATTTGAAAATAATCAAAAAGAATTGGAAAGTATTTATTGAAAATAATTTGATTACTTTTGGATTACTTTTGATTCTTTTTGATTATTAGACTAATCGCCACTAATCCTGATTATTTTTTGATTATATTGTAATCGTAATCAATTAGTAATTCCAAAAAATTGTTCATAGAATTATATAATCATTACGATTATTTTTAAAAAGTAATGTAATTGATTACTAATCTTAATCGAAATTTAACAGGTATGCTTGGAAGATTGCCGCTTTTGAATCTAATAAAGGGGTAATGGAGTATAAGGAACTGTGCTATTAGATCAGAGAGTTGATTCTTGGCATGGGCATGCTGTTATTCTGGGAAGACGTTGATAAATCCCAATAGATTATGTGGTTTCTTATAACTTTCTGAAAAGAACAATCGATTTTAGACTTCTAACGATATCTAAAGATTCGAGTGTTCCGAATGGGATTGGTATGGTCTATACTGAGAGCTCAATTATGCGTGACAAGGCAGAGCTGTGGTTTATTTATTAAGCATTCTAATATTTATTATAATCTGGCTACCCACTGCAGTGTTTTCCAGGTGGAGAGCTTCGCAATACCAATTGCCTCAGTTAATTTTAATATTATCTATTGGTACGGAGGGTACGTACACAATCGGTGGCCACTCATGCATGGCTATTCATCTCGAAGTCGCCGTAGTCTAGTAGGTAGTTTGTTGGCTTATGAGACGTAAGGCCACTGTTCAAACACCAGGTCAGACATCAAAACGAAAGTATGAAAAAAATATTTCTTCGTTGGCTTACCTCTCAGCAGATTTCTGGCAAGAACTATTAAAGCAAATTAAATTTACTATGAAAAGTTTCTCAAAAATCTGTCGTTTGGAGTCGACTTTAAACTGCAGGTCCCGCCACTCATATATACGATTATTACAGACAAAATAAGTGGTGTGACACACTAGGTCCATAACCTGACTGAAGGGTTGTAATGACGATTTATGTATGTATGTATGTATTCATCTCATAATAGAGATTCTCATGGGCCACTGTTGAATGACATCTGTAAGAGTTATAGGAGGTGAAAGACTCTATCTTTCTTCCCTTGCTCTGCTATTATCATGAAAAGATGGAGTTTTTTTAAACTCTCACTTCCTGTCATCTTTGATCGAACTGTCTCGTATGAACATAGCTTCAATAGTAAGATTTATTTTGAACCCGGATTAGTTTTCTGTAGAGACTGTTTAAGACACCGACTTAATATCCATTGTAGTAATAGGGAACTCTTCCATTAAGGAAAGCCACTATGTATATTTATAATAACTTCCATGTGGATACATATATTATATTAAAATTTGATATATGAAAATCATTTCCCAACTTTCAACGTTTATTTTTAATAAGTGTGGCATTAATTTTTTTTATTTTGTGTAAATGATGCTTTATTAGAAATCAATATATGGCAAGAAAAAGAGACTTTGGTGTTCAAGCCATGTGTAGCTGTATGAGTATAGTGAATATTCGAATATTATTCGAATAATAATTGTTTTAGTTTAAAAGTTATTAATCGAAGTTTACAGCAACTAATGTATGTATATTTCAAATAGTCTCTAGTCGTTAATGTTATCATTTTAGTCCCATCTAATACATGTTGTATGTAATACAATCAATTATTATTCGAATTAATATTAAAAAAATAGTTTTTTAAATGTCATCGCTATTCAATGTAAACAATGAAGATAAATATGGTAATTAAGAAGCGTGTTATTATTCTTTACTCTGATGGATTTAATTTAGTTACGAGTATAGAAAATTGTTTATAAAATGGAAGGCTAAGATGACAGTGTATGTATATTTATGAAAACATGAACAAATGTTTAAAGCTGCTAAATTGGGCAACTTCTGTTTGACAGAAAAATTATTTAAATTTAAAAGAATATTTCATTGTACGCTACCTTCAAAAAATTATTTAATCAAATATACGAGTATGTACTTAAGATCGACTATTAATCTGCATCATGGTCTTCCATTTATAAAAATGCTAATGTTAATAAATGTTTAAATATCCATCGTAAAATATATTTTAGTTCAGATACAACAACAAAACAAAAAACCAGAAAAAAAAACAGATTTGAGGAATAACGAAAGCAACTGTTTTTTTTTTACTGTGAAAAGAGCGCATTTGATTGATTAAACAGGATGTATTATATCATTTTTAATATTTCTATTCAGCAAAAACCTATGACGCCAACTTTTGAATTCAATGTCCTTTAAGGAGTAGGGAAGTAAGAAGACGACTTTAAAATAATTACTTTTAATTGCACTGAAAGTCTGTACACAGATATTCAACAAAATAAAACAAAAGAACAAAACACTGAAACTTGCACACATTCAAGCCAAAAAACATTCTCAAACCCAAACTGAAATTTTCAGGTACAAAAACAAAAATAATTAAACACTTCCTTGGAACCAGCCTGAAATCATAAAGCCATGCCTAAAATAGACAATTAAACGGTATTTTAACGTGCAATAAAAAGTTCTAAATTTCCCATGTAAAAAAATGAAAAAAAAAAAAAAACAAAAACAAAAATGAAGAGATTTCTTTTTAGTTTTGCAGAGAATTTTTAGTTTGTTTTTAAAAAAGAAAAAAAAATTATTTAAAAAAGAAAAATTTCCAAAAAAAAAAAATGCGTGCACAGATTTTACAGAATGTAAGAGTAGCATTTTAAAGTTTCCCCGCTTGTTTATTTGCCTGATTACTACTACTGCACCAACCAGTAAATCAAAAATCATGCAAGCAAACAATGCTGATAAATGAAAAAACTAAAAGAAAAAAAAGAAAAAAAATTCCAAAAAAAAAAATACAAAATGTAATCCGTTAACATCATCAAGTATACACTGGCTTACAAACGTAAAACTCCATAATATTTAGAGTCTGTAAATACGAAGAAAAAGGAAAAGATTTCTGCAAATGAGAAAAATTGATTTTTATTTTGCCGCAAAACTGATTAGATTTTGAATTTTGAGTAGTAAAAGGACTTGAGCTTAATTAATTAAACGAATATTGAAGAATTCTAATTGTAATTAAATTAATTAATTTAATTTTCTTTATTGTGTGTGTGTGTGAATTGGGTATTTTATTTTTGTGTTAAAATACCAAAGAGTCCATACTACTGCCAGAAGATTTCTTAATAAGCTTTTAACACGCGCTCTAAATTCCAATTCACTAATTGCTAATCGGTTTGTAATCGATTTGAAATATCAAATTAGATTTATGCCTGTATTTGTGTGTGCATATTTCTATGAAAGAAAAAAAAAATTCAAAAACTAAAAACAAAAATAATAAACGCAGGAAATTCTCAAGTCTGGATTTATTAGCAAACAACAACAACAACAGCAACTACAACATATACGTTATTTATTATTAAATTAAAATCAATATAAATATAATAATTACTGCTCATTTGTTACTAATTAATTAGTTAAACAACATTTTAATTAAATTAAATTATTTATAAAACATTAATTAATTCTCCTTCTTGATTTTCAAACCTTAAAAAGCTGGTAGAATCCAATATGAAAACCATAAAACAAATTAAAAAAATAATTAAAAAAATTAACAAAAATATTTATTCATTTAGTAATTTGTTTAGTATTCGATTAATTCATTAAACGTTTAGTTTAATAAACGCTTAAAATGTTTAGCAAATATTACATTTTAGCTGCATTTATCATTACAAATTTAAAAATTAGAAAACAATTAAAAAAAAAATTAGAAAAAATTTAGAAATTTTAGAACAAAAACAAAAATATAATTTTTTGAGAATTATTTTAAAGGCTAAAATTTTTAGAATTTTTTATTTTGAAAAGTGGAAATTACTTCCTTTTTTATTTTCTTTATTCAGCAACAAAGGCTATGAATTAAAGACAATTGAAAATATAATCTTACCACAACACTCATTTATTTTTGTAAATAAAACAAAAAATAAAAGAAAAACGGAAGAAGAAGAAGAAAATTTTTCAAACATTTAAAAAGATTTTATATCTTTTGACTGTTTGCCTTCGTGTGCAATGAAACTTTTACAAAAAGTGTGGAAAATCAAATTGAAAAATCCACTTAAATTCATAATGATACAGTGTTCAGTTTTAGGCATTACTCTATATACCTTGGCGTTGGTTAAGAATGTCAAACTTTCCAGTAATATTTCTACGACCTCTAACTAATGCTTTGAACTACGTGATTCTAAAATTCGCCAATTCTTCTTGACCAAGTTCTTTATGTAAATATAGAATATACGATTTGGCAGAAAACTTTAATGAAACTGAAGGGTTGACTCATAATATCATATTTTTTATATCGACTATCACTTGTCTTAGCTCTTTTTTAATTATAATCATAATTCCAGAAAAGATATTGGACTTTAAAATACATTTTACCCTTCTGAGGAATTATTTCATTATTTATTGTACTAAATAGTACAGAGTGATTCACAGATACCATAGATACCGAATTTAAATAGCTCATAAGTGCTATGTGGATAGGCATTAGATTTCAAAGAGCAGAATATTTGTAACGTGAAACCACGACCAAAATAATGTATTCTAAAGAAGTACGAAATATATTCCGCAGATAAACAAAATCACATTCTGAAAGATCTTTTATTCCTTCCCAGTTGTTCGCTATCCCGGTATCCTGGAGTATATTCTGTAAATTCCAACAACATATGCTGGCGAATTAGACGTTGTGACTTACACGTAATACCGTATTTTTCTCAACAATTTCATTAAAAAATCATTTTAGGAGGCGGTAGAAAATTTGAAAAAAATATCTCTCTTGATAAAAGGGATCAATACAAGCTTTCTCTTTGGCAACAGTTACTAAGCAGCCTTAAATACTTTTTCGCCCAGCACCTTAGTATTATCAGTCAATATAGTACGTCGCCGTAGTCTAATAGATAGTGTGTTGTCTTATTAGACGTGAGGCCACGGTACTACATTTCGATCAAAACGAAATATGTAAAAAAAAATATTTTTTCGGTGACTTCCTCTCAGCAGATTCCTGGCAAAAACTTTCTCAAAAATGAGTCGTTCGCAGTCAACTTGAAACTGTAGGTCCCGCCACTCATGTATAAAAATTAACACACACAACATAAGTGGTGTGAGAAACTAGATCGTAATCCTGACTGAAGGGTTGTAATGACCAATTATATATGTATTTATACGTACACACCTTAACTAAAATAGAGTTAAGAATCAGGCAAAATAGAAGCAATAGAAGAAAAGAAAACTCCAGTATGTTCTCATGCTGGCTACAAAAGAAACCATAGAAGAAGTCTTGATGCAAAAATATTGAAAATTTTGTAATAAGACAATTCAGAAACCGCATTTCTTGTTAAATGCCAACCATCTTAAAAATTTTATAGAAAATTTTGTGTTTTAAGTCTGGAATCTATTTTCAATTTATGACTAAAGCCTGTCATTTACGTTTTTGTTTCCTTGTGCTCTCATATTTATTTTTCTCTTCGTTTACCATATGTAAACAATTTATCACCAACAAATACTGTATCATTTAAGCTTTTTGTAAAATGTATTAAAAATTTAATTCAAAAAAATTAAAGATAAAAAACTTATATAAAAATATCGAAAAGAAAAAAACAAAAAAAAAAAAAAAGAATGCTCACAATATTAAAAGTACGAAAACAAATATAGGCCTCTTGAAAGACACTTCAAATACATAACAAATCAAAATTTCATTTAAAAATCATTGTTTACCTTCTTTTTACTGTTTCACTTCGTGTTTAAGTTTAAAATCAATTCTTATAAAAAATACCGCATCAAACAAAACCAAGTAAACAATTCCTTCAACAAAATGCTTTTTTATGTATCGATTTTGTAACATTTGCTATTTTTTTACGCCTAATTTGTGTAAACCACCACTCCACAATCACTCTACCCAAAAGATACACACTAAAAAAATTAAAGCTTTTATTTCATAGTAATCTTAAGAACACAAAATCATTAAAAACATGAATCATTTATTTATCAGTTGACTTTTTAATGGTAGTAGTTTTGTCAATAATTATTTGAAATATTTTTTTTTTGTTTTTTAATTTAGTAGAAATTTATTAAGAAATATTTATTTTAATTTCATATTTAAATTTTATTATTTTTATTATTAAAATATTTTCATTTATAAATATAATTAAAATCTAAAAAAAAAAATGATTTAAACTAAAAAATGCAAAAATTCAACAATTCACATAAAATCCAAAAAAGGGGTTCATATTTTAAATATGAAGAAGGTGAACTGCTGCCCAGACCAGAGCTGCGCATTTGGAAACCGAGAAGTTTTCATTACGACAATGTGGCAGCAGCAATGTTAACACTATTTGCGGTACAAACCGGCGAAGGATGGCCACAGTAAGCGATTTTGTTTAACAATTTTATTTAATATTTAACACAATTTTATTGTATTTTTTGGTTTTCAAAATTAATACCAATAACAAAACACTTTAATTTATTTCAACAAACACTTTAATTAAATTCAAATATCAAATGAAAATTCAAAACAAATTTTTGTATTACAAAAATCAAAAAAAAAAAAAAACAAAAAATTAATTATTTAGAGTACTGCAACACTCCATGGCTGCCACTTATGAAGATAGGGGTCCAATACAAAATTTCCGGATCGAAATGTCCATATTTTATATCGTATATTTTATTGTATTTCCATTCTTCTTTGTAAACATATTCGTGGCCTTGATTATCATTACATTCCAAGAGCAAGGCGAAGCTGAATTACAAGACGGTGAAATTGATAAAAATCAGGTGAGATTAAGAACTTTATGTCACAATTAAAACTTCAAAGAATTAAATTAATATGGCCAGAATTTTAATTGAATGTAATTTATTTACTAACAAAATTATTAAAAACAAAACAAAAGAAAAAGAAAAAAGAAACTAAATATAATGAAACTAGATGTGTTTGTTGTATCATAAATGTTTGTCTTAATCATGTAATTTTTTTTTCCAAAAACAAAAATCTTTTGAAACATTGTATTTAATGTATAGAACAACTAAAAATTGCTTTAAATAAATTTCAAATTTTTGCTAAAACTTCTTCATGTTTAGCATAGTTTCACATTTTAAGCAAAAATATAACAAAAAAACAAAAAAAACAATCAAAAGAAAACTTAGCTAAAAAGTCTATAAATAACGCTATATAGCATAGTTGTTTTTAGTCTCCTCTCTCTTTTAAAACCAAAGTCTTAGTCTTAGATTTCTTTTTTGAAATCTTTTCTTAGATTGCTGACCTAGACGGTCCCTCTAGCCTAATCGAAACTAGCTTATCACCTTCATTTTTAATTCTTTTCATTTTAATTGTTTTTAGTTTTCATTCATCGACTCCTTCTCTTCATTTCAATTATATTTATTTCAATGTGTATAAATGTTGAACATTTTCCGGAAGTTCTCTAAGTTTATGTACTTTTCAGTGTATAAATTTTAAAAATTATGCATTTTGTCATAAACATTTTATTTTGCTAGAATTGCTTCAAAATAAAGTGTTTTTTTGATAAAATTTCTTTGTCAGAAAAGCTGAATTAAAAAAATCACTTCAGCAGGTTTGTATGTGGCTTTCTATAGAATATGCTTCGTGTAATATTTTTCATATTCATTTTAAAAACTATTGAATATTTCTTTTCATTTCTTAATTCATTGCTTAATAACAATTCTAAATTAGTTTATAATTTATGTATTATTTATGTATGTTAAGCAAACAGATGATGAAGAAAGTTAATCTAAGATTTCTTTACTACGACGATCATAATAAGCTTAATAGTTGGATTTTCCAAAAAAATGTATTCTAAGACTCTAACGTACATACATACATATGTATTTATGATTATCAAATATTGATATGCCCTCTCCGGCATATAATAGCAAAATCTGAAATAGCAATCTTTAAGGATTGTCTGTTGTTCATAACAATATTTAAAAAAAAAAAATTAATTTAAGATGTATAATGTGCAACGTTGAGAAGGGCAATAATATCAATGTCCCAGATTTTATAGTCTGCAACATTTAAGATATTAATCAGCACTTCTAAGAACTAAATATCTTAAGTCTCTTCTTATCCAGACAACTTCTGCAGAGATCAGAACTTTTTAACTTTTCGTTATATGTACTTCATTTGTTTTTCTTCATCTTCAAACACAAATTAAAGCCAAATACCCGTAAAGTTAGGCATCATGTTTTATAATCTTAAAGTCCTCTTAGATGTCCTGATTTTAAAAATCATTTTATTCATCAAACCTGCTGTATCGGTTTTGTAAATAGTTTTTGCAGTTTTTTCATCCCTTAAAAATAAGATTTGCGGAGGTCATCGAAATAGATTTGTTTATAAGATGTTGGTGTCCAAACTTCTCTCACTGATTAATATCTACAGATTTGGAAACAATAAATCGTATGCCGGAACTTAATCTGGAGCAAAAGACGCGTGAGGCAGCAATTTGTAGCGTAATTCATGCCTTCTTGTCATGGCAACTGCGTGGAATGTCGTTTTGCAACGGATATTTTTTAATTGGATAAACGTCGTTGTCTCTAAGTTGACATTATATTCGCAATTAACTGTTTTATCTATTTGCATCCAGACTGGCCTTCTTTGCTGCTGATTCGCATCGAAAAACCTACGACTGCTCACTGCTGTTTGGTCTTTGGTGTGTAGAGATGCACCTATGTTTTGTCGGCAATTTCGCATTTGGTTATGAAATGATGGAAAACCTTGTCCATATATTACTATAACAATTTTCTTGTATTCCAGCAGGAACATAGAATATGTGCAATGAGTCTCCTTTCATTTCTTTTATTCTTAAAAAAAATTAACCCTTTTCGTAGAGGATGTCGTTTTCTGCGGCGTTGTAGTCTAGTAAATAGGGTGTTGGCCTATAGACTAGAGACGCCTCGAACTAAACGAAATATAAAAACCATTTCTTCTTGTTGTGCTGAGAAATAAGGATAAAAATGACATTTGATGCTGTAAGATGCAGCATGCTGTATAGGCGAAATGCAGAAATTTTAGTTTATCATCCATGGTATCTCTTATCTTTCCTATTGAAGTTGTTTAATATCCAAGTGATCACTCAATATTGAAACATTTTAATAATCTCAGAGCCACCGCATATGGACTTTTTCAATCGTTTCATTTGTAGAGAATGCAACTGGGAGCCTAGAACGTGCGGTTTTCAATAAACCACTTGTTTGTCATTGAAGTAGATGATGCAGAGTTCACATACTATTTATCAAGCTTAGTGTTGGTATGCGTTATACTTTTTTATCGTAAAAATTTTAGCAGGATAAGCACACATAAATTTATTATGTTTTATCATCGAAAGTAGCATTGATCTTTCTGTCAGTGGCTGTCAAACACAATCTAAATGATATAGCTTTCGCCTGTTGATAGGAGTACTTCAGTTGCTACGTCAGTACGTATTGACTATATTAAATAATAAGAACACTACTGTATAGAAAACTATTTTAAATTAATGTATATAGCTTTGGTTTTGAAGAGCTCACCGACCAGATATTCGTTAAGAAAACAAAATCTAATACTAAAAAACTTTAACGCCATCATCTGTTTTGCTTAATAATACACAAAATCGCAGTGAATAAATTATAAAATTTTGCTTTAGTTGTATGAAGAGCATTTTAAAACATTTTCTAAATGTCTTCTTATAAAAACATAAATCTTGCATAACTATACATATAATATACTTACTATACATATATACTATATATATATGTAAATCAATTTAGTATGTAATCTAATATGTGCACAACTGCTACCACTATTTTTAATACTTACAATTATTAAGTACTAACAACAATTATCAATTATTTTGTCTTAAACAAAATTTAGTATATCAACACAAAAAAGTAAAAAAAAAAAGAGAAAGTATTTTCCATATATTTTACAATGATTAATTATTCATTCTTCTTCTTTCTTTATTGTTATAAAACGTTTAAAATATTTTTACAGAAATCATGTATAGACTTTACAATAGGAGCGCGACCATTAGAGCGTTATATGCCCAAAAATCGCAATACATTTAAATATAAAGTTTGGCGTATTGTCGTATCGACACCATTCGAATATTTTATAATGATGCTTATTGTGTTCAATACTTTATTATTAATGATGAAGGTAAGTTTAATTTTAATATTCACATTAATTCATTTTTCCTTTTTCCATGTATGTATGGTTTTACAATTACATATTATGATTTTAAAACAATAAATAAACAACACATTTAAATATTTTCTAAACACAATTCATATGTTTCTTTTCTTTTTGAATTCTAAAACAAAATTTATTCAATTTTATCTTCCATTATGTTATACATACAAATTTGATGTGTATTTAATTGGCTTTTTTACTGTAATAAGTTGTGGTTTTTAATTTAAAAATGAAATTAAAATATTTTTTTTTTTAAAATTTGGCATGTTGTTCATTGACCATTTTGTTCACATCGAATTTGTGTCTTTTTGAAAACAAAACGCTGCAATGCACTCTTATCTATTCGAAATTGTATTTAATTTACAAATCCTCCTATTCTTCCGCAAAAGTTCAGACGTATAAAAAAAAATTAATGTGTGGTTTGATAATTGTCATAACATCAAGATCGGAGAGAGGTCATAGTTTTAAATAATTATCTAGAATATCATTGAGAAGATGGCAGTTGTTTAAGAATAGTAATTAATTTGGTTTCTATAGAAATGGTTCTAGAATTAACGATGGTGTTTTCAGTAAAGTCCTGCCTATTGGAAATCAATATAAACTTAGCTTATGTCAGTGTTTCTTTTAACAAATTTTACTGCAGACAGGAATATTATAAATATTAGATTAGCACCTATTCTAATATAAGTCATGGCACTCTCCAAGTTGGACAGGCATCGCAATTGAATCAGGCAGTCTGAGTTCCAAAACAACAATACGATGTATATGAAAAAGTAGACGAAGTTAATCACATGGAGGCTGTCCTATACCATTTGATGTGAGAGGTTAGCCTGAGATTATAACACACTTTCATACAAAAGCTTTCTTGGGCTATCCAGTATTCTGATTTATAACGTTTTATTAAAATTATTATTAATTTATAAATAAATAAAAATATTAACAAAGAAAAATGATGACAAAGTTATAACACCAGTCCCAAACTATTCTTGATAAACTTTCCCGTAGTTTGAAAAAAAAAGGAAAACATTTCATAGAACATTATGAGTTAATCAAGGAAAAGTGCCTTCATAGATGTTGCAGATAACATAACTAAGAACAATTCTATGTGTGGCAATTGTGGCGAGAATAGCAGCAGGGAATTGATAACGCATGTACTATCCGAGTTTCCTTAGATACCTCCTAAGATATCACCACTCTGTAACCGTATACCCACAGCGGCAAACTTTATAGCCTTTATTGACCATTATTACAGTAATCCGGTTGTACAACTGTTTCGAGAAGATTTCTCATCCAAATTTTTCCCCAAGATCTGCATACCTTACTATAAACCTTTAGCGTAATATGATATATTTCCATTATAAAACAAGAACCGATAGAGGAACCATGTAGTTAATAGGGAGATACAGATCAACTACATGGTATACAGATAATTCCTTAAATTTTCCTTGAGAGAAAACATAACACGGTAGGCTAAACATTTTGGGAAGTTAGTGTTGTTTCGCTTGTAAAATATGCAGGCATTTGTTATTTATAATAACACGGTGCAACAGTGAAAATACACCCGAGTAACTACATAGTCCACGTTGTTCAGTTGGTTGAGTAGAACTCAAAAATACCTTTTTTATATTTATCGAACCCTCCAAACATGTTTTATTTGACAAAAACTATTTTTTTTACATTACGCACAAATTTCTGGATTACTTAAACGTTTTTGATCCGATTTCCAAAATTTAAATCTTAGAAAAATCTTAGAAAGGGGAGAGATGGACCTTTAAAATGGTATACATATATCTATTATTCGACTTAATATGCTATGAGATTTGATGAGGTAAACTTGTAAAATTCGAATTTTATTCATATTTTTTCAAGTTTGTCCATTCATAGTAGCAAACTTTAATAAAAAAAATATAGGATAAGTGATAATATTCTTAAAGTCTTTTCTCTTGTGAAGAGATTGAGTCATCATTTGATCAAATCCGACAAAAATTACCGTAGTTATTATTTAAATAGTATAACAGTCATGTTATATTTTTTATATATGTCATCTTATCAAATGAACTTTTAAATCAAACATTTTCAAAAGTTCTGACGGATCTTGATTGTTTATCGGAAAATGTGTCAATTTCACGTTTGCACGACTTCCAGAAGTCGGCTAATATTTGTGTTTTTTGCATATATATTTGCGCAAACATTGGCTAACTTCTGGTGGTCGCTCAAACGTGAAATTGACCCATTTTCCGATAAACCATCAAGATCCATCAAAAATTCTGAAAATTTTTGAACTAAAAATTCATTTGATGATGACATATATAAAAATATCACTCGACTGTTAGACTCTTTAAATAATAACTACCGTAACTAATTCCGATTTGATCAAATGATAACTCAATCTCTTCACAAGAGAACAGACTTTAAGAATATTATCACTTATCCTATATTTTTTTATTTAAGTTTGCTACTATGAATGGACAAATTTGAAAAAATATGAAAAAAATTCGATCAAATCTCATAGAATATTAAGTCGAATAATAGATATATGTATCAGAGATCAACAATGAATCGTTTTTCCGCTACTCATAAGCACTCATGCAATTTTGAGTATGAGTGAATCAACAGAATTGAAATTCAACTACTCTGATTCATTCGTACTCGCTACAGCATTGATTTATAAGTATAGGTTACAATGAGTATGAGTACAACGTTGACATCAAACTCACAACATTCGAAATGTGTTTGATTCATACGCCTACTCATTCTGATTCATAAATTTAGAAAAGTACTTATAATACTTATAAGTGATTCGAGTGGCTCGAATCATTCATCAAAATTTACAGCCTTTGTTATTGTTGCATATACAAATAAAGAAGAAAGGAAAGACAAAGACAACAAGCAAAGCATACACACAATCTTCTTGTGAGTATAGTAGTGTTCGTATGCGAATCATACTTATTTTGTGCTTCGTGTAAATGTTAAGTAGAGACGAGTCGAAGTCAATAACATCATGCGTATTGTTATGTATGAATACGACGAGTACTTCCAACTTTGAGTATGAGTAGTATGAGTATCATATTAAAATAAGTATGAATGCGTATAAGTCTCAGAAATAATAAGTATGACTCGAATCTACTCATCGTTTTGAATATTCGTTGCTGATCTCTGATATGTATACCATTTTAAGGGTCCATCTCTCCCCTTTCCAACAAGATTTAAATTTTGGAAATCGGGTCAGAAATGTTTGAGTAATCCAGAAATTTGTGCGTAAAGTCAAAAAAATGCTTTGATCAAATAAAACAAGTTTGTAGGGTTCGAGAAATATAAAAAAAATATTTTTGCGATCTACTCAACAACACTCACACCCTACACTATATCATTAGCCGGGTGTATTAAATTTTTTTATTTTGTCGCATAGTGTAATCAATATAAAACTTTTGCTATGTGGACTATTAATTTTTTGTTTTATATGTAATAATTCAATTTATTTTCTTTAATATTTTACTATTATTGCCAATCTCGGTGAATTAACCAAATCTAGCATTATGATTTTTAATTTTTAATATCAATACACTAAACGGTTATCGGTTATGTCAGCCATCAGCTAACACTGTCCAATTTTGTTAACTGTTAATGATTAAGAAATCTGTAAAACATTTCGAAACCGTTTAATGCAAGCGATAACAAGAATTAGTTTCCTTTTTCGATAACCACGGATAGAAATACATACATACATATATACATAGATATATGTATTTTTTAAATATTGATTAAACATTAATTCAAATAAATATTAGAACATAATTCAAATGCTTTCACAGTGTTTTCCGAAAAACAAGAACTTTTTCTCATTCATTTATTTATCGAAAAGTACAACCCTTTCATATTCCGAAAACATTTTCCACCCTTCTTTCAATTTCGTATATTTTCCACTCAATGTTCGTACATATCTTGAAAGTAATATCAAAATAATTAATATTTAAAAAAGGAAAATCTTAAAATTATATAAAAATCTAATATAATTATATAAAAAAAATAAAATCATAAACAAAAATGCAAAATCAAATTTCCACCCTTTCCATCATTATTAGTATCATAATCAAGGTGAAATGTATGAGAAATCACTGAAGTATATCAACATGGGATTCACAGGCATGTTTAGTGTTGAAACTGTGCTGAAAATCATTGGATTTGGTGTAAAGGTGAGTTTGTAAAATAAAATTTAAAAAAAAAAATTTTTTAAATTCCTTTTTATATTATTTCAAATGCTTAGAAGAACCACAAAGAAATTGCAATGTTTTCTTATACAAAAATTCCTTGAATACGATCACATTTGTAAAATATTTAAAGAAGAATTGTTTAATGGAACGCAAAGAAAAAAAATTCTCAATTTTCATTTTTCTTGTAAATATGTATTGTAATAAATGCGATTTAGAAAACTGTATTAAATGTAAGTATGGGTTTAATTTTTGTACATATACTTGCTATTAAAAAATGTATATTTTTTTTTTGGAAATTATGGCTTAAAGGTTATGAAAATGCTGTATGTCAATATATTTTAATTGCAATTTGTAATTTAATTTGACAATGACCTTTGGTGCATGTTTTTTCTTATTAACGAGCGTACACTTATTTGAGTACATATTAATTTGAATATGTAAAAACATGTGTATATGATTTCTTATTATTATTTTTCTTTTCTTGATCAATACTGAATAAAAGTAGTCATTAAATGAATTGCTTTTGGATGTGACCATTTAACGAAAGTATAAAAGTTCAAATCCATTTAATAATCCAATTGATTTGCTAACCATAGTTGACCTATTAACCCTACCCATCGAAGTATACAGAAACAAACAAACACAAGAAATTCAAACAACATAGAAATTCAAATTTAACAAACTTAATGTTAATGTCTTAATAGAAGAGTCATAATCCTCCACTGAACTTAGTGTAAAAATTAAACCACTTTCTTATTTTATTTCAGTCAACAGAAAATTTTGGCAATACAATATTTTAAATAAAATAAATTCTCTTCTAAATCATTCAATAATTTTTTCACAATAATAATGCAAACTTATGTATCACTTCATTTGTCTCTGCAGTCTTCTCTAATCTGTCATTCGGAATCAACGTTGAAAAATCCAGGAGAATTGAAATACTGGTAGATAATAATATTATAATCCCGAAACTGGTTACGAATTACAAGAATTTAATTATTTGGAGGATGTCACCGTAGTCTAGTAGGTAGTTTGTTTGAAATATAAGAAAATATTTCTTCGGCGGCTTGCTCTCGGCAGATTTCTGACGAAAACTCTGAGAGAATTTAAAATTGACATAAAAGCTTCTCAAAAATCTGTCGTTGGGAGTTGACTTTTTAACATGGTAGGCTCCGCCATTCATGTATAAAATTAACACACTCAACATAAGTAGTGTGAGAGGCTGGGTCGTAATCCTGAATGAAAGGTTGTAATAATCAATTATGTATGTAAATACTAGAGGTGTGCACAAGACATATAAAATTGCACAGTATTGCATTTTTCCCAAGACCGAATATTGATTGTAGCTGCAAATATAAATAAGTGTGAAGCAAAGATAGAGAACAAAAAAACAACTGCACTCGTAAACAGCGTTGTCAACTCAGTGCTTTTAGCACTGTTTTTAGTGCTTTTTAAAACTTTCGACGCGGAAAATTTTCGAGTTAGTGCCTAGTGCTTTTTTAGTGCTTTTCTTTTCATGTCAGTGACACCAAATCAAAAATTTAAAAAAAATAATTTGTCAACTGTAGATTATTTAACGTTTCAAAAAGGTATTACTTTGAAATGCGACTCTTTATAAGTTACATATTATACATCAATGTTTTGTTTCAAATACATTATATATTTGTTATATTATTTTTTTAATTTGTTTTTTATTTTTGTTATATTATTTTTTTTTTAAATTTTGTTTTACTTTATTATTTATTTTAATTTTTGTTACTTGTTTTATTAGAGTTTGATCTCATAGTTTTGTTTGAAATACATTATATTTGCAACCACATAAAAAACTTGTTAAAACTAAAAAAAGTTTTTAAAACTAATAAAAGAAATAAAAAATTATTTGTTTTAAAAAATAAATTAATACAAAGTATTAACTCAAATAATATTATATACTTTTTAAAAAATCATATAATAAATAAACAAATAAATAAAACAAAAACTCTTTTTTTTACTGATTATATAAAATGGTGATAAAATTAAAAAAAATATTATAATGTTT
This sequence comes from Sarcophaga caerulescens, assembly GCA_927399465.1. Lineage (NCBI taxonomy): Eukaryota > Metazoa > Arthropoda > Insecta > Diptera > Sarcophagidae > Sarcophaga > Sarcophaga caerulescens. Next base: position 39,563,041 of record OV656873.1, on the reverse strand, counting down.
TAGTGCTTTTTTGTCAAAATTACGCGTTTTTTTTAACGACTTTGGTGCTTTTTGAAAATTTATAATTGACAACGCTGCTCGTAAACCATTGTACAACAGTATAAAAGAGAGTTGTGTGAAGAGTGCAACAAAAAATATTGTACTCTTCATAGAGTCACAACATGCATATGTTGTTGTTTGTTTTTGTTTTTTAACAACAATGAATAAGAAAGCTCCGAATGTTTTGCTCTCGGGAACCGAACATCTTCGTCGACGCCTGCATTGCCAGTAACTTTTTTAAACTTTTTATTTCGGGGAAAAACCTTTTTTATGAGTTTATTGCGAAAGCAAAGAATGTATAGAAACACTTATGTACACATATTTTTCAATATGACAATACTGAAAATGTAGCTTCAGTAGTAAAATATGCTCTTACAACACAAAGCATAGTTCCGTTACTTCACAGATAAACGAGTGCTGTTGTATGCATTGAATAAATGAGAAATACACATTTCAGTGCACTCGTATAATCAAGAGCAACAGAAAAGAGTACACTACAGTATTGCATTCGGTGAAGGGTAATGTCTTGTGCACACCTCTAGTAAATACATTGTCATCCATTTCTTCAAGATCTGGAACCATCCAGTAGCTTCTAATAAAGCCATTTGAACTTTCAATGCCCACCCTTGAACGATAACTACGATCCTGTACAAAGTAGAATCGCAGATGTTTCCTTCTCCTTTGATATAGTTTTCATTATGTATGCAAATTTTGAAGAGGATTTGCCTCTTCGTCCAGGTCCCTGTAACTTCCGAAAAAGTCATTGACCATGGCAATTGGATCTAGCTTGGGTATTAAAAATGTAGTGTATATTAACGATTCATACTACCATGCTGAACATGGTTTTTTTTTGAATTTGAATAGACATTCCGTGTGTCTTCTCTCTCTCTCTCTCTCCCCCTAGTATCCGAAACTGCCTTCACAACGTTCACTGTTGCTGCATTATCAATCGTAATCATGCAGGTTCTGAATCGGATCCGCAACGTAGGGAATTCGATGTTTATGCTACATCTCGTCAATTCTACAGCTTTATAGTGCTTTGCTCCAAATTAATTGTTGAGCCATTTCTTTTAAAAGAGATTCTACTTTGCATGTGAACATATGTATGTATGTAATTGTATTATAATTTTAAAATATTTAAATTTCATTTCTGTTTTTGAGATTTTATATATGCACTGTATATACACATAGTATACACTACATACAGACATCTTTGGTTTTGAAATTAAGTTTTTATTATAATTTCTGAAATTTAATTCAATTCATTATTACATTCTCTTGTAATTTTACTGTCTAACAGGATCAAACTAAAAATTGAAAATTTTGATATTTTTTTTGTTTTCATTTATTTTCAAAAACTACTCTCTAAATGCCCTCCCCCTGTCCTATCTATTTAATGTGTTAAAGTTTCATGATGCTCCACCGTTACATACTGAGCTTTTAGCCAATATGAATTTGATTTTTACACTTTTCTTCTTAACGGAAACTATTATGAAAGTAATTGCTTTTGGTCTAACGGTAATTATAATAACCATATACAGTATAATAAGGTTTTAAAGAAAACATTGCAAATAATCCAGTTGTTCTAAATCTAAACATGAAAAATGGAGTTTCAAATAATTTAAATTATTTTTTTTTTAAATTATTTTCCTAGAACTTCTTTAAAGATCCGTGGAATATTTTTGATTTGATTACCGTATTGGGCAGTATTGTGGATGCCTTATGGATGGAATTTGGGGTAAATATATTTAAATATTTTAACAATAGCAATAAAAATAAGTATTTTTATAAATTTAATGAGAAAAAAATGCAATGAGAAAAAAACAAGAAGTAATTAAGTAAACTTAATGAGTAATTAAGAAATACAAGAAGAAAAATTCTAATTTATATTAAGAGCTTTACGTTTGCAAAAAAGCTCTTTTATGCCATATGTTTTGCTAAAGATGAAGAAAAAAAATAATAATAAAAAAGAAAAAGTATGCCGTTTCACTTTTTGATTTTCGTTTGGAATGTATATGTGTTATGTATTATTAATTAAATTATTTAAAGTTTTCTAATAGGGTTAAATTTATTTCATTTTCAAAAGAGTCATGGCTATTTAATATTAACGAGTCATTATTTTGTTTTTTAAAGATTTAGTTGAACTTTAAAAATGTTTACATAGGTTTCAGTTCTGATAATATTAATAATATTAATAAATATAATAATAAAAGAATAGTATATAATAACATGTTTGCTCTATTTATATAGAACTATAAAAAACAACAAAAAGTTTATGATATTATTTTATATTTTATGATAATGATTATTATTAATAATTTTTGAATTTATATAAAATATTTTATAATAATATACATACCATATACATATATATATAAATATAAATATAATATAAATAATCACTTTATATCATAAGTCATTGAATATTATTAATCTCATATATTTCTTTTTTTTAATTTCCTTTTTTTTCATAATATGTTTATGTGTACCAAAAAAAAAAAATGAATGAAAAAATTAAACAAACAAATATTTTTTACAAAATAAACCAATGTTAACCAATTACGAAAATGGGGTCTCAAAAACAAAATTACAATTAACAAATCAAAATCAAAAATACATATAAATTATCAAACAAATACAATAACAATAACAACAACACCCAAAACAATATCGAACACAATTGAACAACAACATTAACAACAATTATATTAAAAATATATACAACATAACCTAACAAATATCCAATACCCACAAACTACATATATGAAAACACTTTACAACATATGAATATTAATTATGAAATACGTATGATATATAATATGATATGATATATACAAATATATACAATATTAACCTTTGAACCTGCAACAAAATCTACTCCACTACAATACAATGCAACTTACAACTTAATCAATCTATAATTATCCATTAAACTATACCCTCATAAAAATAAATCAATTAAAACTGTTACTATTACAACCAAACAACCAACAACAACAAAATACACATCATAACCATCATCATCATCATACAAAACAATCTGCAAAACTTATCGTATTCATACAAAATATTGTTTTGCCAATCTGAAACTATGAACTGTTTTATTTCAAATTCTCCATCAAAAACAAAAAAAAAAAAAAATGAAACGAAAATTGAAAATCACTTTGTATCAAAATTTAAAAATCTAATTTCTACTAAAAAAAAATTATCAAAAAAATTTATTTGATAATTAAAATCTTCATCTTCAAAAATAATAATAAAAACACCACCAACTAAATTTCATCACGTACTCTATTCTGAACTCAACAACAACAGCACGATGTAAGTACAAATAAACACCTTAATACACTCTATCTATCTCCTTCCATCTCTAACTCTATCTCGCTCTATCTCTCTCCTTAAACTAATACATAAACAATTTTATTTAAAAAGGACATCCTTAAAGAAACAGCTACTGAGTGAAAACCGAAAAAAAAATAATCGAATAATTTTGAAAACATATTCGAATAATTTATAATAAATTTTTTGATTCCAAAATTTCTATTTAAAAAAATTGTTTAACCACTCAAGTATTACAGAAAAAAGTTGAAATGCTCAGCAACTGTTTTATCATAACATTAAATTGGTTTAATTTTCATGTTAATCTACTCAAATGAAATCTAATTTCACTACTAACCCCCTTTTTTTCATTCGAAACAAACCAGCAAAAAGAAAAACACATTTCCTTCCAAAAATTTGTAAATTTGCATTATCGGTGTATTTAATCGAATTAATTCTTTCAGTGTCTTTCTTTTTATTATACATACTCGTATACTACTCGTACACATACTATTATTGTGTTATTTTCAGTTTCGATGTTATGTTGTTTTTTTTTTATTATTCTCGGTGTATAATTTTGTATTGATTTTTGCAATTTGTGTTTTAGTTAAAAATGGTACAAACATTTTATGAGGACCCCTTTAAAAATGGACAAATTCGTTTAGGTGTAAATTTTATTTGTTTAGAAGTGTTATAGCATTGGTGTTATATGTCGTATTATTAAAATTAATTTTATTTGTGTTATAGAATCATATGCGAGCAAATTAGAATTAGACTTCGATAAACATCGTAGATGTTATTTTAATAAACCGAAATACCAAACAAGTTTTGAATTTTAGCTTTCAAAGCTGAAGTGCCTGATATAGGATATTTCAACATACAAATCATCTCTAAAGTGAATGATGTAATTCACCTTGTTCTCAACAAAATCGGCCGGTACGTGCCCTAAATAATATTGACTGGACTTATCATGGAGAAGCTATTTTTTATCCCGACTGAACAGTTGTAATGAAGATTTATCAACGCCATATCCTTAATATTCATAAAGACTTCTAAGACTAATCATCCTTATAGCTTTGCAGCTATAATAACCACAATATGGATATCTCATACGTTTAGGCTTACGTCCAATCATACAGTGACAAGCAATTATGCCCCTTTGAAATCTAATCGATTGTCTTCCCAAAAACAAAAAAGTCAGAGGATTTTGGACGTTCAGCGATGGGTGCTGTTAGTTCATCTGGGTTCCATCTTCTTTATATTTATTTATTGGTTTGGGCAACGAAACAAAGGAGAATACCCTTCTGCATTGGAGGCTGTAAAACATTGATCACTTAATAGAGCCTTCATCAGTAAAAGCATAACCAATTGAAATGCGGCGAATGTCATCGTAGTCTAGTAGGTACTATGTTGCTTTATTAAACGTGAGACCATGGTTCAAATCCAAGGTTAGACATTTCCAGCAAAACGAAATATGAAAAAATATATCTTCGGCGACTTCTTCACAAAAGATCTCTGGCAAAATCTCTGAGTGTAAATAAAATTACTATGAAAAGTATCTCAAAAAAATTTGTCGTTTGGAGTCGACTTTAAAATGTAGATCTCGTCACTTATGTATAAAATTAAAACACACGACATAATTGGTGTGAGAAGATAAGTCGTAATCTTGATTGAAGAGTTTTAATGACGAATTATGTACATATGTATGTATATCCCAGTCGAGCTAATGGAATTTGCATACACAAAGGCTTCAAATACTAACCTCCATTAGAGTAAATAATGTTTATCTATGCAAAAAATATCTACTTAGGTTCGCCTACCTATTAAATAAGCCCCTATCTGGAAAATCATCAAAATAAATGTCCATTACTAAACCGTTTCCGTCTTCGAACCATTAGTTTATATCAGAATCATGTAATCTTGACTCGAACCCTCAAGATCGGCCAGGTTACTTTTCGTAGATACACATCTATGGTCGTAAGCCAAAAATTTTTGTGCCAGAGTGGCCTGAGCAGTATAAGTCATGTATTGTCATGTAATAGCAAAATGGGATAGTCTTTTCATTTTGTAAACTGCAATCTGGTTCCATTCAGTAGTCCCTTTACAAATATGGAACACAAATAATACCTTCCTAACCCAACACTGCCTTCCCACTAGAACTTATTTGGCTTTCCAAGTATTTGGCCTTCCTCGAAATTCCTATTTCCATGAGTGTTTACGTATCGTAGGAAAATACTTTATGCTTTGAAATGTAAGAGATACTTTTTTTAAATTTTTAATTATTTTTCAATATAGCTTATTCAGCCATTTCTTGGCATCTCTTAGGCATCAAACTTATGAGTTTATTAACTGAAATAAATAAAAAAAGAAAAAAAAATCTATTCTTAAATTAGAAAACTACTCGTTTTCATCTGAAGGTATTTGTCCCAAAGTTCTCATAAAATTTTGTGTCCACTAAATATACCATACATACCTAATAATTTTAACATTCAAATGTCATAATCAAAACATAAAGAGACACTAACGTTTAACAAAAAAAAAAAAAACAAAAAAAATTTAAATTAACTATGTGAACTACTATTCAAAAACATACTTTACATAATGCTTTTAGAATGTCTCTCTAAATGTTAAGTTTCTTTAAAACAAATGGAATGCTGTTTTATAAAAAAAAATGTATATTAAAAAACTCATATTCTAACATTTATTTTTAAGCATCTTTTTTTTCTCTTATTAAGTAGAACACAAGAAATTGAAAAAATTAAAAAAAGAAAAAAAAAATAAAACAAATATGTAAACCCATCTAAGAAGGTCCCTTATTTTCGTTTGAAATCTTAATATTCAATTTAATATTTTCGTTTTAATTTTTTGTTTCTTTTTATTTTGAAAGCGTTTAAAAACTATTTTTTTCTTTTCAATATAACTTCACACTCTTCCAACACTTACAAATCTTTCCTAATCAACACAACCACCACCAAACTCACTGCCACAGTTCCCTCACATTATTTCTGTTGCAAAAAATATTTTTTTATTTTACAAATAAATCACCAAAATAAAAAAAACTTTTTTTAATACTTTGTTTTCATTTTTCTTTTATCAAACTTAACTTTTTTTTGAAAATTTTTCATTTCTTGATAATAAAAATAACAACAATTTACACCGAACTTATTTTAATTCCAAAATAAAAAACACACATCACAACTACAAATACTAAATGTTTCTCAACTGCAACTATGTCTACAAAAAAAAAAAACAAAATACCTTAAAAATTATTTAAAATTCTGTAACATTGTGATCTTTATGCGAAAATCCCTACTACTACTGTTAAAAAACCAATGAAATCCAATCGTATTCAAAAATAATCAAACAAACGAACATCTCATCTCAAACCTTAAACTATTACCACTACTACTTGCACATCAACTCTAAACACATTGAATTGTTACACTGACAATGAAACAATGGCTAAAACAACAACACTCATATTTTGAAACAAAATACACCCGAAAATTCTTGATGATGAATAAAAAAAATTTTTTAAATCAATTGAATGGCAAACTTTAATTTCATTCAACTTCTACTTCATCCTGTTAAATTGAATATGAAAACAACAACAACTACAATTAACTATTGAATGAACACCTACAAAAACCAAAATCAAACCAAACCAAACAACCAACCAACCAACCACCACCACCTTATGAAAACTTTACTAAACTCTATACTAAACTTATATTAAAAAAAAAAAAATACCATAAAAAAATATTTGAAATAAAAAACTATAAAACCACCAGCAAACTCCACCAGTTATACAATACCATTACACCTACAACCACTATATCAGTTCAAATAACACCGCCAGGCAATTTACAGTCCATATTGATCATCAGCAAACTTTAACTGTAAGTAAGAATTTTATAAAAAAAGAAAATTGAATTAAACGATTTCAAATATAAATTTCTATTTAAAATAAAATTTTACACAAAAAAAAAAGTAAAACAAAATATTTTTAATTTTGTGATTTGTTATTACGAAATTTTAAATATCTGTTGTATTAAATTAAATTAAAAAAAATAAAAAATATATAAAAACTGATAATAATTTAAAGTTTTCCTACTTAGTTGCATTTGACGAAAGAAATTCTTTTTATCTCTATTAAGTTGGCTTAAATATTTAAAAAAAAAGAAAATATATAAACTTTTTTTAATTTTATTTGCGTATTTAAAACCAGCCAATCAATAATTCAATCAATCACTCAATGCAAATTGCAATTTAGTTTTGGCTTTTTGTACTTTCATTTCGATTTATTTAATTTGGAAGCCTTAATGGAAACAGAGGTTTAAGCATAAGAATTCTAAATTATAAACAAAACCTAATAAAATGGAAAACATACCAATTTTAGTGCTAGCTGCTCCACCATATCTGACCGCCCTGAGTGTAAAGGGCTTCGCAAATAAACTATTTTCTATTTGAATGATATCGTGTACAAGATACTTGGATTTTAGAAGCCTATAACTGTAAATAATAGATCACTGTCATTGTAAAGACTTCCTGCAGTTTCCACTTGATTCTCCGCAACTTCAAGATATTCAAAGTTGCTCTTATTTAGGACCCACTGTCTACTATTGTATTCTATTGAAAGAATATATTGTTACATCCACATGGAGTTAGTAGCCCAAGTTTAACTATAATAATATACCTATGCTTTGCAGCTTATAGTTCATAATATGGCTTCACATCAATAATAGAAAAAAATGAAAAAAAAACATCCTTCCTGTTGCCTTATTTCCAACGATACAAGACCGTAATTTAAGGCCTCTATGTTAGATTAGGTTATATGTCAAGTAAAAGTCACACAACTGTCCTACGCCTGAATTATAATCGATTACCAATGTCTTAAATTTTTTTTAAGGCGGTTAGATTATTGTCCAATATGTAGACAAATCATCCAATATTATCTCGATGGTAAAGATTACTAAATGAAAGAACATGTAATCCTTAAAGGCTTTTCCTGTCCAGTACTGTGTTCAGATCGATAGCATCTTATCGGTCTTATCGAAACGTTTTTGGTACTGCTATTGAGAGCAACTAAGCTCTAACAGTTGCTGTTAAAGCTAGACTCCGTAAGCACATCATTGATGATAATGGAGACTTCCTATCACTATATAGTCTGATATGTCGCTTTTTAATCGAAATATTCTTTACAAAGGTATTCATGGTTATCCATAGGCTATTTTGTTATAAAATAACTACTATTTGTTTTGCTTTTCAATTATCTAATACTGTAGTTAAGATGACTTTGAGTATTGATCAATGTGTTTGATTTGACTACAATACCCAGCAAGTCACGTTGATATATTATCCTCCAACTAATGCATCCTGGAAGCATTCTCCTGACATCTGCCCTCCAGCGAGGATAACATCAAAAGCGAAAATCATAGGAAGGTCAAGCACTGCCATTCTGTTCTTGCCAGCGATAGATGCGCCAACTGTTTATTTAACTTAATTAAGAAGTTGGGTATGAAGCCCCTGTGCTGACCGACTTTTTCGATTTGCATGGCAAATTCGGTTAGTATGGCGCCTGCGCTTACCTGTGGCATCTCAACGAGCCGCTATGTATGCGCAAGTGAGCTTTGGTAATCAAAGCAACCACTTCAACCTACCTACATAAGATGATTTATGTCAGCACTATGTTCCTCAAAAGAACTTAAAACTTAACCATGCATTGCTAGCTGGCAAAGAATTCTAAAATTATATTGCTTGGCAGGTATCAAGACTTTCGATCGTTCTTCATAAACCCATTCTTATAAGTTATTTTTACAAGTAAGGATCTTTAAAACAATTGCCTTCTTTGATTGGTAAAAGAAAATTTTTTAAAAATATTAAAAAAAATATTAAAAAATTAAAAGTCTTATTCAAGTCCCAATTCTTTCATTTCCCTGGAACCAAATTCATGTTTCCATTAAAGCTTCAAAAATAAAATAAAAAATTAATCGATTTCTTTTTACACTTAATAATTTTTAAGCATATTTTTTAAAGTAATTTTATTTTATGTATGAAAACAATTTTCAGCAAACTAAAGCAAAAAATAAAAAACTTATTCATTTAAATTCCTGAAGAGCACCATATTTTATAAAGTACTTGTAGTTATTCATATTGACTTTTGAAAAAAGGCATGTTTTATTTGAAAGAACACTTTTTGAATTTTCTATTCAAATCAATTTTAAATCATAATTGTTCTGATTTTATTACTACACACCCCCCTTTAATGATATTACTTACTAATCTCCTACTCTATCCACTAAACTATCCTATCCCTTGTAACAATTGTCTTACACTCTACTATCACTGCTGCTGCTAAATACACGTGTTAATTAATTTTTAATTATAAATTATAATTATAATTTTCCTTTAATACCTTTACTTTGAGTATAGTTATTGAAAAGTATATTTTAAAATTTCTTAATTGACCTTTTAACCCCAATTATAATTATTATTATTTTCTATTATTTAATTACGATTTAACGAAATAACTAAACATTAATGAAGTATTTATTTATTTATTTTAAACGTAAAAGAAAGAAGACTTTATTATACAAGATACCAATATTATTGAGAACATTTAATCAAAAAAAAAGAGAAAAAAATAATGATAAAGAAGAGAAAGATAAAAATAAACTTTGATGGGTTAACATTCACAATATGTATTAATCGTAATCATTTTATTTTATTTATTTATCATAACAAACACACACCATAATATTTATAATATTTTATATGCATTTCATATGCCATTCATTCTTTACTTAAATTTAATTGTTCAATTTAGATTCGGTGTAAACAATTGTAGAAAACATATGAAAACCATTATTTTCGGACGGCTATAGATGAAATTAAACAGGGAATGCGAACGGGGTTTTGAGAATTTTAATTCCTTTTGTTGACTTAAATTAAATATAGGCGGCTTAGGTTAAATGTAACAGGCAGGAATGTATAGGGAGGGAAAAATAAAAGTGTAAATTCAATATACAATAAATCAATTGTGGCATGAGATGTGTGGCAAGTTGCATCATCCTGTTGAAACCAAATATCGTCCGTATTAATACCATGAAGAACGGGTACAAAAATATCGCTTATCATGGTGCGATAGGTGTCTCCATGACCGTAATGTTTACGCCGTCCTCATTCCCAAAAAAATAGTGGCCAGTGATGACTGAGCTCCACAAGACACACAAACAGTCACTCGTAATGGGTGCATTGAACTCTGTAAGACCACGTATGGATTTTCTGAGTCCCAAATACGCCAATTTTGCTTATTAACATACCCACCAAGATGAAAATGAGCTTCATCCCATTGTGTTTTCTAGACGGCAGTCAACGTTAGCATGCCAAATTTGGTCTGCTTGCTGACAATTTGATATACGTTTCGGTTATACTTGCGAAGCTGTACGAAAGCTTATTTACATTGCTATTGAATAACGCCAAACACGGTTCGTTACGGTTGTTACGTTTGTTGACAATTGTCTTCAAAAGCGGTTCCAACCTTGGGAACTCATAGCCATATTCAAATTAGTATTCAAAATTAATACAACTAAACCACCCATAACCTCTCACATTTAAAATCTCGTTATTCTCGTTATTTCTTCAATGGTTTGTGTAGCAACACCAACTGGGTGTCTAAAATTTTTTTTTGCATTTCACATTCCAAAAACATTTGAGACACACCATTAATTGGATTGTATTAGGGAACCAATTCCCACCACATCCCACTTTTCTACAATTATCCATCATCCTTTTTAGGGTCCTAGTAATTATTTTCAATTTTCAAAAGCCTTGTAATAGTTGCACCGAATCTATCTAACAATGTAACGTTTGGAGTATAACTTTTTTGTAGTGGGACACATATTCCATCGACCGATTTTAAATATTTGGGTAATGTCAGCACCATGATCATTAGTATATTGTGTATTCTGTTAAACACATAATATTGCTCTGTTAATATTAACATTGCAGGTTTTGTCGAATTTATTTTCACACACACGCATACTTAGTATTCTATTCAAGTATTACGATCAACAAGAGTGTGAGATCGTTTGTGTACTTATTTTAATAGTCGTTCGTTTAAATAACAAGGACTCCAAATGAAATTCAAAAGTAATTCTCATTTAGTTTATTACCATTTAAGAATAAGTAAATTAAATTGTATTTGGAGGGCGGGCGGAGGTGGGAACTTGTAATTTTTATGGAATTCAGAAATTCACTAATTCGGTTCTATTAGGGATCATTTGGACTACAATCCCAATATAGTGTGATGTTCACATCCTACCTATGCATTTTCTATAATAACAATCATCCTCCCTCGACAAGTAACGAACTGCCAAATGCAAAGTTGTTTAAATAGTGATGTTTTCATAATGTCTTAACTGCGAATATCGGGTGGAAATCTTTAAGGCTGTTATGATCATACTGGTGTGAAAAAAATGGGTGAGGTAAATTGTATTGTATAGAAACACTTTGCGTTTCCAGCGATGAAAATATTGTTATTTTTTAAGAATCGACATTAGTAATTGCCAGCCTGTACTCTTAGAAGACGATCCCTTCCAATCAAAAGAATAATAAATGTTTTTAACATATTTTCAGTACCTTTAATTAATTTTATCACGACATATTTGTGGAAAAGAGCCATGCCTATGACTATGTGTAAAAGAGTCATGCATATTGAAGAGGTTTTGATTTTCACTACCGACTTAATTAACCACATTAGGATGTTGATCACCTTCAGTGTTGAACTGAACGCAAGAAATTCACTTTTTGCATTTGTTGATCAAATCACATGTTATTTTGCTATGAAGAACTGCCACGCAAATTAACGGACAAAGTGTGATTCAGTTTTGATAATATAAACTGGTAGTCTGGCCTGTTTTCCATTTTAAAAATATATTCAGATCTATATTCTGTTTCAGTTAATACAGGATATGCTGCCGGAAAATTTTGGTTTTCAATTTACGTTTAGAATTTTAGGCCATCGTAAACATACATCATATTTAGACAAAATTCACTACTAAAAACAAGATATCAATTCGAAATAAATTAGAATAGATACCATTTTATTCATTTACTTTTATCATAAAAAGCATTAATTTTCAGTTTTATGAGCGAAATTTTTCAAGTTAATACAGCTTAGCGGAAAAGCGCTGACATTAGAAGAGAATTAACTTTAAAATAAACGTTTCTGAAATTGTTTGTAATGCTATAGTATACGATATTATTTGCATTTAAACTTAAAACTTATAGACAATGCTTGACACAAAACTCTAGCACACACTTCTCTATATAAAAACCTATACTATACGTAAAAACTAAAATAATTTTATTATAATTAAAAACAAAAAAAAAAAAAAACAAAAATTAAATCCAAAACACAACAAAAAGTTGTACCATACCCCTAGCTTTTTACTAAAAGAAAATGTTAAAATCCAAATAAGAAATAAAAAAAAATAAAATCAGATTTAGTGGCGTAAATTCATTTCGACATCAGAAATTAGTCCAACATCCATTAACAGATTAATTTAAAATTAAATTTTTGTTATAATGGTTACAAAATGTTGCTGCTTGTTCTTGTTCTATTTACAATTAAACAAATTTAAATCCAGTATTAAACCAATAATCACCACTAAATGTATTACTTTGATGTTACAAAAACCAAAAAACGCTTTATTACAATCGTTGTCGTTGTTGTTTATCTATTCAATCATAGTTTGCGTAAATACCACAATCAATACTGATGCTAAACTCCAAAATTTTATGATCTTAAAACAAAAAAAAAACAATAAAGAAAATCAAAAACCCTCCTTTATGTTGACAATTACCACCATAAACGTATTAGAAAACATTACTAAGAAATACATTTTAAATTAAACATTTTTTTATATTTTTCTTCTTCTTTTATTTTTCTAAAATACTGAACAACTGCAACATCTTGAATTCAAAACCGAAAATTTATTCAAAATAAAAATTATTCGTATAAAAACTACAAAACTGGGGCTCATGTGCGCGTATGGCAACTTGAACATTTTATCTAAAAAAAAAAACAAAACAAAACTAAAAATTTACAATTGAAACGTAAAAAAAAAACAAACAAATAAATTGTGTATGGTTGTGTTTCTCTATTTCTATTTAATTAAAATTTGTTTTTTTTTCTCGTCTAAATGTTACATTAAACGAAACTATGAACTGCATTGTGTCTTTTTTTGGTATCTAAAAAAAAATTTGCAAAAAAAAAAAAAATTCAAAATATATTTCATAAATATTTAATTAAATAAAATATGTCTCTTATATATATGAAAAATAAAAATATATAATCATCAACACCACTACCACCAACCAACCACCCACTACTACTACTACTACCACCGATACTTTCTACTACCACTACCAATCACCACCACCAATAACCAACCAACCAACCAACTATTTAAATGCCAAATAAAAATGGTAAACATTTTAACATCTAATTTGCATTAAATTTAATTCAAATTTCAATTAAAACAAATTTAAAAAATCAATTCAAATCAATTCAAATCAAATAAAAAACTGAAACAAACAAAAAACCAATAATTGATATTGAAAAAAAAACTTAAAAAAATTTTGTATCACACAGGATGTAAGTACTGGTAGTTATATTATTACAAAGAAAAAAAAATACAGATTTATTACGTGTATATAATACTCATTATTTTAATACTATCTACTAAATATAAAACTCTTATACTGATAGTATTTTAAAACCCATTTGAGTTTACCAAAAATTATTGCCTACTTATACAACTACGCTAATATCGTTAGTTATTTACTTTTTATTTAAACAGATATACTTAAAAATCTTAAATTAGCTTTAATTTTAGAAACTCTTTTCTTACTTTGTCTGTGTGTATGGGTTTGAAATAATATTTTATTATGCTCTTTGAATCTAGATTTGCCTATATTGTCTTAGCAGTCCAATATATAAAGGACAAAAAACTCTTAACTCCTCTGAATATATATAAAAAAAGAAAACATACAGAATTGCTAAGGTTTATTACGAATATTATGTAAAATGTCCTTTCAATAATTACATCAATAAAGAATCACGCGTATCTATGTTAGTGGATAAAAAGTTCCTTCGTAATGCTTTATAAACTCTTTCAATCGTATGGATTGATTTGACTTAGTACCCATTGCATATAGAAACCTGTCGAAGGGAAGAGCCATGTAGTAGTTGACGTTCTGTACTGTTATGAAATTTACTGTTTGAATGCCAAGTACTAAACTCTTGACAGGGAATTGTCCCTCAGTTTTTTTTTTTGTTTTCTTTTGAGTTCCAAAGCATAAGAATTAGTACTGGAATCTATTAATGGGACCAAATTATAGCTTTAGGAGACAGAAAATAATTTAGAACTTTAATGATAGACACTCAATCCATTCATATAGGGTTTCCCTATAATGTCTCCTCGAACCTTATTACCTTAATGAACCTTAGATTGTTGTTTAGTGCCTATAAGGATAATGCCATGCTTACCATTTCATATCTTCGTTCAGAAACGTAAATAATTTTGGTGATTTGTTGTTTTTTTTTTATCACATAATCTACTTATTGTTCTCAAAAGGACATTGCATTGATATTCGCTATTGATTACTTTTCCAGTCTGAAGATATTCAATATGGATTACACCCTATGAATAGCTGTAAACTGCCGTCTTGACTTCACTTAATAAAAAACCTTTGCCACTAATTCGAGTTTGCCACGGAGAGGTATCCAGTTTAACTTCAATTAGAAACTGTGTTTAAACTCGTCCATATTGATATTGAACAACACTAATCAGTTCTGCAAAGATATCTAAAGCCCCTTTGACACAATTAAACTTTGATGGAGAACCATTTATCCTGTGTAAAATGGCAAAAATCGTTTTTGCAAACTTGACCTGATGTGTATTTAAAATTGTTGGTATATGGCTGGATAAGATAATATCACAACACTCTCTCTCTCGTCAGGTACTGTTTGTAGACGAAGTTTGTTGATTGTAAGCAAACGTGTAATTCAGCTTGCAGATTACTTTCCCATAACCATGTAATCATTCATAATTCAAGCACTGGTCTATGTGTTTGGCTTTTACAATCTTAATCGCTTGCAAATTGTGATAGCTCAATGACTTATAATTTTTTTCAATTATTTCGGAAGTCAATAACATTCAGCATCTTCCGTGCTTGTAGGCTCATAATGAAATTGATTAAACCATATAAGTGTATGGTTTAGAGTTTTTGTAGTATTTAATAAGGTCTATATGCGAAAAAAAAAAATATAGTTCATTGAGAAACTTGAATTCCCTTTTTTCCTTTTCCCCTGAATATCATGGTAGTATGCCGTTATTGGCAGTCAATTGCTAACTAACAATCTCAGCACTTTCAGTTAAGAGGGGGGTTAACGGGCTGAAGATGTCAATTTCAGCTTAATTATTTAATTTGACTTAGATAATAGACAATATCATCATTGTGTATAAGAAAATTTTTTAAATTTTATAAAACGTGAGAAACCGAACATGTTTGAAAACTGTTTTATGAGAATCCTAAACAAAAATTGAATTTCATACTTCCTCTAAAATTATCTGATTTTGTAGACTTCATATTTGAGTTTGTTTACGGAAGACTTTCAGTCGTTTTCAAAAGTTGACTTAAATCTATTTATTCGAAAGCCTATAGTTTCCATAATTTTAAATTTGTTTAAAAACAACACCAAGAAGTATAAAGTAGAAGAGTTTCTAGCAATTTTGTATGTTTTTGATCCTTTTCTACTGTCTTATGCCCTAACTGTTCTACAATTTAAGTATTATCCACTTAACAACTATCGTTTCTCAAACAACTATTAAAAAATATATATTATTTCGCTTTTTTTTAAAACTATAATATTTACTATATATCTAAATATTAGTTTTAAAATAATTAATAAAAAAAAAATATAAATAATTTTAGGTACAATATGTTTACGTTTTAAATTTCCTTAGTTTCATAGAGATTTCTACAAAATGTATGTTTTTCTTCTATTAGTTTAATAATGAATTTTAATTTGAAATTAAAACTAAGTCTAGCATACTTAAATATTACTTCTATTATACTTTAGATATAATTTTATTATATTATTTTTTTTTTAATTTGTTTTAAACTTTATATTTCTTAATATTCTGTATATAAATAAATTATTCAGATATTTTAATGAAAATAAACCTGAGAGGCCACACTGCGAGGCGGTATGCGTCAAAACATCGGTTGTTTGGTCCTCTTTATCCTCACTCTAAAAAGAAACAACTGATGTGTCGTAAAATATTTTGGTCATTAAGAACAATTTTTAATATTTTATTGCAACTACAGAGAATGTGTATTCGAACGAATTAACATTTGACAGAATGTTGCAATGATATTAAAAATTAATAACAACGTTATGTTATACTCACATTATGTATTCATTCCTTTAGTTGAATATAAACATTAAACCTCCTTTTAGAGAATAGAATTATGAAATAATTGGCTAAAATAATTATTATTTAAAATGTGGAATATATGTAATTGGTTAAATATGTATATATAAAAAAAAAAATTAAAGTAAATTGTTAAGTTAAACAAAGCACAAGTTATAATGATAAATATTTCTAAATTCTTTGAAAGTTATTAATTAATTGAATAACCTAAAGATGATGCTTTGAAAAAAGCCATCAATATTTATGTCTCAAGACATTTTAATTCATAAATTTATTGAAATGTGCTAAATAAACTTAACAATTTACAAATAAATTTTTTTTATTTTATTCTAAATTATTAATAAAAAAAAATTTATTCTAAATTATAATCGATTATCTAAATTAATGTTAGTTTATATGTAATTGGCATAATTTCAAAACAAAATTTCATTTCAAGCCTTTTAACGGCTGTTAGGCGTCTTTATAAAACTTATTACATTTTCATTTAATTTCTTAATATTTGTATATTTTATTAACCCTTAGTTTAATCCTTGTTTAAAAACTTATTTTCGTTAAACTAAATGCATTGGCCCATTTAACTATTGTATTACATATAAAACCTTTATGTTCGAAAAGCTTAAGTGTGTAATATTTCCATATGAAATCCAAAAAATATTTAAAAACAACAAAAAAGAACAAAATTATTTATTGACTGTCGACTAACACACCTCTTTTCTTCACTCGTTTCTCTTGCTGTAATGAATTGCAAAATTGAAATTAAAAAATTTTTTTATAACCATTTATTTGTAAAAAACATTAAAATCCTTTTGTAAATCAAAACTATTTATAGTTGATTTATTATTTAATTTCATTTTAATTTTAATTTTAAATTTCAATTCAAATTGTATAAATAATATTGAATTATTATTTCCTTTTACTTTTTAATTTCCCTATATTTCATTCAATAAGCTATTGGTGTATGTATAATTAGTTTAAAAATTTATTATTAAACAAAAAACCCATTCTATTTGAGAAAACCTATTTTTTTAAAGCTAGTTTTTGAGATTTATTTACCAAAAAAAAAACAAAAAAATTACCTTTTACTTTAGTTTTTGCTAAACTGAATATTTTTTTTTAATAATTTATCCTTATTTTGTAATTGTTATGCCTATAATTAGTGGAATCAGATAAAAAAATTAAAAAAAAAAAACAATACAAACAAACAAAAAATTAACTTGACTATCTTCTAAACGTACAGACTATTTAAAAGGGTTATGCTTTTAAAGATATAGAAATATAAATTTTAATCACTCTTTCACAATTAATGCCGCCCAACAATTATGAGATAATTAATAGGCTATTCGTTATAATGCTTGCAATATATTTGAAACTCAGCGAGAAGCGTTTTTCCAGCAATATTTAACAACATTTGTTAATACAGATTTAGACAATGAGGCTGCCTTCCAAAATGTTAGTTGCTTTGTGTTTGAACAAAGTATCGTGTTTCATAATGCCGCTGTACAAAATATATACAATGTATTCTATTTCAAAACGTCGTCAATGTGTATTTTTAACGCAGTCCAAAAGCAATCAGGCATCGGATTTATAGTTGATGTATTGTTTGGTTACTTTACATATCTACATAGTTTATATACAGTAGTAGAACTGCATACAAACTTTGTATTGATACATTTTGGAAGGCAGCTTGATGACATTGATGTTACGGTATAGTTTATTCCCATCATCATCTGGATGGAGATAGCAAACAATTTTATATTCTATGTCATACTATCTGATTTGCAAATATCCAACGATTTTATTATTTCCTTGTGATCATATCCCGACTACAAGTAATTGGATATTTTGTATTAATGCAATGCTGTATCACAGCCCTTTTTCTAGGGCAGCAGTGTGATATTCGATATTTTTACAATATTTCGAAGCTTGCCGCTAGTAGTGGGTAAATTCATTTGTCTATGAACTTTGCCTTTATAATGGAAGAATATAAAGCTTTTATGTCTGGCGGGCAATACACGAAGTTTATCATTTCCCCTGGAGTCTGGTCAAGATCTTATATCAAAGTCGCAGCCTTTTTAAGGACAAGATCACTAATTACTCAAGGCAAGATCCCGATTGGAATCGCGGTCTACTTTATAGCGCAAATTCCCAAATGAAAAACAGAACAATGGACGTAGTATTAGCTGCTGAGAAATCTGCAGATCTTCACAGAATCCAGTTAACCATAGCCATCTTTCAGGCATTAGTCTAAATGGAAACTGTATTATTTTTCAAGAGTGGATATACATATATCGATCGGTCTATGGAGGACCTACAATTGGGAGTTTTATTCCAATGGCGTTTCTACCATTATCATTTTGGTTGAAAAAGAATTTGTAGTGAGGCTTCCTGATTTTAAATAAAATTAAAATATCGCCTAGACTACTCTGGGATTGGTGGATTTTAATGTTCACATCATGATAAGAAAGGCCAATAAACATTTCTCATAGAAAAAGAAAGAGAAATAGAACATCTTATCTACGCCGCTGAAGTCCCCGATGTGTTGGCTTATTAAACGTAAGGCCACGGTTCAAGCTCCAGGGCTCTCAACAAAAATCTGAGACTAAAATTAAATTGCATGAAAAAGTTTCTCAAAAATCTGTCGTTTGGAGACGACTTTAACCTGTAGGTCCCGCGATTCATGTATAAAATTAACACGCAAAGCATAAGTGGTGTGAGACTCAAGGGTTGCAATGATCAATTATGTACTATGTTTCGTTAGAGTCTTTATGTTAATTCTATATCTTTACAAGAAAATACCCTTGTTTCGACTTTGAACTCTTTTCTACTTGTACACTTTTATTACTAACCTTTCTTTCTGACTAGACATGAACTAACTCTATTCCAAAAAAGAACACTACAATACCTTTTTATAAACTGTGAAGAAATCTAACATAGAAAGTAACAACAACAATTACAAATTGCATTCAAAATAAAAACAATAAAAAAAATATATAAAACAACTACAACAACAATCCATTACAAAAACGTTGCTAATTTTCTAAAATTTATTTGTTTATTTGTTTGTCTCCGTTTGTTTGTATTTTTTTTCTCTCGTTTTCTTTTCATTTCTCTCTATTCCCCATTTGCGCTCGCTCGCCTTCCTGGCGATTTGTTTGACACTTTGACCAAAAATATTTTACAGTCGAACTCAATCAACGTTGGCTTCCTGCGTTTATTTCGTGCTGCGCGTTTAATAAAATTACTGCGTCAAGGATACACGATACGTATTCTCTTGTGGACATTTGTACAATCATTTAAAGCACTTCCATATGTCTGTCTCCTGATAGCCATGTTATTTTTTATTTATGCCATTATCGGCATGCAGGTAAGTCCGAAGTATAAAACTCTTATTCAATTCATAAGTATTTCTATAATCATACAATATTATTATTATTATTATTATTAAATACTTAAACTAATTTAAATTTGACAAAAGATATCAAAACAAAAACGAATGATATGCTTATAATTTATTAACAATTTAACCAAAATAATCACACACTACTTTTACTTAAGTTTTATTTTAGTTTTTATTATAAAAACATTTTCTTTTTACTCTTTTCCATTATTGACTTTTAATTTGAAAATATCTTATTTTTTTTTTTTTTAATAATGCTTACTTTTCACAAGAATAAATAGCAAAACTAGACAATCTTAGCGGAAATTATAAAAGAGATTTAGATAACTTAGGTGTTTTACTATTTTTATTTGAATTTAGTTTTTATTTTCTATATTTTTAGACAACATATAGAGAGTTTTAGAAAATAAAAATATACTTAGGGATCTAGCTGTAACTTAGACAATAGCGAAGGAGTTTAACTGTTAAACTCACTTTTAGTTTCATACCAGGTTCTTAGCAATTTAGTTTAAAAAGTAAAAAAAAAAACACAATAAATATTTCTATTTTAGACTTAAGTATATAATAAAAATTCATAAAATGGAAAGGAAGCCCACAAGAACTTAATTTTCTTGCCGCTGAACGGCAAGTCTAGTAGGTAATGCATTGGCTTTTTAGACTGAAGGTCCGAGTTCAAACCCCAGGTCAGACATCAAAACGAAAATATGAAAATATTTCTTCGGCGACTTCCTCTCAGCAGATTTCTGACAAAAACTCTGAGAGTATATAAAATTGCCATGAAAAGCTTCTCAAAAATCTGTCTTCCGGAGTCGACTTTAAATTGTAGGTCCCGCCACTCATGTATAAAATTAACGCACACAACGTAAGTGGTGTGAGAAGCTAGGTCGTAATCCTGACTGAAGGGTTGTAATGACCAATTATGTATATGTATGAACGGAAAATAGTTTTATTTATTAGTTTTAATCTTAATCTCTTATCATATCTATATAAGGAGATGAACTCAATAATCAAAAGTTTCTTAAGTCATCTTTAGCAATGTGACCCAATTCCGTGAACAAACAAAATTGTTGAATTTGAGGCAATATTCACTCCTTAGTGTGTATTTTGGGCTTCTTTGATAATGACGTTTGCCAGGCCATCATTGTCAACTGTGGGGTCTAAAGGCCGATAATTAATAACTTCTTTTCGCCTGAATTGATTTTAACAGAACGGCCTTACGACCCACACTAGTGATTTGTGAGCATAGTCATCTCAGGTCCAGGTGATGTGAACAGGTCACTTAAGTAGCTTAGCCATCGGCCAGATTCACCAGAGTCATGGAAAAGTGAACACTTGGAATGGGCTGTTATAGACCTTTCAAACGGCAAAAAAAATTAATTGTAAAATCATAATAAATTGGGACGCTTTTCTTAAAAATTCACATCCAAAATCCATTTGCAATGTTTTTAAAATTATTTTAACAAAATTTTGCTTCAACCGTCGTGATTAATTTTATTTTTTTTATTTTCAATAACGTGACTGAAAGAAAAATAGCGCTTTTGTTACGACAATTTGCTATGTACAGTGTGGGACAACCATTTTCCATATTCCTGTCAATATAGCGAATTTTTCATCATCGTTAATATTAAAATTAAAAAAATATATCATACATTAGCTAGAGAAAGCAAACAGCAGCTACATGTCAAATGTGTAAATAAAAATATACAAAACTCGGTTAATAAGTCCGTGAAGTTTGGAATATAACACAGATTTTTATTAATTTTATTTTTTAAGCGTCCACTTCGTTCAAACTTTCTTCATATTTGACTCCCTTATCATCGTAGTAATCAAAGTAGATTTCTTTGTGAGAGAATTTTAATGCTGCAACCAAATCTGTTTCTACAGAGTAATTTCTTCAGGTTTGGAAAGATAACATAATCACTGAACTTGGGAATAGAACAAATGAGGAAGAAAAAATGTAACCAACATTATGGATTTTCCACATTTTTGTACGAAATTTACAAATCACGTGATAATTTGTTGTCAGTTATCAGTGGCTACCGAACAAAACCTAATTAACATTGATTGTTCAAATCTTTATAGGAGTCAAATAACGGGTGACATAAAGTCACTGCCTTTTTGATCCATATACTGATTCTGAGCATATTTTTTTTTGCCAGGTCTATGATCATTTCCATTTTTTGATTTCTTCCACATATGTAGTCGACTGCTCATAACTTTGGTCAAATATTGGTTAATCGACGTCGATTTCCGTTATTTAGTGGGTTATATATATATACGATCTTTTCCGAAATACGGTTGACCTATTTATATTAACCTATAATTATTAACCTATAAATATTAAATTTATTTGATTAAATATGGCAGGTATATTGGAAACTTAGTTTGTTTGAATGTAAGTTTCGAGTTTAAACTTCAGCTATAGTAATCTTCTGGCAAGGATTCTAAGAGTAACTAATTTTTTATAAAACAAAAATTCTTGTTATACTGTATGACTCACCACACCTGGGTCAAACTAAACGTGTTCAATGTTCAACTGTTGAATGTTGAACTAACTCTCTATATGCAGTGGACAACAAAAGTCTTAGTACGACAATATATTTTAGCAAATTCATGAATTTTAACCAAAAGTTTTTATAAAAATTAATAGTTTATATGTATATTTATTTTATTAATTTATTTCTGTTTTATTATAAAACAAACAATTTTGTAATGTTTTTCATAAAACAATAGAAAAATAAGGAAAAGTTTCAGGCGACTACAGAGGTAACCCCAAGGAGAACCTTGAGTAAATTTTAAATTCAAAGGCCTAATGTATAGAAATGTATAAATGTTATCTCTTGTACTTAGTAGAATATCCCTTAAGAACAAGCACTACCATTTAACCCATTTGGAATTGAATGTACAAGTTTTATTTAGTGTTTTCTGGTGGCACCATGAGCAAGATTTTCGATTGACTTTTGTTTGAGGTTTAGGGATACGTAATCTTTCTTTCAAATGAACTCCTCAATACTCTCTTGAAGTCATATCGAGACTTTGGGCAAGAGTATTAAGCCTGTGAAGACTTTTTTTGTCAAAATATATTGCCTTATTGAGACTTTTGCTGTCCACTGTATGTGTATGTTTTAAGTCATTGTTCTACATTGCGGTTTCCTTTCCTTTCTATGAATAATTTAAAAATTTTAAAAATTATTTATTTTCATAGTTTATCAATCAAATCATTTAGATTTTTAATTATAAATTCATATAAAATTGTTTTTAACAAAACTATTAATCTTAATTCGTATGTACTTATATTTATATTGTTTATTGAAAAAATCATATACAAAAACCAAATCAAACGATTCCCAAAATAAAACAAAAAAACGCAAAAACATATTCAAAAATAAAACCGTCTTAACCAACCAATCGAAAACAACTTCCAAACTTTAATTAACTTCCAAAATCATATTAAACAAAAAACAAACAAAAAAACTCTGAAAACTGAAAACAAAAAGGTTTTTGGCAATATTAAATACGATCCGGATACGCAACTTAACCGGCACAATAATTTTCAATCATTCTCCGGAGGAATCATGCTGCTTTTTCGGTAAAAACCATTGTTGATTTTGAACAAGTATTTGCAAAACAAAGTAATTATTTTTTTAAAAAAGTATTTTTTGTAATTCAAATTAAACAAAAAAAAAAAAAACAAAAAAAAAAATTAAAACAAAAAAATTGTTTGCAAGAAAAAAAAAGAAATTAAATTTTAAAAATAAAAAAGTAAAAGTAAATTAATTAAATTTGATTTGAAAATTCTATACTATACATATTATTAACTATATACTATATATTGTATTAATAATGTTTTTTTTAAATACCCATATATATATATATATACTAAAAACCAAGTAATTAACTTAGAATTTTTTTAAATATATAAATTTTTGATGTTCAGAAAAAGATTAAAAAAAAACTGAAAATGAAAAACTTAAAAACCAACTAATAATCATAGTATTGCAGGATTTTCGTTTTCCTTTGAACTTTTACCAGTAGTTAGAGATTTCTTGAAAATAATCGTATTTGCAAAAAAAATATTTTTTTTGGAACAAAAAAGTTTTTATTGTGTTGGTATTGATAATTGAAAAAAGTATAAACGTTGTTGAATTTAATTGAATGCTAGTTAATTATTTCATTTTTTATTATTATTATTGTTTAATTATGATTATGATTCTGTTTATTTGCTTTTTAATTTATAATCATTTCTATATAAGTATCTGTGTATAAAAGATTAATTCATTGATTTACTGTATATTTAGATTTAAATGAGTTTTGTTTTTATGTTCAATTCAATTCAATTTGATTTATTTCTTTTCAAATTGTATAAACGTATTTTATTTGTATTTTCTGAGTATATATTTAGATTTGATTATATATTTACCTGGCATTCTCCCAATACCCCCCTGAAATTGGTTTTTAGCTTATATATCCCCCCCACAATCTTAAATAAGAAGTATTCGTAAATCAAAATTCAAATCCCAATAAATTATTTATTTTAGTGTAGCGCTTATAATGCAAAAATTATACTTATTATGCGATATTAATAACATTAATTAATTAAACTTAATTAAATTTAAAATTAAATCATATATATAAATAATATATTTAAATAAACATTTTATCACAATATTACCATAGAGACTTATTTTGCTAATAATCTTAAATATAGGCTGTGTGTTGTAGCCACTTTATCTCTTTGTTCTAAAGATACATTTTTCTATACAAATCTTTACACTAAAGTTTTCAGATTAATTTGCAACAAAATAAAAGATAATTACACTTCATGGTACAGCTACCCATGTACTACCAAATTATTATAAAGGATTTATTTCAGATACAATATTTTCATTGACTGCACTTTAGGCCAGTTTCCGCTTTAAGTGTTTACATACAGAGAGAAAAGATTGCAGAATTTATATGTATTTTAAAATGAATTTAATTTATTTCTGTTTTATTATAAAACAAACAATTTTTTAATGTTTTTCATAAAACATGAGAAAAATAAGGAAAAGTTTTAGATGACTACAGAGGTAACCCCATGGAGAACCTTGAGTAAATTTAAAATTCAAAGACCTAATTATGAAAATGTTATCCCTTGTATTTAGAGAGAAAATATTGCAGAAATTATATGTATTTTAAAATGAAAGTAAAAATCTTGCGACAAATTTGTTTACGATTATTTTACTAATCAAAGTGTTTCTGAACATTTTCGAACAAAGAAGAAAGCCGTTTGACTGCCAAATTTTCATCTATGTTTTCTCTAATTGTCCTGAATAAATACTATACTATCTGCTGATTTTTACAAGAAAACTTGTTAGGTCGCATGGTTTGAATGACTCGATCATGTCAAGTATCTAGGCAGTAGGCTGTACTCAAAGCCGTAAACAAATCGAAACATTGAATATAAGTTTGGAAAGCCACAGCTACACTAACCGCACATCCAAAACACTTGTTTACACAGACAACAGCGGACTGCAGCATAGTAAGACGGTTGGCTATTGCATCTGGTCCACATGCTACATTTGATGACAATTTAAATTATCATTACAGTTCGCCTTGGCTGTAAAAAAGCCTGTTCACTGCTATTTCAGTTCGGAGCATACGGACTTATATGTTATTGCGTTGCCAGTCAAGTTCCTATTGTTAGTCTTCGATCACACGTTACCATTCCGGTGTTAGTTAGAGAGTGCAGGTAAAACTTATATGTATTTATATATTATTCTGAAAAAATATTAACCCAGTAGAATTGTCATATTAGCTTGTAAAGGTTCAATTCCACATTAACGGTATATTTTCTATTTAATTGAATTTAAAATATATAACTTATACGCACCATATGACGTGGACTGAAAGAATTACTCTGGAAAGTATGCAATAAAAAAATTGAGTTAGATATCACTCATACGTCACATACTTGTTATAAATTTTAAATATTAAATCTATTACGCCTCGTATGCCATATACTAAAGAAAATGATAAATTACAGATAGAGTGACCAACATACAATATCAGGCACTTTATTTCACTGAAACTAATCCATACTAACCATCCATACTTTACCGAGCATAGGCTCGTCTGTTTTAGTCGACATTGGTCTACAATTTAATGGCAAGTCTCTTTGATGAGATATAGTATTTAAAACCATCGTCAGGCATTGATTCAGATGACATTCTTATATACTTTAATCTGATAAAATAGATCTGAATTGAATGCTTAGGTGTCTGGTAGACATTACTTACCTCTCTTGGACATACACGCAGCCACTTAAACCAAGCAACCAGTAGTCACATCCCACCGTTGTAACTGTGTTATCTTTTCATTTTATAGCAAAATAAGTCTTTAAATGAATGATTGATGACTAAAAAATTATTATATGGGTTTATAGATGCATCAAATAGAAGTTTGTCAAACGTTTTCCTGCTGACCAAACAAAAAATTGAACCTAAAAACCTAAATGAAATATGTCCATTTAATATTCTTATACGCTTTTCAAGCAATTTAATGCGCAATAAGAAGGAATTTTAATTGTTCATAATATTTTTGCAAGAAATCTACTGATTTCTTTAAACACAATTATTTAAGCTTAAGGCGCAATATGTCTGTTGCGTCAGGAAAGCGATTTATTGTATAATAATATGATAATTTTAACTTAAAATTTTTGTATTTCTTGGACCGTAAGAACCCATTTTGCTTAATTTTATTTTAAATAATTAAAAAAACAGAAATTAATTTTCGAATAGCAAATTATCGAATGAAATGCTATACAGTCTATAAACCCGTTATAAAATAATGCAATTAATTATAAAACTTGTTTAAATATTGGGTAATTTGTAATAAATAAATTATTTATATATACATATAATATATAGACCCTTTAAAAAAGAAATCCTGTTAATTTGATATTAAATATCCAAGTTAAATATAAAAGTTGTTATTTGTAGTTAATTTTTAACAATTATTATTATTATTTACATTGACTTCTTAATTGTATTTAAACTTTTAGAACGCTTTTGATAATTTCGTTCTAATCATTTACATAAACCCACTCAAGAAATGACACTCTAGTAAAAATTTATTCAGTATTTGCTTAACTTTTAAGTTTCCTTAGGATGAACTACTCTATTGGCTTATTGGTTTATTTTAAAGGTTTTACGTTTTTGAATTTAATTTTCAAAATTTTTTTAAACATAAGTTTTTATTATTTATTAGTTTGTTTTAACACATTGTATTATTTTGAAAATAGTTTTCTTACATTTTTAATACATTTCTCAAACTCAATTTTATATTTATGTAAACCAAGAATCACAAAATCAAAACAAAAAAAAAATCGAAAAACTAAAAAAAACTAAAACTTCTATGACATTCGCTACTTCGTGTATGTCTGTGTGTATATTGTATCGCAAATAGGTATTTGGAAATATCAAACTAGGTACAGTGGAAAATTCCATTACTAGGCACAACAACTTCCAATCATTTATACAAGGTGTCATGCTCCTATTCAGGTACGTAATCATGTTTTAACAACTGAAACTCTAAAATTATCTACTTTGAAATTTTTTAATTGAAAACAAAACAAACGCAAAATGAAAACAAAAAAAATCCAAATTTATAGAAAATAATGATTTTTATTCTTAACATTTTTTTTTTGGTATTAGAAAAATAGTTAACAAATATGAGTACTAGAAAACTAGACTACACTAGATTACTTTAAACAAAAACAAAAAAAAAATTAAAATTATAAACAAAACATATATAAAATCTTAGAAAAAAAAAGAAACGAAAGCCTTAGGCTTCTATTTAAAAACAAAAAAAAAAAAAAAATTTAATCTGTAGGATTCATTCTCGTACTTTAGGTC
Source organism: Sarcophaga caerulescens (assembly GCA_927399465.1). Lineage (NCBI taxonomy): Eukaryota > Metazoa > Arthropoda > Insecta > Diptera > Sarcophagidae > Sarcophaga > Sarcophaga caerulescens. The sequence goes on along the minus strand of OV656873.1, from coordinate 39,534,887 downwards.
TTAAAATTAATGTGAATTATTGTTATAACTGTTTTTTCTCAAATAGCTTAAACAGAAAAAAAAGGTCAAAATAATACTAAAATTAGCATTCAATTCGAGTTTATGTTTCTAAAGTTTTTTTCATTTATTTTCCCAGGCAAAGAGACAAAACTTTATCTATGGGTAGACAATAAATATTATTTATCAGCAAAACTACACACTAAAACTCACACTCTAATGCATTGATCATCATTAAGTTCAGATATTTTTCTTTTATTAACGAAATTTAATTTTAATTGTAATTTTTTTAAAAAAAATTGTTCAGTTGTTTTGTTAATTAAACGCTTGCATTGTTAATTAATTAAGAGTTTATTTGTGGTTCTTATATGGTGGTTAATTACTTTAATATGGAAACGCTAACAAAAAATATATACAACAATAATATTTATAAAAATAATAATAATTTTAACAAAATTTGCACTTTATTTGTTACTATAGTTAAAAACATTATAAAAAATAAAAATTAAAAAAATAACTTGAAATAGCTTATCTTTTATTTATTTGTTTTTTGTTTTTTCTTTATTAAACAACTTTTTTTTTAACATTTTTCTTTAATTTAAATTTCAAATTAAAATATTGTATAATTTCTTTGTTTTTTAATTCATAATAATCATTTGTCTTTAATGTTGCAGTAAAATATTTAAATTAAAACGAATTATTGTATAAAATTTTTATGATTCATTCAAAATTTTATGTTGCCTTTGGCGATGTAATGCAATACTCAGCTTCTTTTCAGCTTAATTGTAAAAAAAAATACCAAAATTTAAAAAAAAAGCTTCCAATGTACAAGATATTTATTAAACGTTTATAAATTCTTTAATTTTCTATTAATTGGTAGTGACAATATGTCAGTCGCCGTAGTCTAGTAGGTAGTGTGTTGGCTTATTAGACTGAAGGCCCGAGTTCGAATCCCAGGTCAGACATCAAAACGAAAATATGAAAATATTTCTTCGGCGACTTCCTCTCAGCAGATTTCTGGCAAAAACTCTGAGAGTAAATAAAATTGCCATGAAAAGCTTCTCAAAATACTGTCGTTCGGAGTCGACTTTAAACTGTAGGTCCCGCCACTCATGTATAAAATTAACGCACACAACATAAGTGGTGTGAGAAGCTAGGTCGTAATCCTGACTGAAGGGTTGTAATGACCAATTATGTATGTAATATGTCAATATGTATATTCGATATATACATACATATACTTATACTCGTATACATCACTGCAGTAAACTTCAATATTTTGCGTGTTAAATGAAAGTTCACATACTGGCTCACAGTGAACAATTTTTAAAAAGGTAAAAAAAATTTTTGGTGCCATTCTAGTAAATCGCAAAAAAAAATAATAATAAAAATGCACATCGATCTCCTTTCTTCTGGTTTGTTTTATTCCAGTTTACTCCACTGGAGTATACACAGTGATGAAAGTCAATAGCCGCTCATTTTAAGATCTGCGCCAACCAATGCTGTTTGCGGTTAACCATCTCGTTAAACACTAATCAGTGACTGACTTAACTAGGGAAAGATAGGTTGATTGACCAAAATATCCTTGATTGATTGACCAAAATAAGACTTGAAAGCACGATAGCATAGAAAGAATTGATTTGATTCATTTAAAAATAATAGGATATTTTGACTATAGACCCATAAGTCTGTGTTCCTTTCTTTTGAAGACACTGGAAAGAGTCCTTGATGTTCATATTAGGGCCTCGATTGATCCAGCGCTTCTATCCGCTTCCCAACATGCGTATACGAGAGGTAAATCAGTGGAGACTGCACTTCACTCCCTTATCTCTCGGGTGGAAAAGTCCATGCACGTTAAGGAATACACTTTGGCCATTTTTCTGGATATTGAGGGTGCATTTAATAACGTCGACCCGGACGCTATCCTTAGGGCTCTTGGTTCTCTGAACTTGGGACAGAATCTGGTCAGGTTCATCGAGCTTCTCCTCAAGTCGAGGATAGTAACCTCCACAGTGGGGGCCACTAATTGTCAGAGAATGGTTCGTAGGGGCACACCGCAAGGCGGTGTTCTATCACCACTTCTCTGGAACCTTGCAGTCAACTCTCTCTTGAGAGGGCTGGAACACTCTGGCAACGAAGTCATAGCTTACGCTGACGACATTGCCATTGCTGCGTCGGGAATTTGTCCGCAGACACTGTCGGATAAGTTGAACTTGGCGCTGTCAATCGTACTGGACTGGTGTAGGGATTTTGGACTGTCTATCAACCCCTCTAAGACCGACACGATCCTTTTTACGAGGAAATATAAAGTTCCGACCTTCTCTCTTCCCATGATACGTGGGACCAGACTTACGTTGAGTCCCGAGGTTAAATATCTGGGCCTGATCCTCGATCCCAAACTCAACTGGAGGGCGAATCTGGCTGCTAGGGCACGCAAGGCGGCGTGTGCTGCTTACTCCTGCAGTAGAGCGGTCGGAACCAGATGGGGTCTTCGCCCAAGGATCATGCGTTGGATATATTCTACGGTCATCGAACCCAACCTCTTATACGGCGTTGCTTTCTGGTGGACTGCTCTGGACAGACAACACAACGTCAGACTCCTTGACAAGGTCAGATGGTCTGCCGCCATTTACATAACTGGTGCTCTACGCACCACCCCCACGAAAGCCTTGTTCGCGATGCTCAACTGGCTTCCTACTGTGCTTCTCGCTAAGCAGGCGGCCAAGTTTACTGCGACTAGACTTAATGCTTTGTCTCGCTGGCACATTATACCTTCTGGACACTCCACTATTCTGGAGGTTGATCCGGTGGCCCCTGCGAACATGGACTATATCACTGCTGAATATTGTCTTGATAGATGTTTCCACTCTCTGATTCCGAATAGGAATGACTGGAATCCTAATACGGTCATCCCCCCGGAAGTCCTGGATATATATACCGACGGCTCTAAAATCGACAATGGTGTTGGAAGCGGTATCTACTCTGGGAAACTGAACCTGAATATTTCTCTCCGTCTGCCGGACTACTGCAGCGTGTTTCAGGCGGAGGTGATGGCGATCTACCGAGCCGCTCAATGGATCCTCGTCAACGATGCTCCTTTCACTCGCGTCTCGGTCTTCTCTGACAGTCAGGCCGCGATAAAGTCTCTATCGGGTTTCGTGATTAACTCTAGGATCGTTAGGGAATGTCGTCGCTGTCTAGACCTTCTTTCGGGGCGCTTCACCAGTGTCTCTTTGGTGTGGGTCCCCGGGCATAGTGAAATTCCGGGTAACTGCAAAGCCGACGAGCTCGCCAGAGCTGGTGCGCTCCTGCCGGAATCCTCTTCTGTTGAATTGGGTATAACACTTGCCTCGGTCAAACTGACCATTGCGCGGAAATTCTTTCGAGACGCCAACCTATCCTGGGTCAACGAGGAGTCCTGCTCCACCGCTAGGCTCACCTGGCCCTTGATGGATAAAAGGCGTACCAACCAATTACTTGGCCTTGGTCGTGACGTCATCTCGACTACGGTGGCCGTGCTTACGGGTCATTGCGTCATGGGCAGACACGCGGAAAGAATGAGGCTCCCTTTTAACGATTTCTGTCGTGGATGCAGGTCCTCTGAGGAGGAGGAGACTGTTATTCACTTTCTTTGTCAGTGCCCGTCTCTTGCTCGGTGTAGATATAGGTTATTTGGCTCCCCATTCCTTGTTAGCTTAACGGAGCTATCATCCATTGATATCAAGGATATAGCTTCGTTCATCAAACTTTCTGGCTGGTTTTCCAGTGCGGGGTAGTCGTGCTTCCGTTGTGCAGCCCTTGCGCTGACCAACTTCTTCCTTTTCCCTGATTGTGGAGGAACTTGGTCAGTACAGGGACTGCGTTCACCCGTGGCATCACAACGGGCCGCTATGCGTGCTCAAGTGAGCTTTGTGACATCAGAGCTACCACTCCGACCTAACCTAACCTAATAGGATATTTCTGTACAGGGGCTAGGAAATAAAAATCTGATTAGTCCTTACAATTCAGTGACGTACAGCATTACATTATGATACAGAATACCACCCAGTTTGCAATATGATTTCCACATCAACACATTCATACGAACGTAACTACAACCCTTAAGTCAGGATCAACACACTGTCTTTTAAATTTGTTTGGGTTCTCTTTGAATTCCATAAAGATGAGGTAGAAATAGAGATTGTAACTCTGCCCGTTGTTTCACAATTATTCCGAATGTATCGATATATAAAGTCAATATACATACATACAAACATATTTTGGTCATTATAAACCTGCAATCAGGATTACGACCTAGTTTCTCATCCAACTTATCTTGTGTGTGTGTAAACAGATTATTATTATATACTCTCAGGATTTTTTTCAGAAATCTGCTGAGAGGAAGTCGTCTGAGAAAATTTTTTTTCAAATTTCGTTTTGTCTGACCTGGGGTTTGCACCGTGGCCTCATGTGTAAGAAGCCAATGCACTAGCTACTAGACTACGGCGACTACAGTTAAAAAGTCAGTCTCATCCATTCTGTTATCTATAATTACTTGCTTACTTCCTTAATTAGTCATTACAACCCTCAAGCTAGGATTACAACCTAACTTCCTATCACCAACCATGGTGTGTGTGTGTTAATTTCTATGTATCCATGAGGAGTGGTACTCCTACAGTTTAAAGTTGACTCCAAACGACAAATATTTAAGAAACTAAACTTCTTAGTTTTGTTCAAGACGTCTGGCCTGGGGTTTAACAACAGGTTGACGTCTAATAAGACACCATATGTACTATATAGTAGACTACGGTGACTACGATCTTAAATTACAGTAAAAAAAATTGTTGCACACTACACCTCTCTTCTCCTATAAACTATTTTTCCTCTATACGATACATTGCATGACTAGGGATAGTCTCATAAGTGTACATACATACATATATAATTGACCATTACAACCCTTCAGTCAGGATTATAGACCTAGCTTCTCACTCCACTTATGTTGTGTGTGTTAATTTTCTCCGCGAATGGCGGGACCCACATTTTAAAGCCGACTCCGAAAGACAGAATTTTTGAGAAGCCAGAAATCTGCTGAGAGGAAGTCACCGAAGAAATATTTTTTTTTATATATTCGTTTTGATGTCTGACATTGGGTTTAACCCGTGGCCAACACACTACCTACTAGACTACGACGACCTCTTATGAGAAAAAAATTTTGTAATTCTTTTGTTGGTAATGTTCACTATAATGTAATATGTATATTGCAGTAAGGACGATGGTACATATTTAATTCACGAGATGCCTCCAGAAATATGCAAGAAAATTGCGGCCCAGAGACTGTCATTTAAGCGATGTAGTATTTTAAATAAAACAATATTCTTATGGACGGACGGACCATAGAAAAATGTTTTACTCTTTTGAGCCACGTTGTAACTAATAAATGCAAACAATTGGATTAGCTTTAAAAATATGTTTTTCAATGATTGAATGATTTTTTTATTTAGAAATTTTACTGCAACATTCAACTCAGCTCGAATCCTCTTTAAAAACAATTGGCCTTTAGAAAACTAGTGTACAATTAGTTGATCCTTTTCAGTTTCAAAATTAAATTTTTTAACTTCGTTTTTCCAAATTCATTACCATTATCATTTAGGTTTTTCAATTAGGCTATAAATAAAAAAAAAAGTAATTGTTAATTTTTTTCTTAAATAAAATAAAACTGAAAATTGGTTTAAAATATATATTTTCTAAATATTTATAGTGTAAATAAATAAATAAATATTTTTCAAGTAGATAATTTGAGTTTTCAATATTATTGTTCAATATACATAAATATTTTGAAGAAATTAAAACTTTAAATTTTTTATATTTAAAAATATAATAAATATAATAATAATAAACAAAAAAAAACAAAAAAAGAAGAAATTATAGTATATAGAAAAATAAAGAAATTGTGTAGTATAAATTTTAAATAATTTGTTTTTTAGACAACAAAAAGAAAAAAAATATTCAAGAAAAAATTAATAATAAAAAAAAAAACAAAGAAAATCTCAAAAGAATTTTCTTTTCAAATCGTAAAAGTAATAATAATTAGAGTTGAATAATCTATACGTTTTTATTTTAATTTTTTTAAAAGTAATAATAAATAAATAAAACAATAATTAATTTAGCTCTAGTTTATGTTTTACTTTTTAATTTAAATTTTATTTTCTTTGTTTTTTTTTGTTTGAAATTTTAATATGTTAATCGATTTAATTGTTATATGCGATGATACTAATAAATTATAATTTTAGATGTGCAACGGGCGAGGCGTGGCCGAACATTATGCTGGCGTGCCTTAAGGGGAGGCCATGCGATGAAGAAGCCGAAAAGCCGAGCTCCGAGACATGTGGCTCCACATTGGCGTATGCCTATTTTGTATCATTTATATTCTTTTGTTCATTTCTAATGTTGAATTTATTCGTGGCTGTTATTATGGATAATTTCGATTATCTAACAAGAGATTCCAGTATATTGGGGGCACATCATTTAGATGAATTTGTACGGATATGGGCTGAATATGATCCAAATGCGACGTAATTATCAATTTAATATAATAATATATTCATACCGTTCTTTTTTTTCCTATATATTTATATATACATACGTTCTATAACTATAAATATTTCTTTACAACTACTACTACTACTCTATTTTCGATTTCAAAGTGTTATTTTTGCAAAAAAAAAAAAGAAATACGAAAAAAAAATAATTCAATTTTCATTTTTAAATGTTTTTATCTCATAAGCAAAAACGAAATTACTTTTTATTTTAACCTGTAAAATTTGCTGTTTATTTGATAAGTTGCAATTGTTTAATTCATTCTAAAAAATTGTTTTTAAAACAGAAATTTTCTTAATGTTTTTCAGTTGTGTTTGAAGGTGGCATTGTTCTTATTAAAAAAGCGATAAATTAATAAAAATTTAAGTCTGGTAGTTACATATTTTAGATTAAAGCAGAATTTTAAACAACATTTAAAAATTATTTAAACTGGATAAACACTCACTACCAATAATTTTATAAATTTAGAGAAAATTAAAATTAAGTTTTTCATAAAATATTTTTTATTTTAAATCATTTAGAAAACTCGCCCTTAAAGTAACACAAAATCATTGATTTTTACAAGAAAAATACTTTAACGTTAAAGTATGTATTTTTAAGTTATCGGGTAATGTGTTAAGTTTAATCAAAAAGCAAAAAAATTGCAAAATTGTTTAACAGACTGTTACGTATTCTGTTCATTCCTGACTGAGTTTCTGAATGTTGTAATAAGAACTGTTAAAGGAGGACATCAGTTACAAAATATTTATTTGAAGCTTAGTTTGCGTAAGAATCTTAAGAAATCTTTTAGATTTGAGACCCCTCCCAATGGCGAGAAATGATACTTTTATTGTTGCGTTAATGATATGTTATTGCGTAGATGTGCTCTTCTCAACCTGTATAAAGATACCTCCTATAATGTTCATGCCAAATATGTATATTGGCCTGCGGAAGCATAGGGTGCTGTCTGGCGTCACTATAACCAATATTCTCACATAAAAATTGCTGAAGTTAGCGATTGAATCGTAAAAAAAGTAAACGGGATATCTCGCAACCTAGACGCAACGTTCGATTTGCTAAAAACGATTTACCTTGTGATCCTTATACATACATCATAAATAATTGGTCATTACATCCCTTCAGTCAGGATTACGACCTGGCTTCTCGCACCACTTATGTTGTGTGTGTTAATTTTTTATATGAGCGGCAGGACCTACAGTTTAAAGTCGACTTCAAAGGACAGATTTTTTTGAAAAATTTCATGGCAATTTTATTTACTCTCAGAGTTTTTGCCAGAAACCTGCTGAGAGGAAATCGCAGAAGGAATACTTTTTTTCAGATTTCGATTTGTTCGAGATGTCTGACCTGGGGTTTTGGACTTCGTTACTTGTCTAGGGATTGAAGTATGATGGGAGCTTCACACTATATTGGAATTGTAATCCAAATGATCTCTAATAGAATATAATTTATAGATTTTAATTTGCCACCACCACCCACCCTACGGATTCAATTTAATTTATTTATTCTTAAATAGTAATGAACCAAATGAGAATTACTTTTGAATTTTGTTTGAAGTCTTTGTTATTTGAACGAACGACGATCTCAAACTCTTGTTAATCGTAATATGAACTTAAATAGAGTTCTATGTGTGCGTGTGTGTGAAAATAAATTTCACAAAACCTGCAATGTTAATATTAACAGAGCAATGTTATGTGTTTAACAGAATACACAATATACTAATGATCATGGTACTTAGTGCTCGTTTCATTTGGTATTGTTCGGTTTGAGTAGAGCTGCCTAAGAGGAACCCTTTATAACTCATTCTATCATAATTACAGATTCATAAGGGCTGTCATATGAAATTTTAATGTTTGATACATATCGCGGCTATACCTGCTGGGAGGAAGTCAACAAAGAAAAATTTTTTTTATATTTCGTTTTGATGTCTGACCTGGAATTTGAACCGAGATCTTATATGTAATAAGCTAACACGCTACCGACTAGACTATGGCGACTTCCTACAATGTATTAAATACAATGTATTAAAAGCTGCACTATATTATTTTCAAATCTCTAAAATACTTAAGCCCCTCAGCGTGGGATCTGTTACAGCATAGATTGTATGATATTACTTGACAAATATCCTATTACAGCAATATCCCCGGCCAAATTCGTCTCAAAAAGAGCCTGACTGCAGATGATATAAACTTGCTGTTCAAAGTAGTATGTTGATCGGGCATTAGTTTTAATTCATTTGCATTATAGATACAAAAGTACGATGTACTTATTATAATAATCAATCATTCTTAATTGAAAGTAATTAAGTACTGAGTAGTACAGCAATCCTCGATTTTATGAAGGATCTTCGCCTCTTAGTCAGAGAGAGAGAGAGAGAGAGAGAGAGAGAGAGAGTGAGAAAATTTGATTGGAATATTCCGCTGGTGATAGGAGAGAAAATTTGTGATATGCTAAAATATTTCTTTACCTAGTATTCGGGTGAATGATTTTTTTGTAAGACCAAGACTCAAGGGATGACCACTACTCATGTAGTGCATTGTGTTGGAATTAGGAAAATAGATTATGTGAAGGAGGACAGAGGGAGTAGTGTTTGTGGACAATAGATTTGAATCTCTTCTTATATTATAAATGATATATTATATTAAGGAAAAAAATGATGCAAATGATTCAAGATTTAATAACTTCAAAAGTTCAATATTAAACTAATGTTTCAATAAATAAAATATGAAAAATAAATACATTAAAAAGAACAAGGCCACCTTCAATTATTGTTATCACTTGTATGTAATTGGTATTGTGTTCGTAGCTTGCTGTTAATGTGTTGCTAATTAAAAAAAATATCATATCATATATGATATCATTTAAATTTTTTATTTTATTTTTTGTGTTTTTTTTTCAAATGTAGTTTAAATTCATTGTTGATAAATATTTGTGTGCTTCTTTAAAACAAAAAAAAAATTATTCATTATTAATTTAATAATTAACACAACATAATTAAAGAGAAAAAGCAAAATAAAATTACAAATAAAAATTCTTACAACTTAAGCTGAACGCACAAAGCTTTAAAGCCTTTATATTAAATGATTATTATTTGATCGTATTTGTTTCATATATAAAAACAAAACAACAACAACAACAACCTTACACTTCAACTTAAACCAATAAAACAATAAAAAGGTAAAAGAAAGATATGATAAGATATAAGGCTCCTTTAATATTAAGTAATGCTAACAAAATCCCTCAAGCTTAAATAAGTCGCTCACTTTTCTCTACACTTTTAAATTAAGTGTAACAAGCTATGCTATATCCTAAAGCTTTTCCTATGATCAAAGCCATAAAGCCGTTTTAAAAGATTTTTTTAAGCAGGAAAAACAATCACAAATAAAATCCTTAAAAGCCAACACATAACATAACCGATCACATGCTAAACGTTTTGTAATTTTAATAAAAAGAAATTAATCAATCAATTAATCAATCAACTAATCAATCAATCAATCTATCACTAACAAATACAAGTAACAAGTTGTTAATAATTTGTATGTTCATTGTTTCTATTGTATAGTACTTCTGTGTTGTGTGTGTGTATGTGTCTATATTTTCTAATATCGCTAATTTCAAAGCAAATTCTAATGAAAATTCTAAAAAAAATTTCAAAACTAAAAAATTAAATTTTAATTCTATTTGAAAACTGTATTCTTTTTTGGGGTCGCCAACAATGCAAAATTTCGTCTTCATCCACACAAAAAAAACCGCCGCACGTCGTTCACATCGCAATTTGTTTAAATACTGACTGTATAGTGGCCGAATCCATTATACGGAAATGTATGACATGTTAAAAAATATGGATCCTCCGTTGGGGTTCGGTAACAAATGTCCCAATCGCCTCGCCTTTAAGAAACTGATCCGTATGAATATGCCCCTAGACGATGAGATGAGAGTACAATTTACCACCACACTATTCGCATTGATACGTGAAAATCTTAGTATTAAAATGAGAGCAGGTAAGTAAAAACAAATTCATTTTATTGCGATATTTAATAGAAGTATGTATGTATGTACGAAAGTTGGCTGTATTATAATTCGTATTGTGTTTTGGTTTTTTTTTTTCAATAAAATATTGATTTCCATTGAATTGTTAATAGAATTTTGATAAAGTTAGCTTGAAGTATTGAAAGGTTATGGACAGGAATGAATAGCCAAAACAGGTCCAGGTCATATATTTATTGAATGCAAGGAAGTGTTGTAAATTCAAAATGTTGTGATTAAATAATTATCCATACCTCTCTTCTACGATCGCTTAAAGAGTAATTTAAGTGATTATTTAATAGACACAAGCTAAACTTTTTCTTTTTTTAATAATATTTATTCCAATAAAAGGTTCATAGAAGATTTGTAATTCTTTCATTCTAGACCGTATCTTGTTATGCTTGCAGAGTTCCTTACAATTTTGTTTGATATCTGAAGAAGAATTTCAGACCTAGTTAGGCGGCCAAAATGTCTTCGTAACTCAGGCTTAACGTTGTAAATTTCTTTTCTATAATTAACACTTAAAACCAATATAGTGTTATGTTGTATGATCATAGAAAAAATTCAGAAAAGATTTAACAAAATATTAAAATCTGCACCGTGGTACTTTAAATACTCGAACATACTTAAGGACCTCCACGTGATAGCATAGCGTGAAAGATATTACTTGCCAAATTTCCTATTCCAACAAAATAATTTTGGCAACACATTGCAACATATTGCACTACCCTGATCACATTCTTCTCAAAGACGGGAGAGAGTGCAGATGATTCAATTGTTTCTACTGTGCTCATCAGGTATAAAAGATTTTTGTAGAACTAAGCCATTTGGATCGTCATTACACTCTATTGAAAGCACCTGACTCCTAACTAGTTAACAGTAGTTCTCCATTGAATGTAGACTATTCCCCTATTGGTGATAAGAGAGAGAATTTTGTCGCAAAATATTCCGCTCTTGGCGATAAGCAAGAGTACTTCTTTGCCGAGTATTTCACCGTATGATGCAAGATATATTAAAAATTGTAACTTGTTTAAATAGTTTGGTAAAAATTTCTTTAAGAATGACTACAAACAGTAATGGGAACTGGAATCAACTTATTAAGTCGTGCTGTTATTGTGAATGGTTATCTGTAAGTTTTAAAATAGTAAACTTCACTTTGCACATTGCTTTGCTTTCGTGGCGTTCACTAATTTAGTGCTGACCCTTTACAACACAATGTTGTCAATACTTCGTTGCATTTCGTGTTGTATTTAAAACTAAACATTCAGTGCTTCTTTGCTCATTACCTTCAAGGACTTTACTTATTCTTGTTCTAATTGATAGCTTTTCGCAAGCCTTTTGACACTTGGTGATGGCATTTGTTCTTAAATAAATTGGTGTCATATAGATGAAAAACAGAAACTTTGATCAATCTATTAATCTCTTTTCTCTATATGTACTGCTGTTTAAACTAATATATAAAGTTTTTAATAAAATTTTAGCTGTAGTGTCGAATGTTATGTTAAAATCACATGTCAACAGATATTGGCTTTACACCATATTGATCGACATCATTAAGCCAGTTGCCATTATTTAATACAATAACAGCGTATACGTACATTATATTGTGTACATAGTATGTATGTACTACATACTTACTTATTTCGGACTTTTGATGTTGCATTCTAAAAGTTTTACGTTGCCTTCTTCTGTCGCTTTGTCATGACTGTTCTGGATTCGATTCTTCTATCTTTTAGATCTTGTTTGTCACGGCTTTGCCAGGTTAATCTTCTTCTCAATTTATTTCTTACATCAATTAGTCTAGTATATATGTATGTTATATATAACTTTATTTTATGATACGAAACGGGCAAAGCTAACTAAACTTCATTTTCCGATGTACAAAGCTCTGACTGTTTTACAGAAATGTTCAATAGGAAATCTGAGCTAGGAAAAATATGCTAGGGAAAAATATTTACTATTTTTATTCAAGTTAATTTCAGTTTACAAGAGTATGATTTCCATTTGCTATGAATGATTTTGTTTCACTTTTTTTTCCTCATTTAGCGGAAGAAATGGACCAAGCTGATGCTGAACTTAGAGAAACTATAACAAATATATGGCCACTGCAGGCCAAGAAAATGCTGAATCTACTGGTGCCACCCAATGATCAATTGAATAAGGGCAAATTGACAGTGGGTAAAGTCTATGCGGGACTGTTAATATTTGAAGCGTATCGCATACGACGTGAAGGTGGACAGCCACAAGGAGGCATGGGGGTAAGTTATCATAGGCGAAAATCTATCGATTTTTTTTTATATTCTAAATTGAGCATAGGAAATATAAGCTAAAATCTCTAAGAGAAAAGAAAATTTTGAAAAGATTTTACAAAATCAATTGAAATTTCAGCAGGTCTTTAAAAAGCTTAAAACTCAGGATATATATTGTTTAACAGTTTAATTAAACGAGTGATTTGTAAAAAAACAAAACAAAATAATTAAAAAAAAATTGTAGCCTGAAACAAAATAGATTTAAAAATTAAGTTTGAATATATAATTGGCCATTAAACATATTTATCTTAAAAATTAACACAACAAAATCGTTACTATTTACAGTTGCAAATTAGAATTTTACAAATTAACCAATTTTGCACCAAAAAATGTATACAAATATTTTTTAAAACAATAATTGGTAGTTAAAATTATTAATATTACACATAAAATATAAAATATTTTTTAATAGGAAACTAATTAGTTTAAAACACACCTTCTTTAATTATTATTTAAATTTAATATATTATTTTAATTTTTCTTCACAACAAAAACAAAAAAAAATACCAAACAAATATACTTTAAATAAAATAGCAGAATTGGAAAGAGGTACTTATTACTCTCTTAACCAAAAGAAAAAAACCAAAAAAAAAAAATAAAAACGTATAAAATTAAATTAAATTAAATACTCCAAAGATTTGTTTCTATAGTTTATTTTTTTTTTTTTTTTTTTGATAAAGTTTTGCTTACGCTTTTCAAAACTATTTTAATTAATACGTTAATCAAGTTGAATTAAAAAAGTTAAATAATTTAAAATATTATATTAACGTACAATAGTATTTGTTATTATTTCATATAAATATTATTGTTAAACATTTTGTATAAAAAACCACTTTAGTTTATTTAGGTTTCTGTTGAAGAAAATTTAATGAAATTGTCAAGTTAAGACCATGGCTCACCAGTATTCTTCATATAAACTTTGTTAGACGTTAACTCAAGTTATCATAATTGTACTCGTACAGTAACAAAAATGATATACGGCATGCCATACGTTAAGAGTAGCAGTTTTAAAACTAAATTTAGGTTTATTGCGTTTTATTATGTTAGTATTATTGTTGAGGTTATTTAATTAATATGTTTGTTTTCTAACATTTTTATTATACAATAAAAGATTAAAAGCTTTTAAAAGGATTTAAACGATAATTACAATTAACAAATTCAAAGCAAAATGTATTAAACATACTAATTTTAAAATTTTCACTTCCTGAAATATGGACTTAGATTAGTGTAGACTGGTGGCTGGATATCTGTTATCACAAAACAAAATTTTTGTTTCTCTTATGAAGACAAATTCTTGCTGCACTTAATTAAAGAGAGATTGTAATTTAAATTATTTGCAGATCCAATTTTAATTTTAAAGAAAAAAAGAATAAATAGAGAGAGAAGAGTAGTGTTTATGGACATTAGATATGAATCTATTTATAAAGCTATTGAGAGGAAAGTCTTCCACAAGCAGGTGAATACTCTTTGTAGGCAAGACTAGGCTAAATTGGAAGCCGTTTCAGCATACAGCATAGCTTAGTTGGGTCTTAAACGATCTTGTTACAATACCGATAGGTATCTATTCCGTCATACAAATACAACTCCTGGTTAGTATTCTTCAATTATGATGATCTGAGGAAGTACAGCCTCGCACTGATGAAAAATAAGTAAAACAAAAGCCACATTACGGCACTAACCACAATGAAGCATTAGATTGCATTAATAAATCCTTTACTGTGCTTGGTAGTGAAGTATTTTTTTCGTACTGTGCTAAGAAAGAGAAAATTTAAGGGCTTTTTTCAACACTCGAAATAAATGCTGGTTGCAGCGAACATTGTATTGAATTTGCATAAATATTTGTGACCTGCCATGCGAAAATGTTTACAAAAAATTCGAGTAATTCCTGTTACTAATTTACTTCGCTCTAAGTATTTAGCGACAACAATTTCTGGAGGACTATTCCCTTCTTGATAATAAGAGAGAATTTTTCTGTGAAACTTTCAATTCTGAGTGATAAGCAGGAGTATTTTTTGCGGGATATTGTGTGTCAAAATCCATCAAATGGTTTCGTAAGGTCTAGAACAACAAGATCGATGTCACCAAGTTGTTAGACGCGTTGGTTCGAACAGTAAAGTCTACAGAGCCCTAGCAAAACAGGACCCACCAGATTGTTTGACTCTGGATATTTTACAACTCAAAGTTTAATAAAATTTTTTAATAAATAAGGAAATTGTGGAAATTATTTCCTATTGGCTTTGCATTAACAATCAAAACTATGGACGCAATATAAATCAGTAAAAATATTAGCATATGCCAAAGAGCATATAGCAATACTAGAATATCATCTAGTCTAGACGACTTGTTCATATTGGGAGAGGTAAGAACTCTTTTAAAAACAAGTTCTCTGAGGAATATACTCTATAAATATTGATACTTCTTCGAGTTCGGGCAATAATTTTCGAATAATTTAGTTAAACATTTGTAACGAGCTACTCTTTATAACAATGGGAAGGGAAATACCATTTTTTCTTTAGCATAAAAGCTTTATAGCAGATAAAGGGAGACTAATTATCCTTCCTGTAACCTGTGAAGATCGATTGCCAATTAAGGTTAATGCAGATGAATCATATCTAGAACATCAGCACAGCGTATAAAATTTTAAAAATTAAAAAAATAGGCCGTATAATATTTTTTATTTGTCCTATTGAAATTGAATATCATCTTAGGTAAAGATTTATGGACTTGAAATCTTGAATAGAAAACGAATTTTATTTTGTCTTGGCTTAAAATAATAAAATTAAAAATATAACATCGTTTAAATCCTTTTATTAACTGAATAAATTATTATTATTTCTTAATATAGTAAATAATGTTGTTAAATGTTATTAAAAACTAAATTTATTCAAATTATCATTGTTCATTATTTTGTATACTTTTTTTCGTATATGATCCAAAAACAAAAACAAAAAAACATGATTTACATCAAACAAATTCAAAATGAACTAAAAAACGTTAATAAAAACAAAACAAAAAAATCTTAACAAAACTAGCGGAAAAAACGTGAAGATGATGAAGAAGAAGAACCGTTGCATAGTCCTACGGCTAATGATGAACCGGTATTAAAATAAACTTGAAATATCCTCTCTTTTTTTTCTCAAATAGAAACACATACTAGACAGAATGTAAAAAAGAAACATATTTAATTTGAACCCTCTTATAAAAATACTGCTCGTCTTATATTTTCCCAACAAAAAAAAAAAAAAAAACTCCTTTGAAGATACGCCCGTTTCTCTATAAATAATTTTTTTCTAATTTTTTTTATTGCTATTATGGTACCTTAAACCACAAATCCAAATACAATGTATAGTTTCGTATGCTTTTTTTAATGAAATAATAAATAATGAAAGGAATGTTGAATTGTGCATAATGGAATTGCATCCCCCTTTAACACGTTCTATTCTGCAACAAATACGTATTTTAAGGAAAAACAAGGGTTATGATTGATGTATGTACTATATGTGAAGAGATTTTTATTGTCATGTTGCAATTCACTTAAATTATGATCGTGATGTAGTAATCTTTATCTGAATTATTTTTAATTCAGAAGTAGTAATAAAATACTATGATTTATTCGCAAATTTAATAATAAAGCTTTGCTTGTTTGGCAAAATTATCCGGCGTTATTCTAAATGGCTGACATTTGCTTCACTGTAATATTTATTTAATATCTCTTAAAATATGATGCATTACGTACAATATTTTCTAGGGCATGTTTTCAAACATTTTTTAAAAATAATTTTTTTTTTCCTGATTTTAAATTAATATTATCGGTCTACGGCTCAAACTGTGGTTATAAAGTCTTTGCCTGCTTTCAAACTCGTAAAACGTATGTGTGAACTTACACTGCGTCAGCGAATGTATAAAGTTATGTGGGTATTTTCGGATCATAATATTGAAAATTATTCAATTGTGTTGTATTGTGTTCAGTGAAATATAGCCGAACTGCGTGTTATAGAATGGCAAAAGTCAATAGACGAGTTTAAACTTTTTAGAATACATAAACAGTTCAAGCACCTGAGAAGATTTGGCACATAAAAACTAAACTAAACAATATCAGATATAGACTAAGCTAACGTCTTTCGTTTATCACTCGCATCTACTAGAGCTTTTAGGAGCTGGGCGCAATAGTTTGTCAGTTTGTCTACAAAAAGCATTAGAATGAAAGGAATAAATATCAGACAACATATTTGATTACACACACATCTTTCAAACAGAGCCAAAATACGCAGTTCAAGGGGCGTACTGTAAAAGGAGTATTGAATGAAGTTGATTCAAAAAAATTCTTTTCTAGTATAACTTACAGAAACAACAATGGTGAACGCATTACATTCATTCATTCAATACATTAGGCAAAAATTCTTTCGGGACGCCAACCTATCCCGAGTCTCGATTGCAGTGGTCATGCTAACAGGTCATTGCGTTATTGGAAGACACACAGAAGGGCTGCAGCTGCCATCAAACGACTCTTACTTCACCGCGGTTGTAAGTCTGTTGAAAAAGAGGAAACTGTTATACACTTCCTTTGTCAATCCCCATCTCTTGTGAGGTGCATATTTAGATTATTTGGCTCTTCATTGGTACCAATCAACTACTCAATCTTAATCGCAGTGTAGTCTCGATTGCAGTGGTCATGCTAACAGGTCATTGCGTTATTGGAAGACACACAGAAGGGCTGCAGCTACCATCAAACGACTCTTACTTCACCGAGGTTGTAAGTCTGTTGAAAAAGACAGCCTGTCGGCTTAACTGAGTTATCATCCACTGACATCAAAAATATAGCTTTGTTTACTAACTCGAATGAATTTGGTCAATAGGAACATTGAAAGGCGACAAAGTCTGCGGGTTTGATATAACAACCCCAGAACTCATGAAAGGAAACGCACTGATCAGTGCATATGGGAAACGAGTCATCAAGAGAAAGAATTTAAAGCAGGAATAAATGCTCTTGACACGCTAGTATTCAACTTAATTACAAATAGAATTTTACTAGATCTTCATCTCAGCATATCTTTTCGTCGAACTCATGCTATAACAAAGGCCTGCGCCATGAAACTGGTCAAATACTTTTTGAACAAGGAATCAGATTCAGGAAATAGTAGTGAAGTGGATAAGCATCCTATAGGCTTGGTGATGACACCACCTGTAACCTCAAGTTTGCAGAAGAAAGAGTCAGCCTAGCCATAAAATGTTTAACAAGCGGAGAACAGATAAACTGGTATCAAAGGCGGCAGTTGTAGACCTATATTCCTTGTAGGAAACGAAGGATTATATACATATATACACGTAGCGTGTATATGTACGTGCCATAAAATAATGAATTCAAGGATTCTCTACAGTTAGAAATAAATACATGTTTTTCATTTCCAGCAATCTAGAAAATTTTGTATTTTTCGATAAGTTCCGGTTGTACAGATGAGGATTATTATATAACTTCATTTATTTTTTACCGTGGTAAACATAATTTTGCTCAAATTTTCAACAACTGCTTGAAAGATCATTTGCCTATACTTAAACCCCAAAGTGGAGAATCCTACGTTAAATAGTTCGCAGACATTATTTTCGAAAATCGACGGGAATGTAGTTCGTCGAATGGTCAACTCATATTGATGTGTGTTAAATAGGATTTTCGGAAAGCCTTAGCCAACCCCAGCTCTGTCATTTCAATATGGTACACAATATGGTATCACAATTTGTGTTATTTCCTAGTTGTGGGTTAATGTATGCAATGTAAATGGTTGAATTTAAAAAACTACTGTTTGAGCCCTAGATCATTATTAATTACTTAAAAGAGCTTTTCAATAATTCGCAATAAAAAAAGAATCGTATAATCGTGATTAAAAGAAATCAATCATTGCCCAATTACAGAAATGTACGATTCGAGTATAAAAAAAAATTTAAATTATAAAAATTTTCCACGCAAATTAAACAAACAACAAATAAAACTAAACACGAATTTCAAATTGTTACAAAGTTCAATGTATGTATGAAGTATGGTATTTAAAAATTACGTATAAAATTGGCGTTTACAAATGAGGAAATTCATCATCAAAAATTGATTCCAAAAATTTGCGTTGAAAACCATAAACCACAGCAAGCAACTGTTGTATATTCATACGTTTTCTTTTTTTTTTGTTTATTCAATTTTTATTTTTGCACCATTTGATCATCCTTTAAATAAACAATTATAGCGCACACACATATTAATATTTAATTAAAAAAAAAAATTTTAAGTGTTTTTGAAAGCTATGGTCTCATTGTTATATTATACTCTATATATGTATACATAGTTACCTATATAAATAAAATAAATAAATGATTTATTGTATAAATATATAATATTTAGCATTATATATGTACTCGTGTTTAGTTAATTTCATTTGTATTTATAACAAACAAAAAATAGTTAACAAGAAAATTACATTCAATTAAGACTACCAACAGTAAAAATTTTTTTTTAAAAATAATTAGAAATTAACAACAAAAAATTATAACAAACAAACCAAGGAAATAAATGTGTCCTATATTTAATTTTTGAATTTATCAATATTTTTATTTTAAAAATTTTTATTTTATAATTAAACAATTTATTTAAATTTTTAGTTTCTAAAATTTTTTTTTTTTTTTTTTTATTAATTTTGCACTTATTTTTACAAATATTTTGAGCATGTTAATACGTTTGTTCCTGAATTTATTTTTCAAATCCTGAAACCAGCATGTTTTTAATAACTTATTTTAAATCCAATTTTATAATTAATTTATTTCATTATTTATAATTTCTGGAAAATTTTATTTTTTTTATACTCATTGAATACACTGTCTTTGTCTTTTCATTTAAATATCATTTGTCCTTCTCTCATAGACTATCTGAATTAACAAAAATTTCAATTTTTAGTCTACAGCATGTTTCTAGTCCTTTTTATATATTTTTTTTGAATAATTTTTAAACTTTTTAGAATATTTTTAAAAGAAACTTTTTAGAACATAACACAATGCATGTGGAAATATGTATCAAAATGTAAAAAATTCATTCAGAATCCACGACATTTATATGTCAAGTAGTTCTACAACTTGGCAGCTTCCTTTATTTTAAAACTAGAGGAGAGCAGATTGAATTATTATAATTCAGTTAATATGTATGTATGACATAGTAAAATGAATTTCATAATTTCTAAACAGATGACTGAAGTAATATGGACCTTGCTAAGTGCTATTTGATCAATAATATGATCAGCTGGCATTAGTATGATTATATTTCATATTAAGCGGAAAGTGCGTTACGAGTTTTGTGTTTGATTGGTGCTTTAAAAAGAGCGCAGACATAGAGTAATTACAAGTACAGGTTTGAGTGGCTTAAAGAAGGTGTAGTGGAAGAGTTTAAATGTACAGCTACAAACCCTAGTAATCGGGGTAAAAACTCCCTAGAAACGAAAAAGTTTTCATCCTAGATTTCGAATTCAATTGTCCATCTGGGAAGGTTAGTCACTTCCACCCTTAGAAAAAGGGTAGGGTTTAATCAGCAATAGTAACTTACCAGTAAACCCAGTTCATGGACCAGATGACTAGTAATTAGCTGAAAAAAAACGTAATTAATGAAACTGAAAGTTAGTTTTGGGGCACGAGTCTCTATAGGAACCATATTGACTTATAAATAAAACTCCTTATTTTAGCAACTTCTGATAAAGATGACAGGAAGTTAACCAAAATCTACACTTCCTTATGGCAAGAAGTTTTTATCGAAATGCCCCCAATAGCACAATGGAAATTGAAATTAGTTCAGCAGAACGTAGTATTATTGAACCTACTCCCATGCTGCCAACGAAGCATGCGGCCGAAGAATAACTGAGGCAATCGAAACGTTATGCTATTTGTCTTACCGATAATCAAAACAATCCTATTCCTCCTAAATCCCATTTAAGTGTTAATTCATCAACAAAGACGAATGCTTTACTTTAGTAAGGATCTTGGTTACATACTGGTTATCAGAGTAAATCTGAAAGTCCCATCTACAACAAAAATGACCATGACTTCCGCCTGGAATATTTTGCAGTATTGTCTGAACCCTTAATACGTATACCCTGTCTAGTATATTTAAGTTGTTGGCTTAAACTGCAAAGACATTGTCGACACCACACATTCACATTTTGGAATTAAAAATATAACCTAAATAAAGGAAAGACCTAATGACTAGAAGTCCCCATTAAAAAGTGGCTCTTCCTAATAAAAATTTCAATTTCTAGAAAAATATTATTGATTTCTTTTTACATACAAGATGACTTGAAAAATATTCTTTAATTTTAACATTTTGGTGCTTGTTTTCACATGTATTTTACAATCTTATATTAAATTATCAAAAAAATGAAAATACAATAACAGACCGTTCTGATTTTTTACATTTAATGTGTTGTGAAACGAATTTAAAAAAAGCCATTGTCATATGCAGATGTAGCACTTGCTTCTACAGTTTATTCAGAGTAATGCCCATATTTTGAAAGTAGAAAAGGTATGCTTTATTTCATAGTCTCTCAATGTTTATACGATAGAAGACTGGCAGACAAAAAATGTGTTGCCCAGCATACTTCCTCTCTAGTATAGATTCGACCAACACATAAAAATTAATACCTGATATAGATTTGGACAAAACATTGACTAATAACAGTACAATGGGTCAATTTCGACCTCCGGGTATTGTACTTGTCTTAACGGACAAGTACACGTCCTCTAACCTTGACTAATAACACATTGGATCAGGTATTTGTGAAAATATTCTTATAAAAATTGCAATCATTCCTTGACGAGCTGAGATAATATATAAAATACGTAAAGAAGTCTTTGTCAAATCCAAATTATACACTTACTAGTACAATAATCCACCATCACTTCACTTGTACAATAATAAGCATTCCGTCAAACTGTATAGGTAATGTAAGGTAATAAAGATGAAAGCATGACTTGGAACGAGGAACCACTTCTTATAACATTGCTCAGCTTTCCTAAGCTTGAGATGTCATTATTTTAAGGAACACTTGTAGTAGATATAACTTATCTCACTGGAGTATACTGAAAGAGGTTAAGAAAATTTATTCTAAATGCCGAATTCGTATTAAATAAAAAATCACACAATATTTATGGTTTAGATGTATGTCGATAGGTATTAAATAGTGAACCCTATTTTAATCTGCCTATCATCTAACTCTGTATCCAAATTGTCTATGTGTCAGTCTTTAGAATTCCAACCCACCACTATACCTACTGTATGAATGTTAAGCACTAGATTCAATAGTACAAGTAATAGCACAGCGACAATAGGAAATTAAATCGACTACAATGACAGAAGAAACATTTTGAAACTAAACAATATTTCTAATAATAAATAACAAAACGAAATATAATAAGCTATGGCCTATTTACAGTACTTTAGAGAGAATTCTGTAAGGACAAGTCTCTCTATAAATTTTTAATCTTCAGATTACTACTTAAATTGCAAACATCCCTCTTTCTTTCATTACTTTTCAGTCATATTAAAAGTACTCCTGATATTGTATTTTCATTTCAAATACATACTGCTGCACATGATATCTATAAAAAAACCTATTGAATAATAAAATTTTCTTTAAATTGCTTGTAAATTATTATAAATATATAAATCAATTAGATTTTATAAACTTAAAAATAAATAGAAATTTATTTTAGATTTTTTATCTGTAAACTAATGTAAATTTCTTTAAATACATAACAAATGCTACATACTTTTATCTCCTACTATATGTATACAATTAAAAAAAAAATATTTCTTTAATTTATTTATGAATTTATAAACATATTCTACATATGATATTAAATATTTACAAAAAATTTTTACAAAATTAATACGAAAACTTTACTCATATTAATCGTTTTTATTTTTCTTCATTCAACAATAAAAAAAATTTTTTTTGTTTATAAACGAATGCGAATCGATATGAAAACAAAATCTATTTAAATGAAACTCACCTCCTTGTATGATAAATCTAAACAATGTTTGCGTCTTTAACAAAAATCACAAAAATCTCAAAAATTTCAATGAATATTCAAATTATCATCACATGGATACCAAAAAAAAAAAAAATTAAAACTAAAACGACAAATCACGCATCAACAAAATTTTTTAATGCACTGTACAAAACAAATCTATTACAAAATACTCTGCTTTATTCAAAAATAACAACAACAACTATGTTTAAAAAATAAAAAAATACTCACTTTTAAAAATAAAACTAAATTGATAAATAAATTGCGAAACGTTTAAAAAACACATCATCAAACAAAAATCACCGTAAATCGTGTGATGAGTAGAAACAATCGTTTTTCGATTGTTTACTTGATATGGCCGCCCTTGACAAAGGTGGAGAATCCCGACACGGTTCCATCAGTTATGAGCCAAACGGTACTGATGCTGCCAATTCACAAACGCATTTATTAGCGAATAGTACAAATGGTCATGCTAATGGTGATACTGAACATGGTAGTTTGGCAACACTGGCACGTCGGACGACAATGAGAAAACGTTCCGTTAGGTAATATTTCATAAATTTAATCTTTTCGTTTTTACTCACTTTCCACACAACTACTCATTTTCATCACATACACACTCTCTCATTTTTAACTCATCACTCTTGCTTTTACTACCAATTTCTTATCATACTCATTGAAGACTACTGTAGCACATTCACTCATTTTTACCGTCTACCGATTCATAATGGATTTTAATGGGTTTTTTATTTTTCAAAAATTCCATCTTGTGAAGAAAGATTTTGTGCCATGGCTCGCTCAAAGTAACATGTTCTTGATGACACCAGTGTATGGGCAGAGTCATCAGTACGTCAAAAAAAAAAAAAAAAAGAAAAAACTGCTTCTTTATCACATTTAGGTTTTTAAAAAACAACCGCAATAAAACGAAAGACAATTGCTTACCAACACCAGAAATCTTATTGTTTATAAATATTACTCATGTTGATTTGAGGCAGTAAAATTTTAATTTCTTAGAAATTATGAATTGATGAATTTGGAGTCGATTTTATACAAAAATTAAGTCCTGCATTTATTTTTTAAAAGTTTCAAAATTGGAAGCAGGTCGAAAAATTAATAATCTTTTGAAAATCTTCAACTAATAGTTACCATCTGTAAGCTCAAGGCTTTTCAAATTTTCAGTCATTTATGTGAAAGTGTAATACAGCTCCTGTCAGTTAACTTTTCTTAAAATTTGGCCATGCTGCATTATTTAGTTTGTGTTTGACAGTCAACAACGTACTATATGCAAATCAATTGATGTTGACCGGTTGGATATTCAAAGAGGATGAAATCGTGGACGCCTAGGCACACTGATAAATTCAGTACGACAAGCATCCCGTAATATTGTTACTGTGTATGTTCAAATTCGATCACGAAGACCACAGCATTACAAATTCTGAGCAGTATTTGGCATTGATTAATCGCAAAGTGGACGAGTTTTGTGCTACGTAAATCCACCTCAACACAATCAGCCTAAACGGTGGTATATGAAAATAACGCCAAAGAAGAATAAGTTCAGATTTGCAGTTTTATGTTTTGCATCATAAAAAAATTAAGTCATATCTAATATTTCTATCTATTGATCTGCCCTCGTATACATATGTGCTGTCAACATTCTCTGGCTTCCCGGCAATATCATATAATATTTTAGGGGTTTTCCAACCAGAATATATCCCTCGCATAAATAATTATTGCCAACATTTTTCTATGAACAGTCAATCAATAGGGTTCAGAAATCCAGTGATCCAAACAAAAATTGTTACTAAGGCTCATAACTACAAGACAAATAGGGGAATGAAAATAGCGAAATATTAGATTTTTGTACTTTTTATCATAAATCCGATTTTTGGTATTTGATTTAAAACCAAATATACTAAATATTATTAGAATGAAAAACAGCCAGTTCATGGAATACTGAAATGACAATTAGTCCAAAGTCTACTTTGTTAAAATCAACCAAAAAAGGGCTGAATGAACAGTTCACCTAGATGCCTAGCAGTAGCAATTTGTAAAAGTTAAACTGGCTTTCAATTTTTTCAAACATTATAACGATCAAATTGTTAATTTTCGCCATCTTTTAAAAGATGATATTTTAATACGTGTGTTAATAAAAAAAAAACTTTAATCACTCCATCGCCTCCTTGATTTGTATATTTTTTTTACCTGTTTGAGTACAAAATAATTAAAATTTGTTTTACTTTCTATTACCAAAAAAAAAAACGCATTTTAAGCAATCTACACTATTAAGTATTTCCGTTTCTAAAACTTTTATTCAATCAATCAATTTTCATAATCAGATATCATCACTCATCATCAATCATCCAACAAACGGTGCAAATATCCATAATATCTGTACACACTCATTTCTCATCAGAACAATTTCCATTTCTTCACAATCATTATCAAACAGTTACTGTATATAAAAAAAAATAATTTAAATAAAACACAAGAAATACAATAATTTTTTTAAGAAAACTATACTCAAAATTTTCTTGTATAATTTTTCTCAAATTTCAGAAATCAAAAGGTGAATAATACAATTAAACATCAAATGGTAACACAAAACAATGATAAGCAATTAAAAAATCCTATTAATTCGTATAATTAACTAATTAAATAATTAATTATTTAAATATTTAATTAAATCACTACTTATAACTCTGTGTGTGTGTGTGTAAAATTAAAATAATTAATACTTGATGTGACCAATACATATGTACTACTAAATGTATCCTATCGTACTTAAAGTAACATCTGTTTGTCCTAATTTTATAATTTCCTTTTCCTCTCTTCTTTTTATCGTAATTGTACTTTTTATCAAAAGTTACGTATTTTTATTTTCATATTGTGTTTCATATTGAAATCCTTTTAATTGATAATTAATAACAAAAGGGAAAGCTATAGACTTTAATTTTTGTAAATAATTTTAATTTTTTTTTTCTCTTATCTATTTAGACTTAACAGAAGTTTAGATAGTAAAAATATTCTTATTTGATTTTCAATGAGTTTCAATTAAATACTTCATAGTTTTAAATGAATTAATTAGAACAAAAATTAATAGAATTCTTGTTGAAAAAAAAGTAATAAAAAAAATAGATTTCTTTTTAGATTTTTAAATCGTTTTACTTTCTTAATAGGATTTAATTTAATTTATAGAATTCAATTAAATTACAATGGAAATATGTTTTCTAAAACATATATTTCTTAAGAAAAATAGAAACTGTTCTTTATTAAGACACTCGACATGGAATTTGTTTATTTTTTGAGAGTAACTTTTTATTTTTCGGTAAGGTTGTATCTTTTCCTATCAACGATTTTAAAATTTTAGCATTCGTTAGATATCGTGATATCCTTCCAAAATAATTCAAATTTTTATTGCCTTCAAAATAAGAAACAAATGTTCACATTAAAAATCAAGTAAGGAAATCTTAGTGACATTTTATAACAAACGACAAACAAGTTCTTAACCACCATTGTATAACGTGTACGTAATTAATTGACCACTACTTTCCCTTAGTCAAGATTAAGACCTAGCTTCTCACATCACCCATGTTGAGTGTGTTAATTTTATAAATTAATGAGGAAATCTACAGGTTAATGTCGCCTCCGGATGACAGATCTAAGAAACTTTTTCATTGCTGAGAAGTGCTCACCGAAAGAAATATATTTTCTTTTTTGAGAGGTTTAAACCTTCATTCTGATACATACCAGATCTCATGTAACTACATGTCATATCTGAGGGTGTAGGTAGATAGATAGAGGGGACCGTCCCCCTAAGGAATTCATCAATTTCCATCAATTATCCCCTAGTCCCGGAACCACTTAGAGCTTGAAAGCGACTCAAACTGCCGATGTCAATGTTCGACAGATCACCAAGATCATTGACGCAGTAGGCACCAAGATGCCTCTTTGTTCTTTGACATAGCGCCGAATGCCGAAAGTAATCCCCTTCATTTTCAAAGACGATGCCCATTTCTGGATGAATAAGTACGTAAACAAATAAAATTTTGTTGAATTTGGAGCAAAACCAATCCACATCAAATCCAAGTGTATCCAACGCATGCTAAAAAAGTCATTGTTTGCTGAGGATTTAAGACTTTGGAGCGCTTTAGATCGAAGTTTACCAATTTCTTTTGACATGTGCAATATGACTCCATTAGAGTATTTCTTGTATAGTTTAATACAATTGTAAGCGTATGCGAATTAGCCTCAAATCCCCGTGTTGCTACAAATCAGCATAACTCGTACCAATTCAGTTTTATGTATGCGCTAGAGTCATTGGAAAATTGGACATTACGGAGAGGCCGTGACCGAACGATATTATATTCCACATATAATGGAATCGATAGGTCTTTTAAGCAAATAAAAAATTCGACGACATATCGCATACATTTCGTTTTTTAAATTTAAAGATAGGAAGCCCTTAAAAAGGATCCTATTTATAATGCCTTGTTTGTCATCATATGACTATAAGCTGTGTCTATTACTAAACCAAAGCAATTCATAAGTAAGGTTTCCAGGACTGTGAGATATTGAGTTTATTTCGTATAGTGTGGGTCGTCGTTCAGATGATCGTTAGTACTACTTGAAATAATAAAAAGTTGATAGTATTTCAACACTTTTTTATTAGTTCGTATAGATACGTGTGGCATATGTGCGAAAAGCCAAAAATATTTTGGCAATGGAGGTTATTAAGGAATATTTTTAATTTTAATTCGTGAGAATGTTATTAGAATCCTATTGTTCTTAAGTCCACTGTGAACTCTTAAATGAGGTTGTATTTTTTTTTTTAATTTGGAAAGGACATTTCACTTTGTACAATATATATGGGAAAACAAACCAATATTGATCGTAGTTCCCCAGCCATTTGATGTTCCCTAAAAGAAAACTCTTTTCTCGTATGCGGTGTCAAGAGTGAATTAAAATTTGTATAAAAATGTGTAAAAGCAAATAAATAATTCAACGCTAATACATGATATATAAATGTGTTGTAGTCGATGTTAAATTTTGTAAAAAAAAAAAGTATAAACACGCACAAAATACATACATTCATTTTTGCACCACACTGTACATAAAACACTGTAAATATGAACAAAATTTTTGAGATTTTTTTGTTTAAAAAAAATTTAAAAAAATTAAAATTTAAATAATAAAAAACTGAGTAAGTAAAGCTTATCAAATAGTATATATTTACATATGTACATACAAACATACATTCATACATGTATATTATTTATAATCATTTAGTATTGCAATGCATGTTCTATCATTTTAGAAATTATTTTTGAAAATACTTTTGAAAATAGTTTTTGTAGCAATAGTTTAACGTAGCACTTGATTTAGCAAAATAGTTCGTTTATTTATTATTTTTTCTTTTTATTTATAATCTTTTTTAAATCGTATTTCTAATTTAGAAATTTTAATTAATTTTTTCGTTTTCGTTTATATTTTTTGAAATAAAATTTAGTTTAAAAAATATTTCCATAAATATAGGACAATTAATTAAAAAGTAAAATATATTAACGAAATATTATATCATATTATAAATGATAATTAGAAACAACAACAAACAAAAACCAATTATTTTATATAAAAATTTACAAAATTATTTAATTTTTTTAGGGCTTTTCCTTTTAGCAAGAACTGTTAATATATAAGAAGAGTGTTATTCAATGTGATTTATTTATTAATAATAATTAAATATATTTACATAAATATTTATTATTATTATATATTTATAAAATTATATTATATATAATATAAATGATATAATAATTACCCTCCTGCATTAAATCCTTATCCATTTATTTAATATACGATACAATATTTTTTAGTGCTCTTTTAAAAAAGTTTTTGTAATTTTATTTATTTTAAAAATATTATTTAAATTACAAAAAAAAGCAAAAAAAAAAAATAAATCAAATATAATTTGCAATTGTTTATTTAATGCAAATTAATTCAAGTCAAAAGAGAGATTTATTAATAAATTTGTATTTTTATTTAAATTATAATTAAATTACGATTACAATCAGATGTTGGAATTGCGGGATGCACCAAGACATCCATCTCAGGAATCATTAACCGGTGCCGATGCTGGTCATTTACATCCTGGACACGTTTATCAAAACGGCCATAGAAGATCACCTAGTTTAAGGTAAGAATTAAAACAAGTCAAATAAACTTTTAACACAATATAACGTGCGACAAATACTTTTTGATAGAAACACAGACTTGTGGAAAAATCGTGTACATTATTGTACACTCATGTATAAAATTAACACACACAACATAAGTGTTGTGAGAAGCTAGGTCGTAATCCTGATTTAATTGTTGTAATGACCAATTATGTTATGTATATTTTTGAGCTTTAAAACCGTTTTATTAAATTCTTTTTGTCCCCTCCAAAAATATGATTTTTAAAATCGTCAATCGTAGAAGTTAAATGCAAATCTCTTTTCTAGTTTGGCAGCAAGAAATAGTTACTCAGGGATAAATTCGTTGTGTTATGGTCTAGACCAGAGATCAGCAATGAATCGTATTTTCGATACTCATAAGTACTCATGAAATTTTGAGTATGAGTGAGTCAAGAGTATTGAAATTCAACTACTCTGATTCATTCGTACTCGCTACAACATTGATTTATAAGTATAGGTTGAAATGAGTATGAGTACAACGTTGACATCAAACTCACAACATTCGATTCATTGTTTGCTTCATACGCCTACTCATTCAGATTCATAAATTTAGAAAAATACTTATAATACTTACGAATGATTCGAGTGACTCGAATCATTCATCAAAATTTACAGTAGTAGTTATTGTTGCATTTACAAAAGAAGAGAAAAGAAAAGACAAAGACAGCAAGCAAAGCACATACACAACCTTCTAGCGAGTATTGTGGTGTTCGTACTCGAATCATACTTATTTTGTGCTTCGTGTATATGTTGAATAATGGAGAGTCGAAATCAACAACATCGTGCGTATTGTCAAGTATGAGTACGATGAGTATTTCTAACTTTAAATATGAGTAGTATGAGTATGATATTAAAATAAGTATAAATGCGTATAAGTAGCTGAAATTATAAGTATGACTCGAATCTACTCATCGTTTTGAATACTCGTTGCTGATCTCTAGTCTAGACCACTTCAAGCTTTAACTGTTAAATCAATCCTGGAGTCTTTCTTGTGTGCAGAACAGGAAAACATTGCAAGGAACCAAATCTGGAAAATATAATAGCTGAGGCAAGACTTATGCAGGCATTGTTCCAGGCGTATTGCTTTCCACGAACGAGAAAACTTAAAGTAATATTATCTCGAACTAGCGCAGTTGAAATTATTCTTATCGATTTGTGTACAAAATAGCCTTTGGGGCGTATAGTATTTGAGAATTGGTTCTTCTGCAACTTGGGGCACTTTTATCGCAACTTACTTCTCTTAGTTTATAACGGTAAACTCGTTTTCCTTTATAATCTTTTTCTAACTTCAAATCTAAACTTAATTTTTTGAAGATGGAAAATGCTTATTATGAATGGCACATTATCTTCTGATCATCAGGCAATCAGGCAATGGTGTTATACACAAGACTCCACTCTCAATTTCATTTATTGACTCATAAGCGCAATCTTATTTACTTAGGAACTATAATTGTGTGTGGTTATGGCGATGTTGCTCTGGGGATGAAATGTTTCAAATAAAAATTCAATTCACTTTATTTGATCTCTACTGTACTTCACTGTTTTGTTGATGTTAGAACGAAATGTGCTCTAGTATTGAAGAGACACTTGATTCCGAGAATTAAATATTTTTATGTAGCACTCCTCTGTCTCAAAGAGTTCTTCTATTCACGGTCAATTAGTCGGGGGTTCACAACAATAGATAGAGTATGTTTTCAGCTGTACTATTCGGAACATTCTTTCTACAGAAGTCTAACGTCTCAAATAATAGTCCCTCTTTTATCTAATATTATTTTAATAGTAAAATAAAAAGATTAAACTAAAACAGATCATGGTCTAGGGTTCGATTCCCATCAGAAACTCTTGTCTGTTAAATTCATTCAAATTACTGCGTTAACAGGGCAAATATATGAACAGATTGAAATCAGTTACAAAACGTTTAAACAAACTATCACTGGATAATGTACTATAATGTTTTTCATTTCTTATTTACATTACAGATCACCTAGTCCAAGTAGACGGCGTGGCCATCCATATCAACATCATGATATTGGGTTTTCGGATACTGTATCTAATGTTGTAGAGATGGTCAAGGAAACCCGTCATCCTCGAGGTTACGGTCATCATACGCGTTATCCAAGAGGTAAGCATTTCCTAAACCCTATCAATTTATTATCGTTTACAAAACTTTGTATTTTAATTTTTTAAAACTTTTAAGCTTTTTATTATAAAAATCAAAAGAAAAGAAATCTACTTCTACTTCCATAATAATAACAATAATTAAAAAAAGGCATGATATTTGTAAAAATATTTGTTTTGATTAAAGACTTTTATTTAATTACGATTGATTTGTTTCCTTTACAAGTTCTTTCTTTCATAAAATGTTACGTAAACCCACAATTCAATCTACAACAATACAAAATAAATTTCAATTAATTCAAGGAACAATCCCCCAAAAGGCAATTGCATGACACTGTTAAATGTTATTGGTATTTGAAAAATTATAAAATTAATCGTAAATCCCATTTAAAAAGTGTCAATAATTGTTGTATTCATAATTATTGTTTTAATTGTTTTTCTTGTATTCAAAATATCAACAACAGATATTTACAGCACTAAAGTTAAAGTTTTACAGAAAAAACAGAAGCATTTTTAAATTTTCTGCAATACTTTACGTTTTCATTTTTATAACAATATTTTTTCATTTAATTTATTTAGCAATAATGGTTTTGAAAAACTTAAAGCTTTTGATGAATATTGAAAACTTATTATCTGACATTTGTCTACGGAATTGAGGAATTTTCGGTATTCAATATTTAAAGCGATTGATTGTTTTGAAAACTTTTTATCCATACTTATGGGATTTGTATTTTGACAAGCGTTTTCAAAGCTAAATTAACCATAAGGCAGGAAGGAAACCAAACTGTTGTGAAATTTTTATAATTGTTTTTTGACACAATTTTATGAAAGATTACTGCAGGAATACTTGTAGGTATTAAGTTAGAGTTAACAGATCCCATTCTCTATTTAATGTTAACCTGTCTCCAATAGCATATTCGCTCTAGACAGATTATATTTACACTATTATATAACGCTATACTCTGATAGACAAAGACTGTTTTTGCGGAGTATAAACACTTGCATAACTATGCATCATACGACCTATGAATTCCACATCAAAATGGTTAAAGTGGAGTATGCATTTATAGGAAGCAGAAATCAAAGATAGGAAACATTATCAGTTATCTCACAATTTTGAGTGAAATTGTGGACATATTTGAAATGTCTTATGCGAGCGACTGCATAGATCATTTACATAGTTAACTACAATACATTAGATTATACTTGTGACAAGGACCAAGGGACACCAAATAGCAATGCGATGACTCAAAAAAATGGAAAAGTTTTGATTCAAAATGGTTTACAGAATGGGGGTAGGATTTGTTATTATTGTCGTGAAAATATGCCGTAATACTGCCACCATACGGTCTATTGTTTTGCCAACAAATGTTAAAGTGTATCTCCATAAGATCTCCTCTAAGCCTATTGCCCTGACTTACAACAACACCTGTCATGGATCCGGGTGTTCCCTTCTAGGATTTATTAATGGGTCAATGATTCCAAGAATGTATTCTGGTGACTCATTCATATCAGCACAGAATGTACATGTTCAGTTCGAGAATATTCCCATACTAAGGAAATGGATTTTGAGTCTACAGACCGATTACAAACCTCTAGTTATACCAGTGAATTCCCACATCCTGGGATCCAGTAGTAACGCCAAGAGCACTTGAGCAAGGATGTCAAAATATTTCGTATGGATATACTAAAAAAAATTATTTTCCGCCCAAAAAGGAGGACAGTCAATTTACGCTCATCGCTCTTAGCAGTTACTCATTTACATCCTGAGCTTTTCTAGAGTTTTTTTAACGCGCTCAACAAACAGTTGGCTGATTGGATTTTAACCGTAATTACTTTATTTCTTATTTTCGATAGGAGTCTTCTGCGGAAATGAGAGGAAGAAATGCGCAATAATCATCGCGTGGAAATATTGTAGTGACACGATTGTCATCCGCCATACTATCACTTATTTTGTTCCTTGTCACAGAGATGCCTAATAGATCAAAAACTTCTTAACCTGATTCCATATTCATTACATTACATAAAATGGTGACGAAAAAACTATTGAACTAAGATCACAGCTCGTAGAACGAACCATTCACGACGAGTTTGGTTTGGCTTTGTATTGATCAGCCTTGAGATTATGGGGTCATCATCAGACGATATATTGAAATACATACATATATATATATATAAATACACTTCACTCTATCATAGATTTCAAAACCGGGTTTGCAGCTATATGTATTTCCTTTAAATGTCTGTAAAAAAAAAATTAATAAAGCAGTATATACAGGATAACATTAAAAATAATTTTCAGTTAGAATTCTCAAGGATTTGTCTGAGTCTTTACTGTCAAAGGTGGGTCCAATCTGGGAGATGGTTAATCGCGTATGCCGATGACATAGATATCATTAGATGTACAATATCAGAGGTGATTTATGACTTTATGGAAATGTATACGTTAAAGGACCTGCAAGCATAGAACCACATACGAACTTTAATAACTATTAGTGAAGAGTTTATTTATGTTGATACGCTGTAGCTGAAATAAATAAATTCCGTTTTGTGATAAAGCGCAGAAGATTTCATGCCAAAAGAATTAATTTTGACCAAAGCGTTAACTCCTCGAAACAAGGTTCTCTTTACTGAATTCTTTTTTTTAAATTTCTTCTCACACTCAAGTTAAAAAAAACGATATTTTATTTGTATTATTTCGATATTTCAAAATATGAGACATTTAAAGGTTAAAAACAAAACAACTAAATATTAAATACGTTCGTGGATAGTGTTTTAAATCATATTTTTCATGCACTTCTGTTACAAAATAATTTAACAGTTTAGCTTTTATAAAAATCCATTTGGTTTGAAGGTTTTTTATTTTATTATATTTTTTTATTTTTTTGGTTTGATAGATTTTATTAGAAACTTTCTCTATTTGATTGATGGAATATTTAATACGATTTATTACAAAAAAATATATTTTTAAACATAACAAATATTCTTAACAACAAAACATTAAACAAATCAAGTGAAATAATTTTAAAATACTTTTTCCCCCTTTTTTCTCTGTTTTTTTTTTCTTTAATTGCCTAATTATTGTTGTTTTTTTTTTTACGTTTACGACAATTTTGATTTACAATTTGTTTTATTTTATTTTAATTACGAATAAATTATTTGTATTATTATTAATGTATACCAAACTAACAGGTTCATGGTCAGCATCGACAAGTCCGGCCCGCTCGCCTTCACCTTCACGTTATGGTGGCCATTTACCGCGCACCAGACGCCCTGAACTGCCTTATCCCACATATGGGACAACAAGTCTATGTCAAAGATCACGATCACCAAGTCCTGCTAGACTACAGGAGATGCGTGAAAGAGATAGACTTGGCTATGGGATCGATATGGGTACTCTTTCTTTAAACACACTCACTCTACTCTCTATTATTAAGTTTTCATCGTTATATCTCTTTCTCTATTTCTCGCCTTTCAATACGTTTAACAAAAATAATTCTAATGCTCACACATACACAAATACTCTTCCTATACTGTAATACAATCATTAACGTAAATTTATGTCATCTCTCTCTCTCTAGCTTTAATAATCAAATTTGATATAAAAAAAAAAAATAATAAAAAGCTGTGAATTGTAATTTAGAATTGAAGTCCATGTTGCCTAAATTGCTTTGTATTCGAACGATAATATTTATAACAGAGTTGGTTGGTCCTGAAAACAGGAGACTCCAGCATTTAACACCAAACAGTCAATATGTCACTAACACTAACACTAGATTTGTAATGTTTTTACTAATTTAGAGAATTGTTTACATTTGTTTTCTTTAGTCAGTCAGTCAATCAGTCAGTCAGTCAGCCATCATTAATTAGTCATTATTTGTATTTGTAGGCCTCATCCGAACCATATCATCGATTTTATTTAGCTTCTCATAAAACATTTGAATTTTTTTAGTTTCTCTCTCTCTCTGTTACTCGCTCTTCACTCAAAATCGCCGTGTCTTGTTCTATGTTTTTTAAATGTCATTCAAAATGTCAGCCAGCATACAAATTAACAAAAATTTTTTTGGTATACTAAATGTCAATGTCAATATCAATATTAATATCAAAATCAATGTGCGCCTTCATGTCATATTAACATGTCATCATGACGTTTTATTCAGTGGGTTCATGAGTTACTAACAAAATTTTATTTAAATTTGTTTTTTTTTTTTTTTTTTTTGAATTCCTGATTTCTTTTTTTTGGCTTTAATCAGTCATTATTCATTTAGATGCTTTTACTTTCGTTTGTTGTCGTTGTCGTTGTGTTGTTTTTTTTTTTTTTTCTATGTTTTCAATTAAAAAATCATTTTTGTTTTAATTAATTAAGTGTCATGCATGCCAACTGTCATTATTTTGTGGTAAAGAGCACAATGTCTCTTCTTTTTCTTCTTTATCTGTTATTTATCTGTTATAATTATTATTATAATTAATTATTAAATTGATGTCTAAATTTTAATGTATAACAGCGATTTCATTATTAACAACAATAACAACAACAAACGTTCAAACGTTCAACATTTTAACCAAAAAAAAAAAAAATACTTGCATACCAAACAAAACATTAAATGTGTGTGATTTTTGTTGATTTTTATGTTTTCTTCTTGATCCAAAAAAAAAAATCATTTTGTTTTAGAAGACAACAAAATCATGTCTCAGTCAAATCCACTTACAAATACTTGATTGAAAGTGATCACACAACATAACATACAAGTTAAAATGAAAAGCAATATAAATATGTATGTATAAGTGTATTCTCTTCTTTTGAAATAGGTGGACCCCATGGCCAACATAGTTACCCAAACTTAAACCATCGTCGTGGTGGAGGTCGACGTCTACCACCGACACCAAGTAAACCATCGACACTGCAGCTAAAGCCAACAAATATTAATTTTCCAAAATTAAATGCAAGTCCAACACATGTAAGTATCCTTAACTAAACTAACAGCCAGAGAATGGAATAACAGTTGTAGCGTTAAAACGAAAAAACAAAAAATATTTAACAATAATGGTTCCCATAACGTACGCGAGTTAGAATAATATAAGCCAAGTTTTCCCATCCATCTGCCTTCATATACAATACCTTCACTGTTGATATCATACTACAGATGTTAGGTTGCTCAATATGCTAGGCAAATACGCCATTTGGGTTGGGAGTCGTTGTAATATTTTCGGATCTGATAAGATATATTTTCAATAGCTAAACGGAGACGTAAATTCCATGAAACCAAGAAATTTTGGTTGTTAGAATCAAAAGTGAAAAAATTTGCAACAAATAAAGATATAATAACGAAATAACAGCAACTATTTGACATCTAAACTACAATCGAGTGAACCTTTTGCAACAAAACACACAATTTAGAATTTTTTTACAGTTTTTTGACAACCCATCAGTCAGGATTATGACGTAGATTCTCACATCACTTATAGTTTAAAGTCGAGTCCATACTTACGAGTCGATTTTCATACTCACAGAGTTTTTGCCAGAAATCTGTTGAGAGGAAGTCGTCGAAGAAATATTTTATCATATTACGTTTTTGTTGGAGATGTCTGACTTGGGGTTTGAACCGAGGCCTAATTTCTAATAAACCAACATATTGCCACTAGACTACGGCGACTTGAATAGTAAAGCGAAGAAATAATTTAATTGAGACGAAGAACTTTTGTTTGTTAGAACAAAAAGTGGAAAAATTACAACAAATACGTTTCTGGACAAGACTCATAATTTAGAGTTTTTTTCATAGTAAAATATGATGTCGCTGCCACGGCTGACAGTTCAAGGTCCAGTCTAAAATACTAATTTTCGTAGCATATGTAGTCATACTTTGCAGACAGCACCAAGTGTTCAATTGGTTGGTTGATCAACGTAGACAAGGGTCTTTACATAAGCACGATGAAAATTGTTCAATGCGGTTATTTCACACGATCTTGGTGAAATCAAGTGAAATTTTTCTTTCATCAAAAGTTACATGAAATAAATTAATTGTAGATCGCTATGAATGGCATCCTTGTTACGTTCTGTTGGAACAAACTGTGACCGAAATTAACCTCACCTAAATGAGATACAAACAATTTCTAATCATGTCCCCATACCGTTGTTACCGTACCAATGACAGTAACGTACTAACCTATGACCCCCGTATAAAAATAATCAGTCAGAATAAACGTGATCCATTGTTATTCGAATTACCCGCTCTAGGGGGTATGCCATAAAATGGACCAAACACACGATAAGTTTAAATTTTTTTTTACATTTTATTACTAAATGGACTTTTTGAATATTACCTTTGACACTCTACTATGAAAAGAACCTCTCCATTTACTAATTGTACAAAAGAGAAGTCAAGAAAAGTCTTTCAATACATTTAAACGAGTTTTGAACGAAGCATTCTTTAATACTCAAGTCTCAAAGCGCATGCAACAATAAAAAAATATGATCATCGTAGATGGACTGCATGTTATCTGCAGCTTTTTCTTTGGGAATTTTATTATTCATTATGACATTGAAAACAATTAGAATCTAACAAAAGATCTCAAATTAAACCCAGGAAATGCACACAAAAAAAATTTAAAAGAAAAGTATTTAAAAAATATTGTCACCAATTGAAAACGAATTCCACGTTCATTATTGTCAAACTAACATTTTCACAAGAATCCAAGCATGAAACGTTAATGAACAAACCGTTCAAATATTAATTCTTTTTTTCGTTTAAGATTATGCATTTGACTTTTAATTTCGATAAACTGGCATTATGTTCGATTCTTTTTATTTTTTTGGATTTTTTTTTTTGTTGCAGACACATCATTCAACACCTCATAGTGTTCACTCGTTGCCACACCACCGCGATCTGTTGCGGGACCCTAGAGATCTGTATTATAGTAGTAGAGAACGTGAGCGTGATCGCGCTCGTTATAGGGACCGCTTACGCGACTACGATCCACGATATGAGTATCGGGATCGAGAGCGTGAGTTATATGAACGAGAACGAGATCGTGAGTTGGAGTTTGAAAGAGAAAGGTAACCATAAGAAATCACAGCTCAAATAATTTTTTTTTTACTATATCTGTGGCCTTTTTCCGTTTTTATCTACGTTTTATATTTTGATTTTTTGATTAAATTTTGTGGTGTTTTTACAGACTGGAATACGTAGCACCCTTGTCCTTTGAACAAGCGTTAGCTATGGGTAGAACGGGGAGAGTTTTACCCTCACCCGTTTTGAATGGCTATAAGCCAAAGGTTGGACTTCATGCCCGCCACTCCGATTCCGATGAAGAGGATTGGTGCTAGCAAAGGCTTTGATTGCGATCGCGTGATAGAAGGGAACAGATCTGGGTATAGCATCAGGCCATTTTACAAACCACACTATCCGCACCAGACTTGGATCATAATTTTGATACAATACCAATGCAACACTTCGATAAAGCAACAACTTCTGCAGCAGCAGCAGCAGCAGCATCAAACCGAATCGGTAGACCAATACTAGCCGCCATGTCTCACAGTGATTTGATAACATTGCAGAGTAACCAAAGACTTATAACGCCACCACCATCACCACCACCAACAGCCGCAACAGCAACACCACTTTTACTACTACAACTACTACAACAACCACTACCAACAACAATCCTAAGGCATAGATATCACATAGATGACAGTGAGAATGATAACAATGATATCGAACAGATAATATCCGAGACTTCATTTATGCAACCGAATATTGCCACAACTAAAGTTTATTCAGATCATGAAATCAATTATTATTCGAATAGTAGTTATCATCATGATGACAACAATGTCATAGCAACAGCAGCCATAACAGCAACATCACCGACTACAACAAGAACAGACAATATTACAACAGTAGCCACAATTGAACATCACGATGACATTACATCATGTTATCAAAATGATACTCAACATGAACAAATTATTGACAAACACGAACAACATCTTTATCATACTCTATAATAAAAACAAATAGAAATAATTAAAAACCAAATTAAAAATAAAAATGAAAACCAAAAAATAAAAAACAGTGAAGCCATAACTGGAAAAATTCTCTCACATCAAGGCTAGAAAAGTTCTCATCATCAGTAAATTTCTTTATAATTTTTATGCATATTTTATGGTTTTTTGTTTTCACAATCAATTTTAGTGTTAAACTTAACCAAATACTTTTTAAATTAATTTTAAAATTAAAGCAAAGCATTAAAAATAAGCAAAAATAGGCAAAAAAAAAATTATATGAAAATCAAAACAAACAATTAATGGTTGTAAGCAGGAGAAACAAAATATAGTAGAGGCAAACAAATTAAATTTTAAAAAATTCTTGCTCATACGGCAAGTGATTCACTTTTCCTGTAATTTATAAGAGGTGGGCTATCACAGACTTAATAAGCAAGCAATTCAATTAATTGAAATCTACCGTACATATATTTTATGGCCTTCAGAGAAGGAAAACGTTTAAAAGAGTATAACTCTTCTGAAGTGCCTGGTGTTGTTGTATTGGAAAAGTCAAGGTTCATGTTGGCTGACACGTATTATTTGAAAACTTTATTGGAATGTTTAATTATTTAAAAGTTCTCGATAAGTTGAGAACATGGACAACCTTGTAATATTTGCAATAATACATACAGTGATAGCCACTCATTATAATCGTTAAATGGCATTATAAAGATGGTTGAATATATTTTATATTCAAGGGAATCATATACTTTACTTGGGTTATTAAAAATTGGGTTATTAAAAATATTAAAGATATCCTTAATAAATCCAAATAATTCTTTCAATTGTAATAATCATGCTTTAGTTTCATACATCTACGTATGTATCTTATTTAAGGAAAATTAGATTTCAACAAGAAATTAAAAAACAAACATTTTCAAACATTTGCCTGTAATATGTTTTTGTCTTTTATTTCTTACAACCATAAAAACATAACAAAAATAAAATAAAATAATAAACCTTAGCTTCATTTTAGTTTGTAATAATTGTAAACCAAGCTTTAAATAACAATTTTTAATTATGTACCTTGAAACAGCAAAAAACAAACAACACGTAAATCTTAAAACAAAAAATACAAAAAAAAATTGTTACGAAAAAAAATTTATTACAAGTTTTTAACCAAAAAAAAAAAAAAAAGGATTTAATAAATAACAAAATGCAAATCGTTAAATAAAAATGAATGAATCAAGATTTTTACCTCTAGAATGAATTAAAACAAGGCCAAAGAATTGTTTTTAGATTTATTTTTAAGCATATTTATTAACAAAAAAAATTAATTAAAAGTAAAAAAAACATAAACAATGATTATTATTTTTCTAAACCAAATGAAATTATTCAAATTTTAGCTTCTCTATATTAACAAAAAAAAAAAAACAAAATAAAATTTATTACATTAGACATCATGCATACGTTATTTACATTTAAATTTTATACATTTTTGCTATAAACATACCAACCAACAACCAAATTAAGCACTTGATTTTAATACTTTTTATCAAATTAACAGAGTAGTAGTTTTGTACACTGAACGAACGACAGTTATAGTTATTAAATCTGTAGGTATTGTTATGAATTTACAATAATGTAGGTATTGTTAATAGAAGTATACAATGAAACTAATGGAACTTATGGATCTCGTTTTAAAAGCCTAATTAGAAAAGAAATATTCTTTAATAAAGAAATTGACAAAATTGCCACTTAACTAGACAGATGTTTATAATCCTTTAGAAATTTATGATAATTTTAAAATTTTTTTTTGATAAAAACTAAATGATCTCAACAAATAAGAGAAAGAGTGTAGTTAGGGTGGACAAACAAATGGCAAACACATTAAGGAATAACACAATTGATGTATGTAGTTTATTAATTAATTTTATATGAAATTAATTTTAATGACAAATCAAAGCTACATTAACACATTTTTGGCTCATGTATCTACAATCAAGGTAATCTCGTACTTTGGCCCAGGAAATAAATTTCATTTTTCCTGTTTCTATTTATAAAAAAAGCTAATTAATAACCACGGCATCCACAAATTGTTTGTCGGTAGACCTTTTTAATTCCATAAAGGAAATCACCGTTCCCTATTCATTCAAAATATTTCTGTCTCTTTAAACGTACTTAAATAGCCCCTGTCTACCTTATAGTGTAGTGATTTGGCAAAGTGTTAACCATTTTTTTTGGTCGTTAGTTATTGTTCTCGCATTTGGTTAGGTTATAATACCTTAAGTTAAAGCTTAAAACGTCTACGTCTTCCTCTTGGTCTTATGCTTTCAAATCCTGCTTCCAAGATTTATCGCAGGTAGCGTCCAGGCGGCATTGTTATAACATGGCTTAACCAACTATTCATCTGGTTCTCGGTATTTATTTTCCAACTTATTTTTCTTGGTCTTAAGCTTTCACATTTTGCTTCCAAAATTAATTAAATTAGCGTCCAGGCGACATCCTTATAACACAGTCCAAACAAATTTTCATCTGGTTCTCGATGTTTGTTTTCCAAATTCTTCCTTTTGGTCTTGTGCTTTCACATCTAGCTTTCAATATTTATATAAGGAGTCGGCCAGACGTCATCCTTATAACTCAGTCCAACCAACTTTTTATTTGGTTCTCGATCTTATTCCTATGAATAGTTTAGTAATTTCAATGGAATAAGTTGCATGACATAGAATATTTAAAAATGCTATGTTTAAAATATTAAAAAAGAGAATAAAAGATTCAGTAGCACAACTGGTAAAGAAGTAATTGATGGGTGTTTCAAAATATCAAAATTATTGATTATAGAATAATTAGGTGGCACACTGTTTGGCAACAGCGGCATTGATAGTCGTGTGGATAGTGGCCTGTAGTTTGGAATGTAACAATTACATATCCTTCTTCTTCTTGTTTCAGAGGTCTTCATAGGTGATTGTATTTTATGGGTATGTGTACAGGATTTACAGCCTTATGTTAAAATTCCTTTAAATAATTATAGGCATCATAATAGCTGTTGTTTTTTCTAAACATCATCCACAATTATCTCGCTAACGAACTGTGATTGATACTGTTCGATTTAGTTGAATTCAAATGCACTGTCCTCTTAATCTTTAATACCATTCACTTTTTCCAGATGATAACAATTCTACAAGATACAAACTTTCGAGATTTGAACGAAAGGGCTTAATATACATGGGATTGTGCTCAGTAATTTCGATACGGCCGAAATCCAATAATATTCAGGTGACTTCTAAGCAAGGCAAGGCAATTGTGCTTTAATATGTTATATTTTTTATTGGCCTCCTATTTTCCAGTGTATGTGAAATTCTAAGAACACGAAAAAAGTTAGCACAAATAAAGTTTATGACTACTGTCAAACAAAAATTTAAATTATTTTTAAGCACTTTGACCAAATATGATCTGCTCCACAAAAAAGTATGTTTAAGCCATTCCGCATTTTTCAGTTCAATATGTGCATTCAGTCAGGGCAAAATCTTTAATATTTTTGCACTTTATGAGGGTAACATTTTTTCCTACACAAGATTAAGAATAATTAATGAAAAAAAAAAGAATTTTTCAGATAAAATAAGTGTCCACAGATGGATAATTAAAACATAAATATTTAGAAAATTAGATGGATAAATTAATTTTTTAATAAACTTTAAAGAAACCATTTTGTATTTGCCAAAATGAAAACATGCCTACGTGAATATGCCACAGAACAAGTTAATAATAAATTTTATATGAAATGATTAAGTAAAAAAAAAATATTTTAAAATTCATTCAAAACACTATTAAATAAAAATAAAAAAGTGCTTAATTTGGTTAAATTTTATAATTTTTAATAATTTCCGTTTTAAAAAAGAATTTTATTAGAGAAAAGAAATCTTAGTTAGAAAAATTTACATACAAAATAAAACCAATGGATTCATAAAGCGTTACACAAAGAATAGAGAATAATAATGGAAAGATTTTAATAATAATGACTAATTAAACTACAATACAATATTATGAAAAATAAAAGATTTATAACTTTATACTCAAAACGTATTAATTAAATTAACTGAAAGTAAAAGAAATTGAAAAAAAAAAATTAATCATTAAACATTTAAACAAACAATTTTAAACAAAAATATCATAAACAAGCAGTAACAAAACCAACCAAACCGTAACCATAACAGAGTAGTTAGAAAATTTATAAAAAAATAAAAAATTAATAAATTTAAATAAATAAATGAAAGAAGAAAGCAAAGAAAACATACCACAAAAAGATTTAAATACAAACAAACAAACAACAGCAACATTGGAAAATCAACATTTACATACAAAATTTTTTTTTATTTAAACATAAAAGATAAAACTCTATTGGACTTAAAACATAACTACATATATAGTACATACATATTTATATATACCAAACAGATAAAGAAGAAAAATATGAGGATAATAGAAGATATAAAATATTAGAAAGCGATCGCAATAATTATTGAATTAAACAACAACCCAAACTAATAAATAGAAGATAAACAATATCCCTTCGCCTCCAACAAAATGATCCCATATACTACATGATATAAATAATAATAATAATAATAATAAGCAAAGAAACATGAATATAATTGAAAAAAACAATAATTAATTAAACAAATCATTATATTTAGAATTTTATTAATCAAATAAAAACATACCTACATATTACATACAAGCATACATCCATATGTACTTTAATATTTGTAAACAAGGCCTATTTTTTATATCATACATACTATGCATATTGTATAATTTTAATTAATATTTATAAAAAACACATACACCCATACATACAGTATATAGAATAGTACGCATACATAGCATACATACCATTATTACCGTATATATATAGACCCTCATAAATAAAACTTAACAGATATCACATCAATCAGTATGCAAAAAAGAAGAAAAAAATAAGTAAAAAAAAAAATGTTGACATACATTATCTTATAAATACTCGTACATACATACATAAATATGAATAATAATTGAGAGTAAGAAAATTCAAATCCGTAAAATTAAAAGTAATATTTTAAGACAAAAAAAATAATAAAATATAAACGTAATACAAAAATACTTTTTTTAAAGACGTGAGCGCACAAGAAATTACATTCGAAAACGTAAATAGTTTCCATTACTAAACCCTGCCCCTAAAATCTACTATAACTACGGCCCATCTTATGCATAGAGATCTCTGTAGACCTAACGTTATTTATAAATAGATATTGTAATAAGCAACAGATAACAAATAAAAGAAGAAGAAGAAAAAAAGTGGGTAAGAAAACAGAAACAGTATAAACTTTAATTTTTTTTTGGAATTTGACTTCTAATTTAAGATTTTATTTGTTTGTTTGGAATTAAATTTCAAAATATTTTTTAATTTATTAAATCAAATTTAATTTATTAATTTTAAAATATATATAACATAGACATTAGGGTCAGCAAATATTAAAAAAAAAGTTTTTTAAAAAATTTATATTCTTTGTAAACGAATTGAAATCAATTTTAGGCAAGTTACGGTCTTGTTCTAGGGGAAAAGAAATACTTTATTAAACGAGGGCCTATGAATATGGATAGATTAGGTTAGCTTAGTTGGGAGTGGTAGCTTTGATACCAA
This sequence comes from Sarcophaga caerulescens, assembly GCA_927399465.1. Taxonomy (NCBI): domain Eukaryota; kingdom Metazoa; phylum Arthropoda; class Insecta; order Diptera; family Sarcophagidae; genus Sarcophaga; species Sarcophaga caerulescens. The sequence goes on along the minus strand of OV656873.1, from coordinate 39,489,917 downwards.
AACCCAATTCAGCATGCATAACGGCCCGTTGCTATGCCACATGTAAGCACAATCCCTGTACTGACCGAATTCCATCGAACTCATCGAAGAAGTTGGTCAGTGCTGGGGCTGCATACTAATATGTATAGAACCTTAGTCAAGTTAAACTACTAATTTGCGTTAAATGACACACACACATACAACATGACGCAGTAATATGCAATAATTTTCAAACATTTTATGGTACTAAAAAGTATGCTTCATATATTCACAAAAATTTCGAAATATTATGGAATATTTGTTATAAATACTATGACAATCATTTTTCAATTTTACCAATACAAAATTCCACTTCTTTCTTTTTTTCAATTGATCTTGGCAATCAGCACTAACAACCATCGGATGCAAAATAGACTATCCGAAATAATTAGAAACAAAAATATAGACGCGTAGTGTCATAATGCATGCTTAGATTCTAACTGTAATATATAGGAGTGTAATAATTGTAACATAATAATTGTAATAACCACCGTACAGTCAAGCCTTGGTATACTTCAGTTTCTTAGAAATCTTAGAAAACGTATTAAATTAGAACCTTGGTAATACATACATATATTGTTTAAATATTTCTATATAAAGTGGTATTCCACACTTTGGTAGTAACGGTCAGGTGCTACATTACGCCTGTATAGGTTATATACATACAAAGCTCGCATATCATACTAAAATTGTGGCTTTTATTTAAACTATCTTTGGCTAGACAACTTCTGTAAGTAAATTTTTGATTGCAATTGCCATGAAATAGATGGAGAATTATCTATGGTATTCTCTTGTTTACGGGTATTAAAGCTTCTGCGCAAGCTATTGTCAGGCATTCCCAGTTCTGGGTCTGTACAATTTTAATGTTGATAAGCCAGATAATTAGAAGAATTTATTTTGAAACTATACTTAGGAACCTTACTTGGTAACTATTATAGAGAACTGACCTTCAGTATAATCCATTGTTTATTAAGACTTTTTGCGTGTTTTATAGCGATAATGGAATGAATTTTTGTTAAGCGCGTTTGTCATGCTTCATTATAATTCTTCATTCAATTCCATACTTCTCATTTAGTGATTGTGATGATGATTTTGTTGGGATATGGTGGTTCATAAAGAAATCAAATTCACAGTTTTAGCTTCCTTTAGCAATTATTTAATTGTTGCACTTTTTCAATTTCCAGTATTGCAATTTACTTTAAAAAAATTAAGTCTCGAATTCAATAGCTTTGGAAGATATCTCAGATAAAACAATCTAGTAGGGCCTGTTTAGGTTTTAAAAATCAAAGAAAATTTGTTTTTAAAAGTTAAGTTGAATTAGTTGAATTTGAATTGAATACCTTTTATTTCTAATATAGAAATACAATTGTACATAGTGTAATATATAAACCACAAAATGTAATTTTTTTATATAAAAAAAATATATATAAAGGTACAGAAGAAACATTTAAAAAGAAATCGTTTTTTATAGTTATTACTGCCAAAAATACAAAAAATTCACTTACCAAAAAACAAAAAAACTTTATTACAGAAAATTTCCAAAAACACAGGCATTATAAACATTTTATTTTTGTTTTTTTTTTTAAATCGTTTGAACGAAAGACTATCTCTAAGATGTTGTATATTGGGTATTGAGATTTATAATGATAATTGATAGTTACAAAAAAAAAATAAAAAATTAAATAATTACACAAAAATACATTACAAAAACAAAAAAACAACACATAACAATACTTGAACATATTTTCAAATATAAATAAACAAAACAACAACAATTTAAAGCATTAAATTTTTTCCATTCAAAATATAATTTTTAAAAAAAAAAAAAAAAGATAAAGAAAAAGAGAAAAAAAAATAAACAAAATAAAAACAAAATTTTCCAAAATACAAATACAAACATTAGCTTGATCTGTTCCTTTAAAATAATATTAATATTTACTCTTAAATAATATTAATTATAATTAAAAATAAATGAAATAAAAAAATAGTTTAATTAATAAAAATATAAAAATTAAAATAAAAAATTGTAAAATATTTATAAAATAAATTTAAAACCTAAACATTTAGCATTATTTAAATATTATTAAAATAAAATTGATATATAATAATAAAATAAACAATAAAAATAAAAACATTATAACTTACTAAAATTATAATTAAGTGATAGTATTTGAAATTATTATTTAAAAATTTATAAACAAGAAAACCTTTATACATTAGCAAAATCAATAAAACAAACATTATAAATACAATGATAAATTGATGAATTATAATAAATAATAAAAAAACGGAAATTAATTTTATATTAAATGCCATGTAAAACAACTTTTTATATAAAAGAAATAAAAATATATAAAACATAACCATGAATTTCATTAAAAAAAAACAAAAAAAAAAAAGAAAAATTAAATTTAAAAACTAAGATAAATACTTTAGAGATTTATAGATTTTTTTATAACAATTTCAAATGATTTCAATTAATTTAATTGTAAATTTATTTAAAAAAATAAAAACCAAAAAACAAAAAACAAAAAAAAATTATTAAAATAATATACTTTATAATGCCTCTTAATTTAATTAATATTTATATATACAAATAAATTAATATAAAAACCAAACCAAAAATAAAATAAACAAACAAAAAATAAATAAAAACAATATATAGTAATTAATATTAATTAAATTGTAAATTATATCTTAAAAGTAAACTAAACTAGCCGGTTTATACAAACAAAACAATGTTTTCTATAAACAAAACCCCCCCCCCCCAAAAAAAAAAAATGAAACAAAAAACAAAAATAATTTAATTAACAAAAGCGAAACATCTCCCAAAAATAAAAATATTAGATTAATACCAAAAACAAAACAAAAAAATCTACCCCTTACCCATAAAAATAAAACGTATTTTAGGAAATATAACAAAACAGAAATAGGAAATATTAAAGAAAATAAAAATATAAAATTATTAAATTTAAATTATTATCAAATAAAACTAAAAAGAAAAAAAAATTAAACAAAACTGTATTTATATATAAAAAAAATAAAAAATAAAATAACAATATTAACACCTGCCTTCAACAAAAAAAATTTTATTATATCTTAAAATATTAAAAAAAAAACAATTAAAACAAAACGATATTCATTACTTCTTAAAATAAAAAACCAAATGAATTTAAATTTAAGTAAGGAAAATTAAATTTAAAGACGCTAATCACTACAAAAAAAAAAATTAAAAAATAAAAAAACATTCAAAAATAATAATAAAACAGCCAATTTTTACATAGAAAATTGCAAAAAATTATTGGTATTTTATTTGTTATTTTTTATTTATTTATTTTTTATTAGTTAAAAAATTCAAATCAAATCATTTTAATTTTTTTATTTCCATACAACGATGGCTATTACATATATGTATCTTGGAATCGTCTTAAATTATTTCAAGTTGTTCTGGTATCCAAATATTATAATAAATTCCACAATTAATTTTTTTTCTTACTAATTGTTTCGATTATAATTCATTTCTCAAAAAAATTTAACACACAACTTAAGGTATAACACTATATTGGGTATCCCTATATTGTTACTGTTTGGCATCAACAAGAACATTTTCCTGCCAGGCACCTGATGTGCATCAAGGTGTTTCCTTTTAGGATTAATTCCTCCCAAGTTCAAAATACATATGTATGTTAATGATTCATCCTCATCATCACAGAATATTGGTTTGAGAAAATGTCTATGCTTAACACATCTGCAGTGCCCAATCAAATCACCAGTTACTAAACAAAGATATTTCCGTTGGGTTTAAGATAACTAATATTCTGAACATATGTATGTACCGTGAGTTTATTAATCCCTGTCAAAAGATCGATTACTAACGCCAGGTCCCTTTTTCAACGAGGTGTAAAGCAGATGGAAGCCTCTATTAGTTGCACCGACTGATATTACTCCGATATCCAACAGTTAATTGCATTACTTCAGAAGGCCGATTTGAGCTCTATGCTCAAACGTGCGAAAAGTGCGTCTGAGCATCTGTTAGAGTAGATATTGCTCCAGTTTTTGTAATGCTCTGATGCTCTCGATTGTGCCGAGCCGGCACAAAAATCATCTGGCAAGTGGACGGTATTCTATTTGTAACTTGATTGTCGCATTGTGGAAATTAGATTTCAATCGTAGGTCTCCAAACAAAAGCCAATAAAGGAGGCACGCTTTTTTGTTAATCCGTCACATTCGGAAGTTGTGTACTTCTCTGTTTCTAGTTCACCCGAGCAGTTTGCGCACATACAATTGACAGATTTGGATCGATATAGCTGTTGTCGGACTAACTTCGATTTATTTGCGGATTGTCTGACGCATTTCTCAAATCCTCTCTTTTTGCTATTTTCCAGCACAGGTTTTAATTAATTAATACACAGTTGGTTCGAGAAAAGCACTTGTCTGTCTTTATTTTTCCTTTCGTTGAATATAAATTTTCAATTATCTTTCCCCACACCAAAGAAAACATATATATATATATATATATATATATATAATATATATATTAATTACGATATTTCCTCGCACTTTGTTTCTTTTTCATGTCTGTTGGGACCTTAACATTAATATATCGTTATGTCTAAAGGTGTAAATGAAAGATAAGTTTAGTGATTAAGACAGAGTTCTATCTCCTAAAGGTGTAGTAATTTTTGAAATAAATATCGAATATTTTAAATACCAAGAACTACTGAAGAGTAAACTCTGTTTTTTGTTTTTTATTTTCAATTAATTTTAATTATTTTCAAATTCATTCTGAATTCGAACTAAAACATTTTCAATTTTTGAATAGTGAAATATTTTAATGTTCCAACGAATATGATAAAATGTTATCAAATAATGAAATGTCGAACTCAAATTATTGTGTTTTCTAAATATTCAAAAAAATTTATAAAGAATTCTGTTGTTTTAAATTATTCGGATTTTGCTAATACTTCAGGATATGAAAATTGAAAACTTCCCACCACAAATTTCCATTTACCCAAGCCATGATTTGCAGATTTTTAAAAAGTTTAATAATGTAACCAACATTACAGGATATTATTTTATGGTCATCCACTACAAAATTAGAAATTTTTATTTTAATTAATCAATTAAAACAAAATAAAATCACTGAACTTCACACTCTCTCTCTCCCCATCTTAATATTAATAAATACAACATTAAGAAATAAAACCAAAAAAATTATATAATTTGGCATTTAATGAACAAAAAGAAGAATAAAAATATATAAATAATGAGAGTAAACAAATTATATACATTTAAATCTTAAAAATAATAAAAAAAAAACGAAAAAAAATAAAATACTTTTTTATTACCAACCAAATAAAAAAACATCAATCTTATAAAAAAAAAAAAAAAAAATAAATAAAAACCGCTTAATTAAGAAAAGCATTTTTTTAAAATTAAACTGATAAGTGCGTAAATTGTTTTCTTTGTTGAAGCTAAGATTTGTAAATACGTATTTAATCCAAAAACAAAACCAAAAAATGGAAAAAAACAAGTAGTTAAAAAATTTATATAAAATAATAATTTATTTCTATTAATAAAAACAAAATAAAAACCAAACGATTTTTTACCAAAAAAAAAAAACAAAAACAAGACATAAACAAAAGTAAAAAAATTTAAAAAAAATAAATCCCATTTACAAAACAAACGCTAAAAAATTCTTAAAAAATAGAAAAAAAAAAACGAAAGACAATTTTCTTAAAGTTATTAAAACCGTAACAAAATTTAATATTCAATAAATATTTTTTTTCTTTAAGTTTTTAAAATCGCTTTCATTTGATTTTTGTTTTTATTATTATTTTTATTATTATTTTATTATTATTTTTCAAAGTAAATTCTATATTTATTTATTTGTTTAATTAAATTAAATAAATATAATTATTGAATCATTTAGCCTTATAATTATGTTGAGCTTTCATTCATTCTTATATTTAGTTACCTTGTAACTACGGCTGTTAGTTATACCATACTGTTGTACAACGCAGTATTTGAGAGCTACTCGCGTAAATTTATTCTTGTTCTTTGAAAAGAGCACCAAAATTTTCAATTTTCAACATTTCAATTCACTTCTTCGTTTTGAAGCAATTAATCCATATTGCGATTTAAATTTGTTATTTTTATTAATTAAAAAATTCATATTAAAATTATAAAACTGGACGTTCCCTTGTAGGTGCCGATTCGAAAGGACTAGGTCTTCCATATCATGGGTTTTGTAGGGTCTGCAATGTCGTGCAGTATTATTAGACTGTAATTCAATTTCGCTCTTATTATCCAGAGTAGTCTGTGAATAGGGAAAGGTTTTTAGACAGCAATCCTTCGGAATGTTTTGCTGAGCCAGCGTCTGCAAAATTTTAAAAACTACAATGTTTTATCAGAACCTCAAGATGAATGGACTTTTTTCCATAGTCAATACATCTCGGTTATGTTCTATGTTAGAGTGTGTTAAGCTCTTTCCTGATGATGTACTACATCATTAGATTGTCCACTAATCTCAATTTCCTGCTGCGTCAACAATTAAGGCTTTGATCCATGTGTGTTTAAACATTTTTTCATTGCTTTTCTGTCCATCGTGTCATACAAATATTTTAAATTTTAAACCAAATTTATTACAACCTTCACCCAATACGAATGTGTTCTTATGAAGGTGAAGTTTAGTTTTTAAATTTAAATTAAAAGAGTGGTGGCCATAAAAGTGGTCTAATAAATCCGGGATCTCGACCTTTTAAGGAAGGTAGGATTCATAAGCTTTATAAGATGACGAGGTTTCCAGGGTAACAAAGCATGTCCCACAGAGAATTCCTGTTAAATTAGCCATTTTTTTTCTTTTAGAGATTGTTGACAGTGATAAATCTTTAAAATTGTTACCTCAGCTAGATATTTGTCATTTGAATTATACTCAAATACAATGGGTTTCTTACGTTGTTAAAAATTAAATAAAAAATTGTCCTCTCATATAAAGTCGTTCTAAATGTTTTTTTTTTTTTTTTTTTTTAATTTTCGTTAAACTATTTCAACCGGGGGTTATGTGTAATAATACATGCAATCAGACTAAAACATAGAAATCTTTTAATGATTGAATTTGCTTGAAGGATAATAATAACTTGAGTATGAATACGCCTTCCCTACATTCTAATGATATTTTCATAGAACCTTCTACTACCAAAAATCTTTTCTACCTATTCTAATAATTATTTTACATAATTTTCTAAAAATTTTATCATATCTTATTATTTAATTTGGAATTATATTTTCATTTCAGTGTATAAATAATAAAACCTTGCATTTTAATAATTAACAACAACTTTTATTCTCCATTATTTTTATTTTTTTTATTAAATAACAAAAAAAAATGAAAAAAAAACATTAAACTATTTAATAAAAAACAAAAAATAAAACAATTTTTGTCCACACCACAGACTACGAAGAAATTAAAAAAAGAAAAAAAAAAAACAAAAAAATAAAATAAATTATAATAAAAAAACAACACAACCAAAAAAGCAAACAAAAAAACCAAACAATTTAGTTATTATTGTTATAAATAAATTATAAAAAAAAATTATGAATAATTATAAATGAAAAACCGAAAAAACTGCAGTAAAAAAAAACTAAATAATTTTTTTCAAATACATGAAAACATAAAGAAAAATTACAAAAGAAAAAAATCAATTGTCTTTCATTTCATATTTTATTAATCACTTGTTTTGTAAATGCATATGGAATTTAAAAGGTAATGTATTCTTGTGTGCGTCGGCTCATTAGACATGAGGCAGTGATTCAAACCCCACCTCGATCATAACGATTTATGAAAAAATATTTTATTTGACGACTTCTTCTCTGCACTCTGAGAGAAAATAAAATTGCCATGAAAAACTTTTTAAAAATCTGTCTTTCGTAGTCGTAGTCGTAATGCACATAACATGGGTAGTATGAGCAGCTAGGTCGCAATCCTGACTAAAAGATTGTAATGACCAATCAAGTAAGTAATTAAAAGTATGTTATCAAAACTATATATGAATTATAAAATTGACAGGTTATTTACCCAGTCTCCCTAATTCTGTCTCAATAATTTAGCATTAATCAATAAGTCATATTTAAAGCATAAAAATGCATTAAAAAAGTACATATGCAAAGCGGTTTGATTATATCGGTGGTTCATTTGTATACATTTCTGCTATATTATTGTGTGTGGAACACATATTTGTACATTTTCTGACGATTGACACTTGAGCGCAGGATACCTGCTAGCACGGGACACTGATATGGTTTCTTTATAGCGCTTATATCGCTTATACTGTTAGCTAATTTGTATACAAAATGAATTAGAATAGAGTATTGTAAAACCCCTTTAGTTTGATTATCACAGCAGACATCTTATAGTGCATGCGTTTGTGGATTGCAAAAATACCATTATATTCAGAAAACGAAGTTGAAGGTTTTTAGTCTTCTTTTCTTTCATTCAAATCAAACAATGTGTGTGAGATATCATCGAAATTTATTATTGGTTGGAAAGGCCTATTGATGCCATTATCTATGGAATGTAACACTGTCCAAGTGTCTGTCACGTTTTCTCTGGTCGAACCGAATCCCCAATGTTCCATTTTGCACCACTCATAAATCAAACAGAATTTGACAGATGGCATGGGTTAATTAGACTTTGAGGAACGCTATGCTTTGTGGCTTGTTCGCATACATTTGCGTCTTAAGAAATCCCCACACAAATAGGTGTAACAGGGTCTAATCGACCGATCTCCGTGGAGAGTACACCTTACCTCCACGTAATATGATCATGTTCTGAATTCGCTTGTGCAAAATATACAATGTGGCATGAGCTGTGTTGCACGTAGCACCGTCCGGTGGAAACCACATTTTATGGGTGTCCACATGCATGCATACATAATTGGACATTACTCTCCTTCAGTCAGGATTACGACCTATGTATGTACCACTTATGTTGCGTGTTGTTAGTGGCGGCACTTAGAGTTTGAGGTCGACTTCGAACGACAGATTTTTGAGAATACTACCTAGTAGAATACGGCTACTACTTTGGTGTCCACACCATCCAACTCAAGCCAAAATAAATTGGTAATTGTCGACCGTAGTGCTTTCAGTTGACCGTGATGACCTGATCAATGTCGTTCTTAAAGAAATGTAGATAAAGATGTACACTAATTAGTGAATTTTTTTGGGATGCAATCTTAGATCTCTTCTGGATTTTTATCGTGCAAAGTTTCTTAATTTTGTTTGTTCACGTACCTATTTATTCAGAAATGACCCAAATTGCTGATAATGCTCCAGAGCCTATTATGCGACCACATGCCGTTGCTTATGATAGTTCGGAGTTATTTGGTAAAATAGATTGAATAAATGACAATCAATTTGACAGATGTAGCTGCAAAAAGATGGCCGTTATTTGGAACTCCCTCTCGGAAGACCCATGCAATGCCACAATTTTGTGCAAGGCATATCCAATAGGTAGCCTTATCTCAACAGCTGATTATTTTTTGAATGTCAAAATTTTGTTGTTTTTTTTTGTGTTTTGTTTCGATAATCATTTTCGTATTTATAAACCCTCATATGTACCCATAAACCCTCATATGTATCCTTAACGATACGCACTCTAGAAATTCTTCAGGATTATTTCAAAGCCAATTTTATTAAAATTTTTGCAAGATGATTAATAATATTTAAGTCTTTAACACTAAATACACATATCTTTTAAACTACAACCTATATTTACTATATTTATATTTATTTAGACGAGAGTGATGAATTACCCAAACAAGATTTCGGTATCTCCAACTAGGTGCATAAACTATGACCAAATAACGTTTGCAGCTGCCATTTTTCTCGATGGCCATATAAAAACATGTTCTTTACATAAAGTGGAAATGTTATCGACTGCATGGCATATTTTTTTTTTTTAATTTATAGGTGCCCCACTATTGCGTAATTATGCTTGACATAAAAATCAAAAGAAATTTCAATATATAAAATTTATTTAGTTTTTTTAATTGCTTTTATTAATTTCCTATGGAGGTTTGAGAGTTAATTTTTTTGACATTCGGCGTACTCTTTAACAAAAACAAAATGCCTGTTGTTTTTGCATTGTTGTACAGATGCTATTACCTATTGGATATGCCTTGATTTTGTGTTTTTATACCCAATATTTTTATTTATATTCAATTGACAAGTAAACTGATACATTTTTTTTAGTATGTATTGATAATATAATTAAATTTTCTTTTGTTTTTTCTAACAAAATCCATTTAAATTAAAAAAAATTATAAAAAATTCTTAAAATTGCTAAATTAATACGTTTTTTATTTGGAAGAAAGAAGGAGGACTTATTTGGCATCATTGTTAACCGCAGAACAAACCAAAATGGAACAGATTTGGTTTGTTTACATACGGCTAACAGTAAAATGCCGGATTTGTTAAGAGGCAAACAAATCATATAAACAAAGCAATGTAAACAAACAAATGCAAACATTGGTAACAAAACAAAAAGCAAAGAACTACAACAACTACAACGTGTTTCAATGCCAGACAAACAGCTGTTGGTGATAAATGCATACTCCTGCGCATGTATCGATTTGTTAGGGGTTGTTTGCCAAAGAGTAAAGAAACGAATGGAAATGAAATGATAAAATGCACCCCCCAGTGTGAGAACACTTGAGATTACTTGGAATATTAATGTCCATACAAGTGCAAGCTCTAAAAGACACGTAGCAGACAAAATAAAAAGCGGACAAGATTTTTTAAAAATAAAATTGCATTAAAACAACAGCAAAAAAAAACTATAATATGTTAATAAAACAAAAATAAAATCTCTTAAACGAATGACATATAAAAAATTTAATTAAAAAAGAACGAAAAAAAAGATACGCGTAAACGATTACTAAAACATTCCTTAAAATTTAAGCAAGTCTACCGATAAACTAGTGTTTTGGTTTTCCTGTTCTTGTAATACAGTGAAGCATTGAAGAATTGTTAAGAACCCACACCCTAAATTAATGGGTCTCAATCTCAATCTATTGTTGTGCTATATTATTAAACAATACACTAAAAATAACAATTTATTGACTTTTTCACCCATATAAATGCGTGTATTCGTGTGTTTGTTTCAGTTCAAATGCGTGTGGTTTTAATAAATTTAATGAAATTTAATTAAAAACACACACCAAGAGAAATCTATAATTTATAGGAAGAAAAAAGTAATCAAATCTATACCTGGTGGCCCACACTATAATCAATATGGATATTAGTTTTTCAATTTTAATACTCCTGTGTTTTATATTCTTCATAATTGGATCAGTATTTATACTATTGCTGCAGTATTATGTGTATATGAAATTTTCCCTTTTGCCCGAAGAAACAGCCGAACAGAAGGACATCCATTCCAAATACAGGCTACCCACGGTAAATGTAAATTCATTCATTCATTGCTTTTATACGTACACTTCATGTGTGTATGCCAACAACACTCACTCATTCATTCATAATTTTTTGAAATTGAAATTACCAGTAACCATTGTGTTCAAACAACACTATAGAAATCCAACAATTTATCATTTCAGACACTTCATCAAACGGCTAAAGCTCTTAATCAGTCAACTGCAGCTGCTACAGTTGGTACAACATCATCGGCTGGTGTTGGTGGTGGCGGTGGTGTAGCAACAGCAGCAGCGGCAGCAACACCAACAGGAACAGCAGGAAATGCTGCTAATTTGCATTTAAAAGATGTGGACGCCTCATCGTTAGTATCATTGAATTTCGTTATGCAGTTCCTATTTCATGAATTGAAAAATTCAAATCGCGTGAGAAAATGGTTTTATCGCAAACTTTCATTGGAATTGGATGAATTGATAGCAAAAACAACAACAGGAAAATTATTCGATAAATTAACGGTACGTATGTATACAATGCAATGCAATTATAATCATGAGACGACTGCTTACCAATACCAACAAACTACCAATCAAACTAACAAACAAAAAATAAAAAATAACAGTGTTATGGCCAATATTCATTATATTGTATTACAAGATTTTGTACGTACGTATGTATATATTTTGGCCTTTACTTGGAGAATGTAGTAATTTTTTTTTTTGGTGCGAAATTAATATTTTAAATGAAAACTTTTGTACGTCAAGGACATCAACAAAAAAAAAAAACAAAAAAACATGAATGACATTCAAAATATTTATGAAAATTTGTGAAAACAAAACAAAAAACTCATTACGTTGTAATACTTGAAATTCACTGTAAAATCATTCATAGTGACATCAGAACCGACTGACGAAACCAATCAAAATATGTAAGAATCCAGTATTTTATTTAAATTTATTTTAATTGTCAGAATAGCTGAGTTAGTTGTCCTGACAACTAATTGATACCCGATTTGGGAATCTAAAAGTGTACCAAGAGGATAATACAATCCAATATCTTATCGAAACACAAATCTTTATAGTAAATAAGGTCGACATTAAATTCTGCACGGGTTTTCTATCTACCAATTTTCATATCAGAATTGTATACCATACAACGTTATTGGCTATTGGCTACATATCGGGCCTCTCAGCAGGTACAGGATAATAGTAATCTTGTTGAAGTTACATTTGTATTTATATAGTCTGATTTATCAAATCACCATGAACGACCATGGATAGCGAAGTATGTTCACTCAATGGGCTCTGGAGCGGTATTTTCCATCGAAAAATGTTTGTTAGCGATCAGGCTCACTTCTGGATGATTGGGTAAATGAAAAAACAAAATTGTCGAATTTCCGAAGTTAACAATCCACAAAATACCGCAGAGCGTCCAATGCATTTTGAAAAAATCACTGTATCTTGTGGATTTTGGGCAGGCGGCGTCATCGAATCATATTTTTCTAAGGACGACGTTGGTCAGACCATCACTGTCAACGAATCACAGTGAAAATATTAACCAGTATTTGGTTAATATTTGTTAAAAAGGAAGAATATAAAATAAATATTTTTGTTTAAAATAAAGTTTATTTGGTATTCAATATAAGGAACTAAAAATTCTTTTAATTACATTATTAATTCATTGATTTTTTACATAAGAAACAAAAACAGTTCAAAAAAATTTCTCCAAGTTACACAAAAAAGTTAGTAGAATCCATTCCTAATCGTTTAAAATCGGTAATAAGTCAAAAAGGCTTTCCTACAAAATATTAAAAATAAAAAAAAAACGTTATTTCTTTAATAATAATATACTGGGCCATTTTCATTGTGAGATAAATTTGAATGCAATTTTTAATAAATATTAACCAAATACTGATGTAATTTCATGGTGGGCCATTTTCACTGTGATTCACTGTATGTGTTGCCGAGTGGCTTTTTGTTGTTTCCAAAACAAAGAAAAACAGCTCCATGGACGGGGATTTGTCTCTAATGAGCTCATAGGGATTACGCTTCGAAAAATCTATGTTTCATTAAAAGTGTTAGAAATATTTTGCCTCACGCTTGTCATAGCAAATGATAAATAACGGTATTTTTATTCGAGCAATGCATACCTTCAGGCATTTAATTTGATTTTATCGCACAAAAACTTTTGTTAAATAATAATATTTCCCCTGAATCATTTGATTAAAAGTTGAAAGAATTATTTAATATTTTTACGTACAATTACATATATAGAAATATTATTTATTTGATTTTTAATAAAAAACATAAAATCCATTAGAATAATGTAACGTGTGTCTAACTTTATATAAATATGTTGGAGACACGCAAATTTCTATATTTATAGTTTTTATTTTTTTACAATAAAAACAAAAATCAAATTTTCTTAAATTCTTTTTATATAATTAATTTAATCGAAATCTAATGGACAAACTATGGTTCATAAATGAATCGAATATAGATTAGCAAGATAAATGCCACACCAGCACTATTCCACTATTCTTATGATACAATTATTACAACTTCATTTCAGAAGCAAATATTTATACCACACACATACACAAATATTCTGTTTGTTAACACAATATAAATATTCTTTATTAGTTAATATATGTACATATGTACATTGGGAGAAATGCAAACACTTTACAGTCATGATGACCTTTATTAGTGTGGCTTCAATTGGTGCTTGCCTGCAACTAACTGGGTGTTTAATGGAACACCATGTTTTCGCACTTCAAATATCTGTTTCTCTCTTATTGCAGCAGTCGTCATAGTGGATGTTGTTGGCGTCTGTATTGCTCTCTATACCTATGGTATGTTGTCCTTATCGTTGTTGACGTACATTTTATGAAAAAATTGTCGCATGACGATGGCAGTGCAAGAAGTGGCAGTGTTATGCTGTGCAATCATCGAGTGTTTATTTGTGTGCACTGGTAATAGCACTTTACACTACAAGTCGTGTGTCTTATCAAGTTTTAATATGTTTTTATTTACTCGTGTTACACTATAAAAAGGCATGTTCGACAAAATTTATTTGCAAATACTTGCGGAGTTGCAAGCAATTGAAGAAAAAAGGATTTTGAAATGACAATGACAATCTGAAGATGAACTCCCCAAAAATTGAGCATAACAGTTTACTGGTGCCAGGTTTGAACTAACAGATGCATTCAGAAGTACATTCAGTAACCTCTGAAGTTTCGGGCGTGTTATTATGTTAGATCACAAATATTGATTTGCTGTTATTAGAATGGAACACATTCCACCACAATAGCTATCTAATTGAGGGATATTATTTTCTCCTTGTGTAAAAATAATTGATTTCATAGGTATGCAGAACTATTGAAGTCGACGTGTTGTTTTCTTATTAGAGGTGAGGCCATGGTTCAAATTCTGCATCAGACTTCTCCAGACTTCCTTTCAGTAGATTTCTGGCAAAAACACTGGGAGTAAATAAAATTGCCATAAAAAGTTCGTCAAAAAAAATTTTGTAGGTCCTGCCACTCATGTATAAAATTAAGACACACAATATGGGTAGTATGAGAAGTTAGGTCGTTATCCTGACTAAAAGGTTGTAATAACCAATTATATACGTATGCGTATATGTAATCAGATTGACGAATTTTTTAAATTTATTATTTCTGACAATCACACCAATCACACCACAAAAGTATCCTCTTCCTTGGATTTCCGAGTTCCGACCAGAGATACGAATCGATTCTGTTACGAATCGTTAATGATAGTTCAACTCAAGAGATTTGCATATCTCACAACAAAACCATCCCTTCCCGGTTTGCCGATTTTCGACCATGGAAATGAATCAATTCTATCGCTAATGAAATCGTTAATGGAACTTGAACTTATTAGATTTACTTATGTTAATTTGTTTGGGACCTATCCATTTAACTTCCCTTTTTATCCAGCCTTTTCAGCGCATTTTTTGAGACACAACCTCGTAGCTAGGGCAGTTAAGTCAGGATTTTGATCAATTGATCAAAATTTGTGATAATTGTCCTCCTAAAATGTGGTTAATCATTGACATCAGAACTACAGGAATGAAATGAATGAATCGCGATAACTTGGCGAAAACGTATGTAGGCCAAGCTAGGACAGGCGGGAGGGAAGAGTTTGCTATGCGTTTGGTGGAATTTTTAGGGAAGTATGGTCCACAAATGGATTGGCAAAAAAAAAAACAAATTTTTTCATCAATTTCAGCGTATCAATTTAAACTCTGGCTGTAATCCATTGTATTAAATAGTATTACCCTGATATCAGGTGATAGCAACATGTTGCCATCCAGGGTGAAGAATTTTGTTGATAAGAAATGTATATTGTAGTAAATGTTTGTCACTGTTTTTGCCAGCATTTCTATGAAAGAATGATCTTCACAAGTTTGTTATCGAACGAAATGATACATATTTCTTTACGCGATAGATATGATATAATACTCGTATGTTGTTAGTGAATTGATATTCGACTATAATCGCCTACATTGAAAAACTTGCATTTCCAGTATCCTTAAGCCTTATAACACACATACATATATATGTATGCATATATATAAATGGATATATTCATACATACACAAAATGTTGTGCTATCGTTGATGCAACTTTATGGAGCCTACAATATATTGTACGTATATTTGTATCTGATTTTACAACAAGTGTTACAGATTCTTGCAACGTTCTTTGGTCATGAGCAGTTCATAGTATTTGTGCATTGCTATTGCTATTGCCATTGTTATTGTCGTTGTTGTTAAGCTGTAGGTGTTAATTTGTGACATTAATTAGTCTGGCTATTTAATCATTGTCTCATTCATTTTTCTCTCATTATTAATACATATACAGTTATTTTTTTGTCTCTCTTTTTGTTTTTCTTCTTTACTATTATTCTGTTTCTATTTTTGTTGCTGTTGTTGTTATTATTGTTCATTTATATTCTTTCATTTTTATAGATAAAACAACTTGAGTTGGGTGATCAATTTCCGGAGATAAAAACCTTAAGAGTCCATAATGTTGAATTGGATGAAAGTGGCGAACGTATTGAGAATTTGGATTTATTATTAGAAATACATTATATGGGCAATTTCCGTACCTCCATTGATGCTGACATGGTGTTGGGCAAAAAGGGATCGTTAACATTAAAAGGTAATTAAGAGTAGTTAAAAGCAATTTGCTTGGAATTTTACTTTCAGTATTTTAAGTGGTAGCATAGTGAGTAAATTAAGTAAAATTATAACATTTCAGATAAATTCTAGTGTACATAAGCATAGCTGCCAGATAACTGAAGCATCAAATCGTCAAATATTTGAGAAAAAATCGTCAAAATCGTCAAAGATATTCATTGAAATCGTAAAAAAATCGTCAGAAAAAATAAATACTCGTAAATAAATTGAAAGCTTTTAAAAACAAAAACATATAAAGTCAATGTTAAGCAGCAATAATATTCCCATGTGTAAATATTAAGGAGTCAGAATATTTTGAGTTTATGGGCATGAAAATTCAGTGTGATGCTAGCTAGAACTGACACATTTTTCAGTACCATGGTTTCCTAAGACGATCTACTTACCAATTACACAATTTATAACCGACTGAAAATGGAATACAACTCTCATGTATGGGTGTGCCCTTAAAATTTATTTTGAGGCTCCTCGACCGTGTACAGGAGAGGCCGTAGTAGCTCGTTAATTACGATAGTGTTCCAAATCCACTGATTCATTGCAGCATCGTTGCAATGTGGCTTGTGTTTCACTGTTCTATCGCAACTACAATGGATATTGGTCGAGCGAAATAAGGGGACTTGTTTATGAAAATCATGTATTCCTACGTTACACCCGTCGTTCTCGGCCAGCACATCCGTATGTGGTCGATTGGCCAGTGCACATCACACACTGCACTACAGACAAAGTTCGTTTGTTAGACGGACTATTCATATGTGGAACTCCCTTCCTGCAGAGATCTTTCCTGTTACTTATGGTATAAAAATATTCAAACCTAGTGTCCATAAACACTGCTTCCTCTTTCCTCATTCCTATAATATATTTGCCTAGTTCCAAAAACAATGCCAACCCCTGAGTGTTGGTCGCATGAAAAAAATATAATGGCACTTGTCTTTGTTCTTCCGATGGTAGTAGTAGAAGCTAATCGAATTTTTAAAATTGTCTGCAACGGCATATGATAATTTATTATCAACTACATACGATGTTATTTAGGAGTTGAAATTTTTTGGCTTTTAAGGGATTAAAACGGCATAAAATACAGAAAAATCAGGTATTCGAAAATAACTTAAAAATATAATAGTTTACACCTTGTTATTACTAGCATAAATTTCCAACAGTAACAACTGCAAAGCAAATACAAAGCTTAAGGAGGCTTTTAATGTACGGAAGTAAAAAAAATGATGTAAATTTTTAATTGCTAAAAATTGTCAAAGTAAGGGCATAAATCGTCATGTCGTCAAAATGACATTTTTGGAGCTCAAAATCGTCAAAATGACGATAAATCGTCAAATCTGGCAACTATGTACACAAGGGCATAATGAGTGAATATTTTGTGGGAGAAATAATTTTTTATTCTTTTTTAAACAATGTATTATGTTGGCCCTGACTCAGAATCTGCTTTTAATTTCGCTCTCTTTTGTAAAGAAAATTCTTCACTTTCCCTTAATCTCTTTCCAGTTAAACAACTTTCGGGCCTGGCACGTCTACAGTTTACTCGCAACCCTTATACTCACTGGTCGCTTAGTTTTCTCGGCGATCCCGAGTTAGATTTAGCAATTGAATCAAAATACCAAGGACGTCAAATGCAATCAAACATTACCAGTCTAATATCAAATCAAATACGTAAAGCAGTTCGACGTAAGCACACCCTACCCAATTATAAGTTGCGTTACAAACCATTCTTTCACAAAACCCCCGAAGAAGATGTGGGCGAGGGGGAAGGTATACAACCGAATGGTGTTTTAGAGGTTAAGGTATCCGAGATATCACGTCTCATGTGTCCCTCGCATTTAACGGATATTTATTGTACGATTACAATGGCTTCCTTGGCATTTGTGGAAGCCCATCAGCAGGATGATCGTCATGTTATGGTTTCATTGGATGTCGAAATCCATAAAGCGAAAAATCAACAAATCGGTATTATTTTTAAACAATCTTCCGCAGATTTGGTAGAAATCGAAGCCGTTTTACCCAATACGCCAGCCTGCAAATCAAATTTGAAAGTGGGTGATATTTTGCTGGCCATTGAGGGTAAGCGTGTAGCTACCATACAGCAAGTGGCAAAAGTTATAAAAAGCCTACAGACGAACAACTTTAGTTTACGCATTGATCGTGTAATACCAGGCATCATACGCAACGATGCCATATTGGAAGATTTGGAGGGTTACGAAGATTTGGGCGACAATAAAAGTGGCTACAGCACAGCTGCAAAACCTACAGACACTATACACATACGCAGCAGTATTGACAAGGGTACTAGCAGTGAATCCAGTCTATCGAATACTCCTACCAATTCCCCTAAGAAAACAAAACTAATAGCCAAGGCTTTAAAGAAAACCATTAGCCGTGATCACAGTGACAATTTGAAGGATGATGATGGAAAGTCAAAAGCTAAAGCCTTAGCGAAACAAGCTAGTCTACATAAAGTTCCGTCAAGAACGAATTGTGAAAATTTGTTGACAAACTTTGGCTCGGGCGTCAATGACGTTGAGCATTATTACCAACATTCCACCATTGATTGTAAGCTGGCCAACTTAATACACATGGAAGATGTTTGTAATTTCAAATTGGATAGCCAATGCCGTTATTTGAACGTGTGTGTTTATGGCAAATCATTGGGCGAAAATCAACTGTTGGGCTTTACCAATATACCCATGTATCAGATATTGGCTGAATGCTGTGAGACCAGTTTAAGTCATTCGTTTAAAACATACGAATTAAATCCTCCAATGTCAGAAGATCTGTAAGTTAATGTTTAACTTCTCTACCAGACAATGCAATAGAGAAGAATAATTTTGTAATATTTTCCTTTGAATTTAGCAAAAATCATCACTTGTCGACACAATCTGGTTTTATACCCAGTTTATGTTTTGGCGATATTTTGTTCGCATTTACCTGGGATGGCAATCCCAATTTATCGGCCACGGAAACACCCTCCAAGCATACCATAAAAACCAAATCAAAGTAAGTGACCAGCTGTTTATACAATAAAATTCAAGCATAACAGTTTAAATTTTCTCTTCTCAATAGATCTGCTACTTCAGCTGATAAAACCGACGATAGCGGTTATTCCGATACAATTTCCATTAAGTCCATAGACACCACCGCACCGCGTGCTCATAACTTTATACGCACACATTTCCAACGCGCCACTCAGTGTGATTTTTGTGGCAAGAAAATTTGGCTTAAAGATGCTGTGCAATGTCGTGATTGTTTCATGTGTTGCCACAAGAAATGCATTAACAAATGCCAAAATGCCACAGTATGCGGTCCGGTAGATTGTTCCTCTGCACTACAACAACAAACAACCTCGACGGTGGCCACACCCGAATTTATGGTCACCGAAGCCGACATCGACGCAGCTGTAGAACCAGAAACGGAAATTCTTTTTAGCACCGATGACAAGAAAACGAATGCCACTACACCGACAGCCAGCAGCTTAGAGGTACATCGTTCAAGTTTGACTGGTTTATTGGCTCAGGGCATTAAACGTGTCAATTCCGCTAATAATCTAGCCATACCTGGCATAGTATCTTCAATAGCTGGTGTAACTGGTAGTGCTAGTGCCGGTGCTGGTGCTGGTGGGGGAACGACACCCAGTTCAATAGCTAAAAGTTTACCACCAACTCCTCAACACACTCCTTCAAGGTATAAATAATGAATTTTCTTTGCCTCTAGATCATCATCATTAAATCCAATTTTATTTCTGCAGAAAATCATCTGTGATTTCTTTAGGTCCTACTACTTTTGATTTGGTAACCCAACGTTTGGAAGCATTGCCCTCCGATGAACCAAGTTTTACAGCCGAACAAATTGTATCCATAACGGAACATATAATGTTGCTACCGAAGGAAGAAGACGTCATGAGCTTGGCCAAAATTGCTAGTAAGAATCTATATTCCGATACAAACGGTGCCGAGAGAGTGGAAAAAATTAATGTATTGGTAAGTAACGTTTATTTATTTATTATTTACAATACAATTATAAATTGTATCCTCGGTGTAGTGTAACAGACCACAGGCTCTGGTAGCAATCAAACCCACAACCCTCACGCTTATAGTTAAAGTGAATTGTTCGTTACATCAAATACTATGTTAAAAAGGAAAAGCATCCTCTATTTATTTTTAAAATTATATGCAGTATTTTTAACATTTTTCTGCGAAAGTTGAATGATTTTTTTACAATCAATTTACAGTCAATTTTAAGTTAACAGAGACTCTTAACATAATTTTCGTTTTCGTTTGTTGCGGTCGGGCATTACATACGACCGGAGATGGGCATTGGCATACATACATATGTAGACAATTGGACATTACAACCACCCTTCAGTCAGGATTGCGATCTAACTTCTCCCACGACTTATTTTGTGTGTGTTAATTTTATGAGTGACGGAGCCTACAGTTTAAAGTCGACTCCGAACGACAGATATTTGAGAAATTTTTATGGAAATTTTCGATACTCTCAGAGTTTTTGTCAGAAATGAGCTGAGAAGCAGTTGCCGAAAAATTTCGTTTTGTTAAAGATGTCTGACCTGGCGTTTGAACCGTGTCCTCACGTCTAATAAGCCAATACGCTACCTACTAGACTACGACGACTTGGGCTTGGGTATTCTCTATATTTTTTTTTGCACGAGAATGTATGTAACGCACTGTGCGTCAATATGACAGGCAAGGAATTTGACTTAATTGCAGCGCATGATACGGTGGCCGCCATAGTCTAGTAAGTCTTATATAATGTAACTAGAGGATAGCTCCAAGCTCAAGCTGTGACGGTTTAAAAAAACGAATTCCAAAAAGCAGTTTTCTGGCAAAAGTAGAGAGAAATGAAAAAGTTTCTCAAATCTACCATTCGGTGTCGATATTAAACTGATTCCACCACTGTTCGAAAAAATTAACATACAACATGTGTGATGAAGAAGCTAGACTGTAATTCTGATTAAAGATTTGTTTGTCGCAAATTTAACTCAATTAAAAAAAATCAATATAATATATAAGCCTTAGGTTAACACAATCTACGTTCTTAAAAAGAACGACATGATTTTCAGTTATTAAAAGTTTAGTTACTACAATGCTGTAATTAAGAAGAAAATTTTGGTGCATATTTTTATACACAAATTTATAAATTTCCCATAATATTTCAAAATCCTCTTTTTCTATCTCTTTCCATAGCTTACAAAACTACGCTTGGCATTGGACAGTGAAACAGCCATACATTCGAATTTGGCGGCATCAATGAAAAACGGTTGCAGTGAGATCTTAACAACAGGCGACAGTTCGAATCAGCAATCACCATCAAAATCTAGTATTTTAGGCAAATCTGAGGAGCGTATACAGGCATTAAGTGTTATAATGTTATACCTGTGTACTGCACTCCAGCATGCCCAAGGTGTGGCAATGCAATAAACATTTTAAAAAGGGAAATTATATTAAACAAGAAAAAAACTACACAACCATAGTTTATTGAATTAAAAAAATTTTCTTAAAAATAAGGCTGAAATATTTCAAAACATATTATGGAATTTTGAAGTAGTCAAATTAAAAACTATACAAAAAATATTGAAAAGAAAAAGTATTAAAAAAATATTAAAAAAAAAACAACAATTAAACGTCTGATTAGAAACAAAAATTTACTCTAATACTTGTATTACTTTGTTGATAAATTTATAGGGGATACGATACTAAGTTACATGCAATGAAAAATGTGATTCTGCTCATTTTTAAAAATAATTTTTTATTTCTTAGATTTTTATGCGCAAGTTTCCCCTCCCGCTGAATTTTTTTGGACAAGTTGTAACAATTTTTCTTTAGAACGCATTAAATTGGCCAAGAGTGTTTAGAGTTAAATAGAAATAAAAATAAAATTTTCAAATAAATGTTTGTGTTGTTTTATTCTTTATTTATTAACGAAAATACTGCACCAGTTTTTATGATTACCAGTAGTTTGTAAACGATCGTATTGCATCCATATTAACAAATAAGAATAAACAAGAAAAGACATACAAAAATTGTTTTAGAAATTTAGAAGACGGCCTTTTTTTCTTAAATAAACAAACAAGTGAAACTTAATTGGATTGTATCGTAAATAAAAATAAAAATAAAAATAAAATAAAAGATATTTAAAGTAACTTAGTGTTTTTGAATACACCAATTAAAATATATTTTAAATGTTTTAATTCAAATACTTATTATAATTGTACGAGTATTGTATATTTATATTATATTTAATTAAATTAAGTAACTACGTATTGTATTTGTAAAACTGTATTATTTTTATTTTTAACAAAAATCCAAGAAATGACGAACAAGAGTGACCAGTATTTGATGTTTTAATTTTAAAACGTGAAAGGCTTAAATGAAAAAAGCGCTGAAAAATTTTAATTGACAAACAACAAAATTTTATCTATTTTATTAGTATTTAATTATATAATTGTTAACGAAAAATAAACATATATAAAATAAATTTCAATTATGAAAAGAATACTCAAAAAGAAAATAATACTGAAGAAAACTTTTACCAGTTATACATTGTAGGTTTTGAAGTACTCGAGCAATTTGAAATCTTAAATAATTTGGTTTGGTTGAATTGGAGTGTACTTAAGCCATAAGCCGGCTAGATGAACACCTACATTTCAGGGTACCAACCACACTTTCTACAGGATGGTTTCCTTAGGTTCTTCAATATAGTCCATTCCTCTGAAATGTAATATTTCTAATATAATGTCTTCCCAAAAAACATTGGGTTCTCGAACTCTTGGAAGCTATGTGCTCACTACATATTCTTCATTCACCATCATCTATTACGGCTATACGGTTAAAGTGTATAAAAACGAAGTGTCACTGAAGGACGCTCATCAAATCTTTCATCCGTTTCATTTTTCACACAATAGGCGATGCGATTTTTTCGTATACTTTTGTAGCATCATTAAGCGTGTTTACCTCTAATGTCCCTATTATACTCTGATAACACGATTCGTTGATCTGATTGATCTTTTTTCCATAGCTAGGAGGCGATATATCATAAGTGTCGCCTGATATCGAAATCGTAATTCAATTTATTTTAAAGAAATAGAATTTAAGTTCTCTTTTCCAAACAATTAATAGCATGATATAAAAAATCTTTATCAATCTAACTTATTTAAGCTTTATCTTTATGAAGTTTATATAAAATGTCCATGAATTTATGTTCAAACGTGTTACCAATGAACTGATTGGTCTCTATTAGTGTGGCTTTAGACCAGAAAAAATGTATAGCAAATATAAAAAAATTCATGAAAGGCAGATAGGCATTTAGTATTTTTGTTATTGAGGGCAACATTTGGTAGTCAGATACTGATACAAAATCGTAAAAATTCGTAAAAACATAGTCGAACCATTGTATATCAAATGACAGATCAGAAAAGGTAACAGTTTGTCGCACATACTATATGTTATACAGTATCCAACATCATAATAAAAAAAAAACTGAAACGATTTTCAATTTGAGTAGTGTGACGGCTTATTAGAAGAAAGGCCATGGTTTAAACCCCAGGTCAGAACATCAAAACGAAATACGAAAAAATATTTTTTCGGCGAATTCCTCTCAGCAGATTTCTGGTAAAAACTCTGAGAGTAAATAAAATTGCCATTAAATTTAAGATCCCGACACTCATGTACATATAAAATTAACGCACACAACATAAGTGGTGTGAGAAACTAGGTCTTAAATCTGACTAAAGTGTTGTTAATGGCCAATTATGTATGTTAATACAGTGATTAACAGACATTTGCCAATTGACACCTATAAAAGTTTTATCGAACTGTGTTTTCGGGTTTGAGTTTGAAGCCACTTATAGAATATGGTTACGTGGTTTGAGGGGAAAAATTTTTAAAAAGTGAACATAAAAAACCTGAATCATTATTCTCCATATCTTCCAGATTTAGCCCGGAGTGATTATAGTTTTTTAGTTGAGAATAAATATAGGATTTTGAACGTTTAACAATAATCTGCCAATGAAAAAGTGTACCGTTTACATGATTGTCCGACAATTTATTGATATAATATTTTAAGATATAACAAACGTCTGAATAGAATTAACATTTTACATTAAATTGTTACTTAAAAGAAATTTATACATACATACCATGTTGGGAATCCAAATTTCTACCTTCAAACTATACATTGATACATCACTCCCTCAATCAGTCGTACTCTGAACTTTTTTATTTATCTTTCTATAAAACTTATTAAGAATGGAATTTTTATAGATATGTTTCGTTGACTTACACTTCCCGTCCTTTCTTCCGTTGTTGATAATAATTATAATAGCTTTTGTCCAAATGACGCATCCAAATAATAACGCAGCTGATTGAAAAGAACAACAAAATTTGCTGACAGATGAAAGGAAAATCACCTTATGCGTATAATTCTACTCTGTTATTTTGTTTTTTGTTTGGAATTCCTTCATTAAATTTTCCTATAATTTGTTCATAATTTATCGTTTGTTTACATTGTTCATTACAATACTTTTTTTTTTAATTTGTTTTCAAAAAATCAGCAACTGCTGACCGTTTCTGAATATTCGCAATTCCGACAGATACAACAACAACAAAAATAAGTACAATAATAAAAGAGAGAAAAAAAAATTATTGACCGAGTCACGGTACTCAGGAAATATTGCTTTTTCTGGCACCGAGCCAAATAATATTTACGTTGTTATTCAGTGTGGTTTTTGTTTTAATTTTTCGTTGAAATTATTTTTTCTTTGCAAATCCAATGTAGTGCACAAAATTTTGCAAAAAGGCAAAAGCCTTCTTTTGCTTTTGGATTCTTTGCTTTCATTTTCTTTTAATTTTGTACAATGTTTACCTCCTTAAAGTGCTTTGTTTCTAGTGATATTAATTTGTATTCTTCAATAAATGTTAACTTCTTAGTAATACGGCGACTATAAAGCTTAACGAAGCTGTTTTGAAGTCAGACATTTACAAAAATTTTAAATTTGAAATGACCAAAGCGCGTATTTAGCGCCCTCAAATAACTATAAGCAAAATCCAGTTCCACGAGGGCAGAACTACATATTACAACACGCTTTAGAACACGCTTATAAAAGTTTACTGTATTATGTACCACGCGCATAGATTACTATTAAATTGTACTTTTACAATCACCTATTTACTGTAATTGAATCAATAAAGCTTGAAGACATACTTTTGTCGGACAACCTCCAACGTGATAAGACATGCATACATGCACACATAATTGGTCATTACAACCCTTCAGTCAGGATTGCGACCTAGCTTTTCACACCACTTAAGTTGTGTGCGTTAATTTTATACATGAGTGGCGGGACCTACAGTTTAAAGTGGACTCCGAACGACAGTTTTTTGAGAAACTTTTCATGGCAATTTTATTTACTCAGAGTTTTTGCCAGAAATCTGCAACTAAGAAATATTTTTTCATATTTCGTTTGACCTGGGGTTTGAACTGAGGCCTCACGTTTAATAAACCAACACACTACCTACTAGACTACGGCGACTACATGATAACACTGAATGGTAAAAAGTTAATTGTCATAAATCCGAATAACAATCTAATTACTCCCAAGTTTCCATACAGGAAGATACATAAGCTGGCATAAGGCATATGGCCGTGTGGCTATCGCCAGTGGCTCCAAATTGCGTGGATCTTTTTTTGAATGTGCGAAATAAGCGTGGAGCGGATAGTGCACTTCTTCATAGGCACAGACGCAGCTACAACGTGGAAAATCCTACCCATAAAGGATTCCGAGTGGAGGAATACCAGAATACCTCAACCAGTCTCGCATGTGTTAAAGTCCTAGAAGCTTCGTTGACTTTAGTAGAGCACAACCTGTGTTTCGAAATCTATTGCGTAGTGTCAGAAAGCTTCAGAAAAGCCGCCGATAACCACATTGGGCATACTAAACTGTATAGAAACCAATAGATTTACGATTATATGCGGTATTTGAAAGAGAGTAAGAAAAATCTAAGACAGCATTTAAATAAGATTGAAATTGGCAAGACAAAATGTCTATGCATTTGCCAATCATGGATATGAAATCTTCAAAGAAGACAAGAGACAGTGGCTTAAAAACTAGTGAAAGATGCGGAAGAGGCTATTGGAAACAACAACATTAACAACCTTTATTGCAACACTAAGCCACAGCTAGAGCCGATGAGTTGAAGACTTGGGTTTAACACAATTTGGCACGTTTTTTGAAAGAGATTGATGATCAAAATCTTTGCGATTGTTGTAAATGTCAAAGTCTAACTTATGACGAATGCTATGTGATTAGCCTTTACGATTTTACTGCATAAACAATCAACCTTGATCTACAGACACCACTCCAGATGAAGTCACTTGTCGGTAAACCAATGTGGTAACGAACAATAGAAAAAGTCGAACAAAAGATTGCATACACCTTCAACGAGGTTAAAAGCGCGGCTGAGAATTGTGATAATTGCTGAAAGTTTGCTTAGGACCTCAGCAAGCCAATTGACTCAAGAAGAAAGAGATTATTTGGGTTCAATCTGCATTTCTCCTTGCCTTAACGCTCATTGATAAATATGTACAGCCCCGATTTTTTTCATGTTTTTAACCTAGTTGTTATACTTTTAAATTATTAGCATGAACAACTGTACTTCGTTTTATGCAAAATATCTCATCAATTAAATAAAAGACCTTAAAGACCCAACATATAGCAAAATATCTGGGTTATTAATGTTTTAAAGGTAACTCACTCACTCGTATGCATCTTGCTATTACCTACCATGAGTCCTTCATTTTCAACAATTAAAAATCTCTTAGATTTGTATGTTTTTTTTTTGTTTATTTTTCATGTAAATTTTAAAACCTAATCATCACATGACATTTACGTATGTATGTATTGCTGCAATAATAAAAACAACAATTGAATAAAAATCATTGAAAATAAAACGCGAGATATGTCATGCTTTTGTATGCCATGATACATTTAACAATTCTTAGTAATGAATGCGTTTTTGCTTTGCTTTCTAATTTTACATCATTTTGCATTTGGATGGGCAAATGAAAAATGAAAATAGAAAAACAAAAAAAAAAAAACCCCAAAAGAAAAAATCATTCTAAGATGTGCGTGCCAAAATTTTCTAATTGTTTAAAAATAAATGTTGGCACTTTAACAAAATTGGCGCACTTCTTTTTTAATAGCAATTAAATAATACGAGAACCATAACATTTGAAATAAATTTAAAAAAAAGTAAAAATAATACCGAAATAAAAACGAAATAAAATAAAAGAATAAAATAAAAATACCTGAAAACGTTGAGCAATTACATGAGAAGATCGAAATAAAAGTAAATTATTGAGAAAATCAGAAATACGCTACTGGTTTGATTAGATATTTTGCGATGGCAGCGAAAGAGAATGAAAATTTGTAGCTGAGGAAATTGAACGTAGTATTATTAGTGAGTTGCCATTTAAAGCTAAAATTGAAATAGAAAACAAAAAAATTACGAAAATACCTTTTCCAGAGCTAAAGTTTTTCTTGTTTAAAATATTATCAGTTTGGCCCGCTCTTTGGCTGAGAATTAGCGATCCGCTATGCTTATGTTGCTGGCTCAGAGCATTCTGCATATGAATCTGAGGCACTTTTTGTGAATGCTTGCTGTTAATGCGTTATTATATGAGAAAAACACTAGGTTTCCCCCTTCACCACAGAGTAGACTTTTCATATGCCTTGTCTATTTCAAAGGTTGGTTCGTCTGGATATTTGTGTGCTTCCTTGTTGAGCCAAATTTTTGATTTTGTTTCTGATTCGTCTGGATATTTGTGAGCTTCCTTGTTAAACCATATTTTAAAGTCTGTTTCTGGGGCGCCATTCATTGTCACTACACCACCTATGTAGATAGCAAACATTATCTACACGTTCGACTGGTTGGCCTTGATGCTGGATGTTCCATATGCTAACTCATTACATTAATTCTTTGATATTTGTTTCATATCCAACAACGCTCGCTAAACTTTCGAGATCTGTTAGGTTTTCGTACCTGTAGGAGACCTTGTGAGAAAATAATAAAATATCAACGCATAACCCAAATACCTTTTAAGTATTACATCTTGTAATTCAGATTTGGCTCACGATATCCTGATCAGCTCCAGCTTCTACCGGCTCTCTAAGCTTCTATCTCCAATTGCTTTCAATAAGTGCAAGCTGGCCGTCTCTTCTTCTACAGCCTTGCGGGTTCCAGGCTACAGTATTACTGATGTTTTTGTAATCTATGCAATGTGTCATTTTCTCTCCGAAACTTCAATTTGTCGTTAGCTCTGATAAGTGCTATGTCAGAGATGTATAGACTGGGCAAAATAAATTGGTGCAAGGAAATAGATTTCACACAAATATTTGTTTATGTGTATGAAGATTACTGACTATATTTTTGACCTCCAGTAGTCATTATGCTGGTAGTCAAGAAGAAAAATTGCTGATGAATGTTTGGAATATAAAATGGTCTGTTCTTTAATAAGGCGGGGTTATACTCATTAAAATAAAATCGAGAGATATTAACAACAAATTTCTAAACGTGAAACCTCCTGCTCGAGAGTGTGACGAAGAGGTAGTAAGGAAACAGTTTAAAGCTTCCACGAACTGACAATGCGCATTATTATTGACAATTTTGTAAAAACGATATGAAAACAAGGGACGAATGACATTCCTAGGCATTGTGAATAAGATGATGACTAACATTATCAACAGAACAATTGTTGATTCCCTCGACAGAGAGTTTTGTCACGAATAGATTATGCAAACAGCCACCTAATTAGAATTGAATAACTACTCGAATGTCGAAAAACCTTTCGTCACAATTACACACGCTCTCATCCGGAATGCATCGATCTGTAAAGGGTTATCGAAATAAAAGAGCGATAATATTTCTGTTGTAGAAGATGAAGAAGGTTTAATCTTATCACCATTAAAACTTAACGTAAATCTCTACATCTTCATAAGAAGAGCTACGTTTAAAATCAGTCGCCCACTAGGCAGTTGCCTGACCCATCTCGACTATGCCAACGTTATATTGTTTCTCATGCATAGTCACTTTGATATTGTCAAAAATCTCAATATGTTCGATACAGAAGCTGACAAGGCGAGGCTTAGATGGAATGTTCCGAGACGAAGGGAATGAAAAGATGCAATTGATGTATATGATTAAAAACACTGTGTTTGTGTTTACCTTTCATCGTATTGTTTTGATTAGTTTTCGTTAAATAGAAAACAGAAATATCGTATTATTTTTAAATGAACTAATTTGGAGTTGTCGGTATTACATGGAAATTGTAAGAAGAATGCATCTCAGAGGTTAGAACGCATATATGTATGAATGTACTTCTGTTCTATGTTTATGATAAAATATTTATGTCTCTTCGTAGTTCTATTTTGTTAGTATGACAATGGGCCGAAACAGATCTTTGCCGAATAATAATAGTTTTCATAATATCATACATAATTGGTCATTACAAACGTTCAGTCAGAATTACGACCTAGCTTCTCACAAAACGTATGTTGTGTGTGTTAATTTTGTACATGACTGGCCGGACCTACAGTTGACTCCGAACGACAGAATTTTAAGAAACTTTTCATGGCATTTTTATTTGTTCTTAGAGTTCTTGCCAGAAATTTGCTGAGAGGAAGTCGCCGAAGAAATATTTTTTCATATTTTCGTTTTGATGTCAGACCTGTGGTTTGTACGGTGGCTTTACGTATAATAAGCCAACACACTACCTACTACACTACGGCGAGTTCGAGTAATAGTTTAATCTAACCTTATTCCGGAGATGATCTCTTTGAAGTATTTAATTAATTTCATTCAAAGAGCTGGTAACCCTATCCGTAGTTGAATTACATGGAAATATAAAAAGCTTTTACGTTTGAGAGCGAGATTATGAATCAGTTAAAAGAGAGCAATCGCAATAGAGAAAATTTTGTAAACAAATAAAACAAACTAAAGACGCAAATGAACGGAACGATCGTCGCACAAAAACACAGAAATCACGTCAAAATAAACATGCCCGTTCGAAATATTGTACATAGTATATATAAAATAAATGAATATTGTTAGTAGTATTGCGGTGATATTGTTTTTTTTTTTTTTTTTTTTTTTTTGTAAATTTGTTTTTACTTTGCACCGACCGCTTGTTTTAAGGTCCGAATGTTTTTGTTTTGAATTTTCCTTTGTTTTTGTGGCCGTATAAAAACAGCTGATGAAAAAGCTTTGGAAACATTTGAAAAACTGAAGACTTACCAGACGGTTTGTAACTGAAAATTAAATAAAAAAAAAATTAAATACATAAAACAAAAGAAACAAATTATTATTGGAAATTAATTAATTATAAATTTGCAAACAAGTTAGAGTGGTTAAAAAAAATAAAAAAAGACTATAAATTTAAAGAAAAATAAAGAAATAATAATTTTTCTTAAAAAGTGAATTATAATAATAATAAATGTGCCTGCAATAATAAAAGAAGTGCCTTTTAAATTTGTAAAAAATAAGAAAATCTTTACTAAATCATTAAAAAAAAATTTTTAAAAACAGAAACAGAAAACACCAACAAAATGCGTCCATTCGGTAATGATATTACAAATATTGCCAATAATGGCAATAATAATAATAATAACAACAATGATAACAATAACAATAACGGCAACAACAATAATAACAACAATTTTTCAAATCAACAAAATGAAGATGATCCACGTGTACCACCACACATAGCCAGAATCGGTGGAATTGTTACATTTTCACCCATAGCTGGCCGTGGCGTGATACGTGTTGTTGGACGCTGTGAGGATGCCAAAGAAAATAGTATGTTAGGTAAGTCTTGTGGTTGCCTGAAAACCAGTTCATAGATTAACATGAATTATTTGGATTAGTTTTGTATCAATACATGTAAAATAACGTTGTGTTAAGCCGTTAGAACCAATGAAATAGATCACAAAATGAAAGGGTAATTTGAAATGCGTTTTGTGGGAAAATTAATATATTTGTGGGCAAATAAAAGTTTAATATACGTGCTGTTCAATAACATATAAAAAATAAAAATTACGGAATTAAAAGACCTTGAATATTTGCAAGTAAACTATAAACAATAAAATATAAACGAAAATTCAATAAATATTTAACATTCTAAATAATATATGTACATATGTACATATATAAATATATATACTGTTTCCGGAGTATTTATTCATCAACACTAAACTATGTACATACTGTGAATTGTTTTTAGTTCACGTACAAATTTATTCAAGCTACAGATAGATTTATATCAAAAATTTTCATATTTCATAAATAAAATAATTTTATTTGATTTTTTTTTTACATTTATTTTAAATGAAGTAACATAACCATAAAACTCTGATATATTATTGTAATTTTCAACAATTTCTTTCATCATTTGCCATTTGTTTATAGAAATGTGGCAACACCGCCCCAAGCCGTCTGCAATGCACCGGCGTTAAGAACGACTTTGTCGACTACTTTATCGCACAGCCATATTAAAGAACCACACCCTTCTTTCTTTTCTTTTCTGGCAGCCATCGAGTGAGCATCACCATCATATTTATAATTATAATTTTAATCCACGCGAATTCTTAACATCTTAAACCTTTAATGTATTATTTTGTGAAATAATTAATAAACCTTAGTTAAGTTTAAATTTAAAATACATATTTTGGTGTTTCGGAAAAATCGGTGGGAATAAAATAAAATAAAAGGGACTTGAGTCCAAATTGGTGACCCCGACAGTACTTGGCGTCGTGCAGCAGTCATTTTGTTTTCGGAGAAACGCGATACATTTTAATTCCGATATTCTTTGCGATGGCAGAGGAGAATGTCACACCTCACCCTACCGGCAACGACAGCGGCTTTCCTAACGATACCCCCGGCCGTTCTACTGATAATTCGACTACAGCGCAAGGTAATATATCCGTAGTTTATTCCCGATTGCCAGTTCCGCCCATGTCTAGTGCCAATATTGACGCATGGTTCATATCAATGGACTTTTGGTTTACGGCATCGGGGATAATTGCGGACAAACAAAAAACTGCGACTATTTTGGCAGCTCTCGACCCGAGTATAATAGCCCAGCTGGCCGATGTTATCGCTTCTATGCCGCCCGCCAACAGGTACGACTATATTAAGGAAAGGATAATAAATCACTTTGCAGACAGTGAACAGCGCCGTCTAAACCGCCTGTTGTCTGAGCTTCCCCTTGGCGATAAGAGACCATCAGAGCTATTTTTCGAGATGAAGCGTGTGGCTGGCACAACTTTGGGCGAGGCGGCTCTTAAGGGGCTGTGGACGAAGCGATTACCGGAATTCGCGCAGCCTGTCGTTGCAGCCTCATCAGGTACGCCAGCAGAGTTCACAAAGATAGCCGATGCAATCGTAGATGCAATGGTTTCGAATCAAATCGGCAGCGTTCGGGCCAATTCGACAAACGACGTAAATGAACTTCGTGCAGCCGTCATTGAATTGGGAAATAAATTTGAGCGTTTCTCGACACGTGCTGATTCACGCTCGCGCAGAGCCCCGACACCGCGCAGCCGATCAAAAAACCGTTCAACAGCTGCGTACTCAAACAATACAACTGGAGAGGAATGCTGGTACCATAAGAAATACGGACGAAGAGCTCAAAAGTGCCGTAGTCCCTGCAGACATTACCAGCGCAAACTCAGCGTCGTAGATGCCGGCGCTTCAGCTGCCAACCATCAGTCTAATTGACTCCTGAGGCCGGTGGTGGCCTCCGGCGAGGGCCAAACCACCAGCGGCCAGATAGCCCGCCTTCAGGTAAGAGATTCAATTTCGAAACAAAATTTTTTAATCGATAGCGGAGCCGATGTTTCCGTATTACCCCCGACTTCGAAGGCTTTCGACCTGCGCCCTACGGCTATTGTGTTATACGCTGCCAACGGCTCCCCAATTAGAGTAAGCGGCGAAAGGCGCATCAAAGTGGATCTGGGCCTACGTCGCGAATTTTTTTGGTCATTTGTGGTCGCTGATGTGACGTCACCAATTATTGGATGCGACTTCATAAAACACTATGACCTGCTCATCGATCTACGACGCAACCGTCTTATAGATAACGCAACAGGTGTAGCATCGAAACTTACCTCATCTCCATTTTTCAAAACGCTTGCCATCAGGACTTTCAATACAAGCGATCCGTTTGCTGATATTTTAAACGAGTTTGCTGACATTACCAAGCTTTCCCCGTACGGCTCTACTACAAAATCGTCAATTTCACATAGAATCAACACCACTGGGCAACCCGTCTTTTGTAGGCCACGACGTCTATCACCAGAGAAGCTTGCAGCCGCCAGAGAAGAATTCGATTTTTTATTAAAAGCCGGTATCTGTCAGCCTTCTAACAGTAACTGGTCGAGTCCGTTACATATGGTGAGGAAAGGAGACGGAACCTGGAGGCCATGTGGCGACTACCGTGCTCTCAATGCGCAGACGCTACCAGATCGATATCCGTTACCATATCTATCCGACTTTACTTCAAATCTTAGTGGTAAGAAAGTTTTTTCAAAAATCGACCTTCAAAAAGCGTTCCACCAGGTTCCCATCCACCCGGATGACATTGCGAAGACCGCCATCAGCACGCCATTTGGACTATATGAATTCCGATTCATGGCGTTTGGACTATGTAATGCGGCCCAAACTTTTCAGCGGCTAATTGATGAGGTACTTCGGGGATTAGATTTTGTCTTCCCGTACATAGACGACATCTGCGTAGCATCGACGTCACTCGAACAACACCGCCACGACCTAGCCGAAGTTTTTTGCCGTCTCCGGGATAATCATCTAGCAATTAACCTAAAAAAATGCGAATTTGGAAAAAGTGAAATTAGGTTCCTCGGTCATTTGGTAAGCGCTGGTGGTATCCGTCCTCTGCCGGAGAAAGTAGCTGCCGTACGGGAATTCCCAAAACCAAAAGTGGCTCAAGAATTGAAAAGATTCATCGCCATGATAAATTTTTACAGAAAATTCTTGCCACATGCGATAACCTACCAAAAAGAGCTACAACAGCTGATCAACGGAAATAAGAAAAACGATCGTACGCCACTAAACTGGAATCCTGCTGCAGAGGCCGCCTTCCAACGTTGCAAAGACGAGCTTTCTAATGCGGCCCTTTTGGCGCACCCTGCTGCCGATGCCGATTTGGCAATTTACGTTGACGCCTCTGACACGGCCGTAGGGGCAGCTCTTCATCAAGAAATTGATGGTCATCTTCAACCCCTAGCGTTTTATTCGAAGAAGCTAACAATTACGCAACAAAAATATTCTACGTATGACCGGGAGCTGACGGCTTTGTACCAAGCTGTGTGCCACTTCCGGTACATGATAGAGGGACGTCGCTGCTACATCGTCACCGACCATCGACCGCTAATTTTTGCATTTCAGCAAAAGCTCGAAAAAGCCTCCCCCCGAAGAATCCGTCAACTCGACTTCATCAGCCAATTTACCACCGACATCCGCCACACGCCTGGCGCAGCAAACGTTACGGCCGACGCACTCTCCCGTATCGGCTCAATCGATCAAGTCATTAACTACTCCCACATAGCATCAGCGCAACAGAACGACGACGAGCTCCAGCAAATGATGGCGAAGTCAGGTACTCAGGAAAATTCACTTGTACTCAAATTTTTTCCGATCCCAGGGTGTAGCGACCAGCTCGTGTGTGACACAGCGACATCGCGGATTCGTCCTTATATCCCTAAGGAATTCCGTCAACAAATTTTATCGAAAACACACAATTTGTCACATCCAGGCGTTCGTGCGACAACCAGGCTGGTCACTAGCAGATTTTGTTGGCCCGGGATTCGAAAGGATGCATCTCATTTTGTTCAGAACTGTCTACAATGCCAACGAGCGAAGATTCAGCGTCATACTCGTTCTGCACCTGCTAAATACGAGCCACCTCAACAACGCTTCGCGCATATTAACATAGATATCGTTGGTCCATTTCCAGTGTGCGAAGGACAGCGATATTGTCTGACAGTAGTTGATCGATTTACACGTTGGCCGGAAGCGGTTCCAATGCCAGATATGAGTGCGGACTCCGTCGTTAAAGCCCTCTTGTCACAATGGATATCCAGGTTTGGTGTTCCAGCGCGTATTACGTCTGATCGTGGACGTCAATTTGAGTCCTCAGTTTTCGCCGAGTTGATGACTACAATCGGTACAACGCATCTTCGTACTACACCCTATCATCCACAGTCCAATGGCATCATTGAGAGGTGGCACCGCACGTTAAAGTCAGCCATTTTGTGCCACAATTCAGAACGTTGGGTGCACCATTTGCCAATAATTTTGCTTGGACTACGGGTTTCTTTCAAAGAAGATTTGAAGGCATCGCCAGCTGAACTAGTATACGGTTCAACGTTAAAAATTCCGGGAGAATTTTTTAATCAAGTTAAGATCCCTGACTCGACTAACGATTTTGTCTCTAATTTTCGAGCAGTGATGCAAAAGCTCAAACCCACCGACACCGCTTACCATTCAATGCCGCAGACGTTTGTTTCAAAATCGCTTAAAAACTCATCGCACGTTTTTGTGCGCAACGACTCGATTCGGCCGTCTCTTACCCATCCTTACGATGGTCCGTACCCAATTCTTAAACGATTTGACAAATTTTTTACAATTTCAGTTCGTGGGCGACCATGCAACATCAACATTGATCGACTGAAGCCAGCTTTTTCGTCTAGCAATGACAACATCGACAACCTGCCAGTTCCCGATGGAGTAACTAAAACCAGTTCGCTGCCACAAACTGTTCCTGACGGATCAAAAATCGCACATTGCCCGAATCTAAGCAGACCCAGCTGCAAGAAGACCTCAACCTCCGT
The DNA here is from genome assembly GCA_927399465.1 of Sarcophaga caerulescens. NCBI lineage: Eukaryota > Metazoa > Arthropoda > Insecta > Diptera > Sarcophagidae > Sarcophaga > Sarcophaga caerulescens. The sequence continues at coordinate 39,453,331 of OV656873.1, read as the reverse complement.
CACCTTTGCACCCGAAACCAGAATACAGAAAACAACATCTAGCGGCAGACACGTCAATCGTCCACGAAGGTTCTTGTGAACCCCCCCCCCAGGGGGAGTATTGTGGCAACACCGCCCCAAGCCGTCTGCAATGCACCGGCGTTAAGAACGACTTTGTCGACTACTTTATCGCACAGCCATATTAAAGAACCACACCCTTCTTTCTTTTCTTTTCTGGCAGCCATCGAGTGAGCATCACCATCATATTTATAATTATAATTTTAATCCACGCGAATTCTTAACATCTTAAACCTTTAATGTATTATTTTGTGAAATAATTAATAAACCTTAGTTAAGTTTAAATTTAAAATACATATTTTGGTGTTTCGGAAAAATCGGTGGGAATAAAATAAAATAAAAGGGACTTGAGTCCAAAGAAATTTAATAGGAAAGTTTAAATTCAATTTAGAATTCGATTTGTATTTAATTTTAAAATAAAAAAAACAAACATTTTAAAACTTTAATGTTTAAATATTTACATCTTTTAAATCGGATTTAACTATAGATGCCATCTCTTTTCTAAGCCTAGCAAGCTGACTATTTCAAAGAAATTGTAACAATTTCGAACATGGCTCAATAATAAATGATTTTTGAAAAGAAACAAAGATTTGTTTTTATTTTTCAACATATTTTCCTTTAAGCTCTACATACTTTGTCCAACGCATATCTGATTTTATCGCCCTTACAAAATATAAAATTATTGAAACCATAACAATTGATATGCTTGTCAGACGAACCAAATCATAAGCTCAACTTTGGAAACAAGAATTAGACACTTGTTTCTAATTTTTGACAACACAGCAATTGAAAAAGCAATTCTTAGCCTAATTTACTAATTTTTAAGGTGAATCCATCCATAAGTTTTTATACTTGAATTGCTGTGGTGCCAAATAACTTAATTAATTGATCTAATAAGTTCAGCTAATGTAGATCACACCGAACTCCGGACGAACACAAAAATTGTATTCGCCTTCTTTTGCCACAGTTCTGACTGCTGTAGTGTTGTATATCCTATTTATTCGGCACTTACAAAACGGCTTAAAATTTTAATTGAACAACGGCAAATACTCCTAGATTGAAACCAAACACAGTCCTCATTTTTCGAAAATCTTTCACGTATACATACTTACACACATAATTGAGCATTACGTCCTTTCAGTCAGGATTACGACCAAGCCTATCGCAACACTTATATTGTGTGTGTTAATTTTATACGCGAGTGGCGGGTCATATAGTTTAAAGACGAGAAACTGTTCATGGCAATCACATTTACTCTCAGGATTTTTGCCAGAAATTTGCAGAGAGATAGTCGCTGAAGAAATATTTTTTCATATTCTATTGGAGATGTCTGACCTGGAGTTTGAACAGTGGCCTTACGTCTTATAAGGTAACATACTACCTACTAGACTACAGCAACTTCTTTCTCATATACAAAACATAATACAAAATTGAAACCACTTAATTATTCTATAATCTTTTACGTCAATAACGTTAAGTAGTAAGTTTAGTAAATCGATGCAATCTAGTCTGAACTAAATATAAATCTCTTTGGTCCCATAAACCTTTAAAATATCAACGAATATTAACTCGGACATCGTTTCAACTTCTGCAAAAGTTATATTGAAGAAGATTCAAATTCATATGAGCAGAAATCTTTGCAACTACCATCTTTTAGAGACTTTTTCCAATATTGGCCAATGCAACGTATGGTGAACACATGAGTTCGTAGAACGTCTAACATACACAGTTATTATAGGCATACAGTTTAGCTTCTCTTAAAAAAGGAAAATGTGTTATCAATAAACATATGGTCAGTCTCCGAAAGAGGCAATTTGGTATTTGCCTTCATTAAGTAATCTAATGTACATATATATGTATATATGTATATATGCATACTAATTCCAAGTTAAATGTATAATTTTCAATTAATATCTTCACGTTTTAGGTATGATTTGTCAGTAATTTTAAAAGGCTGTTAAAGAGTTCTTTGTTTCCAAGATAAGATATTACAAAATAAAAAAAAAAAATAAAGGAAAATAAAAGATAAAAATATATTCCATTTGAAATGTGCAATTGTATTAAACAAAGGAATTTAATGCAAACGTTTTTTCAATATGATGGATTTCTTTAAAATCTTCTTTTAATTTTGGCAGTAAATTGAATAACATCTAGTCAAAGTTAATAATGTCTATAAAATTTACGCATAACATTGCCATGAAGAGGAATTTTTATTTCTTCTGTGCTGTAGTGTTTACCCAATAATGTTTTTCTAAAAAAAAAAAATCAAAAACCACAGTCTACTTAAAAATTTATTTTATAATACTAACTCATCATTTTCTACTATTAACTGTAGGGTATTTGGAAAATTAAAATTTAAAAAAGAAAAAAAAAAAAAAAAAAATAGTAATAATCGCAATCCATTACATGTAATAAACTTTCATTCTCATTAATTTTTATTATCAAGCCGACTCTCCCATATGCTGACCAACAACCCAAACGACCACATATAATAAACGAAACATTTTTTGTTTCTTCTTTTTAAGTGTTTTCTGTTAGAGTTTTATGTAATTTTAGACAATTACTTGCAAAAATCAACAACGAAAATTTACTAAAAACTCTATATTACTCCAACTAAAAAACGTATGAAAAATCAAATAAAAGCGAAAAATATTTATTTATAATTTATTACACTATGTATGTACTCGTATATACACACAGATACATACATATGTTTGTAAATAGTTTATAAAAATAATTTCTAATATTTTCCGCAATTGAAAGTTTTATGGTGCTTTAGCCTTAATAAAACAGAAATAAAATAAATTTTCTTCTTTTAAAACAAAGAAAATATTGGCAAATTTGAAATACATTTGTTTACACAAACCTATATACAAACTAATGCATTCTTCACCTCCCCCCCCCCCAGCTTCTATAATGATTTTACAAAATTTCCACAAGTTAAACAATAAGACGATGACAGGTTTTTATTACCCGAAAAATGGGAAAATAAACGCAATTAACAAACAAATATTGTATGTAACAAAAAAAAAACTGTCAGTTATTATTGTTGCCGAAACTAACAAAGAAAGAAAAATATGTACAAGTAGACTGGCTATTATAATACCTCTACCTAACTGTCTAATCCATCACACTTACTTATGTATTTACGAAATGCCTAGTACTACTGGCTAGTGGCTAAAATATTGCTTAGTGACTTAGTAATAGACTGTCGGTCTGTGTGTAATTTTGATTGACTTGCCTAAGTGTTAAGTACGGTCAGTATTACGTTAAATGTGCGTGCTAATTAATACCTGTATTACAAAATAATATCTGTACTAAATTCATATTTAATTGTTAGTAAAATGTATAATTATTTGCTTTTATATTACATTTTTATAATTTTTTAAACACTTCTTTATATTTGAAAATATGTGAAAATCCATGACAAAGCAATTTTTTTTTTTTTTGTAATTTATTGTTAAAGTGTATTTTATAATCATTGCCTGAAACAATTGTAAAATATTGTAAAAGAAAAGTGGTAGTTTTTATAAAATTTTTTTTCGAAATTTTTATTTAATTAAGCAATATATTATAAACACAATTATTTATTCCTTCTCATCTCCTTAAGTAATACACAAATGGTATAAAACATCTCCAACATATTTCTACAATATATTGGTTTTGCTTCAGTTTCTTTAATTAAATATTACCAGCCAAATATGTTAGATCCCTTGGCTTTAATAACTCGCGACAAAAGTGTGTAAATGAATTAAAATTTATTTTTTTATATTTCTGAAGAATATATTAGTTTATGTTTTATTTGGTTAGTTAAAAAAAATCGTACGTATATATTGGTTTCAAAACCACAAAACTTTTGTTAATATACTTTCTACCTAAAATATTTTGTCACAAAGTGTAAATATTAGGATATCATTTACAAATTTGTGTCATTGTATATGTGTAAAGATATAAGATACATATATCGAACAGAATTGTATGTTTGGCTTTGTTTCACCACAGTTAGAAAAAACTACTTTTGGGTATGGAAAAATGTCCTTAATATCAAAACAGTGCAAAGTTGCACACCTATATATACAGTTTCCAGATAAACATCCATTAACTAGCCAACGATTTGCTTCAGAGTTGGCTTCGTTTAACTATTTCTTGTTTCCAAATTTGAAAAGTCTGAACGTCTATTCAAAATTCGGTTACAATACGTATCGTATGTGTTTAAGCTGGAATATGGCGTGAAGACGCCGTAGTTGTGTTGGCTTATTAGACGTGAGGCCGTGGCCCTAGCCCAAACATCTTGAACTTAACGAAATACGAAAAAATATCTCTTAATCTCAGCAGTGTTCTGGCAAATGTTCTGAGATTAAATAAAATTGCCATGAAGAGTTCCTAAAAAAATTTCATTCGGAAACGACGATGAGTGGCGGTTCTTACAGTCAGAAATTAACAAACACAACACAAGTGGTGTGAGAAGTTAGGTCGTAATCCTGTCCGAAGGTTTGTAATGATCAATTATGTATGCGCAATTGTTTAAATAAAGATACCAACATTTTTTGTTTCAATGCAAAGCACAGTCACACGTTAATATTTAGAAATTTTAATTTTTTATAATTCCTTCTATTCTTATTAAAAAATTCATTTATTTTAAAATTTTAATAGAAATACTGTCAATTTCTTTTCGGCAAACATTACAACATTTAATTATACTCGTGCATGTAATTTCAATATGAATTTGTGTAGAGCAACAAATAAGTTACCTATGGTCCAACTGACTAACATAATGTTTTTGTTTAATTTTTGTTTTGATTCTTTATTTTCTGCAACGTAATAATAAATATTTTAGTTTGTGCCAGTTGTTTTGTTCATTTATCAATCACATTGTACAATGGGTCAGTTCGACCTCCGGGTACTGTACTTGTCACAGTTGACAAGTACACGTCCTCTAACCTAACCTAATCACATTGTCTTATTTTAATTTTTTATTTTTATTTTTCGTTTTGTTTTTATAGGTTATCTTATCAAGTTGGTAATAACCCGTTCAAAATTGTGTAGTTGACTCAGTTGCATTCAATATTCACCTTCTCTTGTTCGTCAATCATAACAATTAATTGTTGAAATATTTTTTAATTATAATAACAAAAAACATGCGAACAAAACACCCTATTAGTTATCATTTGATTTATATTTTAAAAAGTTTATTTTGATAAACGAAAATAGTTAATTCAATACAATGAATTACATTTGGTTTAAGGTCATTGGACTAAATCGTCTGCCTAAGGAGGCAATTCATACGTATATTTTGAATAATTTGTAAAATTGTAAAAAAGGCGGTTGACTATTGTTATGCTAAATCTTTGCTCAATTAATTCTTCAATTATATGAATCGATTTTACTGAAATATTTACATCAAATAATAAGCTGCTTATGGCAAATTTCTATTCAATACCAGCTTTGAAACAATATAGTTTATGGGGACCAGATTAAATTATAAACCTAAGGTGAACAAATTTTGTATTTTGTATCATGTCGATATTAAATGAATATGTAATGGCCTAAATTCGCATTTACATATGTATGTATCTTTGTTTGTCAGAGAAGTAGTTGTCAAAGATACACATACGTCTAAATAACGCACGCAGTACGAGTGTGTGTAATGTTTTGAATAAAACCCAGTTTTTTTAATAAAATTATATTTTTTTTTTATCATAGGATCCCTTGAGATCTATGTATATTTTATCTAAAATTTCTATAATTATTTTATTTACTACATTTTGTGAAGGGAGATAAGAGACAATAACTTTCGGCATATAATTTTCTTTAGATTTAGACAACAAAAACAGTTACTGAAAATTTTAATTCTAAATAAAGTTGTTTTGACGAGAGAGCAATTACTAGCCATAGGTTTTTGCCAGTTTTTTACGAAATATACATTTCCCTTCAAGTCATAGAGTAGTCTGCCATCAATGGCTTTTAAACACAAATAAATGACAGACAAACTAAGAGACAGAGTTGACTTTCAAAAATTAGTGGACTTCCATTATAATAAACCCAGTCGGCATCTTTGGCGTCTACGCTATCTTTACACATCTATGGCCACTTGTCAAAAAACAAAAATGAATGGAGTTTGATTGGGTATTGATGGTGCAATAATGACTTGGTTTTGCTCTTGCTGCATCAATTGTCGTCGCAATTGAATCAATAAAATAAAGGTTTATGAGTGTAAAAAAATTCCTAAAATTGAAATTCTATTAAAAAACTTTTCAAATACTCTTAAGGCGACACAGTATTTCCCAGGTGTAATAGCATGAAGTGTGCCTTATGCTTTAATTGTATTCTGAACAGGTTTTGCTTTGTGTGCAGGGGCATTGTTATATTACAAAATTTTTTTCAGGTCGTTTTTCGATCAATGTCGGGTTTAGATCGTTCATTTGTTGTCAGTAGTGATCTAGATTAACGATTTTACCTGGTCTTAAGAGCTAGTGGGAAACCGCACTTTTCTGGTCCCAGCAGACAAACAGAATTGTCTTACTACCGAATTGATCTTGTTTTGCAGTCGAATAGTCCTGGATAAAACTACGATTTTTCCGTTTGAAATTCTGAAGATAAATCCATTTTTTCATCACCAGTAACAATTCGATGCAATACGCACGTTGCAAAATTTCACAATTGGTTTTTCGGTATTACATTCAATTCATGTGGCAACAATTTTCCTCTATTTTAGATCTTTCCCATAGCTTTTAAACGATCAGAAATTTGTCTGGACAAGCGTTCGTTACAACTCTCCAGCACGTTTCTTCGAATTAGAATCAAAAATTAATTCTTTCCGTAAATCATAAATTTTTGGTACAAAATTCGCCATCTTTAATACAATGAAAAAATATGGTGTCAACTGAATATGATTGACGAATGTTAACGCCATTACAAAAAGAAAAAAATATGGTGGCTCGTTTACAAAAAAGAAGAAATGACGTCTCAATTTCTATGGTAGGATAATAAATTCCAATCTATGATTTTATATTGGATTCTGTTAGTAAACATATATCAACAGGCGAAAATAACTATTTGAATTAAATAATTTAAAAAACAAAAAAATAAAAAAAAATATTTTTTAAAATAAATTTTTCATTATAAAAAATCTTTCAATTTGTGAACAAAACAAACATAATTTACAGTAAATCGCATTTATAACAGTAGCAGTTTATTGAATACATTTAACAAAAAAAGAATTGAATAATAATTACAAATGTGTTTAAAAATTAAAATCAATACTCATATGACAATGAAATTTAAAAATGTTGTATTAATTGCTTTGAATAGTAATTCAAATATGTTTCTAATTATTTTTCTGACCACATAAATATGTATGTATAATACAGATTCTTAACACGCATTTTCAAATAAAGGAAAAATGTATGTAAATCTTGTGATTTACTAACACAAATAAAAATGTAAAAAAATTTGTGTGTGAAGGTAATACATAAACGTCGCAATTGATGGTGAAATCCTTTGTTTTCTTGCAATTTTTCTTTCAATTTAAAATAACGCATTTTCTTTATCATAAAAATTTATTGTAAACTGTTTTTCTGTTTTTCTTATTTGTTTTTTTCGAAACAGTTTAATAAGCTTAAATAAAGAAAATTATTATTATTGTTGTTATTATTTTCTCTTTCTTTTAATTTACCAGAAACATCTTATTCGTTTAATTCCATGTGTTGTTTTTTTTTCAAAATTTATGGGAATTTCGTTTATATATTTTCAATAAAATGACGATGCAAAAAAATAAGTTCTTTTTGGTGTTGTACTGTATATTTCTGTTTAAAATTACGTTTTCCTTTTTTACTGGGCCATTTTATTTACACCAAATACAGTTTAAAATTTTCATTTTTTCTTGGCAATATTTCAGCAAAATTATTCTTCTTTATAACTTTTTGCGCAATTTCCAAATTTTCAATTTTCACTTAAAATTATACAATTTTTAAAATCTCGTGTGTTTTTTTGTTTTCAAAACAAAGAACACAAGAAATTTTGTAAATGTAGAATATAAAAGAAATAGAATAAAGCGTAAAAATAAAAGTCAAATTAAACGTCATTTAGTTTTTCCCCATGACTATATTAGATATGTTTACCAGAAATAATTTGTATATTAAAATTAGTTTTTTTTATGTTTTTATTCTAAAAAAGAATTTTTAAAATTTTATCATATCCCTAGCAGACAGTATGACGCTGACGTCAGATTTATTGCAGTAAATGACCAATTCTACTATATTTCTAGAGGTTTTACTAAAAATTTAATGGTATACTTAGTTTGTCGTAAGGCATGTTAGGTTTTGAGAAAACATAGAATATTTTTGATCGAAGATGAAGTCAAATACTATTAAATTAAAACCAATAAAATGGTGAACAAAAGCTCCTGTTCCTATTGAAAATTTGTAACGAGCAGATATATTTATATATTCGGTATGAACCTTCAATACAATTTTATACAGAAAGGTCAATACTGGCAACACGGCGATTATTATTGACGTAAAAAGATGCCCTGTATTGCTACCCTATATCAGATTGTAATCTTCTCAAATTTTATAGAGCATTCGCATAATGAGTCTTTCAGACCTTTTGCCGTCAGAAATTTCAGAATGCTGATCGGTGTCAACAATGACAATGCCCTGTATAATATATAATATGTACCCAGATGCCCTTGCAAATTTCAGGATGCTGCTTAATGTTAACACATCCTAGCACCTGTTTTGAAGCCATGTGTTTTCCTTTTGGGTGCTTTAAACTTCTATAGCTTTCTATAATGTGTTCCGATGATTCATTCTCATCGTTAATGAACCTACATGTTGGGGTCAAGACACTAACCATTTCGGAAATTTGTACTCTGAGACTATAAAGCCCTGTCAAAAGACGTGCTATCAACCTCAGGTTGAGTCATGCAAGACTCAGATCGCTTATTGTAATTTCCCAACAAAAGTTTTTTTTTGCATCAAACTCACTTGGTTTAAACAGAGACGTTACCTCTCTTTATCTTCCCTTTCGTTGGCTATGCCTTTCCAAACATCCACTGCCACTCAACAGAAGGGTTCAAGTCTCATAACGACGTGGTAAAGCCCCTCTTCGCAAGCGCGTCTAATTGCTAATTGTCTAGAATATCTAAATACATAATCTGAGTCTCAGTAGAAGATAAACTTATTTTCCCAACATATCCAATTAAGTTTCCTCAGATAGTCACGCAGTATCTTCGATTTAAGCCTTATAAGAACTCAGTGTTCGTATGGTAGTCTGGCTGTCACATAGTTTTGTAATGTCTTGTCTTTCATACCTACCCAAGTTGAATTTAGCTTATCTTTCGATGGCATAAACTGCCGCTTGGGAGCTACTCGCGAGTTTCCTTATGGGCGCGAAATATTTCATACTGAGACCAAAAACTCCTGCTCCTGTTCTAATGTCTGTTTTTAACCCATCTGTATACCACAAAAGAGCCCCTCTTATAAAAGAGCCTATGGCGTTCAGATTTTTAATTTTTATTACAAAGAAGAATTTTTATTACAAGAAGATTTTCCCAAATTCAAAGAGTCTACTGGTTCTGTCCAGGGAATAATTAATGAAAGAGCTGTCAGTCAATCCATACCTTAGGTCATCAAATCCCTTAATGAATTCCATGTTAGACTTGTATGCCATCAATCTAGCCATATTCACCAATCCTTTGGTCGTCACTACCATGTGTTGTGGACTTAAATCCAACAGAGCTTCCAGCGATGCTGTAAGACAGGTTCTAGTTGTCCCTGTTATGTCAACGCTTGTCTCTGTGTCTTATCCAACTCCATTTAATCAAACCCTAAAGGTTTTATGGAAACATGTGCGAAAATGTTCTCAACCTATATAGAGTTGAAGTGTGCCTTATAGTCGTAGTTGGTTAGCTATAATTTGCTAAGTTTCACAATATATGTACATGTGAATATATTTGAAATACTTATTTTGATTTTTTCTATGTATCTATAATAACATCATCTGATTTATTAAAAATAATATTTCTCTGGGAAGGCGTGCTCATAAAATTGTCATTTCGAAATGATGACATTACATAGCACTGTTTATTTGCATTGTTTTGTTTTTTTAGTTAATTGTCTCATTAATTATAATTTTCGTTATATTTCCGGTTAAGATGTTGTTCCTTTTAAATGTCGTTCAAATGAAAATGTTTTACCAACGGGTGGTGCAAAAGCGTGCCACCGTCATATTGTACACATATATACGTACTCTTAATCTTTTATAAAATCTTTGTTAATTTTCTTTGTGAACAATTTCTATTTTTGTTTTCCTTTAACATTACGGCTTTTGTTTTTCTCGTGTTTTTTTTCGCTTAACAATTTCAACCATAATAGTTGTAACAAGAAAATATAAATAAACGATAATGAATTTGAAATTAAAAGGTTTGCCAGCCAACAACTTTACGTTTAACAAGCGATTTGAACGATATTGTAAATGTGTTGCTATCACTTCCTCTTTTTTGTTTTGTTTTTTTTTTCTTCTTGTTTCTTTTTTTGTTGCAAGTGCCACAAAACAAGAGAAAAAATTATATGTGACGCATTTCTTTTGTCCAAAAAAATTAATTAATTTCATCACCAACAGAGAATTCTTTGTTGCAAAAATGTTTATATATGTATGTACGGGTGCATGCATACATACAATATACATATGTAATGTATGCATGTGCATCATTTTTGGCATCATATCAAGTTTTCTATGCTCTTGTATTTTGCTAAGTGTAATGACCTGATTATCTTTGAATAAATTTTAAACAATTTTTAATTACACTTTCCATCGTTTTCAATTATTAACAATTTTCTTTGACTGAGCTTGTGTGTTTTTTTTTTTTTGTTATTTTTTAATCTCAAATGATAAAAACATTAACAGAGCTTTTATAATATAAAATATGAAAGCTTTGTATTCAGTTAAGCAAAAGCTATTGTGTATCCAATCGAAATACAAATTAAATGTTAAACGGATTTTATAAAATTAAAAATAAATTTGAAATAATTCTTTTTTTTAAATTATTTTGCCAATATTTTCATTCTAAAATCTACATTGCCAGTGTTCCTGACTCAACTTGGAAGCACTTTCATGCAAAACCTAAATTGTAAATATTTTTAGGTCATAGCCTTAATCAGTAATGAGGGAGCCATCCATCACACTCTGCGTGGCAGTTTCAATAAAAAATTTACAAAATTTTTATAGTTTATAACGACCATTTTGTTGGAGCTACATCTGTCCAACTAGTTGTCATTCATCCAGTAAGTTTTGTCAAATTACTATGGACGGCTATTGACATCGACATGTGTTCCCTGAACGTGGTCTGGTGTAGTTTGACCCTGACCATAATCTTCATTAGAAAATAGTTTTCAGTAATTACGGATTTGGAATGAATGGATGGATTTGAATACACGAAATTGTCGAATTCTGGGCGATCCCAAACTACTAGAACATCACGAAAAGTTCACTGTTTATTTTGGTTTTTGGGTTGGCGGCGTTAATGTTCTATATTTCCCTGAGAACGACGTTGGCGAGCATTATAGCATTATTATAGCTATCTTATTTTATGCTGAATTGGATAACCTGGAGAGCAACGGCACTACGTGTCACACAGCTCATGGCGCATTGGGTATTCTGCACGATTGACTTAAGGGTATAGTCACCTCACGTAGAGGTGTTGTGAAGCAGCCACCAAGAAATTGCAATTTTACCCCGTTTCCCTTTTTCTTGTGGTGTTTTATCGGGCCCCAAGTTTTTGCTAACAAATCACAAATTGCAAATATCTTCAAAACCAACGTAACGCATGCCATCGATAAGCCTGATTTATACGCCAGAGTATTGGCAAATTGGGTATTTCGGATGCTCCTCACTTAGGGAAACCGTGGTGGACTTTTAAACGATGTTATAATTCACATATAATGGCATCAATAGGTCTTTAAAACGAATAATATATTTCGATAATATCTCATACACATACATATATAGTTGGTCATTACCATCCTTCAGTCAGGATTACGAACTAGCTTCTCACACATGAGTGGCGTGACCCCTACAGTTTAAAGACGACTCTGAACGACAGATTTTTTGAGAAAATTTTTATGGTAATTTCCATTAAATCTCAAAGTTTTTGCCAGAAATCTGCTGAGGGCAAGTAGCCGATGAAATATTTTTTAATATTTCGTTTTTTTGGAGATGACTGACTTAAACTATTTTGGCTTCAACACGCACATAAATAAAGTTCATAAATAAATAAACAAAGTTCTTTAAATAATAAATTTTTCTGCACGAATCTTATTGTAAATTATGTTTGTATTTATTTAAAAAAACTGCTAAAATTAGTCTCCCATAAGGCCAATATGTTTTGTTACGAATAATACCCGTAGTTTAATAAATTGGTCAAATTTAAATAAAAGGCAAGGTATTTAATTAATGTCAATTATCTAAAACATATGAACTTTATTATAAATTAAAAAAGAAAATGCTAAATAATTTCTTTCAGTGTAAAAGCTTTTAAAATGTTGAACTTTCATTTCTATGTGTATCTAGTAGATACTCTTGTTCTCACAAAACAAAAAGATATTTCTCTTAAATAATTATTGTTTACATATAGAAACAATGGCTAGTAGATACATTTGATAAAACAAAAGAAAAAAAACGAACATTGTAAGATACTTTCTATGCAAGAAAGTTGAACAAGCAGTTCAACTGAAGTCGTTGAAGTGAGCAGAAAGCAAAAAAAAAATTGAAAACAAATTTTCTTGACAATTCTAAGTGAAAAAAAAAAAAAAATTAAAACCAACGATCTTTAAAAATTAATACAATTAATTGTAAAGAAAACTGAAAAAATTTACAAAATGTCTTACAACTACAATCAACTGCAAGAAAAACTGGAAGGTTGTATTCGTTTAAGAGCTGAAACGAGTTTTGTTTTTCAATTGGTTTATCTTGAAAATATTTAAAGAGAACAGATACAACAGCTAACAGCTGTTGGGAGAATTTTTTTTGAGCATTATAAATACAAAAAGAAAAAAAACTAAAAAAGAATAGAATTTTGACAGCAAAAATCAGTTGTTAGAATATCTCACAGCGATCGCGTGTGTTGAACATAATTTTTAAGGTGAACCAATTAGAAAAATAATTAATAATTTTGGCACAAATAAATTTTATAATAATTATAATAATTAATTAATTTTTAAAGGTGTCCTAAAGCGAATTAATAAAATGGCTCATTTGGTCGTACAAGTCGTTGAACGTTGCGAAAATGCTCAAGAAAGTCAACATTTAGGTAAAAATCCTCAAATTTATGTTAATATTATTAATGATGACTAAATACCTTTAAATAGTTATTATTATTATTTTCTTTTTTTGGTACATTTGCTGGTGATTTTTATTTTACCATTTGTAGGCAAAATTTAAGAACAAAAACAAAACAGCAATAAAACAAGGTGCTTCGTAATGAAGGGTATAGTGTCTGGGTATATAGTTCAGTGCTACCACACTGAGAAAAATTTTAACGTTTAATTAAATTCAAATTATTTTTATACTGAATGAGAACAAGATATTTATTCCAAGCGTGATTTTTTTGCCCTCGAAATATTTCTTCTGTCCATAAAGTTTCAAACTTTAACAATTTTCTTGTCAGTAATTTCGCACTAGAAAATATTTGTTACCACATGTTTTTCCACATTCCAATTGAACATGTTCACTTTATTTTTACTGGTGAACACAATATCAACACAACAGTGTTCAGATCAAGTGTTTGAATTTTAAATAAAATATTTTGATCTAGAGGCAGCCAAATTGTAAAGAAGTACAAATTGTATTGCTTTAAGGGAAAGTTATTCATCTGTGTGAAATGCTAGTAGGAAGATAATTCGCAATCGGTCTCATATGAGATTAATTCGAACTTGCGAGTTTTACTTTTAGAATTCTCTCATTCGTTATCGAGTAAATATTTCCAATGTTGATTAAGTTTCAAAATAATCGTACAACCGAAATTAGTTTAGAAATAAATTTATTCCGCTTAAGAATCCCGTAATTAACATCCAAATTTTTTTAGATTTTTTTTAGCAGATATTCAAATTTCTGCTTAAACAAGTGGCACGTTAAGGTCCTTCAGAATGGTAAGATTTTTTTGTTTTCCTATGCATAGTTTCGTTATTAGATGATGGAGACCACGGTACATATACGTAAGCTATATCAGGTACACGAAGAGTTCAATTCATAGAAGTTAAGTTAAGAGTTAAGTATTTAAGAATGGATGTGTATCCGCACCAGGTGTGAGCAATTTAGAATTTATTGATGAAGCAATGAATAAGACAGTATATTTAAAGATTCTACAGAAGAACTTCAACTGTAGTGAAGAATTAGGAATTCGTAATGGTTATCACTTCAAACAGGGGCCATAGTCTAGTAGGTAGTGTGTTGGGTTATTAGACGTAAGGCCACGTTTCAAATCCCAGGTCAGACATCCAGCAAAACGAAATATGCAGATAGAATAAATAAAAATAAATAAAATAAAATCGGAACAAAATTGCCATGTAAAAATTCTCACAAATCTGTCGTTCGGAGTCAACTTTGAACTGTAGGTGCCGCACCTCATGTTTTAAGTAACAAACACACAACATAAGTGGAGTAGGAAGCAAGGTCGTAACCCTGACTGAAGGGTTGTAATGACCAATTATGTATGTATATATATATGTATAGTTTTGCTAATGTGAAGATGTGATTTGTTTGCCAAACTCCCCACATGCTTAATAGTCTTCCACGAAGCCCCAAATATGACTCCAAGTCAGTTTTAAGGGAATCATTTCCAGAAACGGTTGCGTAGCCATTAAATCTTCAACTGAAAATCTTGCCTATGAGTGGATTACTACATTCAGTGCTAAATAGGTTAAACGGTACTTAAAAGTTCTTGACCTTTCTATACAAGTATAAAGTATATCATTTTAACACATCGGGCCTTTGAATCTGATACTACGAGTACTCTCCTAACTTATGGTGGTACCCAATCTTTTGCAAATTTTTTTATTTTGTTATAAAATAGAAATAAATTAATAAAATAAATATAAAACATCAATTATTTTTCCAAATTTTTGCTAGAAATTTATCAAATTCTTTACATAAATTAGAATATCTAGTCTTATGCTGTACACAGTATATCGTCGTCGAAAATCCATAAGTACGTAACATCACTTTTTCTAATTTTACAGGGGAAGCAAAAAACGTTATAAAATAAAAAATACTTTATATGGTACGTCACTTTGAATTATTAATGTAAAAACGTTATTTTTGGTCGCAAAAATCTACAAATTGGTAGAGATATGTTAGATAACTTTACGAATCATAATCAATCAAAAACTCGATTTTGAATTTTTTGATTTTACGTACTTTTGGATTTTCGACGACGATATATATTTTACTAAATACATAGAACATATTTATGGTCTTTCTCTTAATATTTAATATTTCAAATACAAAAATATTAGAAACTCATATGAATTTATTTTCAAATTATATTTCAATTTTTTTCAGATTTATCGGAATGTGAATTAATGCAAATACCTGATGCTGTTTATCATTTAATGCGCAATACAGAATTGAAAACATGTGATCTCAGCGGTAATGTTATCAAAAAGATCTCACCTAAATTTGCTTTAAAATTCAGTTTAATAACAGGTTAGTAAACAATTTATTTGAAATTAAAAAGCCTTCTAATTTTAATTTTATTTTTCCACCAAAGATTTAAATCTATCACACAATCAAATGTCAAAATTACCCGATGAATTGGCAGATCTAATGAATTTAACCAAACTCAATATATCACACAACTCATTTATTGTATTGCCACCGGTTGTATTCAAAATGCCAAAATTAAAAGAATTAGATGCCAGTCATAATGCTATTATTGGTAAGTCTTGCTGAATTCACACAGAGTTATCAATATTTATTATTTAATGTGTGTAATTTCATAGAAATCGATACAGATGATGTAATTTCCAGTGATAGTTTAGAATTGGTAGATTTACGTCACAATCCTTTGGGTCGCACCTGTCATCGTAGACTGAAAAATGCACAAACGCCTTTCCGTCTGGAGATTTCTGAACTCAATGATGATGATGATGAAGACTGGTAAATGCATTTGGATGGCGTAACAAATGATATTCATTTATTTTGAATAAATACATACAAAGAAAATATTATATCTCATTATTAAGGAGGCATTATATCTCAATAACAAACATATCTTTATAAACTCTACTGTAGCTAACGACAATAACGACGCTTAGTTTTTTAAGTTTTACAAAAAAAAATTAGTTTGTAAGTTATTACTGTAAGTGAAAAAAGAAAGAAAAACAAATTACTTGCCTTTAAAAGAATTAAAGAAATGATAAAAGAAAAATATGATTAAAAAAGAGTATAATTTAAGAGTTACAAAGAAGACCAGAAGCTTTTTAAGTTGTATTCTTAAAGACCAATTCAAGAAAATATTTTTCTATATTGTACAGTCTAGTATTTATTTGTTTTTGAATTGAAAAGAGAAAATATATCAACACAGATTTTCTTTTTATAAATATCTCATGCGTATCAAAACATCTCTTTGTTCGTGTTCATATTGAGATTTTAATCAGGAAACTGTGCTTTGATAAAACTTATGAAATATTTTTTTAGTATTTTAAGTATCGTATTAACAAATTGATCCAAAGAATATTTAATACACACACACACAAACGGACATATACTATAAATACACATTTTTTTACCTTTGATCACAATCATAAGTTTACAATTTATTGGTTCTAGTAACCAAAATAGGAAAAAAAGAAAAGTTTTTGAATTTTATCTTATTTACGATATATTTTTTTTTTTTTGTAATTGAAATTTATAACTATGATTGTCATCTATTAGTTTAATTTATTTTTTAATTTTCTTTTCTGTTTTTGTATCCTATTTTCTGAAATATTTTTTAACTAATTTTAATGAGAACAGACTTGGATCCATTCGTGTTTGACTATATTTTTTGTGACAATAACTAGTCAGTCCTTTATTTTAGTGAATATTTTTAAATGGATCGCTCTAGTATTTGTACTTACTGCCCTCAATTTTATACCTTATTTTTAATACTTTATTGTTTTTATTGTAACATTGTATTATAGTTTAAAAATTGTTTTTTATTATTTTAAAAGAATATTTTTGTTTTGTTTTCAAATTTGTTTTGTACTATTAAAATAATAATAAAAAAATGTTTTATTTATTTAACTCTTTCTTATGAAAGAGAATGACAATCAAAGAAAATTGTGTTTTAATTTGTTTAATAACACGGTGCGACAGTGAAAATACACCCGAGTCTAAGTTATTCACTAGGTTGAATAGAACTTAAAAATACTTTTTTCTTTTTCTGCATGACAGATATGCGAGTATTTACCAATACGCAGTTATTACCAATTAATCGAAAGCTAGGGAACCTCTCAAAAAATAACACGGTGCGACAGTTAAAATACACCCAGTTAATGACATAGTGTAGGTTGTGAGTTTTGTTGAGTAGAACTCAAAAATATTTTTTTTATATTTCTCGAACCCTCCAAACTTGTTTTATTTGAACAAAACGGTTTATTTGATTTTCACACAAAATTATTGAGTAGTCAAATATGTTTGAACCTATTTTAAAAACCAAAGTTGTTTGGAGAGGAAAGAGATCAGCCTTTAAAATGGTGTACATACAAATTTTGTTCAAACTTATATGTCATGAGTTTTGATGCGGTAAACTTGGAAAATATTATTTATTCTTCTTTTTTCAAGTTTGGCCATTCTTAATTGAAAAATTTAATTAAAAAATATGAAATAAGTGGCGACATTATATTGTGAAGAGATTGGCACTTCGTTTAATAAAATATTTAAATAGCATAACAGCTTAGTCAAATTTTTTTATATACAATATTGTCTCAATTTATTAAGGGTTCTGTTTATTATTTTCCCTCAAAATCTCTTGATCATTTCTGATTACTCAAAGATATTTCTTAAATGAGTTCCAGGACGTAAGGATATCGTTGGAAATTGCATTCCTGATTAGCTGGTAAGGATCGGTGCTAAGCTCAGACATGTCACAATACGTTAGTTTTCCGTTGCTTCAGTTAGTTTGGGAAATGTCCACTTCTTTTACAGGGAAATGCAATATCGTTGGCAGCAAGAGAGTATGTGCAGAATTGTTAGACTCTTCTAGATACGTATGGATAAGACTTATTACTATCGTTAAATCGCTTGGCCATCTGTCATCGCACGGCCGTTTATCATATCAAGTCTCCCGAGCTACTGTCTTTTAAGTAGACGTGGAGAATGATTTGGAACTGTAAGAGTTGTCGGTCTCAGGAGGAGTAAGATACTATGTTTCATCTTATGCGTAAGCATCTTGCTGTTAGGGTTTTTACTCCTCAATTTTTAGCATCCTTGACTGAACTCTCTAATATAGATTGCCGCATTAGCAAAATTTATTTTGGATTCGGATTGGTTTCCTCCAGGGAAATCTCTGGTTTGAATATTGATATTATTTTAATTTCACTATGTAGGGAATACATAATAACTGTATACTGTTAAATGGCTGTTATTTTACTTAAAAAATCAATTCCTTAACATTCCTATACCCGTGCCAAAAAGTGAAACACCAATACCCGCGCACGGTCTGTGAGACCGACAATGGTCTATCCTACATCCTTGGTATTATTTCAAAAAAATTATTTTGAATCAAAAACGAAGCTTATTACGAATAACGAAGCTACCAGTGACATCAACTTACTGGCACTAATTTTTTTTACAAAAACAAAATCGCAATAATAAAAAAATCGGTCTCACAGAAGGGTATAGGAGTACAACTTGCCCAAACCAATAGCAAAAAAATAAATATTAAGTCGTAGTGTATCTGTTTTAGTTTTAAATAGAATAAATTATTTATTGACTTAATCTTAGAATTTAAATGAGAATTATACATAAAACTACTACAAAATTTGTTTATTTTTTGTTTTATTTTTCTTTTGTTTTTTCCCCATTATTAATATATTCTTTTGCATTTGGCTTAATTATTTAATTTTAACAATTATAAGTACATTTAAGAGTATTTATTTAATTTACTTTTTTTAATTTTCTTTTTTGTTTATAAAATTAAATTTTAAATTATTAACTATTATGGTAGCTGCTTAATGCATTATTAAATAAACTTAAGTAG
The DNA here is from genome assembly GCA_927399465.1 of Sarcophaga caerulescens. Lineage (NCBI taxonomy): Eukaryota > Metazoa > Arthropoda > Insecta > Diptera > Sarcophagidae > Sarcophaga > Sarcophaga caerulescens. Next base: position 39,434,034 of record OV656873.1, on the reverse strand, counting down.
AAAATATACATAAATAAGTCTATAGATAGGAAAATTAGAGTATAACTAAATTGTATGTATGTATTTATGTCCTTTAGAATAGAAATACACATACACTCGTATATATGATATTTAAATTTGTTTATAAGTATGCCTGCCTGCAAGATTAATTTAGTAAAAGTAATTTAATATCATATTTGTTTAAATATTATTGTAAATATATATTCCTTTCTTTATATATGTATTCTTATAAATATTTATTTATTGTAAATAATACAGCTTGCTTTGTATTTATACGTATGTATTTCATGGTTTTAGATTAACCCAATAAAAATATTTTCATTTTGTTATTTTTTTTATTGTTTTTTTTTCCAATATTAAAATATAAATCTTTAAGAATGGTCGAATAAATATGCTTTGAATTTATAATACTTTTGCTCATTTGGTTAATAATTTTTTTTTTTCTTTGATTTTTATTTGGGTTTACTGTGTAGATTTTTTTTTTAATTTATTTAAACATTTATTTTGTAACACTTCATAAAATTTTCTTTATTTAATGCCAACAACAATAACATCACAATATTGTACTTGCATTAATAACACAGTTTTGTATTTGCACTTTTCATTATTTTCTTTTATTATTAATCATTGGAGTTTTATAATTTCAGTTTTTAATTGTATTTTTTTATTTTTCATTTTCAATTCAAATAATAGGATCATCATTCTACACTTAAAGTTTAGCCAAAGAAAAATTTATAACATTAACAATGAAATAATTTTGTATATGGGCAATTTCGTGTCAAGTGACCCAATTTTTAAAATCGATGTCTTCCGATTTGGATGAAATTTGCACCAAGGTTAGTACTATTGGATAGTTGGCCAGACACAACTCTATCAGTCCAGAACTGCCGGAGTTAGAGGGGGTCAAAGTTGGACATTTTGGTCATACAGGGTTTTTTTAAAATGTGTGTAACTTTTTACCTATTGGTCCTAGCAAAAATTTTATATAGCTATTTCTTCAATCTTTCCAAAAATAATTCTTTTAATTTTTAAAAAATTTTTTTTTTATTTTTTTTTTTTTAAATTAATTTTTTTTTAAATTTTTTTTCAATTTGGGCCCTTTTTTTTGCTTAAAAGAAAGCTTATAAAATTTCCTTTAAGGCCTTCATAATCGCTTAATGGGATGCGAGTGGGATATCTATCAAAAAAATTATTTTTTAACTCAAGAATAAGATTTTTCAATATTTAGCACATGTACCATTCTCATTTTCTCCCATTTTTTTCGAAATGGAGTTTTTTTTTATTTTTCCTCAAAAGAAAACTTAGACCATTTCCTTTAAGGTCTTTGTGGGCACTTAGTAGCAAGAGGCATATCTATAAAAAAAAATATTTTAACTCAAAACCAAAGTTTTTAAATTTTACCATATGCACTATATTTTTTTTTAATGGATGTTTTTTTCATTCAAATCGGAAGACATCGATTTTAAAAATTGGATCACTGGACACGAAATTGCCCATATGTTGAAAGAAAAAATCCTCAATTATTTAGAAAAACCCGACCCAAATGGCTAATCCTCTCGAAATGTCATATAAAAGAAATACATACTTATAGTACTGATATTATCTAAATGAAATGTTATATGTCTATTATAAATAGCAACTGAAATTTAGTTGCGTTGCTAGCTGGCAACTAAACATTTTTAGTTTCTTTACTGGTTGCCATTTTAGTTTACAACCGAAGTTGCATTGTCAGTAAACTAAATAAATAAACCCAGTCACATAATATTTTTAAATAAATCAGTCAACTTTTTTTTAAACTCATTTATTTGATAGAATATATCAATTTTATTCAACTCATTTTGAATAGAGAAATTAAATTCCAATAAAGTTTCATATTTTCATATGTTTTCATAGGTTTTCTAATGGGTTTAAATCAGAACAAACACTAAGCCAATCCATAGTGATATTATTGGACTAAATATTATCTTGAATGGACATGATGTCTGCATTGTCGTTCCATTAAGCGAAAAAAATGTCAATAGATTTTGATAGTTTATATTTGGACTCTTTAGATACTTATTCGGTAAATTAAATTGATAACTTATATGAGATTAACTGATTTATTTATTGAAAGTTAGACACTTTATTTTATTTTTTTACCATCTTCTTTTTATTGTACTCTTTTTGCTTATGACTTTACAAGAATTCTTAAATACACATCTCGAACTTCTGTACGTTTTGTTTTGTACAATAATGGTTAAATCTTATTAACTAAAAACTTTTATATATGTCCTTCTAAAAATATGATTAAAAAATTTTGCTAAAAATTCGAAACTTTCAACTCTTTAACTGTTTATGTCGAATATACTCGTCAGACACATTTAACTCTGTTTATTTTATTATTTATTTATTTCCTTAATGTTCTATACAACAAGACCAATCGCCTTATTATTACAGTACAGAACTAGTAATTTGTTCACAATATATGTACATACGTATGAATGAAATAAAATAATTATTATTAATTTTTAAAATTATGTCGAGTATAATCGTCAGAGACATTTTATTCTCTTTATGTCGAAAATATTCGTGAGACACATTTTACTCTGTTTAATGCGAGTAAACTGATCTCATTAGAAAATAATTAAGCAGACAGAAAATGTTTTTTGAAACAAAAGTAAACAGTTAAAAGGTTAAAAGGTTAAATTCCCTACAATTGTTTTAATATTTTTATTGGTCAAAAATATTTCAGTGCCATTTTGTTTTTTGATCAGAGTACCAACGATTTATGAATTCCGATTACAAATTACATTGTGCACTATATAAACACACATAAATGAGCGGAATTACTAAATCAGTCTGAATTTATAAAGCATTGACACATTCGCGGATTCTTTACTGACTTTTATACTGTAAAATAGTATTAAGAAACCCCAACTGGTCTCTTCTGAAGCTCTCGAATTTATTATATATTTTTTTTATTAATTTTAAAACAAACTATGTTGTTAGAAACGCAGAAAATATATTTTGAGGGAATTGCTATGAACTGCTAAGTTGTATTAAAAATATTCAAACTTTTGAAACAAAGGAAATAATGCATATTTACTATACTATACATACACCATTATTAGAAATAAAGATTGATGTTCGTACTATTTAAGTAGCAAAATAGGTGGCTGGGTGAAGAAAACTGTTTTTAGTTTATTGGTGCCGAACTACATTGTAATTCGGGAACAAAATTAGAAAAATTAAAGTTTTGCCCATAACTATCAAAGAGCTTTGAATTCATGACATTTCTTTCTATCTTATTATCGTCGAATTTTATTAACATTCAATATCTTTCTCTTTCAAAACCGATTTTTTTCATTTGAGAGTCTCATATTTATCTAGACACTCTAGGTTATCTAGAACCTAAATTTGAAATAATCAATATACACAGGAAATCAAAAGTTTGATTTTCGATTTATTGGCTTCCTTTAAGTGCGAATTCAAGATTAATGGTACCACTCAGCGCCATTAATAATGGCATAAGTTTGTGTTGTACTTATTTAAAATAGGTTTGTTTGATTAAAAAAATTTTCTTTTTAATATAATTTTAGTTGAAACCTTCTAACACATCATTGAAGCATTTCCTAAATCGAAAGTATCAGAACAAAAATCTCCGTGTTGCAAAAATACTTTATGGCCTGCATTGAGATACCAACTCTATTAACGTTGCAACATTAACATTTCGAAGCGTCTTTCATCTTCTTCATTGAATTTATTGTCATCATAGTCATACAGATCTATGGACTTTCGTTTCTCCATGAATTCCAATGTCGGCTGTATATGGGTTTGCAGCTTGTCACTTGGCTCTTGCACAAATTGTCATTCGGGCATTTCATTGCTAGCCGCCAAGGGTAATTGAATATCAATTGATTTTTGCCTGCTCTTAGCATTCAGTGAATACTGTTCGCGTAATAGATGTTGTGTTTTCGCTGCAGTAGCATTAAAGGATTGCATGTGAAAGTGAGAGTGTGCTCCTGCCAATTTGGCCAAAGGTATGCGATATACTCTTAAAGGTTTTAAGCGATCCGGTGACGAAGAATAATTATCAGGAGTCTGGCCACCATTCGAAAATAAACTGCGATACTTAGCACTACGTTTTGTCGGTGACATGGGAGAATGTTGTTGATTATTTGCTTTGTTCGTGGTGTTATTGTTATTATTGTTGGTGTTTGTATTTATACGTGGAGAATTGGGAGGCACACCAGCATGTTGGCAATCCACTATGGAATTACCACGCATGGGATTGTATTTATTTTCTGAATGATATGAATCACCACAGGAATTGCTTTTTGCAATTTGAGGCTTCTCTTCTAGGTTACTGGTCTTCTGCAGCGACCTGGCTCTTTGTATGGAAGGTACTTGAGCTCCAATAGCATTGGGTATTTCCAGTAAGTTATTCATTTCATGTTCCGGATTCAAGGGTAAATTCTTAACACTAGCTGAACTAAGTATATCGCTGGAATCACGTGCTAATTCTTCATTGGACGAACATTCACTGGGTGTTGTTACCAATCTTCTTTCGGGGGTGAGTTCATTTATATGCAAGCCTTTGATGTTCAAATCTTTGGACATAAATTCGGGAGCTGTTGTAACAAAGAATATGTCACGTTTGGATGTAACCATTTGTAGTTCTGGCAAAACGGCCGTATGCACTAAATTGCCATTAACGAGCAAACGAATTTCCATGGAGTCAGAGGTGAAACCCAATATGTAGGGAAAAGCACAGACCACAGATGTTGGCGAAAGATTCCAATGGAAATCAAACTCATTACGCGTCTCTTCACGGTCGTTGAGTTTTTGAAAGTGGCAAGTATCTGTGAAAGATTAAAATGATTTTCGTTTATTAAATAAGAAAAGTCTTGAGGGATATTTAAACCTACGATTATAGCACAGCAATAGTTCGGTTTCTAAGCCATCGCATAATTCTATGGCTGCTGTCAGTTGGGCCTGATTTCTCTTGGCCGGTTCAATTTCATGTAGCCGTGTAGCAATACCCGTTTGATCACAGACAATTTCATAATGATACCTGCAAACATAAAATCAAATGAAATTATTCAATACCTTGTACAATATTGAGAATCTTTTAATTCCCAGTCAAACTCACTTATATCCCACACATATTAAGCCACCGTTTTTTGTATTTGTGGGCCCCTCCAATGGAGTAACAATCGTAGGCGTATCACTCAATGTAATCTCCTTTTGATATATAAAACCCTCTGCAGTTTCTGTATCGTTTTCCGGGCACCAAGAGGCCCAAGCGGCTGTATGTTTCCATTGAAATAGTTGCAGTTTACGGCCCACGGCTACCACTAATCTTAGGTGACCACCGCTTATGTGCGATGAAGAATACAAATTACAACCGCGTGTCTTGTCAATGCGGCGATCCTTGACGTCTGTGCGTGAACGACACTTTAAAGTGTCTTCCATAGTACGGCTATGAAACTCTCTTAAGCGGAATACATATATACGATGGCCATCACGATTTGTAGCAGATCCACCACGTATTAATACCAAACCATGCTCTTCCAGTACACTGAGTTGGCGCACATGTAATGTTTTATCGAATACCAGTTGTAGTGATTGATCCTCTTTAGGGCCGCAGGTGTCACAATTTTAATAAAAGAAAAACAATTGAAACAGTTTCCGCATGTATTGTTTCACAGCGTTTAATTTAAATGAAAAAAAATGTTCTTTGTTTTGAATTGTTTGATTGATAAACTCTACATATTTTTACGTGTAAGTGTGTGTATGTTTACCTTTCATCAGAAATGTACCATCATCGGTGGCTATAAATAAACACTCATCATTCGTACCGAAAGAATCACCTGCCAGTGTGCCACGGTGTGGAAAGGTTGGATAGAAACAATGTGGCTCCCAGGGTGGTTTTTTAAATATCGTACATGGGCTGGCTGATGCAATGCTTGTGGGGGCATCACCTCGTACAATGGCCTCCAATTTGAGTGCTTGGCCTATACGAACAAATTCAATTTGTCTTGCGTCCTCCTTAAGTTTAGATGTTCTTGGCACGTCATACAGTACTTCAGAGAAAGCGCGTCTATTTAGCATGTTCTAAAAGTATACAAATACACACACAAACATTATATCTTGTAAGTATTAGTACGTGTCCCAATGAAAGTGTTACATACACAAAAGTAAATTTGCATTTACATACATACATATATACCACATACATGTGTATGTGTGTAGTTTTATAGGTGATGTAAGGATATTGTATTCAATATGTGTGTGCATGTGACAGTGTTAGATTTGAAGTGCCTTAAAGAAGAGAAAGTGTTTGTTTGAGGGTACATCAATGTATGTCAGTCAGTATATTTTTTTATGGCAAAAGTGTTTAAATACTTGATTTGTGATGGTATATGTATGTATGTTCATGAATACAAGTATGTATGAATTTATGTACATATGTTCAGATGCTTACAGTAATAAATACAATAGAAGGGAGAAAGCAGAAAAAACTCAAGAAAACATACGTTTTGTTTAGTTTTATACTTGTATGGGTTTCTAGTAAAATATTCCCTTCGTTGTTGCACAGTGAATGTTAAAAATGTATTGCTTCTAGAAAGTTTTTAGAATTTTAATTGAAAACAAATGAATTTTGTTGCTTTTGTACGTCTCATATAATAATAGAAATCTGGCAGTAAAGCTTTGGAATACTCTAAATATTGCATAAACTAATCTCAAGAAATATTGGGTCTTGCCTTAAGCGCTTTCTGTTTTTAAATTTCAATAAAAAGGGTGTGTGGTGTCATCGATATTTTTCATTCGCTTGGAAAGCCTGTTGATATCATTATGTATGGAATATAACATCAAATGTCTGTCACGGCTTTTCTGGGTGGAGCGGATACAAAATGTTCTACTTTCCATGACTCTGGGATATGAATCAGGCTGGATTTGACCGACGGCATGTTGGCTTGAGTACCGCTATGGTTGTTGGGTTATTCAAATACATACATCGGTTTAAAAAAACTTCACAAGGGAAAGTCTAACGGAGTCAAGCCAAGTCCCGGTGGCCAGTTCATATCACCTTCATGTGAGATGACCAAGTTGATCGTGCAGAATATGCAGTGAGGCAGAAGATGAGTTTTACGGAGCAATGTCCTGTGAAACCACATGTCGCTTGTGTCCAGATTATTTAACTGAGGCCAAAAGGATTTGGTAATTATCAATCTACGGTTGACAGTTATGGCCTAACCAGCGCCGTTCCTAAAGAAATATGGACCGTTGGCACTGTCATCCCATCAAAACAGTGGTTTATTTAGGATACACTGGATGCTCTTGGCTCGCATATGAAATGGTATCCTGGTAAATTCGAAAATCTTGTTTGTTCACGTACCCATTCGTGCAGAAATAGGCCTAATCGCGGATTATAACAGGCTGAATAAATGTGAATAATAAATATGGGAAATTCTCGGTATTAATTGGTCATTTCTACGTTTTTTCTTTTCAAAATTGATAGACTTTTTAACTGTCACTTCTTATGCCTGCATTGTAGTACATACAATTTTTGAATGACCTGAAATGTTATGATACATGAAGATGAACTACACCCGCATAATCGGGGAACTTCAGTCGTATTCTCTTCCCCACGTTATCTACCACTCTTTCAAAGATGGTGTCCAGAGCAATATTAAAAAACAATGGTAGCAAGATGCAGCTTTATTTAACATCAACTGGCATTTCTAGAGATCTACAAATTGCCATATTCAACTGCATGACGTGTGACGACATAAGCCCTTGTTGAGATAATTGAATTTGGATGGTATTCTCTTGTATTTCAGTGCAATTATCGAAATATTTCTTAAAATTTTTAAAGTATAGATGAGTGATAAGCGTATATGTTGTTCAGTAATAAAAATAACGTTATAATATGGCCTTCAGAGGACTGTAGGGGCCTCAATCTGGCCCGTTGATGTTGCAATAGTAATGAAACCTTATTGAAGATTCTTTTGGAAATGACACCTTGTTAATGGTGTACCGCAAACTAATATTGTGCCAGTCATTTGGATATTCTTTGAAATTATAATTAAATTATAATTTATGCCCTCAACTGTATATTTACATATACTACTTGAATGCCTATGAGAATAATTTAATAGTGATAGAAGAGATATGAGGTTTCTTCATATATGTCAGACAAGTCATGTTTGTTAGTAAACTATTGTAATAAAGGTTGAGTTTTATACTGTGCACTGCATGTTACATAGTGTGAATGTCCTCATAATTAAACTTTTAATAAGGCATTCGTTAATTTTTTTTTTTTTTTTCTTTGTCATAATAAATGATAAATAAACACAACAAATACTTCTTAATTTTTATTTTTTTTTTTGTCTTTTTTCTCTCGTTTACAGCCTTGTTTCGAGTGTTTGATTTTGTAACATTTTGTCTCTGCAATTTAATCATTTTAAAATCAATACATTTGTGCAGTCAAACGGAATTACTCCCACATTGTATTGGCAATTTAGAACAATAGGACACAAATTTTTTCTCCTAGAACGTAGACAATATTGTAAAGTTTGCAACACAACTCATAGTTCTATGGACAGATTGCTTTGAAAAAGTTTATTGTATGCTAAGCAACAGATGGAAGAGAACAAATATTGATTTGAAACAATTTCAAAAATGTTTTGTTTTAATTTAACCTAATGTTTCTATTTCATTATAATTTTTGCTAAATTAGTCAGGAATAATGACTGCTTTACTTAATTTCTTCTTTTTTGTATTAACTAACCCTCGTAGCCAGTTAAGTGGCTATACAAACTTACATGGATTACTTACATTTACGTATTAAATACCATACATTATATACATACTTATGGAATTCAATTAATTTCTGTGGTTTATTTAACACACACAGTTTTTTTTTTATACACAATCTCTACATATTAAAATATGAAGACAGTACTAGAGATGAGCGATATTTTCAAAACTGTGATTTAATCACAGTGATTGATAATTCACTGGTAACTACAGTGATTGAAATTGCCAAATAACAGGTACTAATAATGTCGTTCTTTCAAAATTGTTACATACTCAAATTTATTTCATTTTGTTTTGTTTACTAAAATAAAATATTTAGAGGGAGAAAAAAATGAATTATAAGTTTTGCAAAGCAAATGTGTTAGAAGCAACAGATATACAGACTGAAAACTGGCGGATAAAGTTGAAAAATTAAATGTAAACAAACATTGATTTTGTGTTAAAAAAGGGAAAATTTGGGATATTTTTTAATTTCTTCAATGAAAAGTTAAAAGATTCTTAAATATTTAATTATTAATCGAAATGTATGTAGTCTTTGGTCGTAATGAATATAATTTCTTGTGCAAAAGGTAAGTAAGAAACTAAATATATCAAGATCAAATAAGACATATTGCTCATAAAATTTTTTTCTTGCAGAACTTTGTGTATATTACTAGTATTTATAAATTTCTTGAATGAAAACATTAAAATTCGGCAATTTTTTTATTATTAATCGAACTCTTAGCAATTTCTCTTCACAATGAAATAAGTTCCGTGTGTAAAAGATAAGTAAAAAGAAAAATATAACGAAATATATACTCATAACTTTTTGTTTCAGGAGTTTGTGAATATACCTCTCAATTGGTTAAATACTAAGTTAGTGACAATCGATGAAATGTGTTACCAAATACATTAGTTCCGTATTATGTTTCCCCAATACAACAGTTCATTTCCTTTCAAAACTATTCTATTATTCTACAAAAATATCATCAGATTCTAACAAAATAGAAAATAAAAACCCACCCTAAATTTTAACAAACATAAATAAACAAAAAAGAAAGAATCAGACAGGGACAGAAATACTTGTTGGTAATATTTGCTGTCCCTTTCACAAAATTTTAGTAAACGTAAAACTTTCGTTTCCCTTCACCAGTGTTGCCACGAAAAAAATATATTGTAACCAACATTTGTGAAAAAAATCACCAAATAAGAAAAAATATAACCAAAACTAAATTCGCAGTTTATTTTATTTTATTTTTTTCAAATATAAATTATAATTAATACAACAGAGTAAGAAAAGAAACAAAAAATAACAAACTAAAATTTTAGTCTTACTAATTAATACATTTCTACAAACAAAACAAAAGCTCTATTTATAAGAAAAATAAATAACCAAACCCGGAGAAATCTACACATCTACACATTGAACAAAAAAATAACCAATTTTGGTTAGAAATAACCAAAAACGGCAACACTGATTTTGTTTAGTAGTCTTTTCGTAGTATGTATCTAGTTGTCTCTTTCTTACGACTTAATAAAATATGATATTGTCATTATTGTATTATTGGAATACTGTGATCACAATCACTGTTTTAAAGAACAGTGATTAATAAATCACGTTCACTGAGAACAACGTTCTTCAAAAATCACTGGATCGCTCATCTCTAGACAGTACATAGGGGTACCGAGAAGTACTTGAAAAAATATTTATCCTGACAAACAAGCACACACCTTTAGATACACCAACTTACTATTACTGACATACAATATATTAGCAGTGATATAATGTATGTATGTTTGGCACAATTGTTTGCTTTTAAATAAAAATTTTGTACCTGTACCTTATGTCACCATTAATTTAAGAGATAAAATGGTTTAAGCTGGCTTTATATTTGACGAACAATTTTTCATCCTCTCCTGAATTGCTGCTGTTTGTACTCAATCACATTAGCAACTATACTACTCTATATTTATTACTCGGGGAATTTTGGGTTCTGCTTGTTTACATATGTATTTTCTTTAGTTCTCTGTGCTTAGATTAGATTATATTATTGTTTATTGTTATTGTTTATTGTTATTGTTTATATTATTGTGGTACCACGACAATACGAACTATTGTCCTTCTGTCATACTTTATAGGGTAGGCCTATAATATTTCCTACAAGTCTATTGCCTTGACAAACTTCTGGATGCTGTTTGGTATCAAAAATGTCAGTCCCCCACCCAACACCTTCTGGGATGAATTTATGCCTCACAGGTTCCAACAATATGTTCCGGTGATTCATTCTCATATTATAGACTGTACATGTAAGGCTCAAGACAAGTATAAGTGAATAAGTATACTCTGAGTCTATAGTGCCCTATCAAGAGACCGGTTATCAACCTCAGGTTATTTCTTCAAAGATCTACTCACAGACCACCTCTTATTGTAATACAACGAGTTTTGATTGCTTTAAACCCATTTGGGTTGAGAAGAGTTTTTTTTTGCCTTTCCTTGAGTATATCCCCACTCCAAAAAAGGGCACTTGTTCCATTAACGGAATAAAAACTCCCCTCCTTGTAAACTCCGTCTGTTTGCTTTTTGCCGAAAATTCCCACATGATCTAGGGTCCAGCAAAGGGTATCCTTTTTTTGCCTGCCTAACTGATTCAGTTTTTTCTAGACAGTCTCATACCATTTTCGAGTTAACCTCATGGGAACATTTTTAGTAAGCTGTCGCATTTATTGCATTCGATATTAGTGGTTGTACTTATCGATATATTTATTGAGCTTTTTTGTTATTGTTGGCGCTGATCGTCGAAGGGGAAAAATTGGATTCAACAAATCTTTTCGAATTATTGCATACTCTTCTGTGAAGGATAATATAATAGATTTACATAAACTATAATTATTTCATATTTCAGTAAAAAACATGATTAAATTCTTATACTCTAGGTTTACATTGTCCTTGTTGGATTTGTCATATAGTCAAGGCCTGTATACATTGTATTTTATAAAGTTTTTCCTTTCATATACTCACCAATTTACTATCGCCAATGTAGTCTTCATGTAAATCTTTTATTAACATTTCAAGGGTTCTTTCACGTTTCTGTGAAAATATTGGTGTTTGAAATGTTGCCTTCTCAGCGTTGATTAATTTAACCAATAAAAATTCACGGAACAAATTCACATCCTGTAAAACACAAAGTTAAACAATGAAGGCATTGTAATATTTTTAATTATGCATTTAATAAAAATTAAAAGAAAATAAATTTCATTAATCATCTCAATTATATTAAAGCGCGTATGTAAAGCAACTTTCAAATTGCAAGCATGTAAAAAACTTAACAAATGGACCAAATAAAACAAAAAGGTTTTTTAAATGACAGTAATAAGTCATTATAAAAAGTCCTTGATTGAATTGTTAAATTTTTTTTTAAATCTTTGAAAGCATTCTTTATTAAAGGAGGCTACCTGTTTTACAATAATTTTCAAAAAGTTTGCTTTAAAACTACCTTTACACAACGATTTGTTTTGATTTTACACTCAAAGCACGCATTGTTTATTATTTACTCAACTAAATTCTGTTTTAATTAATTCGTAAATACTATACGAAATAGGCCACTGCCTAAAAAATGTGTATGTAAGCGAAATTATAATTTGCTCAACTCAATAGACAACGCATTTGCTGTGAAATTATTTATATTCGTTGTTCAGGAGTTCATAACTGTTGGCATTAGTTTTGCCATTTGTTCGGGTATAGTGAAGTAGATTTCAAATTATGACAGCAGGTGCACTAAAGACTTTACGTGACTTGTCTTATTATTTTTAAGTTTTCATTTTATAGTCACGCTTCACATTTTAAGGAGAGTTTAAACCAATGTTTTTGGCAAATTGTTTACATCATCATTGGTTGTAGAATCAGTTTTTTGTTTGTAGTTTTCGTAGTCCCTCATATTGTTCAAACAGGCTAGAAAAATTATTATAATAATTTTATACAGAACGCGACAAATATAGAGAAAATAAGATGTATTCTTAGGCTTGTTTATGGAAGACTTGGTCATAAGCATTTATTCTCATTAAAGCTGTGTGTTCTATATATAGTCTTTATTTGATTTCTGAGTTAAGAAATGAATTTTTGATTTTTTGTTCCGATATAAAACGTATTTCAGTCAACGCTTTCTGAAATAAATAAAATAATAATCGGATGGAGCATATACTTATGGGCTATACAACGATTGAAACAAAATTTTTATCTGACATTACTTATTATTCATTCATCGAGCATTGTAGTGAGACAAAATTTTGTACATTCTGTGCTATTTTACTCATTTATTTTTCGATGTTCGTCACTTAACAGATCAATTGTGTTCAATGTAGACAATGCAGAAGTATAGATTTTTCATTATGGTATATATGAATTTGAATTATTATAATAGCGACTGGGTCAAAGTCTTTTTGACATCTTTAATTTCCTGTTAACAAAAAAGGTTATACTGCCAATAGTTGTATAACAGTTGAGTTTTGTTAAAATTTAAACACGGTGGCCATTATAAATAAGAAATAAGTAAAATTGAATTACGTGTACCCATTAAGCCTTTCTCTTACCAAAACATAGCTTTATACATATTAAGGGAACTTCTAGAAGATAGGTTGTAATCCTGACTGCAGGGTTGTAATGACCAATTGTTTATGTATGTATGTATATAAGAGAACTTCCCTCGCAAATTTCAGTGGCAAAAAAGTGATTTCACTATTTTCGCACGAGCTCGGAAATACCTTACGTCGTTTAAATACTAAAACTGAAGATTTTATACACAAAAGAATAGAAAAAAATCACAACAGATATGCGCTTTTACTGGGTCAATATTCGGTTAATTGAGTACAATATTTTAAGTGTTCAGGCATAATAATATACACAATTCAGCTTACTCAATATTCGTTTGATAGCTGATAAACAACAACATTGTTTTTATGTTGGTCGCGAAAATTAGTGTCGTTTGTTAGTTTATTAGTGTTTGTTAGTCGTTATTGACATTTAAGTTGTCAAATATCAACAGAAAGTGTTCGGTTAATTGTAATATGCTCACTAAACACACTTATGACAGTGCTGCATTTTAAGTTTTACTGAATATTATAACAATTTGCGTATTTATTGCGTAATTATTAATTGAAACTTTATATGAAATATTGAGCTGCGTTTTACGCAATAAATGTGCATATCTGAACACCGTATTACGTATGTATATGGTCTTTGGGTATGTGAAAGCTTTCCTCAAGATAGCAGTGACAATTTCAAAGAAGAGTATTGTATTCTTTTGCCGCAATATGTAACCAAACCATAACAGGCACCAAACAGCAGTCAAAGCCTTAGGTATCTCGAAACGAAGCGGTCAAAAGGAAAAACAAGGTAGATGTGACATTCAAGGCGACTTTCTTTTCGGATGCACAATGACTGCGCTTAAAAAGGATAAAAAAGTCAATGACAAATACTATGCTAACCATACGTATTTGGCCAAAAAAAAAAGTTCTTTTTTACACAATGCTGCGAATTTAGGTCCAGCTCCAATTTATTTTCAAACCAGAATGTAATGCCGACAAAATACATATTTAAAAATGAAATCATTTCACAAATGAGTGTGTGCAATATATTCATCACTTAAAAAAATTTTAAATTTTGAAAAGAATAAGCAAATTTGAAATACATAAGACAAAGTGTTGAGAAATCAACAGAGACCAATTTGAAAAGTGACCATTTTGAAAAGTACCTGTCCTGAAGAGATTCTAATGAAAAATAAATTAACAAAATTCTTTGCCGATATAAAAATATCCCTTTGAGACAAATCGAAACTGATTTTTGTTTTGAAATATAAATTGTATTTCATTATTAGTCCGAAAGAGTTAAGATTAAAATACTGTACTAATTAACAGTAACTTTTGAGATATTTCTCTGTTTAATGCACATCGATTAGTATAAGTGTATGCTAAATACTTATACTATGTATTATGCAATTGTATTTTGTTTGTTTGTCAACAAATACCCTTGTGTGTTTGTGTGATTACCGCCAATAACAACGGCAATAGCAATATACGTTGAACTATATTAACATTTTATTGATTAATTACCCCATGTGGTTATAAGACAGACGAAGGATACGGGTAGATGTTGATTTTAATGAGTTGAAATTATAAAGCTGTTATTTAACAAATATTTATTGTTGTTGTTGTTGTTTTTCATTTACAATAATACTATACGGGGTCGCAAGTGAGTTAAGGCAACAACTGGCATAGTTTCCTTTGTTTTAACTTATTAACAACATACACACATACATATAGATATGTATATTTTATTTAATTTATTATGTAAACAATGGACTTAACATTGGAACTACTACTAAAGTAAGGTGTTTAAGTTGGTTACGCAATAGCAGTTGTAACGGCAAATTTTGGTTTTAATAAACGTGGATTTTTTTTTTTGAGGTGAAGTATGTGCTTAATGTTGCTCTAAAACTCATTATTGAAGTCGCCGTAGTCTACTATATACTCTGTTTACTGGACGTGAGGCCACGGTTCAAAAAAATATTTCTGCTGTGACTTCCTCTCATCAGAGTTCTGTAAAAAACTCTGAGATTAAATGAAATTAGCCATGAAAAATTTATAAAAAAAACTGTCGTTCGGATTCGAGTTTAAACTGTAGGTCTCGCTAGTCCAGTGGTGTGAAAAGCTACGTCTTTATCCTGACTGGAGGGTTGTAGTAACCGATTAAGTTAGTTAGTAAGTAATTCTTAAATGTATTCGTCTACTAAAAGGGTTTAAAAGCTTCTACTCTGCTCGCATGTTATCTCTTTTTTTTGTATTAATTTCATAAATTTTCCTACTAATTTTTTTTACATATTTGCGCATTTATAATAACATTCCCGTTGTATTATATCTACTCTATAACACGAACGAATGACATTTAAATCAATATTTGTTTATGGTACATTTACGAAAAACCAATGTTGTAAATAATAACGAAAAAAAGTGTTTGTATTATTTTTTCACTCACCGTAAATTCTGGTGGGTTTGGCAATGTTGGACCAAACGGTGGCACATTTTCATCACAAAAAATAGCCAAACGATACGTTTGTTGTGTTTTCGTTACCACCGCAAAAATGTCTGTAAATATTGCATATTAATTAACAAAAAAAAAAACTTGCAATTTATTGAAATATTTAAAACAATAGTATATAGAATTAGTGCATACGTACGTGTAAATTGGCTTTTTATCCATGTGGGATCAAACGTTGTAGGCAAAACAGTATCAACATTATCCGATGCACTTTGATCAATGAAAACAATATTGACAATATCGTTGCCAATATGACGTTTACGTTCGACCTGAAAAGAAAAAGCGGCAAATGGATTTTTAAATAATATTTTAATACACTATTTTACTTTAAAAAATTTAAAAATCTGAAATTATGTTGTGTATTTTCTTTACAGACTTTTAGACCGTAATTACTAATCCATGAAATATCTTTTGCTAATTGAAAATTTTACTTTTAAAAGTATGAATGAATTTTGTTATAAAAGCAAATGAACGAAATACAACACCAAAATTCTACTCAAATTTTTGAAGAATCAATGAAGACTGTAAGTACCCCGATATACTATTTAAAATCAAAAAAAAATTTCGATTAATTCGACTTAAACTGGATATTTAAAGAGCATCTGCTTGACAATCTGCTTGTGTACATTTTCTTATACAAAAGTATTTTAGAAATTCAAACTCAATTCAATTCTATTATTGCTGCCTTACAACTATCTTATATTCAATGATCTGATCATTGGTGGACAGGAAAACGCTGTTGAGTTCTTTTAGTCATTCACTTGCAATGCTTAACTTCAACTTATTTTTTTTTATCAAGTTGATAGCAAAACTAAAAATTTTACAATAATTAATTGTAACTGTTTACGATATACGCGTACGACATACGATGGTCAGTAAGTCCATGTTTGTTTTTTGACAAAAAATCACAATTTTTTTTCAAATTTTTCTCCTTTAAGCAGTATACACCTTGTGCAACGCTTGTTTGTGCAATGATTTCTTCATTGAAGTCAATTGGCTTTCCAACGAACAATTTTTACCAACAAGTTAGTGTCATATGTGGCTATATTCAGAAAAATGGCAAAATTCGGAGCCTAATTCATACACTTTTACTGTGGGGACTGCATATGTGTACAGAAATTAATATTTTACTTCGAAAATTGTTGACGTTTGTTCTCATCCTCAGCCGATAAATTGTCATAATATTCGCCATTAATTGTTTTATCCTTTTGAAGGTAATCAATGTAAATTTTATTACATAAATTCCTAAAATATTTTCAATAATCTTACTAGCTAACTTTGGCTTTCTTTGGAGCAGATTCAGTCCTAAAATCCCACTGTTTTAATTGCAGTTTAGTTTTTTAAGGTTATTGGTTGATTTTTGTTTTGTCTACGGTTACTAAATTGTATAAAACTTGTCCATATTGAGATTGAACAACACTGCAGAAAAGCTGTTATCCGATTGTCTATGTGGCCCATTATTCTTCAGCTTTTTCCCAGGTCGGTCAGCATCGTATGTATTTTAGGCATTTAATGAATTGTTTGAAGTGAAGTAACTATTACTGGATTTCCAAAATGATTTCGATTATTTATTAGATTAGATCGTGCAGGTTTCCTGTAGTATTTACTAAGCCCAGTCTTGGTCATATTAATGATCATATTTAATTCACTTCTTTCTATTCTCTCCTCAACTCACATTTGCTATCATAGTCCCCGAAACAGAGACTAAATGACACTGTTGAGTTAAATCTTAGCAAAGGTCAAGTGACAGATACCTATTGATCGGACCAGTGTTTCCCTTGCAGTTATTTGTTAAAGTAACTGAATTATTGTTCCGCACTTGCGAGAAATACAATCTTGACAAAATTGTCTTCATTGTAGCATGTTGTATAAAGAATGAAGTTGTAGCTCGATGTACAAGTTTGGTTGTTGACCCCTGTCTACAGATATATTTCTATGAATTACGGTAGGTTGTTATGTTCTAGGTACCGATGGCGGGAGATATGCAAACTATAATTTCCTATTCATACAACTGGGCTTTCCTTAGACTAAAGTTACATAGACCAACGTCGACAGTTACAGTTAAAGACAAAAGTCTACATACACCACTGTATGTAAACTTTTTTCCGCTGGTTTTTTCCAAATTGAAAAAGATGTTAAGGCGTTGTTAAAGGCATTTACCATTAAGAATGTTTAAAGAAAAAGCAAATGTTTTAAAATATATCGTAGAAATTATTTAGGAAAAAGATATAAACATTAGCGGTGTATGTAGACTTTTTTCGTTCACTATATGTCTCTATCTCCTTTAAATATTTGCGAAACTAGAATTAATTCGGTATTTTATTTAGTATTAAATATTGCTTTACTCAAACATCCATTATTCTATAATAATTTGTCTTTATTTTCGAACACTTTGGGAATTTATATCTTAATTAACAATTAAGTTTCTGTTATTATACTTTTCCCAAAACTTTTCCCTAATTGTTTAATTATTATCCCAATTACAACATGTTCTGTAAGTATGTTGACCCTTTTTTTAGACCCTTAAATTCATAATTAAATCAACATTTGTTGCCATTTATTGCTCATTAGAGTAATCATTTCGAAATTTTAAAGAATTCAATTGTACATGCTTATATACAAACTTTTTCTTTTCATTATTTCTTTATGACTCACCTGTTGTCGATTATCCTTAGAAAAAGGCAAAAGTGTTGAAACATGAAACATAATCTCATGACCCTCATACAAAGTATACACCGAGTATTTGCCGGTCATGTCACCTGCATTGAAACGGAGAAAAAGATAATTTTTTTTGTTTAACGATACACAAAACCACAGTGAAACAATGAAAGGCGAACTAAAGGTAAAGATAATAAGAAAACAACAATAACAGCGTAGAAGTAAAATTTATGCCAGACAATGAATGGATGTGGAGATACAAATTAAAAAAATATTTTTCTAAGCTGCCCACAAGAGAGACCATAAAGTGGCCTCCTTTTCTTTATAAAACAAAACATGGCCGTAATATTCGTTATCAAGCATGCAGGATGCTTTATTGCGTTTGTAGGTGTGCCATACATATGTATGTGTGTTTGTATGTATAGACCAGAATTAAATTAAATCATAAGGAAAGGAATTTTATAAAGAAAATATTTGAAAAGGTCGTGTGTTTCCAATAATTCGCATTTCGCATTGAAATCATAAATAAAATTCTCTTTATGGTCGTTTAAACAATTATGTCGGTTATTGTTTCGAAACAATTATGGCTTGGAATATAAATGTGTTCTCTGGAATTTTACCATACTATCCTACATTAAATAAATATTTTAAAAATCAATTTAAAAATTAAAAAAGAAAAATAACAGGAAAAGTAAAACGTACAAATTTTTTTTATTTGTGGGTGTGGGAAATTGCATTGCTTTTAAGGAACAGAAAATGAAAGTAATTTTCATTTTCATTTCCTGTTTACTTTTGTTATTTTCTTATTATTTCTATTATTTTTTTTTCTGTGCACATAAAAACGTGTTATTGTAGATGTCTTACCTTTTACATCTAAACCACCGCGGAAACGATCCCAACCTTTAAGGCGCACACGTTCGCCTAAAACATCCAAGAAATCTTCAAAGTCTTGGCTCGCTTCCTCTGCAAGTATAATGTGAACGTAAGAATAAATGAATGAATGACTGAATGAAAATTCATGAAAATCTTTCGTGTTTTTCATGTTTTTGTTTTCTACAAACTGGCATTAGACTGCAATTCATAAATTCTTTTCTTTCTTTTTGTATTTTTCTTTTCATTTCAGCATTTTGTTACAACAAAAGAAAGTCATTAACGCAGAACAGACAATATGACTACAATACTACCACAGACAATAACAACAACAACAACAACGTCAGTTATAAAAAATTAAACATTTATTAAAAAGCAAAAAGAAAGAAAGGAAAAAAGCTAAAAGAAAAGAAAACGAAAACTTCAAGACTTTTAAGTTTGTTTTGTAGTTTACTTCTATTTTTTCTTTTCTTTCTAGTCTGTTAATGCAAAACTTTAAGTATCATCCACCACTTTAGGTTTTAATTTTTTGTATTTTTTTAGATTTTAGTTCTTTAAAAACTTGTGTAGAATTTTGTTTGCCAACAAATGATTAAAGCATTTCAATTCATTTGATGTCTGAATTTGAGCTACTTTGATATTTACAGGCGAATTTTCTAAGTTAAAATGAAACATGAAAGACTGCTACATATTTGGTATCATAATGTGTTTCTTATTAAAATTAATGATTCTGCTTTTAGGAAGCCTAATTATAGTGTAGAATTTTGTTATTTTACACTTTGTAAGATTAAAGTTTGAATCAAAAAATTTAATCGTTTGGGAACATGAAGGCAGTTGCTTCAAGAAATGTGTAAAGGTTAGGTTAGGTAAAGTGGCAGAGATGTGAACCTTAGGCCAGCATTTAGTCCCATTGTGATACCCCAATATATTCTACCCATTCTCTAAGCGAATACATCCCGATTCCAAAATCAATATTGCAATTCCAGCAATCTTTATATTAGAGAGCTCGGTCAAGGATGTCAGAAAATGGGAGTTTAAAAATCTACGTCTCTTTATGGCAAGAGCAGGATACTGACACTTAAGGTGAAAGACAGTTTCTTCCTCCTCCTCAGACCCGCTGATCAGTTAAGTTAAGCTATGCTTTCATATAAAACATATCGAAGAATAATCTAAGGTGTTTTCCAAAAAACTTAATCAAAAGCAAAAAAGGCAATTCCGAAATTAATTTTTCATTTCTGCTTTATCTCCCCATAATACTAATAGGAATTCCTGTCTTTATCGCCGCTAACTTAGGTAAAATTAATTGCCGCCTTAATCATAGCTAATTTGCCTTCTATCAGATCCTATTTTAATACCATTAAACACATTTTACTATAGCATATGCTTATAATTCTTGCCTGATATTTTTCAGCCATCCTCAGCCATTATTTCAGAGCCATTATTTTCAGAGTCGAACAATAAGAGTGAATATGTTTAATGGTCTCTCATGTTTTTAATTTAGATGTGTTTTGCCTTTTATGACTGCTATGACTCTAGATGACGCTTGGCATGTTTATTATAATTTGTCTAGTCTCTATACAAATGAGTACTTTTCCTTTGTGAACTAGTGAAGTCTGCGCATGAACGCAGAGGCAGGAAAATCTGTAATACCTTATTTTTAGTCTCAATAATACTTCATTATTTCGTTAATTTAAGGATCAAATGATTTAAAAAAATTTCATAAACGCTCTTTTCGTGTGAATTTGGTCCGACAATAAATACTTTAATGAATTTCTGTAGGAAGTGAAGACCGCATCATAACCTGCATTGAAAACGAGTTCAGTTCTCACATAGTATGTAGGGAGATCTAAATCTCAGTACCTATAAATTTAGCACGACAATAGCTTTTTTTTTCTATGCTCTTGTGGCGTTTTGTTTACGATTTGCGTAGCTACTTGTTTGGTAGCCAGTTAGGGATAGTGAACAATAGGTCAGAGAACTTAGCCGCCAGCTATATTATATCTCCTGTGAATAGCACTAACAATGGATTCATTGGATTTAGTTTTAGCTCACATTCGTTACAGCATATAAAAGATAATTTCAGTTCAGATTCAGAATGAAAAAATTTTGAACTTCGTCTATAACAATAGCTGTGAGATTGTCTACGTAAGCGACAGTCTTGCAGCATATTTTTCCCCATGTTTCAGAAGACTTTTTAGGTTTAGGTTAAGATCTAGAAAACTGATTCAATTGATTGACAAATTTGAATCCAAAATAAAGAAAAAAATTAGGGAAATAAAAACAAAAATAACTTGTAGCCGACGTCTGTAGTTTATACAATATCTAAATAAATTTTTAAAAAAGTATGTAGTTTTTTTACTTCATTTCATTTATGGATTCTCAAAAGTTCACAAGTCATATGGAAAGTTTCAATACTTACGATTACTTAACATTTCATCATCACAAGACTGACCCGGTTTCATGTAAACCACGCCAAATTTAAAATTAACAGAACCCTCCTGTTCTTCCAATAGCAAGAGATCCTTTTGTATGTCTGCTGCAAAGATTTCTTTAGGATTCTTCATCGTTGAAGCATCGATGCCAGTGAAGTGTGTTAGAATTTGTTTCACTGTAAGTTTTTGATTGGCTTGATAAGGTAATGCAATCTTTTGTGTGCCCTGCAAAACGAATTGAATGAGAAAGAAAAATTATGAGAAAATCGTAAAAAAAAGAGAAGAATGTTGTAACAAAATTGGCAATAAAATCCTCTTTTATTTGTTATTATCAAATTTTAGCGTATTTGTAGTTGAAGTGGATACTTAAAGTACTTCTTAGTATGTGATGACGGTGACGGATGAAGGGGATTTGCTTAACTTTTCTGCGGTAAGATTTTTCAAAACTTTTATATGGCTACACTATACGAGTATTTGTATTTGTATTTGAGTGATGCTTAATGTTTTTTAAATTGTTCTAGTCCGTCCAATAAATTTTTCTTCATTTTTTTGGAGCAGCTAATCCATGGTGTTTATAATCTCTACTTCCTTTTTTTTGTTATTTTTTTCCTGCTATTTTTCAAATGAATATGAAAAACGTTTTGGATAGGAAACCGTATCATCAATATTCAATAACCTCTTGAACATGCACACATCAGTACATTTTTGTGTGGGGATTGTGTGCAGCACATCATGTTTTTATTTCCGTTTTAACAATTCCATATGTCAATGAATCCTGAGGTGGATTACGTGGTTGACAAACAACACGGCTTACAGAAATTGAATCAATGAACATTCAAACGTTTTATGATTCTGCTTGTTCTACTACACTTCCAACATTTATACTCGTTGGTATTGTAAGTGGTAGATTGGAAAATAAAACAAAACAAAAAAAAACCGAAAATTAGAAATGAAAACGTAATTCAGCATAATAACATACGATGGGAATTTATTTGATGATAAACATTTGGCAATGCCAAGAGAAACAACTCCAATCAAACATTACATTTAAACTGAATTGAAATGCTGGCTTATATTTGGGTTATGAAAGAAATCAAAGTCAATATCAATACTTACGATTACATTATTCTATGAGTTTTTCTTTTTGTTCTTTTTAGTAGGATGTTAAAGGACCTTAAATTTTTTTGTATCAATAAGTAAGAGAGCAAACTGTGTCAGGCAGAACATTTGAAAATTTAATAGTTTTTAATTTTGATTTATTATTGCACAAGAGAACTTAAAACCTTATGAACCAACTTCTAAACCGTATGTATTTATAATCAGTACAGTATTGTATACTGTGCTCGTAGTTTATCTATTAGCATTGCTTTCGTATACGAGTATACTCTGTTCTGTTTCATAAAGTATAGCAAACAATATTTTTTTATATTCCATTTCGTTTAGTTAAGGAACATTGGCTTGTCACGAAGCATGTCTTAATACTTTATTTTGTTACAGTTTCATTAATTAAATTTTTTTTCTTTCTAAGCAGGTAATTGCTGTCTGTTTTTCCATAGTAGCAAAGTCATCAGAGGTAATATAATGACGTGTGTGTTGAATGGGCCCTGGAGTAGTTGCCAACTGACACTTATTCTTATCGGAAAATCGTTTTCAGCAATGAGGTCCATTTCTGGATAAAAGCGTACATGAACAATCAACATTATCGAATTCGGATCGATTCCCTCCCACATGAGTTCCAAAAGCATGCAATGAATGCAATCCGAAAAAGTCACTGTTTGATGTGGATTTTGGGCCAAATTTCTTTGAAACGACTTTGGTCATCATTGTCAATTGCGAGTACTATACGTCGAGGTTACCAGTTTCTTTTGGTCTGAATTGGATGATCTGGACACCAAAGTCATTCAGTGGATTTATCTGGTGCTATACAACTCATGCCATATTGGTTATTCTGTACGACGGGTTTGAAGGCATGGTTATTACATATGGAAACTAAAGACATCGTGCAGTATGACCTCGTTATATTATCTTGTGGGGTTTTCTTAAGTCCTAGATATTTATATGCGAATAAACCATAAATCTTCAAATATTCAAATATAGCGTGATGTATGAGCCAGAGTCAAGGCAAATTGAACATTTTGACAGCGCTCCATCTAGAGAAGCCGTGGCTGACACTTGAAGGGTGTTATTTATTTATTTGTTTATTAATTACAATACAAATACAAATTATATTTAATTATTTACGAACTGAGTAACTTCGACCATAACCCTCACGCTAATAGCTATTCTCACCAGACTACCACACATATGTACATACATAATTGGTCATTACAACCCTTCAGTCAGGATTACGACCTAGCTTCTCACACCACTTATGTTGTGTGCGTTAATTTTACACATGAGTGGCGGGACCTACAGTTTAAAGTCGACTCCGAACGACAGTTTTTTGAGAAGCTTTTCATGGCAATTTTATTTACTCTCAGAGTTTTTGCAAGAAATCTGCTGAGAGGAAGTCGCCGAAGAAATATTTTCATATTTTCGTTTCGATGTTTCACCTGGGATTCGAACTCGGGCCTTCAGTATAATAAGCCAACACACTACCTACTAGACTACGGCAACTTCCAGACTACCAGGAATGATGTTATATTCCACAAGATGAAATTCTTCTTTTGCAATTAAGGCTTAAAAGGGGCTCGTGATTTAGGTTTGAAGTTAAATTACAGTTCCTGTAGTCTAGTAGATAGTGTGCTGGCTTATTAGGCGTGAGGCCACGGTTCAAACCCTAGGTCAGACATTTCTCTTCTTTTGTTTCTTCGGTGACTTTCTTTCAGCTGATTTCTGGCAAATACTCTGAGAGTAAGTAAAATTGCCATGAAAAGTTTCTCCAAAAATCTGTCGTTCAGAATCGACTTTAAGCTGTAAGTCCCGCCACTCATGTATAAAATTAACACACACAACATAAGTGGTGTGAGAAGCTAGGTCGTAATCCTGACTAATTATGAAGGTACTAATACTAAAAAACTTTACAACAAAGCTTAACGATAACCGTTGTATCGGCAATATCTTAGATATTTTAAATCTCTCCCAAATAATGTGTTAATATTGCTTAAAAACAACTAAAAATACATTTTATTAGCAATTTTGTTATGAAAGTTTAAAATGTGGAAGATAGGCAACAAGTAACACTAATTATTTTATGTAATATATACGAAATGCACTGTAAAAAATACTTATAAAACTCAAATATTTGGTTTTTAACTGTAAAAACCTATTCAAAAAAAAACAAAAAAATTGCCGGAAAAGAAATTTTCTTCTCACATACTTGATTTACAGTGTAGAATCTATACTTGGAATACATATTAAACACCTTCGTGTTCACATGCATGAGAGATTGTATACATTTTCTAGTGCTTTCGAACTATCTTTGTTAACTTTTTAATTATTTGGTTTTATCAACGAACTTTGGGAAACAAGATGATAAACAAGCAAGAAACTGGTAAGAATAACGTATTCACACTCATAAAGCAGAATTCACATAAAATAACTCAAAAATTAAGGCAAAGTTTTTGTATCCGTTTTATGCACGTTATGTAAGGATTCAGAAGTTTTTGATACCAAACGTCTCATACTGTAATGTATTCTTTTATAACTCAGGAAGACTTTTGCAGTCTTGGTATGCCATGGTTGCACTCACACATACATATGCATTTGCATGACTTCAGAAACAAAAAAAGAAACACCGTAAAGAGTAGATAAAAAGAATTTCGGAAAAATAAAAACGAAAGGAAGCAAAAAGCCGTAAACATCTTGTGAATGTTCAGTTACAGTTAGTTGTTGAGGTTTATTATTATTGTTGCCCCACATTTGTAGTTTTATTAGAGCATTTGCTGTTGTTATTTTTTAGCATGGTTGCGTTGGTAGTTTTGAAAATTGTTTGCTTGTTTCGGTGTTAAAATGTATTGCAAAGCTTTTAATGGCTATTCATTTTTCTAGTTTGTTACGCTTTCCCTCTTCTTTTAACCCACTTTATTTGTGTTCCAATTTATGAGTACATATGCATGCCATAACTTTAGTTACAAGTCATATGAAAAAACACACTAAAAATGGGCATAAAAATAGGTTTTTAAGGTTCATTTTTGAGTTTAAATTAATGCATGTGTAGTTGAAAATTCGTTATGATTCATAAATGCTATGTTTACTACACCATTTGTAAGAGAAAATCTAAAGCCAGCAATAAGGAAGCAAATAATTTTGATTTCCGTAATTTATAAAGGAAACTGATTAAATATTCATTTTCGATATTCTTCGCAAATTTTTTAATTTTGAAAATTTGAACTTAGAAATTGGGTCATGAAACGGTGTAGTTTTCATTGAAGGTTACATGTGTTGCACAAAAAAAGCAAACAACAATTTATTTGGGTTAAAATTTTTGTTTTCACTTTTCTTTCACTTTTTTGTAATCTTTAAGCCAGGCCAGACCTCTCTAACATTCTAAAGAGACTATAAATAGCAAAAGTTCTAAAGTTCACCAAAAGTAATAAAGACAACAACACTAATACGCCGAGCCATGTACGTCGCCAAGGAGGAATAGAATATGTGCGAGACAAACCAAGTGAATGTTAATTGGATCGAAAAGAAAAAGTATTTAAGATTTTCTATTTCCGAAAGAAAAGACATGAGAAGAAAATTAGTAAAGTTTCTTACAAAATATTTACTACAGTCATCTTAATATTCCGTTGAAACAAACCAAATGAATTTGATGTCGACTGTAAATATTACACCAAACATTACAGATGGATTTATGACAAATTCATAGGATTTGTTCTTTCTTTTATTAATTGTGCTTAGTTTGCTTAGTTCGACTATCCGATTTATATTAAGTTTCTACTCCATTCCTCATCATCCTTATTTCTTAACTGATGTTATCACACTTTGATGCTGATATAAAATATGCTGTCAGTTATATTGGGTGCATTTTTTTACAGTTACACAAGTATAAATCGGAACAAAACAAAGATATATATTTTCAATATCTATGAAACATATAGAAAATTGAATGAAAATCTGTTGGATAGAACATTTTCTTAAACGTTTAAATGTGATTTCAGACATGTGGCCGCCACAGTTGCCGTGTATAAAGCACAATCTTATCATAAGCGGCCATATTTCGCCAATAAATCTTCGAATGTTGATTTTCAGTCTGTCAATTAGCGTCGTATATAATTGACTTTACATAACCCCAAACGAAATAATTCTTTTGAGTTAATTAGAAGATTTCGGTGGTCAATTACGTAAAATTACTCTTTACATACATAATTGGTCATTACAACACTTCAGGCAGGTTTATGACCTAGCTTCCTACACCGGTTATGTTGTATCTGCTGATTTTATATTGAGTGGCGGGACCTATAACTTAAAGTCGACTCCGAACGACTTATTTTTTTGTGAAACTTTTCACAGAGTTATGGCCTGAAAGCTGCTAAGAGGAGGTCGCCGAATAAATGTTTTTCGTATATCATTTTCTTTAAGATGTCTGACATGGAGTTTGAACCGTGGCCTCACATCTAATAACCCAACACACTACGTAATAGACTACGAAAATTTCTTCGAAGCTATGCATAGGAAAACTAAAAAATCTGAACATTCACAAGGGCCTTAATAGAAATTTGAAAATATGCAGAAGAATATCTAAAAATCTGGATAAACATCTAAAACCACTTGTACATGTGACCTTAGATACGAATAAGATAGAGAAACACTGCCGGAGACTAATTGCGGGACTTATAATCGAAATAAATTCGCATTTAAATAACTTTCGAGAGTACGAGTTTGAACCGTGGACGCACGTCTAATAAGCCAACACACTACCTACTAGACTACGGCGACTTCAATTTACGCTTTTATGGAAAGTTTCTTTGAGTAAAGCAATTAAAGCGCCAGCTATATGAAATGTGTCTCGGTTAGTTTTGGTTAAACTGGCAGCCACTGCAATGGACACTTGGGTCCAATAAGTTCCCCTTGTAACACCGATGTTACCTATTCCGTCAAATAATTAAAGATTCTGGTTGGCACCTCTCAACCATGCCGAGGGTCTTATGAAAGTGTGAATAACATTTTTCCAGATTTATTTTTGATTTCTCCGAACTTACTTTCTTTCAAATCATTGTGATACTATGTATCACATATGTATATTTCTATGTTTTGTTGTCTGCCTTGGTTTCCGCTTTCCTCATGGGTTGTAAATGAATACTTCATAACTAATTTCGGTCACATGTGCCTTGATATCTTTTTCTAAAAATAACATGTTGATATGCAGTCATAGAAACCAAAGAAAAAAATTTGTTTAATTGGCCTTTCTTCCAATTGCGATAATTCTTAACAAATTTTAACAGTTTGTTTATGATAGAAAATTCAGTATTTTTTTTTTCACTAAAAGGAATTTAAAATACACTCCAATTAACCAATAAAACTAAAGCAATTAAATACTAATCTTTATGGCAATAAACTCAATGAAATTTCTAAATAAAAAACATAAAAATTTTAACTAAAAAAATCAATTATTCCATGTTTCCTTTTTTTTCTTTGACATCGTAAACAGTTTTTAATTAATTACACCTGAATTGGTAAAATCCTTTTACCCATTTTAATTACATTCTAAACACAATTTGATACTTAATTTCTAACTGTTATTGTGTGTTGCAAGAAAACAATTTTTGCTTATCTTGGCAATTTATAATACCACCTTCAATATTTGCCACCTTATTCTACCTGCGAGTTTTAATACAATTTAAGTTGTTCCTTTTTACGACCTTGATTCATTATTTATTTCTTTTTTTCTCTTCTACATCTTCTTTAGAATGCGGCTTTTATTTAATTTGTCACTTTGTTCGATACAGTTTGAAGTATAATAAATTTTTATGGTCCTTAAAAATAATTTTTTTTATGGATTTGATATTTATTTCTTAGTAACGGGCGTTTTTTTATTTTTATTTATTTTATTTTTTAAAATCAATTTTAAATGCAACGCAATAAAGTTTTCGGCCGACTGGCACGGAAGGGATCGGAGATGTCTGAGAAGGAGCCGTTAGAGGGTATATATGCACCTCTACAATAATACTTTTCCAAACTGGAAAATGCAGCATGAAATTCAACAAATCATGGGTGGTCCCGAATTTAAAATTGCTGTGTCCAGGCAGTCGTTGAAGTTGAAGTCGCCGTGGTCTAGTAGGCAGTGTGTTGGCTTATTAGACGTAAAGCCCGGGTTCGTATCCCAGGTCAGGCATCAAAACGGAATATGAAAAAAAATATTTCTTCGGCGATTTCCTCTCAAAAATCTGTCGTTTGGAGTCGACGTTAAACTGTAGGTCCCGCCACTCACGTATAAAATTAACGCATACAACATGAGTGGTGTGAGAAGCTATGCCGTATGTATGTGTCCAACAGTAAACAGCTGGAGAACCAGGGAACTACTTGAGTTCAACAAGAGAAGGGTTCGCATTCTTACACGAATTCTAACGGGGTACTGTGCTATTGGCAATTTCGCTGACAGCTTCGGTCTACCTCACCAGTATTACTGCAGAAGCTGCCATGATGTGAAGGAAACAAAATCGGTGCAACACTTGTTATACGAGTGCCCTGCACTTCAGAACACACGTCATCGGTTTTTGAGTTCACCGAACGTTTAAAGGTCCGGGCATGGCGGCGAACGTGCCATTAAAAAAATTGGACGGTTTCATCCAGAACGCGAGGTGTTTCAAACACATCACTAACAGGTCACGAGAAGGGAGCTTACATCACACTGGTTAACATAATGGTCCATATGGGCAACGCTACCTACTTGCTAACTTAACCTAACCTTATATTTAGGTAACCAGAGGATACTTATCATGCAGGTATTTTATCCAAGCGGCCAACTAGCGTTTCGATAGATCAACACTCCCTGAAAGAGCACCAGGTCCAAGGAAGGATTCTTTTAATTATTTTAAGTAGAAAAAAAGATACGCTGATTGGCCTAAATCTCTTAGCTTTGGTGTGATATACTTGAAGTTCTTGGCTCATAAAGATAATTTGGTGGAATCTAAACTTCTAAGGGACATAAAAATTTGAATACCTCCGCTATGCGTGCTCAAGCGAGCTTTAGTAATCAAAGCTACTACTTCGGCCTTGAATAACCACGGCATATGAGTATTCATGTAGATCCGCTTGTATGATGTTATTAAGACCAGGAGATCTCAAAGGATTAAAGCGTTATACTGTAAAAATTGAAGTCTTGACATCCAGTAAAGTAACATTTCGGATGTCTTTACTGTTAGTATTTCTGAATATGCAGTTACAGTTTGTGAAGTTTTCATCCCAATTGAATTGAACTTAAGTTACAGTGATTAAAGTTTGTTAGTTGATGTTAAGCCTTAGAATCTTAAATGAGATGTAGGTAATCAAACAATTTTACGAAACAAAGTGTTTCATACTTGTTTTTCATCTCGTTTTTATGTTAAACAAGATTTAATAAAATTTCTAATGAATAATTTTTTTATGGTATTTGAATTTTTCTTTTAAACAAAATTAATTTCCGTTTAATGTCTTTAGCAAATTTCGTACTTGTAACCAATTGTTTTTGTTTTGTATGGTAATTTAAAATAACATTTTCAATTTTAAATAGAGCCTTGCAAATACCGCCCTAAGCCTATGAATTTGTGTGGGTTCACAGCAATAATCATTTCTAATTTATTGTGTAAAATGTACACTGAAATAGAAATAAAAGAGGAGAAATTCAAAATAAATGATGAAATAGAAAATTGACTTCTTTCCAGTAGTAGTAGTAGATGTAGTAGATGTTGTTGTTTTATTTGTTGTTGTCGTAATTCTCGCTGACAAATATTTACTTAAATTGCTAATTATCATCATTAACATTGCTGGTAACATGACATTGTTCAATAAATAACAACATCAACAACTATAATACGGGGACAGATAATATTAGGCTTAAAAAAAATTATAAACAACAGTTCTACGTTGCTATTACCACTGTTGTTGTTGTTGCTAACCAATTTTGGGCCATTAAGTGAAATTCTAGCCATTTTACTCTAATGACACGAATATTTCAAACAAAATAAAACTTTTGTCAACGAAACATAAAACACAACTAAAAAATGAAAAACGTAATTTTATATTTTCCAATTTTCCATGTTTTAAACTTTAATAACTTCGAGATGGCGATATTAAATTAAATATTCATCGCTTTGTTGAGTCGAAATAAAAAAATACGAATTTAAATTTAAAGTAATGAGCACAGCACCATGACGAAAATATATGGAGCAGGAATGTGTTCTTTTGTTGTTACTTTTGTTAGATATTGAAGCAGTATTTTGGGTAAAAGAAGGACATTAAAGAAGGCTAATGGTTTAATTTTCTATAAAAATTATTGTGTTCTCCTTAACATAGGTGATTTTAGTCTCCCTACATTGTACATATCCATACATATCCTAAATACTTAATGTTTGCAAAGAAAAGAAGAAAAAAGAAAAATGATTTAAATCGACAAAAACAATTTGCATAAAGAAAATGAAAATTTTGCGTGCTGCAGGCCATAAGTTTGATTAACGATTTGTGGTCTTGGAAAAGGCGAATGGAAAATTCTATCTACAGCTGAATAATCACATGCCAGTATGCTGGACGGTAATTAATAGAAGGAAATAAAACGTACTTACTACCTACTTCCGTAACTCACACACAAGAACAATAACAATTAAACAATTAGTTTAGCTGTTTTTGTATTTTTTTTTTTATAATAATTGCTGTACTTCAGATTAATCGTGTTGATGGAACAATTTGAATTGTCTTGTGGATGCCAAGGCGTATGACAAATATATGATGAGCTACAATAAATTTTAAGAAATCAACGTTTTTTTTTGAACAACAGACAAATATTCAATATATTTGCATTGAATTAAATATTTTAAATCTATATTAGATTTAGAAATATTTACTAAATGTGTTTGACAATGTCCTTATAGATTTAAAAGGGTTCGAAGAATGCCTCTCCTCGGAACTCATGTCTAGCAAAATTACGCATATTTATTTGTAGTATAATCTCGGAAGATCGTTACTTCGAAAAGAAAAAAAATGCAATCAGACCTTATTATATATAGATTAGGTCCTTCATTAAGCACTTTCTCTCTTTAAACTTAAACAAAACAAACTTATTGTGCGATATTGTCGAAATTTTTTATACATTTGAAGCACCATCATGTGTTGAACATAACATCGTTTAAATGCATGCCACGGCTTCTCTGAATGGAGTGCAACTGAAATGTTAAATGTTTTCATGACTTTGCTGCTTAAATCCGGCTGATTTAATTGATGGCATGGATTATGTTACCTTAAATAAGACCGTGAATTGTTGCTTATTCGCAAACTCTTGCGACTTAGGAAAATACCAAAAGAAAAAGT
Organism: Sarcophaga caerulescens; assembly: GCA_927399465.1. Taxonomy (NCBI): domain Eukaryota; kingdom Metazoa; phylum Arthropoda; class Insecta; order Diptera; family Sarcophagidae; genus Sarcophaga; species Sarcophaga caerulescens. The sequence continues at coordinate 39,401,754 of OV656873.1, read as the reverse complement.
CTAACAGGGCCAAATCGCGCGATTACGGTTACTTGTTCACATCACATCCATTTGAGATGACAATGTCGTCAAATCGCTTGTGCAGAATACCCAATGAAGCATAAGCTGTGTGACACGCAATAATGTTCCGTTGAAACCACATATCATTGCTATAGTGTTCCCCGTTGTCAATAATGGCCTGGCAAAGGCCAAAGAAATATGGAGAGATGATGCTACTAGCCTACCCCACAGCCTTACGTCTAATAAGCTGACACACTACCTATTAGAGTACGGCGGCTTCGAAAAAGTTATTCGCATATATTTAAGACTTAAGAAAACTCTAGATAAAGTTTGACGCGGTCAAATTGCTCATTCTAGGTTTATATCCCTCCATGTGATGTGATCATGCGCCATGCTCCATGCTAATGTAGAGTATTAAATGCGAACGTAGTGCCGTCGTGTTGAAACCACATGTCTATGGTGTCCAGATCAACCAATTTAGGCTAAAATAAGTTGGTAATCATTAAACTGTGCTCGCAAGAACGGCAACGTTCTTCTCAGAGAAATATAGATCGATGAAAATCCACTACATACAGTCGATCTTGAAGTAGCCGTAATCTAGTAGATAGTGTATCGGCTTATTAGACGAACGGCCACGGTTCAAACCCCAGGTCAGACATCAAAACGTTATATGAAAGTATTTCTTCCGCGACTTCCTCTCAGCAGATTTCTTCCAAAAACTCTGGGAGTAATTAAAATTGCCATGAAAAGTTTCTCAAAAATCTGTCGTTCGGAATCGACTTTAAACTGTAGGTCCCTCCACTTATGTATAAAATTAACGCACACAACATAAGTGGTCGTAATCCTGACTAAATGGTTGTAATGGCCAATTATGTATGTATGTATGTATGTACAGTCACTCTTTAGGTTGGATTGGACACTATTAGATCTCGTATGAATTGGTATCGTCTTAAAGTCACCAAATTTGTTTGTTCACATACCCATTCATCCAAAAATTGGCCTCATCGCTGACAATGGTTCTTCGATGAAAATTAGTGTCAGTAGATAACTGATCTAAAGTCTATTTAGCCGATACTTGTAGCTTGGCTATGGGCATTTACCTACAGTTACTTGAGCAATTCGCTGAACAAATGAACTCGAATTTATACACCACTTTGTAAATATTTTTTGCAGCAGGATTAGAGATTTAACAATGCACGTATTGTTGTGTGATTTGGCAAAGCAGCCTGAATAAATGGAAACTAATTTGACAGTTTTAGTTCCAATAACCGGTATGTATACATATGTATAACTTGACAGGCTTTAAAATATATACATACATATGTGTCAGAGGAAAAATTTGAATATTTTTATAAAACAAAAATATTCATTTATGAACAGTTCTTATATAAAATTATTAAGCAAAAAACGGATTAAATTGTGTATACTGTTGTCAGTCTATAAGTAACATTGTAATTAGTAAGCATAAATTATATTTAAGAACATAAACATTATGTAAGAGTATGCATGTAAGTAACACACAAATATTAAATATTTCATAACTCAAAGTTAAATATTAAAATTTTTAAATATTTTATAAAAAAAAATTATTCAAAGATGATTTCTATGTACATATGTGTGCATATAGAAAATAATTCTCATGTTTTGTTAATGAAAAAATCAGTTTATTTGCCTACATTTCTTACAGGTTTATGGGTTTTATCCCAAAAACTTTTTGCATGTTTCACAGAGTGTAATAAATCAAGTCATTTTGTTGGGAACTTTTTCTAGACATTTGTTCGAATTCAATTTTAATTCAACTTTCTTGCAATAGGACGGATCAACATGCCTTTAATTGTGCATTAATCAACTCTAGCGTATGATTTGAAATCGCCGTAGTCTAATAGGTAGTGTGCTTGCTTAGTAGACGTGAGGCAACGGTTCAAAAGGCACGTCATCTCGATCAAAAAAAAAATTGAAAAATATACCGTCGTCGACTTTCTCTCAGCAGATTTCTAGCAAAAACTCTGAGAGTTAATACAATTGCATGGAAAGTTCATTTAAAATCTATCGTTCGGAATCGACTTTAAACTGTAGGATCCGCCACTTATTAATAAAATTATCACACACAACATAAGTGCTGTGAGAAGCTAGGTCATAATCCTGACTAAAGGACAATTATGTATCTGGGTATGTAAATCAAGCCATTTTTTTTACTGGACATTTGATTAATTTAACAATTTTGAGCCAACTTCCTTGCTACATGGCTTTAATTGTATATTAATCTACTCTGGTCTTTGTGTTTAACAAAAATGTTGGTCGCGTATGGCTCTCAATATATTTCTGACTTTGTGAGACAGTCCTTATCACTGCCTTGCCAGCTTTACATCTGACCTACCTCGCGTAAGCTAGAGCAAGATGTCTACAAGTGTTACAGAAATAGTCATAACTCTCCTCACTGCCTTTCTTTAAAAAATAAAAACGAACTTATACTTTTAGCCAAGGTTTCTTTTAAAAACATTTTTTATACTCAGCCTGTTGGTATTCCAATACACAACTAACAACATTCAATTCGATTTGCTAAATACATATATTGTTTCTCAATGATTGAATACTTTTTTTTAAAAATTACAAGTAAAAGAACTTGTGCCACTTTTCACATGTGGCTTCAAATATTTCAATATAATTGGCGTTCATAAAAACATTTGTTATATTCTCTTGCTTTTTTCGTAAGATATTTTCTTGACGTTAAGACGTAATGTTAAAAACGAATGTTAAATCGTTAAAAAGCATTTTGCTTTTTTGTATATTTTCCCCTAAGTAAACCAATAGATGATGGTATGATGTTTTATCTTTTCAAATGTTTTTTTTTCTTTGCTATAAATTTTCCAACGTTAGTAGTTATTGTTGAAATTGCAAAAGCCTTAAACAAAACTTCACATTTGTGGACTATTTTTTATTTACCTGCTTGCGAAACAATATGGCGCGATACATGGGCGCTCCTTGGTTGCCAGAATCATGTGAAACCACCGATAAGAAATATGGACTCTTTTCAGCATCAATGCCCACATAGTTTTGATGTACTGTTGGAAGTAAAAAAGTAAGGAAAAAAATATTTTTGTGAGTTGGAATTTTATAAAAAAAAAACAAAAACAAAATGAATAAAATGTATTTTTCCTTAACATTTAAATTTAAAATTCAATACGATTTTAAAAAGTATGCTCAAGGTTAGGAAACAATTTTTTTTTACATTCATGAAATGTATCAGCATCTAAGGCTTTCGTTTATAACAGGAAATTTTGTTATTGAAAGTGAATATTTTGGACGCTTTAATGTTGTAAATGGGATTAAAAAAGGTAAGCTAAAGCAAATTCTTTTTTAAGATTGAAAACTTTTTAAATCTTACAGTTAAAGATGTTACTTCATAGCAATTTTTATTTCATAAAATGGGATTCTCAATTTCTTCTAAAGAAGAGAAGGAACAAGGAAAAGTAGAACATAAAGGTGTTTTTTTTTATCGATTAAACTAAGCCGATTAAAAGTGGGATGGGGTAAATCGTTTAAATGCATACTGAAGGAATTAAAAATCCTAAATTTTTGAGTTTTTTCCTGTTGAAAATATGGTATACTTTATTAATATACCCGCCGTAGTCAACTAGGTAGAGTGTTGGCTTATTAAACCTGAGGCCACGGTATAGAGTTGTAAGATAATAGAGTTGCAGTTAATAGAGTTGTAAATAGAAGTATTTTTTCCAAATATGCTCTCCATAAATCGAGTAAAATTTGGTGCGGTTTTAAGACCTCATAGGCTGGATAGCTATTAGATCGCGGATATCAAAACAGGTCTTGTTATAGTCGGATATCCCTTGTGACTGGAGATATAGCCGATAAAGCTAATTGTTTTTCTCAAATGAACAAAAAAAGTGCTCTGAAAAAATCGGGCTAAATCGGATAGTGTACCTTCTTAAATTTAATCGAATTTTGCCCAATTGATATAAATAACCATTCCCTCAAATCGTTCGTGCAGAATATCCAAAAATAGCTCCGTCATATTGAAACCATATGTCATTGGCATCCCGATCATCCAACTCAGGCCAAATGAAATTGATAATCATCGACCTATAATGCTCGCCGTTGACAGCGATGGTCTGGCCAATGTCGTTGCATAAGAAATATTGACTGCTGATACGACCAGTCCAAAATCCAAAGCAAACAGTTATTTTTTCGGTATAATTGGACGTTTTTGGATTGCATGTGCATTGGTCTTCCCCCCGAATTTTTCAATGAAAATGAGCTCGTTTGCCATCAGTTCAGTTTCAACGTAGACACATTAAGACTGAAATCGGTTTGGAGCTTTGCTTTGTCGAGACTTAAGACTATCTTAAACGTATTAAGTAAGATGCCACTGCTGGTGTCAGTGTCTTAGGAAGCCAGTAAATGATGACAAACCGAAGTATGTATATGAGAAGTAGAGACGTGCAGCGTATCGATTACTAAGTTACGGCCCAGAGCTATGCCTTTACTATTGTTACAGAATCTGTTCCGATTTTACCAGAGAATATGGTCACATCCGGATTATCAATCTCAGAATCGCTTATGCCGACAGTCAATTGAGTGGTAAAGTCTTTTCAAATAATCTCTAAAGTACGGAAACATGAAGCCGACCACGTATAGCCTGAAGAGCTTTCGAGAGAAAGGTTTTGCACAAGATTTTCGTTTCTGCCGCGTTAAGCGATCATCATCATATCTCTATGAGCTCCTATTGAATAGCTATGCTGTCTCACCAATGTTGTTTTGATAGTAAAGGACGTTATGGCAAGACGATTGACTGATGGGAAGGCCAGCGGACGACCTTGATTGCGGCGTAAGTACCAAGTTCAAGAAGTTCAGCCGTTGATTTTGCGGACAAATTACGATTACAGGCAAGCAGAAGGGTTCTTAATTAAGTTCAAGTAAGTTGATATATGGTTTAAAATTTTACAACAGGGAACGAAAGTAATCTTAAAAACAAAATTTTGTTTTTGTGAAAAATTTTGAAAAGAAAAATTAATTTTATGGTTTGAAGACTTTACTTTCTCTTTTTATATTTTGGGAGTAAATATTCTTAAGCTCGCTCCTTCCTGAATCAGTTTCTAATGTAATTTTACATACAATTATTTAAAAATGTTGTGTAAAATAAGTATTTAAGAAAAGTATGGAGATTATGCTTACGTTTCATTAGATACGAGTCATAATTTCTATTTTTATTGTCTAGAAAATTTTATTTAAAATACTCACATTTGCCCAGAAAATATTTAAAATACCAACGTGTCTGATGTTCAGGATTTTCCAATATAGGAGCACTGGGTGAACCAAATACCTGTGGAAGATAATGTAGAATAAGAAAATATCACGATGGAAATTAAATCAAATGAAAATACAAAATCAACATAAACCAGACGAGAAAAAACCCCACGCTCATAAATCCACATACAATGGATGTGTGTTGTTACGTCTGCACATATACATATGTATGTATTTTGCACAGGCTGTTGTTGTTTAAACCGTTATTCGCTGACAGTTGTAATCAATCAAATGTCAAAATATTTTAAAATTCATACATAATCTGTGAATTTTCCTCTGTTGTTAAAGACAGAGAAAAATAACCTCCATGAATTTTCAGTGGCTTTAATTTTCCTGTTGATTTGGTTTCCATTTTCCATTCTTTTTACACAGGTGGAGGTAGGCGTGTTTAGTTGCAGGTATCAACATTTTGCGTTCTTTGTGGGAATTCTGTTTTTTTTCTTTAGATTCGTATTAAATTTTAAAGAATTTTTTGTCTACATATTATTTCTTTAAATTGGTTTTGTATACGCAGTATAGGTTGAGGGTTTTTCTTTATTTCTTCTGTTACACGATACTTTTCATACTAAACCTGCCATTTAAATACAAAAAGCCTTATCGAATATTTTGAACATTTTCTATTTGTTATTGGCTTTGTTAAATGAAGTCAATATTTGGAAGAATATAAAAGGTTGGTTTTGGTAAAAAATTTATTTATTTTGATCGTTAAGATGTTTTGTACTACAGGTAAGCAAATTTTTTATAACACGATGTGTGATATTGACATGTGATAGAATTTTTACGTTTCTTAAATTAAAAACATATTAAGATGTTTTAAATGGCTTTTAAGAAATAAAAACCTTGGTGACATAATAATAAGATAGAAAATAAATCCTTAAGACTTAAAGATTTACAGTTTTTAGAAAAAGTTGTTGCCAAAGACAAATAAAATCTGATTAAAAAGTCACAAAATTTTTTTTTAATATTTTTTTTCTATTAACAAGGTTAGTAGTTTCAAAATTATATATATAAGTATTGTGGTCCTGATACTGTTATGTCGATTCAATTCCAATATTTGTACCTTTAAAATAGATGAACGCGATTGGATCTTATTGTTATCTGTGAGTCCTTTAAGAAAACTATGAACTATTAATCCTAGAAGTAGTTACTAGGAGTACAAAGATATCTTATGTACCCTTAATTTTCGTAAGACTTTCATTGCTTTTTTCATTCGGTACGAAAAGGACATGAATACAGCGTTTGCTGCGTTTGAAATTATCGAAACTAATAAGTTTTTAAATTCAAAAACAATAATCGAAATTTCTTCGCCTTCAGCTGGATCCATACAAACACATGTATATAATTACTCATTACAACGCTTTAGTCAGGATTACGATCTAGTTTCTCACAACATCCATGTTGTGCGTGTTAATTTTTTTACATGAGTGGCGGGACCTACAGTTTTAAAGCCAACTCCGAACGACGGATTTGTGAGAAACTTTTCATAGCAATTTAATTTACTCTCAGAGTTTTTGCCAGAAGTCTGCTGTTGAGGAAGTCGCCTAGGATATATTTTTTCATATTTCGTTTCGTTCGAGATCGATATGGATCCGAACCTGTATTGCTCGATATACATGGTTGGTCATTACAACCCTTCAGTCACGATTAAAATCTAGTTTCTCACATGTAGTCAGTGCTCTTATCACTGCACAAGGTCTTCTTTGTAGCACTCCTTTACATATAATTTCCAATTTATTTATGAATCCAATATCCCATACATATTCTTGACTTTTGATGAAAGGTATATATATTGTTGTATTAAGGGCCTTTATTACAACTTGCCGTTAAACTTAAAGGTACCTTTAGCTAAAGGGAACTGTAAAGTTACCTTTAACTGATTTTCGTTATTACAACTTACAGATAAAATAAAATTAAAATATGGCAGTGCCGGAGCAAAGTCGATAAAACAGTTCAATTAAACAAGTTTTTTTTAACGCAGTGGCAACAGCGGACTTCGTTTTTTGCTGTATATGCTCATTTTGTTTAAATTTGAAGTTGCCATATCGAAAATAGTATATGATATGGCAAGTTCAAACATAAAGTGACCTTTAAATGTTAAAGGTAGGATGATCTTCCCTTTAGCTTAACGATCACTTCTATCTTATTGGGTACTCATAATAAGGAAAAACAATTTATCTGCCCGTTAAAATCCTCCCTTTAGTTAAGTTGTAATTATGGCCCTAAATCTGGTCAATCCATATCAAGATGCTTTGTTTGTACTGTCATAAGCTCGGTTTTATCGGGATTAATACTGAGACTGCATAATATCGCAGGCTAATACATTTACTCTACCTCCGTAGATATGGGGCAAAATCTCGTTTGACTAAGCTTATCTATAGCAAAGAACACAGAACATCAATCTAAGAAGAACAAAAATACACAAATCTAGTGTTGTGGCATATATTGGTGTGTATAGGGCCTAACAAAATCTCTGCAGCCCAGTCTGTATTGGAGGTAATTGTGTCTTTTCGTTCCCAAGCCTCACAATGGTGTAAAAATTGAATCAGTTCCGATATTATTGAAAACGTCGCAAATTTCAGCAAAGGAAGCTATGCTAAATTCCTTACAGTTCAACTACTTCTTCAATAAACCTGGTACTACTCAGGTAGGCGTGTTAAGCTGTGGAAAACTTAGTCTTATAGTTCACACGGATGCGACTACCTAGTTAGTCTGAAATATATAGTCTTTTTACTCGATTTTAAAATGAGAAACATCTTTGATATTCTCTAATCCATGGAGAAATAATTAAAGATCATACAAACAGAGAGGATATGTATCCCAGATCTTTTTGTTTTCCGCAGCATTACGTACACAAATTGTACGGAATAATCTTTAATTGATCCAGAATAGCAAGAAGTAAAAATTATTGGAGAATTCTGTATTTGGTGAAGCCCAAGCCGTAGTCGAATTGAGAAGTCGCCGTAGTCTAGTAGATAGTGTGTTGCCTTATTAGATGTAAAACCTCGGTTCAAACCTCAGGTCAGACATCAAAATGATAATATGAAAAATATTTCTTCGGCAAAAACTTTGAGAGTAAATAAAATTGCGATGAAAAGTATCTCAAAAAAAAAATTTCTTTCGGAATCGACTTTAATCTGTAGGTTCCGCCACTAATGGATAAAATTAACACACACAACATAGGTGGTGTGAGATACTAGGTCGTAATCATGACTGAAGGATTGTAATGATAAATTACATATGTATGAGGCTCAAGCTCCGCATAGGGTCGATGTGAAAGTATATTTTTAGTAATTTAACCCTTTTTTGAAATTGGAAGTTTAAATATTATACTATGTTGTTCTCTGTTGTTAGCGGTAAAAATCGGTTAATTTAATAAGTTACTAAAATGATCAGTTAACCAAATCCCATAAATGTTCGGCTGCTAAATTATTACGAAATATATTAAACGGAATTATTTATTGAATGTCTTTAGTTGCCTTATAACTGTTCTGTCATCAAATCTGTTTCGTAAATCACAACGTACAAGTGATAATCGAGATGTAATTTTTCCTTTCTTGTTGTTATAAATGAATTTGAGTGTCTGTAATGCTAACGAGTGTTGCTTCAAAATTTATGCTGAATCATTTGATTTTCATAATAATGGTTACAGTTAAGCAGAAGTACAAGCTGAAGAGGGCATGCTGATAAACTAAAGCATTTGTTGCTATTATTGTTTGGTCGTATGTCTTTTACACAAATATAGCTTTTTAACTTTTATTTTTCCATTCAAAACAGATTTACACTTTTTTGCTTTCATTGAGTATTTTTTCCTTTTTCATTTTCTCACCCCTACAATTACAAGTATAAGCTACAAGTATAAAGAATTGTTGTAGGAATAATAAAAACAAAGTCGTCTTTTCGTATCTAAGTATGTATAAAACACTCAATGTTTAATTCTCTCGCCATTTGGACTATAAAATGTATCTCCACTGAAATTCTTTCCTAAAGATTTTCTTAAAATCCACTTAAGTAATCCTGTCCACATAAGTTAGTGTGTTCGTATTGTAGCAAATTGCTTTATTTTCATTTAACAGAATTATTATCGTTAATTTGAATTTTAATCGAATCTACTTCACTTAACCGAAATAAACAAGCTTTAATTTAAATTTTAATGAAATTTTACTTAAAATTTATATTTAAAAAGTAAATTACGATAAAGTTAAAATAGGTACAGGCAAATGTACTTACTTCGAAGTCGCCGTAGTCTAGTAGGTAGTATGTTGGCTTTTGAGACGTAAGGCCACGGTTCAAAAACCAGGTAATACATCTCCACTTAAACGAAATATAAAAAAATATTTGTTCGACGACTTACTGTCATCAGATTTCTGGAAAAACTCAAATTAAAACTAAAATTATCATGAAAATTTTCTAAAAAATCCGATGTTCGGAGACAACTTTAAGCTGTAGGTCCTGCCACTTATTTATAAAATGTGAGCAGCTAGGTCGTAATCCTGACTGAAAGGTTGTAATGACCAATTATGAATGTATGTATGCAGGTATGTAATACGTTTAAGTCGCTGGAGTTTGGTAGTTAGTGTGTTGGTTTATTAGATAAGAGCCCGTGGTTGAATTACTGAAGAAAATATTTCTTTAGGCGATTTTCTTTCAGCAGATTTCTGCCAAAAAGTCTGAGAGTAAATAAGATTACCATGAAAAGGCTTCACAAAAATCTGTCGTTCGGAGTCGACTTTCAACTGTAGGTCACGCCACTCTTGTATAAAATCAACAAACACGATATGTTAGTATGAAAAGTTAGGTTGTAATTCTGACAAAAGTGTTGTAATGACCAATTAAGTAAATAAATAAGACTTGGAATGAATGAAATAACGGATTCTTTCGGCAAAATCTGTCATTTAAATTTTTCCTTATATCCTAATGAAGTCTAGAGGGTCATGAAATTTTTGAAATTGCCAGGGACCCACTGCATCCGATGGCGAAGTATTCTATGTTAGTCTTAATTAATATTTTTACAATAAACTTCGTGTATGAGTTTAAAACTGCCGCAGAAAAAGATCGGAGGTTCGATTTAAAAATACTTAACAGATGCAGATTTAATACATATGATTTTTTTACATATGTACTTGTGTTAAACAGTACTGTGCAGTGGAAATTCGATGGACAAGATTGTTTTCCATACTACAAATGACATGCATGACGTTATTTAATTGTTAGATTGTAAGTTCGCTAGATTGAAGCCAGAGCAACCCAAATTGGGTATATTTACTTTATAAGTATTTTATTTACATTTTTTAGCACAAAGCTTTGTTTTCTTCTAGCCAAAATTGTAATTGAAGTCGCCGTAGTCTAGTAGGTAGTGTGTTGGCTTATTAGACGTAAAGCCAGGGTTCGAGCCCCAGGCCAGACATCAAAACAAAATACAAAAAGTATTTCTTCGGCGATTTCCTCTCAGCAGATTTCTGGCAAAAACTCTGAGAGTAAATAAAATTGCCTTTAAAAGTTTCTCAAAAAATTTGTCGTTCGGAGTCGACTTTAAACTGTAGGTCCCGCCACTTATGTATAAAATTAACACGCACAACATAAGTGTTGTGAGAAACTAGGTCAATAATCCTGACTGAAGGGTTGTAATGACCAATTATGTAAAATTGTAATTACATTTGCTAGACACACAATATTGTGTTACTATAATAAAATTATTTAATTAACTATATTTAAAATTTTTAAAAATGGTTTGAATAAACTTGTCAACTAAGTACTATAGTTTATGTTGCCATCTTAATATTTGCCAAACTATCAAAATTAAGATTTATTATGAAAGTAGGTCAGCTTGAGAGAAACACACTTAATTGATTACCCATCAAAAACATGTTTTCTGCATTGTATTCTTTATTTTACTTTCACTAGCGTACGGATAAAGTGCTTGATTTAAATAGAAAGTAATTTTCTTTAAACTCACTTAACAAGTAATATACTTTTCTTGCCTGTTTACCAAATATATTATGAAATAATGTTATTTAAGGTAAATTAAAATGAAAAATCTCTCACCTAAAAATATAGTTTTTATTCGTTTATAAGCTTCTACTTCCATTTCTTAAAAGGTTTAAATTTTAAAAAGGAAGGAAATCCTTTAAAATAAGTTTCTTGTCAATTTTAAATTACAATTCCTGTTCGAACTTTCTTTATACACAATATTATTTACATTTCAATTTTATTTATTTACGTTTTAAAATGTATTTATTTACTGACAAGTCCAGTATTTAATATACAACTTTGACGACAACACGTTTAGAAACTTTTCCATAGATTTGAATTTTTTTCTCTTTTTATTAAGCAATTTACTTGCCGTACAATCAGTTGTTAACTTGTCAGTCAGTTAGTCAGTCAGTCACAAAGTTTGATTGCGAACAATTGCAATTTTTGTTCAACAGAGTTTCTGATTTGAATTGTCCTTCAAGTTGTAATAGAATGTACATAATTACATACATTGTAATGGTTATGTAAAGGAGTGGTAGTCTGTAAATGTATTTGTACTCTTAAAAGGTTTACACCCTACTCTATCATATAATTTTGTTATTGAAGGTGTAATACTGTACACTTCGGTTTTCATTATTTAATGAAAAATTAAAGGCAAATGTAAACTGGAAAAATCGTGTTCAAAAAGAGAATTTTCAACGAATAAACATATTTACGTTGGAGTGTTTTTTCCTTAACTTGATTTTTCAGAAATATTTTATATATTTTGACAAGTGAAAGAGTGCAAATCAATGCTAAAAATCAGCAGGTCTGAGCACATAATCAATGCTATGGGCGCAATATGCATGTAAATAAAGTGAGACCTATTTGACGTCATAAAGTTCGTAAATAATTTTGTTGTATTCCGCAATCAAAAGCCAAATACGGACTGCAAAATGATTAATCGAGGAAAGAATATAAGGACGAAATAGTACGGGTAGGAGAAGAGCCTCATCTCTTTTTAATCGGTTCAACACTAGTACATTACAACTCTTCAGAGAAGTTTCATTAAGCTTACGAACTGGACAGGGTACTTTAATATCGCGTGCCATTTTGCTATAAATTTAGGCAAATTTGTCTACAAAGTTTAGAATAGCTGTTATAAAAATCACTTATCAAGAGTATTGTATTGTTTGCTTAATTAAATGGACTTAAATTTATTTTATCGATAACATAAATATGTTAAAAAAAATTATGTTTTGCAAATATTCCCCTAATCTTTTAAACCTTTAACGAACTTTAACTTTAAATATACGGAAATTGAATAATAAAGAACAAAGAAATATATTGTGAGGCATTATTTATGTTTAAATATCCATTTTTGCTGATAGAATTGTAATTTATTTTATCGTCGTACTAGCACTATACGTGGGGAAGGGTATGGCTTGGATAAAAGAGACTGAAGTATACATATTGATTAGTTTTTGTAATTAGATTCCGAGATTAATTTAATTGCAGAAATTATATTTATTTAAATAACACCACAATTTAATAGCACTGTTCTAACAACTTTATTCACGATTATTTATAAACAAAGACCAAAGTCTCATTATACATTTTTTATTACAACTTATTTATTAGGGCATTAAAACCCCTTAGTCAGGATTACAGTCTAGCTGCTCACACTACCCATGTTGTGTGTGTTAATTTTATCTATGAGTGGCAGAATCTGCAGTTTAACGTTGCCTTCGACGGATAGATTTGAGCAACTTTCCATGGCAATTTTATTTACTCTCATAACTTTTGCCAGAAATCTGCTGAGAGGAAATTGTGGAAGAATTTTATTTTCGTATTTTATTTTGTTCGTGATCAAGCTCAGACTTGTGGTTCAACCCCACGGCATATCGTCTAATAAGCCCATATACCACCTATTATACTACGATGACTTTATTTATATTTATTTCAACTCTCGGTCTGTTACTAACTGGCAACATTGCTCTTCTCTCTATTTATACTCCCATAATTTATGTCTGGTAACATCGTAATCTTTCAATCTACTGTTGTTCTTGTATTTTGATTTTATTCTTATTTTTGTAATTTTCTTTATTTTAATCATTTTGTGGCAATAATGTCATTAAATACTAATAAAAATATTTTATTTATTTTTTTTTTTGTCAAAGTTATCGATTTTCATAAATATTCAAAGATATGTACTTGGAATGGAAAACTAGTACTTCGAATATAGTATTAAATTTTTTATTTATTTTCTTCAAAATACTTCAAAAGAAATAAAATTTATATGTTTTTTTAATTACACGGTCAAAGTACACCCAGCTAATGTCATAGTGTAGGTTGTAAGTTTTGTTGAGTAGAATTCAAAAATATTTTTTTTTATATTTATCGAACCTTCCAAACTTGTTTTGTTTGACAAAAACTGTATTTTTGATCTTTTTACAGAAAATTATTGATTACCCAAATATTTTTTAACCTATTTTCAAAATCCAAAGTTTTTTGCAAAGGGAACAGATAGATGAGCCTTTAAAATGGTATACATAAACATAAACTTACATGTTATGAGTTTTAATCGGGTAAACATGGAAAATAAGATTTTTTTCTAATTTTTTTCAAGTTTAGCTATTCTTAATTGCAAAATTTAATTATAAAATATAGAATAAGTGATGACATTCTGAAAGTGTATTATCTTGTGAAGAGATTGACACTCCGTTTGATCAAATCGGATATTTAAATAGTATAACAGTCGTGATATATATTTTATATATGTCATCTTATCAAATGAACTTTCAGTTCAAACATTTTCAAAAGTATTTATGTATCTTGATTGTTTATCACAAAAAGGGTCAATTTCACGCTTGCACGACTATCAGAAGTCGGCTAATATTTGTGTTTTTTGAAAATATTATTATTTCTCTTTGCGCAAACGTTGACCAACTATTACTGGTCGCTCAAACGTGAAATTGACACATTTTCCAATAAACAATCAAGATCCATCAAAATTTCTGAAAATTTTTGAACTAAAAGTTCATTTGAAAAAATATGTACATGAAAAATATAACTCGACTCTTGCTACTATGAACGGACAAACTTGAAAAAATATGAGAAAAAATTTGCATTTGACAAGTTTACCCCACCAAACCTCAAAGCATATTATGTCAAATAATATATACATATATGTTTATCGTTTTAAAGTCCTATCCCTCTGCTTTCTAATAAGGTTTATGTTTTGGACAGTGAATGTTTGTTCAGAAATGTTTGTGTAATCAATAAATTTGTGCGTAAAGTCCAAAAAACAGTTTTTGTCAAATAAAACTAGTTTGGAGGGTTCAAGAAAAATAAAAAATATATTTTTGTGTTCTACTCAACGAAACTCACAACATATACTATGTCATTAGCTGGGTGTATTTAATTTTTTTATTTTGTCGCATAGTATTTTTATTCAACATTATTTACAAATGTAGGAAGTTCCTGTTTGTGGACAAAATGTACCCTTAAAAACTTGTCTGGAAAATTTTTACAATATGTTGACAACACATTATCATATTATATTTTAAATGTTTTGTTTTCAAACACATTGAATGATACCGTTAAAAAACTAAAAGCTAGGGGAATTTTACACAATTTCCAGCTAACAAATTAGCAGATAAAAATTGAAAAATTTATTTAAATTTTATGGCCAAATTTTTCAACTCAAATAGAAATGGTGTTTGATATGCATTTCAAACCAACCTACATTTGTTAACTTGTAATATTTGATCAGGGTGGGGGTTGCCTGTCAATATTTGTTTATTTCTCCTACGCCTATCTATCTATCTAGCGTGACTGACTAATTTAACATTCGTTTTGTAAATGTTTACGTTCGTTCCGTTTTGTTTATCAAAACACACTTGAAAAATTAACAAATTTTATGTATGTACGTAAATATGTATATACCATAAGTATTTGTATGTATATCTTTAAATAAATGAACCTTTTTTATTGCTGGCTGTTATCTCTTTCCGTGATGCCGTAATTTATATTAATTCTTGTATGTGGACATATAATTTTATCATGCCAAAATAAATTGATAAACTTAGTGGTGGTGTAGGCCATTAATCTAATAGCTTATGCTTATATTAAGACATAATTTAAGCTTGTTATCCTAATAGAAAACAAATGGATCTAATACAGATGAAACCGGATGTTTACTTTTAATTTCGTATAATTTTTTATATTTTAAAATTAAAATTTTTTCCGTAAAGAGTGAGGGGTTTAGGAAAATAATTCGAGTGGAAAATATAAAATAATTTAATTTATTCAAAAGTTTTTTTTACCTAAACTTTAATTAAATTATCTTTTTTTGCATACAAAAATAATTCAACAGAGTGGAATGCAATCCTTGAATTTAAGTAGTAGGAAACAAAATTGATTGTATTTGTTTAAAAATTTGTTTTTTTTTTAAGTTAGGGATGATCAAGGAGAGATCTTTAATGAAATTATGCTTACTTAATTGGTAATTAATACCCTTTAGTCAGGGTTTTCATGGAAATTTTATTTACTGTCAAAGTTTTTATTAGAAGACTGCTGAAAGAAATATTTTTTTCATATTTCAATTTGTTCTAGATGTCGGAGCTGAGTTTTGAACTATAGGCTCTCGGCTAATAGGACAACACAGTTACTACTAGACTTCTACTGAAGCTTAGACTACGTTATTGGCAATTGATGTTTTAAGTGATCATTTTTAAACATAAAATAATAATTATAAGATCTAAGCTTTTTTCATTTCAGGGCCATTTCTATTTCGAAAACTATTTCACTTTTAAGCAGCTATTCTGAAGAACCATACGATGCTAGTCCGTTAACCATTCATTAAACCTTGAGACTCCTTTTCATCCCGGACTTTTTCTTTCTTGTATTCTTTTTCTTTTGATTAATAATTTAAGTGGCCTAGCCTTTTCTGGTTATCGCATAATAAACCAAAAATATTCTAATTTATCAAGATGCTTTGAATTCTTTGTACAGTTTTCATGGCTACTAGGTGTTCAGCGTTAGTCATGTGATTAGATCAACTGTATTTTAATATTCTCCTACAACATCTCATTCTATTTTATTACTTGAGTGCTATTCAAACGATGTAACAGTTGGCACCATTGCGTTACTTATTAAATCAAATTTTAAACTTTATTACAGCGCTTCTTGTCATCTTGATTTAAATTTTTATTTCCTTGGAATATCTCTGGTCAACATCTAGCTTAAATGCTGAAATAGTTGCTTTTATAGTCTTTCTGTGAGAGATCTGTTTGCTATCAGTAATGGGCAATTGTCCAATTGATGTAGTTTGTTCAAATTTTTAGCAACTGTCACATGGTCGTCGTGGTTTAGTAGGTAGTGTTATGACTTATTAGAAATGAGGCCACCATGCAAACCTCAGGTCAGGCATCTCCAACAAAAATGAAATATGAAAAAATATTTCTATGGCGATTTCCTCACAGCAGATTTCTGGCAAAAACTCTGAGAGTAAATAAAATTGCCATGAAAAGTCTTTCAAAAACCTGACATTCGGAGTCGACTTTAAATTGTAGATTCCACCACTCATGTATAAAATTAACACATCCAACATAAGTGGTGTGAAAAGCTAGGTCGAAATACTGACTGAAGGGTTGTAATAACAAATTATATACGTATGTATGTCATATATTTTGACTAATTTGTGTTTGGTTTCAAACTATTTTTATTGCAAATAATTGTTAATAACTATCAAAAGTTTCCTAAGTAACTTTGTTTGCTCAGCAATTAAAAAATTTTTTTTTGATTGAGTCTTCTCTGGCCTTAATTTTAAATTGTTTCAAACTTTAATTCAAAATCAATATAGTTCACCGTGAGAAGAAGAAAACGCGATTTAACTTTTAATAATTTCAACTTCATTTATATACATTTTGTTTTTGCCAGCAATCGAGAGATTATCTCTAGCGACTAAATAAAAAAATGACTCGTAAATTATTTTCTATCGATGGTTATTCTTATACAAACTATATTTCATGACTGGCTTTTCGTTAACGAGAAAAAGTTTTTGTTATTTTTTAAATATTTTTTACCGCGTTTTAATTTTTTAACATCAATTTCCCTCAATGCTTCATTAGTTGTTAAACTTTTTAAACCCTTCTTTTGCTTGTTTTTACTATGTTTCTATAGCCTTTAAAAGTGTCATATTCAGTGGTGATTCCCTGCTATTTTATTTTCCCATATTTTTTTTCCCATTTCCACATTCAATAGAAAATAGAGAAAATTACAAGAAAATAAAAAAATTGAAAGCAAAGCAAGGGAAACAAGCGACTGTGTTTGCTTGGTGGTACTTAAATAAATAATGCATAATGAAGTGGTTTCTCCATGCAACATTCTATAAAAGTCTTAAAAATGTCTGCACGTATGTGTATGTGTATGTGAAAGTATAAGAAAAATAAATATGCTCCATTAGAATTGCTGAGTTATCATTATTTACGTCATGTCAGAGGTGTTTTTTTTATTCAGTTTGTACAAAACACTTGAGGTCATGGTTCATAAAAAACGCTTAAGGCGTGTAAATAAAAAATTGTATTTCTTATTTCCAAACGTTGAAATATTTCATACATACCTCATCCTTTTCGGCCAATGATTCACCATTCTCGACGCGAAAACGCTTAAAGTTTGGATCAATGCCATCCAGTTCTGATTGCGGCAACTGTAATAAATAATAAACAGAGAAAAAAAAGGTGGTAGAAAATATATTAATTTTCATTAATAAAACCATAATTGTAATGCCTATGAAAAAAGAAAGAAAAAACAAAAACACAAATAACAAAGCGAATAAAACACCTGCATTTAATTGGAATTATAATCACTCATTTACCCGCAATGTAATGGCTTTTATTTTTTCTATTACTGTTGCTACAATACATTCCATTCGAGTGAAATCAAATTCATTTAATTAATCTTACATATGTTTGGGCCATGTTATACGATTAAAATGTTTAAGTAGGAGAAGTAGGCGACGTTAAACATATGGAACAAAATATGGTATGTACGATATTCGTTTGGTACTCAACTCTTTGAATGAAAATAGAAACTTTGTATTTGGTAGGTAATATTTAAAATAAATTTAGAACAAATTCTAATTAAATTTAAATAGTTTTGGAAAAGATCCCCGTAGCTACTTAGCTACACATTCAAAAAATCCTCATTTTCTTTCCTTCATTAACGATTTAACCTGTTGTGGCTGGGAAGTCAATTAAGAGGTTTGTCCTGTTAGATCTGATACAACATATTTTTTACTCATTTTTATATTTAATAGCTGAATTATTTAATTTACATAAATTGCATTCCATTTGATATAAAATTGTAACTAAAGGTTGATATCTAAATCGAAATTTCAAGTACATCCGCTGAATTTCAGAGACGAAAATAACATAAGCCAACATAAAATACAGCTCAGGGCACATAATTAGAAATTATAGGTTTCCAAGATGGATTATTTTATAAACAATTAGATATTAGCATTACGTTGTTGTATACAATCACTACAGTTCAAATTACTGCGACTCTAATGGTAGTTAACTTTGGAAGACAGAATTTAAAACGCCGCTTCATAAGTTATCAAGATATTTGTGTAAGCACTCACATAATTCATAGGACAGCTTAAGAAACAAAATTGAAATCCTATAGATTTGCCCAAAAGCCATTAATTTTTCCCATGAAAATCTTAACTAAACTAGAGATGAATGGAACAAAGCTTTCTCTTTCGAAGTATATAATTTTAATACAGTCGATTACAATGCAGCAACTATTTAATTATCGACGTACTATTTACCATGGTGTGTGGGGTTGATTTCAGTGATAAATTTAGTGCATTTCAATAAAATCAGTGGCGTTAGTTTATTTGCCAGAATATTACAATACCATAACAACCTTAAAAGTTTGGATAGAATTGTTTGGCGCAACAAGAGATCGTTGTCATGGAGAAGCCTGGACATTCTCCCGGCCTTAATTCTCTATAATCAATCCAAAGAGCTTAGTAGTTTTTTTATTGCCGCAAGAAATAAATGATCAAGACTATCAATGGAAAATATCAATATTCTTATCAATTCAACACAAAAATTATGACAAGGAGTTTAACACCAAATCTAAAACTTTGCTTTGACGCTTGAACATAGAGGATCTTTCGGACTTCGGAACTTTGACAGATAATAATGGTCATCTTGTTCAAGCTTCTTCTACCAAATTAGTGGTCATCTTTTCGGTCTATTTTGCTAAATCATAATGGACGACCGTAAGCAACAACGTGCGTTCGCTAAAAGGGCTCTGAAGCAGTTGGCAACTGTTTTCATCGAAAAATCTGCTTCAACGATGAGGTCCATTTCTGGATGAATGGATACGAAAACATACAAAATTCTCGAATTTGGGACGATAACAATTCTGTGAGATCATTTTGAATCCATTGCATTAAAAAAAACTTGCTTTGATGTGTATTTTGACGTAATCGGCTCATATTTTTTCGAAACAAGTTTGGCCAGATTATCACTGCCAACGTCGACGTAGATGATAACCTATTTAATTTTGCGCATATTGGACGATACTATGACGGACGGCCACAATGCTTATGCCACAACAATTTTAGTGAATTGTCATTTCACGTGAAGGTGATATGAACTGGCTACCGGGATAGTGTGATTTGACCACGTTAGAATTTTTCTTGTGAGGTCTTTTTAAGTCGCAGCTGTCGTCAGATGATCGATGCAGAATATTAGGACATAAAAAGTTTCAATAATATCTCACACACACTATGTTTTATTTTTATTTATGTTATGTCTTAATACATATTAAAAATTATGTTTTTAAAAATTTAATAATAATCCGATGTACAATAATTACTAACCATTCAATATACATTATATTACAACAAAATGCCAATTCTTGATAAAATATCTTAACATTCCTTATTAGAGTACCTTCCTTATAAAGTTTTCTATTTCCCATTATGTTTCCTCTAATAATTCCGTTAAAGTGTAAATGCATGAAAATTTAATCCTCTATCAAATGTACTTACATACACATTTACACAAAGATTATATATATAAGCATGTATTTACATACATATTTACGCACAAATATATGAACAACTGTATTTTTTTCTAAGTATTTTATTCGTATGTATATTTGTATGAAGATACAAAATATTTATTCTAAAGGTAGAAATGTTTGTGCATGTGTGTATGTGTATGACAAATATGTAATAATAAAAGTGTCAATGAAATATGGATGCGAATGTGTTTCTACGAATTTTGTATGAACAAATATGAACAATATTTACCCTCCAGTCATACTTTTTCGCTTTCTAGGTTTTATTCTTTTTTTCTTATTTAGCTCACCTACATGATAAATCGTGAACGTAGATTTCAATAGAAGGGAAACAAAAATTCATATTTTTTGTAGCAATTTGTAAACAGATACGTTGTGTGTGATGGTACCCTATATCAGATAAGGGTAGGCTATGTAGTAAAACCTACCAGGTAGCTTGAGGAATTATTTGTATTAAAAGTAATAATAAGATGAATTCAGTGTATTTGTTTTTCATTTTAAATTGAAATTGAATCTATGAGATGATGCGAAAATTTTTCATTATTGGGTTACTTAGGCACTAAAATAAATAACTACTAACCTAGTCCTCTATTAAAAAAGAGCAGAGTATCGTCTTGTCGATGTTGATTGACTCGACAAAGTTTTTTGTTTGTTATTGTAACCTTATAATATTTAGTAGCACTTTGTTTTGCATTCTCGAATTTATTTTTCTGTACCAACTTTACCTAGAAATGTTGAAATTAACATTTTGACACCTTGACACAACTATTAATTACAAAAGTAGTTGTAGTATTTTGTTCTACACCTTTAGTTGTTAATAATACGCATACACCTTTCTTTGGCAGAGAACGGTTATTATTCGTTAAAATCTTTTTTTAACAAAAAATCATTTGTATTTTTAATGGGTTTTAATTTAAAAAAGTAATTAAAATTACAGGAATTATTAATGCTCATACACATGTATATTATATGTTTAATCAATAATTTAACTCTAACTCCTAGTGTAGGTGTTAAAAAATGTATTCATAAGAATAATTTGAATATTTAAATTACAAAAAACACTATTTAGAATTCAATTAAATTCCTTTGTATATTCCATATTTAATTTATTTAAATTTTTAATTAGATTTTTCTATATACACCTTACAAAGAGTAAATTAAGTTTAAGTACACTGTACTTCTATAGAAAAAAATATTGCTGCCAAGATATATAATTACTACTATTTTATGTTGTAGGGTTACGAAGGCAGACAAGAAAAGAATACTCGTATTAAAAATTTATTCCTTGTATTTTTTTGTTCCCTCACTTTACAGACTTTTATTCCTTGGATGACCATACGACTGTCACAAAGCATTCCTTTTCATATTAGTACTTCTTTCCTTTGTTTTAATTTCCTTAATGAAATTGCAGGTGATTGGTCTATACCAACTAGTTTTTAGAAGAAATAATTGCCGTATATCCTTGCCTGGAGGCAACGAAAGTTGCCTCAACAGACTGTGTTCTTTAACATCCCTAAGATGTAGGCTGCTAAGTTACTATACATACATTATCTGGAGCTAATAGAAGCCTCTTACTTCTTAGAATTCTAAAACCATGATGAAATTCTTTCGCCCTTTTCCACTCTAGAACCTGGAATGGCTGAGTGTTTAGTCAAAAAAATTTTATAAGATAATCAAATCTTAAAATCGGGAGTGTTAAACTATAAATTTCTGTTAAGTCTGTCAGGTTCAACGTCTCCAGGTTCAAATAAGAGTCAATCATAGAATAATTCTGTATAAATACACATATGTCCGACTGTACATATTTTCTCAGCGAATTCTGCAGAATTTTATTTAATAATTTCTAAGAAACATTTATTTACTTAATTGGTCATTACAACCAAGCCTCTCCCACCACCCATGTTGACTGCATTAATTTTGTCCATGAGTAACGGCGCCTACAGTTTAAAATGTACTCCTCACGAGTGATTTGAGAAACTTTTCCTTTAAATTTTATTTACTCTGGACCAAAGACTGCTGTAAAGAAGTCGCCAAAAAAATATTTTTTCATATTTCGTTTTGTTCAAGATGTCTGAGCTAGTATTTCAATCACGGGCACTCGTCTAATAAGTCAAAATATAAAGGAGGTAATATTGACGTATATCCCATGACTGTGAAACCTATTCTTTTCTTTACTAATCTGAAATATTCTGACTATTCTAGTCTTGTTGCTTCATAAATCAACCTATGTATGTATGATTTGATCGAATTATATCGTCGACAGCAACGCCTTTAGTTTAACTATTTGGTTGTCAAATTCTAATTAAAATACTTTCATCAACTGCATAATTGAATAGCCCACAGCTAAACATATGTACGTTAACTTTAAATAGGAACAACATCGTTAAAGATATGTTGATGATTAAAATTACACATCCTGTGGAAAAGCTATTCAAATTACTTGCAAATATTTTTCACATTATTTTGCAAATACATATTTTTTATTCGGAAAGGGTGCTCTTGGTATGGGAACAATATATTTTAGGCCATATCAACATGCCAACTGCTATATTTGTTGCATTGATAAGGGTTCGTTTCCATTGAACATTGAAATGCTTTCAAGTGTAAACATTGATGCTAATATAAAATAAATGCTTTTTTAAACTATAATAATAATAATCTTTTTTTAATATTTTACATTTACCCCTATTCAACTCGAACAATTTATTGACGTCCATATGCCTTGTGCATAAATTTTTAATTTGAAGTATAGTAGATTCAAGAAAATGGCTTACATTTCTTTCCTGGCTTTTCTTAAAAATACCTTTTTTTAATTTTTTTTTTAATAATTCCAAAAAATTTTTAATAAAAAATAAAGGATTACACACCTGATCAACTGAACCATAGTGGTGACGAGAAAACACTCCACGTCGTGATATCAATTCTGTAGCAGATGAGCTGAAATTGCAAAAAGAAAGTCAAATTAAAGAAATTTGTTAAAAGCGATTTGAAATCTATAATTTTGAATTTTTTAAATAAATTAATAATAACTGGTGAGTTCGGGAATTCATAAATCCAAGCCTATAGACTTTAGTCCATAATTTTAATATTTTTAGAACCTTGTTCTTGGAATAATGATGTGGATTTTGATGTCACAATATTATGATTTGCAAACATGATTTCTCATTCAATTCTTGATGATATGGCTGTTGATAGTACGAAGTCTAAAAAAGAAGATGAAACACGAATTTATTTTCAATTGTATTGTATGTTTCGCATGACAATTAACTGTTACTGTTGCCGAAAAAGTTGGTCGTTGGCCGTTTGTCAATTTTCTTTTATATTTTCAACGATAATTTTTTTTCTGTTGTATATACCAATATCAGCAAAATAATTGATTGACGTTTAATTTGAAATTAATTTAAATTAGAGGTTATCAAAAAACTATCGAGCTTATGAAAACGCCGTAGCCTAGTGTGTCGGCTTATTAGACGAAAGGCCACGGTTCAAATCCCAGGTCAGACATCAAAACGAAATATGAAAAAAAATTTTCGGCAACTTCCTTACAGCAGATTTCTGGCAAAAACTCTGAGAGTAAATAATATTGCCAAGAACTTCTTAAAAATCTGTCGTTTGGATTCGACTTTAAACTGTTGTTAGGGGAACAAAATATATTACAGTATTATATTAAATTCTTCTCTACTTAATAAAAAAATTTCATTCGGTTTACATAACGATAGTAAATTTGATTTTGAAGCAAATAAAATGGTGATATAGAAATGTAATCTGTATCAAATGGTTTTAACGCATGTAAGTGAGCTCCGTGTTATCCAGCGCCAACTGTTAAAGTACAAGATAAGAGCAGTGATTGGTTGGGAATTTCAAAAGACATCCATCAATCGATATCTTAACTTACATATCTATTGTTTGTATTTTTTAAATTTTAAATTAAGCAAAAGAATTGCATTAAAAAAACTTTTTTAACGACAATTTTCAACTTGACTAAACAGACGGAAATATTGGGAATTTAACACACACACAAACTGCATATTTTTATTGCATATTTTATAGGAGAAAAAAAAATAGAAAGAAACAACTTTTTGAAAACTATAACTATTTGAAATATTTCTTCATGCAATTTCAAATCAAATTGATGATTTAGAAAATAATGATTTTATAAAGACTTTTTTTCTTTTTTTGTTGGCGACTTTACTAAGAGATACAATACCTTTTTTAACGTTAATAAAATCAAGTGAATTAATTAAAAGTAAATTTAAATAAAAAAATAATTTCATAAAATAAACAATTAATTATTTGATTTTATATAATAACAAACAATTTATAAAAAGAATTAAATTTATTTGAGGTGAATAATTTAATTCACATGTGATGTATGAGCAATAAATTAATTGAAAATATCACTCATACGACCATGTGGCTCCCCTTTACTTTGTTTATAAAACACAGGCTTTTTTGTAGATACCACACTTCCTTAATTAATTGTAATGGATGTAACAGTCAATAATACTGTTTAATTTTGAAATTTTATTTATTACGATTAAACATTTTTTCAAGCATATTTAAAAAAAAAAATTTTTTGTCAGTTTTCTTTGTTTGCCTGAAAATTATTGCCGGCTAGTGGAGCGATATTTTCAAGAGGTTTTAGATTTTTAGCTATTAATTTTTTGGCAATACTGGTTTAAACAGCTCACGCACGTTTCATGTTTTGTTTCACTGTCAAACATCTTCAGTTTGGTCTATAATTTAACCATGAATCGTCTTACAAACGAACAACGCTTGCAAATCATTGAATTTTATTATCAAAATGCGTGCTCTATTAAGAAAGTTCATCGCGCGCTTCTTCCATATTATGGTCAGTTTAGTCGACCTACTGCAGCGGCTATTCGGGCTATTGTAACTAAATTTCGCACCAAATTTACATTGTTCGACATTAAACCACGAACACGCTTACGTAGAGTGCGAACTGAAGAAAATATCGCAGCTGTATCGGCCAGTGTTAATGATGACCATCAATTATCGATTTGTCGCCGTTCGCAGCAATTGGGCCTCTGTTACTCAACAACGTGGAAAATTTTGCGGAAGGATTTAGGTGTAAAGCCTTTCAAAATACAGCTGGTGCAAGAATTGAAGCCGAACGACCTACCGCAACGCAGAATTTTTGGTGAATGGGCTCTTGGAAAGTTGGCCGAAGATCCACTTCTTTATCGAAAAATTGTGTTCAGCGACGAAGCTCATTTTTGGCTCAATGGATACGTAAATAAGCAGAAGCTACTAATGCATCCAGAAGAAGTCACAGTTTTGTTGCTGCGAATCGTAACGTAACTGTGAGTGGTGAGTGCTACCGTGAGATGATATCCAACTTTTTTTTGCCCAAAATGCAAGAGCTTGACTTGCATGACATGTGGTTTCAACAAGACGGTGCCACATGCCACACAGTACGCGTAACAATAGACTTATTGAGAGGCGAGTTCGGTGAACATATTATTTCACGTTCGGGACCGGTCAATTGGCCGCCTAGATCGTGCGATTTAATGCCTTTAGACTATTTTTTGTGGGGCTATGTTAAAGCTCATAGACAACCCCGCTTCAATTGAAGCATTGGAAGACAATATTGAAGCATTTATTCGTGAGATACCGGCCGAAATGTTGGAAAGAGTATGCCAAAATTGGACTAAGCGGATGGACCATTTGAGGCGCAGTCGCGGTTAACATTTGCATGAAATAATCTTCAAACATTCAAATAAAGATTTCATGCATTTTTCTTAATTTTATGTGCTTTTTTTTTGAAAATCTTTCCTCTAGCTCTTAAAAAATCACCCATTATAATGCAGCATTAAGTTGTAAATATATTTAAAATTACTATATCTACTAAGATGCCAACGGATTTGTTTTTAAAGTTTTATTGTGCAAAATATTGCAAAACAGCTGCATTAGGATTTGTTATAGTAGAAAGCACAATGGAAAGGAAAACAAATATTTTCTTAAACTTGATCAAATTAATCAATTAATTTAAGTTTTATACAATATTTATAAATTTATGTTTATAAAAGAAAAATTTATATAAATTGTTGCATGAACATATTATAATCCTTGTGACTTAAGGTAAAACAACAAATCATTGTGCATATAAAAGCATGGCTTTTATTCATCTTTCTTGTATCTTATAGGTACCATTTTCAAAAACATTCTCTTATTTGAAAGCCAAAAATAAATTTAAGGCCATTCTTGTTATCTTATGCTGCTGCTGCTAATAGTGTTCCAGACATGTTATTCTCAATTGAGATAAATATAAATTAGTGTCTAACATACTTAACTATATGAATACTGGACTGTCAAACATTTGTGACAATAAGGCACAATGCAGTAATCCGCACGGTTAAGAAAAAACAAAGGAAAGAAAAAGCAGGTGTGAATAAATAACATAGAAATGGAAACGCAAGCAACCGAGAAAATAACGTTCAGCATGTAGCATGTTGTCTCTGCCGTATGGAAATAGAAACAGACAACAACGCTTTCTAAAAGTTTTGCAATTGTAGCCAGCATGTAGCCAGAGCAGATATGGACACATACAGTATCCTAACAGAAATAAAATAAAAAAGTAAACAAGGGATTACAAAAAGAACAAATAGTCTGGGCCTCAAAATATACTAAGTATGACTATGATTTGGGCTTCCATATTAGAAGCCTGACTGTTGTTGTTCAAATATACGATATTTTTATCTCCATTCGAAAAGTGACTAAATTGAGTATTTTACTGTTGATTTCAAACAAATGAAAAAAAAAAAAATCAAATAAATTTCGAATTTTTAAATTCAGCAAAATTAATGTTTTTCGAACTTTATTTTCTCTTTCAATCGTCAACACTGACGGTAACAATATCATTCACAGAAATAAAGCGAATAAAACAAAAAAACAATTTATAAAACCAGTCACGCATTTCATATCAACGAAGTTTTAAATAAAAATAAGAAAAAGAAAATATTTTGAAAATAAAATTCGTATCTATAACACAGAGAGCAGGAGTAGAGAGAGAGACAGAGCAGTTGTTATTGAAACTAAAAAAGTATGAAACAAAATTTTCGACAAAAAAAGACAGTTTTCATTGGTGTTGACATTTAATATTAGTACACCTGACGCTTTGTTTGCGTATATTTATCGTCAGGGATGTCTAATAGGCTCCTATTAAGTTAAAAAAAGAAGGTCATTTTGATATCCTAAATTCATTAAAGATTTAAAAATGATTTAATACTATTTTCTGGCGTGCTGTCTAAATGTTTTCCAGCGACATACTCGTATCGATGGCTTAATATAGAAAAGTCGTATCTTAAATTTTCAGTACTTTACAGGAGAAGGAAAAGGACATATTGCAGAACAAGTTAAAAATTTCTTTTCGAATATCCTCTGTAAACTTTGAACAATTTCTTAGCGCACTTTTTTGGCAATATTGTGATGAACAATCCTCTCCAAGTAGCCTAGAAGGATTTTGACAATGAACCTTTTTGAATATACCCAAATACTGCTCACCTTCCATTCTTTTCTTTTTATTAATATTTTGCTTCCAAATCTGTTTGTTCGCCAAAATTTTCCTCGTACAAACGTTATTTAGATTTTTCATATCAGAATTAATAACCTCATTTAAACAATTCATTTTATTTAAACTTTTTATGAAATAAAACTTATTTCAAACTACTTATGGACTGATACGCAAATACTACTTTCATGTTTACAAATTCTGACTGATACACAAAAATTCTTTCATGTACGCTGTACAAAGAGTTAAAAATATTTATTCAACTTTACTGGCTTTTTCTTTCAAAGGATGTGTGTGGAGGTTTTATCTACAAGAATATGTAAAAGCCCCGATTTTGAAAAAAATCGAGATACGACCTTTCTATATTAAGCCATCGATATACTATATGCTACATAATAATTTGCTACTAAATAAAGCAATTTTCAGCTCGAAACTTTCTTATTCTATTTTTCTTTTACATACATACACAATTGGTCATTACAATCCTTCAGTCAGGATTACGACCTAGCTTCTCACACCACTTATATTGTGTGCGTTAATTTTATACATGAGTGGCGGGACCTACAGTTTAAAGTCGACTCCGAACGACAGTTTTTTGAGAAGCTTTTCATGGCAATTTTATTTACTCTCAGAGTTTTTGCCAGAAATCTGCTGAGAGGATGTCGCAGAAGAAATATTTTCATATTACCGTTTTGATGTCTGACCTGGGATTCGAACTCGGGCCTTCAGTCTAATAAGCCAACACACTACCTACTAGACTACGGCGACTTCATATCTTTATTTTAGTTTTTATAAATTTACAAACACATTATATGAGTTTGAATATAAAAATAATAATAATTTATATTATTTAGGCCGTTATAAATGTCATAAGTGCACTGAATATGCAAAATTTATTGGAGTACAAAACGTAGGAAAAACATTTCCAATTAACCCGAATTTGTGTTTTAAATTTTCAAATAATTTATTTATCCTTGAAAATAAAATTCACGAAACCGAATAAACAAATTTAAAATGAAGACGAAGGTGAAAGCGGATACAAATATTGAGATAAACTAAAATGATTTCAACGCATATAAAACAAATATTTTCTAAAACAATTCACTTCTAATGTCTTTTCTGCAAATTTAAATTAATTATTTAAAATATGCCCTGAGAGCTCCTTTTTTATGTAATTAATGGGTTAAAAATATTTTTTAAAATAGTTAATGTATACATTTTAACAACGATGATGTTGCCGTACTCTATTAGGCAGTGGTTGACTTATTGGAAGTTGTTACGTAGATGTTGTTTTGATATGGACAAATAACTTGCTTGTCGTTTAATGTGTCTCTGTTAGCACTTGTGCAATGGCTTATAAGAATATTGCAAACCCTATTTCTGATATCCTTGAAGGGACTGTTTGAAGTGGGAGTAAAGAGCTTTGATAGGTTATCTTCCTAATGGTCTGCATCAGGGCTTTTACCTCTGTATTATAGTTAGTAGCACAATAGTCTAGTAGGTAGTGTGTTCGCTTATGTAGTAGAAGGAGTGTACGTAGAAGGAAATGAAAGCATGTATTGTCGCTTCCATTCATTGAATTTAAATATGATCGTATTAAAATAACATGTATGGGAACAATTACGGACATACTGGAAAAATTGTTCTCAAAGTACAATAAGTTCCATTTCAATGGGCAAGAAAATAATTAAAATTTGAATTTTAAAAACTACAGAATCCACATTAAGAGATAGGGAACACGTCAGATTCTGCTCGTATTACAGTTTGGTTCATATTTAGTAGTATTTCTTGATCATAGTTCTTCTAAAAATTGAGGTGAACATTTTTTTGTTGTCTACGTATTAAAAAATAAATAACTGTGAACAAAATGTAAAATTTTCGTTTCCCATTTGTTTAAACAAAAAACGCCTTAGAAAGAAACCATGTTTAAATTATACTTTTTCTATAATAAATGAAAAACGAAAAGAAAAAAACAGCCACTTGACCTTTTTGGTTTGTCGGATTTTAATAGCAATTTTGGAAAGAGGCAACAAAAACAGCTTCAGCGCCACTTAAAAATCGACTACATACATGTTTTTTGCTTCTTTTTAAACATAAAAATTGCATAAAAAACTTTTTTTAAACGATAATTTTCAGCATGACTAAACAGACAGAAATATTGGGAAATTAACACACAAAAACTGCATTTTTTTTTTGCATATTTTAAAACAGAAAAAAAAGAAATAAATTTTTTCAAAACTATAACTATTTGAAATAGTTCTTTATTCTATGCCAAATCGAATTTTTAATTTAGAAACTTTAGCATTTCATACCGTTTTTTTAAATTTTTTTTATAACTTTAGAAATTTTTTTTAAATATTAATAGATTGGTTTAAATAAATTAAGAGTAAATTTAAATTAAAAAAATAAACAATTATTGGATTTTATATATTATAATAACAAACAATTTATAAAAAAAATTAAATTTATTTGAGGTGAATACATAATTCAATTTACATGTGATGTATGAGTAATAAATTAATTGAAAATATCACTCATACGTCTACGCGGCTCCCTTTCACTTTGTTTATAAAACACAGATTTTTTTTGTTGAAACCACACTTCCTTAATTGTAATAATGAATTTCAAAAATATAACAGTAAATAATATTGTTTATATTTATATTTATAATTTTATTTATTATGATTAAACATTTTTTCATTCATATTTAAATAAAAGAAAATTGTTTGTCAGTTTTGTTTGTATGCCTGAAATCAATAGGCGGCTAGTGGAGCGATATTCTTCAAAAGTTTTAGAATTTCTTACCACAATAGAGCATTAAGATGTAAATAATTTTGATATTACAAGTGGGCTTGATAACGTCTATACATAAGATCCCACAGTTAAGGTTTTTAAATTTTTAATTTTGAAGAATACACATCAATAGACAGAAAACACTTTATATTCTTCTCGTACTACAGTTTAGCTCATATTTAATAATATTTCGTGATCATTGTTATTATGAAAATTGAGGCGAAAATTTTTTTCCCGTCTACGTGTTATGATATTACACTTATGATATCCATATGTGGTCTAAACAATATTGGTTTTTTTATATAAAGATAGATTTGATTTTCTAAAAGAAATGCGAATTTATGTTTTCCAATATGCATGAATTTTAAATTTCTACTTAAATACGTACATGCATGCCTGTATTGTTGTCGAATAAATTTTTTTCAATGGATTGTTATTTTTTATTTGATCGAATTTTTTATGCGCACATACCTATAAACATATGTGTGTTGTCAGCAGAATAAATTGCTGACATTTAATTTTTTAATCAAATTAAATTAGAGGCTTTTCGTTATTTAATCGAAAATGTTATGACACTCAACAGTATTTCTGTTGACAACACGGGATAAATATATTAATAAAAAATTCAATCAATGATATTTTTATTTCTACTCGTACGATAGGAAAACCATGAATTTTATATGCCTTCTACACCTTCAAACCACTCTATTAAATATAATTACGCAATCTAAACCTGCGACTTTCCAACCTTGGAAAAAAAAGTAAAAAAATATAACCTTTAAAGAGCTTTTAATAAGAATTTCATTAAAGAAATGTTTCTATAATTTATACAATAAAATTCAAAAACTTGTTTTTGTTATCTTTGATTAATTTTAAATGAATGATTCATTCAACAATATGTTCTATTGAAACGGTTTTTGGCAAATGGCATAAAATAAATAAATTTGCAATTTATTTTCACATAAAACGAAAATCGCAAATCTATGCTGACCACAAAATCTGTTGCCTCTTTTGATTTTAAAATTTTTCCAAGAAAAATATTATTATACTCCTGCACAGTTAAGCGCTTAAACGAAAATATTGCGTTTCATTTGAAATCATTGCAGGATTGGTGGTTTTTTTCGCTTTTTTTATAAATGAATTCCTTTACAGCAAATAATTTCTCACTGACACTTGACGAAAGCACAAAATTTTTAAATGAGAACAAGAAGAAATTGTGACCATAAAACGTATTGAATTTGAAATTTAACCTCTCTTAAAAAGAAAGAAAACTCATGACAAATTTAAATGAAAATGTATGGATGGTTCTACAAAGCTTTCTCTAAATGACGAGACTTCTTTAAAGTATGGAATCTTTTAATCTTAACCAATCAATTCAAAAAGTTTTATTAAAAATTGATTTAACTCCAAAGAAGTACTCGCATTCGGTGGTTTTTCTGTTTTTTCTAAATTTTATTTGACTAATTTTTGATGGTACTTTTAATGCATGTTTTGTAAGGCACTAATTAATTCTCCTATAGATAGATAATATTGTAACGCAATTCGCAAACAAAATTTGTGTAAATTATAACATTTAGCATAGCAAAAAATTTACTACACAAGTGGTAAAATAAACGTAAACACTACGACGTGATTATGGTCCCCATAACTAATCTACATAACTGTGCAAGTAATTGGTAAGTTATGTTAAACCGTCCGCCACAATGGGCACAGCTAATTTGGGTCTTATAAAGTCCAGCTGTAACACTAATATTACCCATTCCATCACCTGTTCTGCATTTCTCCACCAACCCGAGACTCTTAAAAGTAGTGAATTTTTTTCAAATCGTATTTGGCTGGACATGTTCTGTCACATAATTCTGGGTACCCAAAAATTATATTTATTAGGTTGCTAAGGGCCGGACAATGACAGGGAACATGTTTGTGTTCACTTTTTCTTCCTTCTCGGTGCAGCTTCTACAGAAGTCGCCATGATGTATTCCCAGCCTTCGGACGTAAACACCCAGAGGACAGTGTCTCATTGTAACTTTTATGAGCTTCCTTAGAAGAAATCTTTTAAGGTAATTGATAAGATTATAGAGAAACTATAAGAGTTTGGAACCCTGTGCATTATTGCAATGAATGCACTGTCGAAAATATCGCTTCTCTTAAGGGAGTTTGACGGATATTCCAAGTTTGTCCATTTTTCAACACAATTTTGGATTTGCATCACAACCATGAAAAGGTCTAAGTCATGCAATAATTAAAGCCTGCTGACCCAATTACACAACACTGAGGATATGTTGATTAAATGTTAGAGCAACAGGCTTTCAAAACTGATTTTTCGAATGAAATATTCTTTAGAGATGAAGCTTATTTCTTGGAGATTACGTCAATAAGCAAAATTATTGCTTGAAGAATTCAGAAGTGATTGTAGAGAAGACATTTCATGCGAAAAAGGTGCCAATTTTTTTTTTTTTTTGGTTTATTAAGTGATCGGCGTACTTGTTGTAACTATGTACTGGCACGTTCTACATTTCAAGCAATGCTTCTTCTTTTTCATTGGTCATTACAACCCTTCAATCAGGATTACAATCTACCTTCTCACACCATCCATGTTGTGTGGTTTAAATTTGTCCATAAGTGACCAGACCTACAGTTTAAAATCGGTCCCCGAACGATAAATTTTGTAAGAAACTTTTCATGATAATTTCATTTACTTACACAGAGTTTTTGCCAGAAAACTGCTGAGAGGAGGTCGCTTAAAGAAATATTTCTTGTATTTGATTTTGTTTGAGATGGCTGGGCTAAGGCCTGAAGTCTAATAACTACCTGCTGCCCTACTGCGACATTGTATATTTAATTATCCTTTATTTCAATACTCCACTTAAGAGATTATTCTTATTAATGTCCTTTGCCATGAGATATTTACTTACAACAGCTTAGTGCTTATGGTTTAAAAGGCATTTTTTTATTTATTTATTGAAATGCTTGCAAATCAGTTAATAATCCTTTAAATTGACTTTTAGTTACATTTATTCTAAATTTACTAGATTTTTCTCTGAAGCTTATAAAATAAATCCATAAAATAAATATGTACACATATTTAATAGCCATAAAATATTCGAAAATCTAATTTATTTTAAGTCAAGTATTAAATGAATCACTATTTGGATTCGCTGTTCCTTACATTTTACAAAGTTTACGACCATCATCCTGTACAAATATATTTGAACTTAAACTTTAAAAAAAGCAGAACAAAAACTAAATAGAGGACAATTGATGAAAGGAGTAGAGTAAAATGTATTTTCCAACTTACATAACACTCGATGCACGACGTTGCAATACTCGCAACGCACCAATATCTTTGTGTGGCGGTGCACGCGTCGTGGTGGGTGGGGCACATAGACTTTGGCTACGGTCACGTACACTTTCATCACGATATGATCGGAAAATAGTGGCTAATTTTAAATTGAAACACAACATTTTGTGTTTTCCCGCCGTTTTTGTTTTGGTTCTTGTTGTAGTTGTCGTTGTCGTTCTTATTGTAGACGCCGTTGTTGCCGCTTTCAAAGAAAACTTTAAGGTTATAAAAAAATATTTGCGTTGTTTCTTGAGTTGGTTGCAACTTTCGTTGGTTGGCCGGAAACTTTTCTGCTGATTCTACTTTTCTTCTACTTTTGTGTAGGAAAACTTAACTTTTGTAGTTTTGTTTGGCCGCGTTATAAAAAGAAAACGAACAGTTTTGGTTTTATAGCTTTAAAATAGGTTTTTATTTTGTTTGTTGTTGCTAAAACTCTACTCGGTTTAGTTGCTATTATTGTTTTTAATATCGATAGTTTTTTTATACAAACGGTTTTGTTGATAGTTAGCTTTTACTTAACATATTTTGTATTTATTTCAGTTGTTTTGACGTAAATTTTTTTATTGGTGTTTTTAGAAATTCGTTGTCTTAGTTTAAGTTCTGGCATTTATTTAATTTTTTATTTTTTTTTTTTATTTTCCTAAATCCTATACAAATATTATTTACTACCGTTTTACTTCGTTGTTACTCCAAGTAGAAAACGAAAGTTTGTATTTTTTTTTTCCATTAAAACTGTAACAAAAACTGAAGTGAATTAAATTTTTTCCTTTTTTTTTTTTTGTTGAAATTTACCATGACCTACACCAATTACAATTGAATGAACTTGTAATAGATTTGAAAACAAAAATAAAAAAAAACCCAAAAACTAGTTCGGCGCCTAAATGAACTTTTCCATTTTGCGTTCGTTCTAGTTGGCTTTCAACCAAAACTAGCAAAATGTGTTTGTTTTTCATCATTTCAACATTTTCTATATGGTTTTTAAATCACAAACTTTATATTGCATTTGTGTGTATGCATTTGTTGTGTATGTATATGTGTTACATTATATTTTGACTCGTTTAGTTTTTATTAACTTTTATTCTCTTTTTTTATTGTTTATTACACTTACTTGCAACCGCACTGTGGTTTCCGTTAAAAGAGCGGTTTGTGTAACATTTTATTAAAATTGGTTTTCTGTCACTTGTTTAAATGTTGAAAGCACTGGTGTAAAGTTTCATATGTAAATTACATTTCTATGTTCTTAATGTAAATTGCAAATCACAATTTGTGTTGATTTATAAATAAATTGTGGTTTAAAAATATATGGAAAGTTTCCATACCAAAGGTTTAAAAAATGGCGAATTGTTTGAAAAATTTTTAACGAGATTCTCTTTAAAGTAAAACGAGTTCTTATTAATTCCAAGAATTTCTGTAGCAAAAAAGTAGGTCACAAAGTGTATCAGATTGTATATTTACTAAATTAGGAAACAAAAATTCTACTCCTTTTAAAAGGCATCTTTTAGTTGTCAGTCCGTCTAATTTAGTTTGCGTTTAAGAGTCATTGATAATAGACTACCGGGTAAACTGAGAAAAGTACATTTGGTGTTAAATAGCAAACATCTATAAATTGTTTAACCGATTATATCTTCTATACAAATTCAACGATGAGACATTTTAAATACATGTATTTTTATGAGCTTACAATTTTTTTTTGTAAAATTAAAAATATTGGAAAAATGTTTATGAAAAGTTTAGAGCCCATAAGAGACCATGTTCCCTACGTATTTTAGCAAAAAAAAAATTGTTAAACATTAAATATAGATGTCACAGTTTATAAATTAACAAAAAAAAAAGAAAAGTAAAAATTACTACATCCACCCTAAGCCAGTTAAAAATGTGGAAGTTTTAGAGAATCTAGGCCTGCGCACTTGATACACTCTATTAAAGCATTTTAATTGTATTTCTTTTTTTTTTTTTTTGCTAAACCTAGATCACTTAGAGAATATTAATGATTGTCACTCTCTCACAACTGTAAAGCTTCTGTAGTGAAGGATAAAAGTCAACTCCATTTTTCCGATTGCTTACCAATAAGGCCTATGAAGAAATAGAGTGGTGGAGGATCTTCTGAAATTTTAGTCCCCTGCACCATTCATTCCTAGGTCAGAAAACCTCTGAAATAGCACGAGCTATGTGTCCTTCCTCAAAGAAACCTGCATAGGGGTAACAGGTGATAGCCTTCACCCTAGGTTTTCCAGTTCCAAAGATATCTCTGTGGCCGAGAATGCTGAATTACTAAATGGTTTCAATCTCCCCATGTTTTTGAGTACAGCCGCTACCAGGGCCGAAATTAACTTATCTATCAGAGAAAATTTTTAATCTATTTGCTGACTTTACACGCCTAGAAAATCGTAAATAATTTCGATTAAAAAATACTAGAGATCTTCTTTAATCTACAAGACACTACAGAGCAGATATAGAAAACACATCACCAGTAGTATTGGGAATCCCGGGATCTCGCAGTTTTTAACAATTCCAAAATCCCGGGATTGAGCACTTAATCCCGGGATTTGACTTTTTAAGCCGTAATAAAAAAAATCGTATATTAGAACTGTCTCTAATTTGAATTTCCAGGAATTTTAATCTGCTGTTTCAATGCATTAACCGTTCTGAAATTAGAAACAAAACTTCGCCAACAAAAAACGATGCCTTGCAAAAGTATGTTACGGCTGAATTTGGAAAGCAACTAACTCTAATAAAAGACTGTAAAACTAGTTGGAGCCTTTTGTTAATGCTGCGACGTCTTTATTTATTAAAAAATTGTATACAAAAGGCATTAATAGACATAGGTCCACCTGAAGGTAAATATTTTGCTTTATCCAAAGATGAAATTAATATGGTATTCGCAATCATTAGTGCTCTTGTCCCAGTTAAAGCAACAGTTGACGTAAGGACGTCATGGCAAAGGTGCCATCGGGATGCTAATCTGTTCACAGCGGATGTTGTCATAACTTTAAGAAAAACTTAAAGATGCTAACAATGTTATAAGTCAAAAACTACACTGTCTTTTGCATTGGTTAAAAAATTTGTTAACTTTTGTGGGCAGCCTGTGCAGGGCCACAAAAGTATACATACGATTAACAAATTTCACAAATTTCTGAATGCAATGCAAAAGACAGTCTTAAAATCAAGGAAAGATGTCAGACAATTATAAAGATTTTCAACGAAAACGGAATGGTTAAAAAATTT
Organism: Sarcophaga caerulescens; assembly: GCA_927399465.1. Taxonomy (NCBI): domain Eukaryota; kingdom Metazoa; phylum Arthropoda; class Insecta; order Diptera; family Sarcophagidae; genus Sarcophaga; species Sarcophaga caerulescens. The sequence continues at coordinate 39,364,486 of OV656873.1, read as the reverse complement.
CTGAAATTTGTTAACCGTATATACGAGTATACTTAAGTAACTGTGTGTACATCACTTCTAACAGCTTCTGAGTCAGAAATTACACCCTCTGATCCAGATAAGGGACCTTTCGAAATTGTTTCAGACTCTTCTGAGCTTTCATCTGAATCTCTTTCTTGTTCTCTTGAAGAACCTTTAAATATTTCAGACGAGGTCAATGAAGCTATAAAAAAGCACATTTACCGAGGATAGCAATTCGATGTGAGCCGTTGTCTGTAAAAATTCAGAGAGAAATGCTCTTGTTTGAAAATGGAGGAACACGTGGTGACTTTTTGCAAAGAGCATACGATTTTTTAATGACTATTAAGCCAGCCAGTGTAGAGCCTGAACGTGCTTTTTCTGTAGCTGGATTTTTCGCAACTAAAATAAAAAGTCGTTTGAGCGATGAAACTTTGGATTCTCTGTGCTACCTCAAAACGTATTTTAAAAATAATAGAAAATAATAACATATCGCACTTGAACAAGAAAAGAGTATATATCTATAAAAATAATTAACTCTTTATAATTAATTTAAAAATGTGTAAAATTAAAAATAAAATTAATTTTCTTATAATTTAATAAATTCTTTCTTATAAATCTATTTTTGGATGTGTCATGTTATTAATTTTATTGAAATAATATGTTAATATCTTTCAAGAACAAATTTTTTAAAATCCCGGGACTAGGTAAATAAAATCCCGAAAACCCGGGATTGAAAATATAGAGCGGGATTGCCAACCCTAAGCACCAGCCATAGGGAATGCAATTTTGAATTCGCAGGCGGATATTGTACTACTCGAACCTGCGCAGGTGATCTATGTTCTCTTTCCTAAAGTCCTTTATTTTACAAATCATGATTTTTTGTTCGTTATTTGTGACATTTTTGTTGCAAACTAGTCCCCTCTTTTGCACACACCGGGATGTGCAAAAAACCTACGTTAAGAAAACACTTACTGACAGATTTATACTTCTAACAAAATGCGGCAAATGTAAGTATTTAGATGTGCTTCCTACAAGCGAGTACTCCTTTTATATGATATACGTATGTCAACTAAGAGACTTGCTTATCCCTATATCTGATCCATTTGATGTTAAGTAAAGCTAGTTGTCGATTTGATCGGATTGATGATCAACAAGACTAACATGATTTTTGCTATTGAACATGTCGTGTATTGGTATTGTAACTTTTGTCCTATTCAAGAAATTTTTCAATAATCTGTTTATGCTACATGCCATGTAATAACATTATAACCTTTCATTTCTATAAAAATTTTAGAATAAAAATGGCTTTTTTAACTTTTTTTATTTTCTCGCATATGTTTCAAGATTTTAAGATAATATCTTTAGCACTCAACGACCGCTATTAAATTTTCTCCGGGGCCGAAGTACCCTAGAAAAAGTATAATCATTTTGACAATCTGATTTCGTTCTGGTCCCTCGTTGTTACAATCTTTTCTAACAGAAAAAAAAAAGAACGAGTAATCGTTACACAACCACAAATGTTTTGTAAATATTCACAAAACAAAACAACATTTCCGGTTGTGCAAATGTATAGGAAATGGTTTTTTTTATTTTAGTATGTGAGCACAGCGTTTTGCAATGGAACAAAAAATTTACAACATCAACGACAATGACAATAAAAATAGGAAAGAGAAAACAAAATGCATTAAATTTTATTTTGTTTTTTTTTTATTTTTTTTTATTTTTATGATGCTGTGTTTGTAAGGAGCTCACAGTATTTTGCATGCATGCTTACAGGGTGCTGTAGACGCTATGTGAACCTTGTTTTGTCTTAAGTTAATGGCGCAGTGAATGCTCTTACTATTATATATTAACTGTAAAATAATACTGAAAACTAATAAAACATGTTGTTCAAAATCCAGCCCGTTACTATTAACAACACTGATTTCTGACGTTTAGGTGAACGGTGAACCCCAGCTGAAACATATGAAACTTATAAAAATGAAGTAGATCCTATATACTATCGAGATACATAAGCGGAACAGCGCTAGAATGGTATCCACAAGGTTCTAGGAACCGTGATTGACCAGAAAACATTTCAAGATGCACGATATTCCAAGAACTAATACAGTGCGATCTTACGTAGGAAGAGGCAAAAGTAGCAACAGCAATCAGTGCCACAAGGAATTTGTTTTTCCGAATTTAATCGCTCGCACTCTGTGTCTACGTTAATGTTTTATGATGACGTTGCAGTTTGTGTTCCGATCACACAAAAAGATAAATTAAAAAAGCAATATTGAAACTTTTATAAATTGTCCACCTTTTGTTGGTAGTAGTCTGTAGGGGCGCAGTGCTTTGTTAACGTTGATGCAATTTGTTTTTTTGATCGTTTTCTAAATTGCGTGTGTCACACTGTGTATTTGTCATTTTATTATAGTTTTTCCTCTCTGTTTTTTGTTGTTTTTTTGCTTTTGTTTCAATGTTATTGACCTATTTACTTTTTGTTTTCTTTTCTCTGCTTCCCCCTCTGTTGCGTCATCTTTAGATTTCATGAGTATGTTTTTTTTTTTGTTTATTTAACGAAATCAAAATAATGCAAGAAAAACAAAAGTTTTCTTGTCCAATTGAATAGAAAAAATCTAAAGAAAAACAATGAAAAAGAATTCGAAAATGTTTCCAAATGAAACGAAGAAAGAAAAATAACAAATGCTCGTCATGATTTATTTGCTTGTAGCGTCTTCTAGTCATCTTCAAGTGTAATTAACAAGATAAAAACGAGATTATGGATGGAAAATGTATGAAAAAGGAGAAAATAAATGAAATTAAATTGAATTTTTTTCTTTCTTTTTTTGTGGAATACAGGCCATACAGCACAGATTGATGTCTGATGAGCAAGAATAAAGAAAAGCAATAAGAAAAACAACAATTACAACGTTTTATTATTTGAAAAGGTTTCAAATGGTGTTTTTTACTTAAATCCTTAAAAAAAAGTAGCACGAAAATGTCGACTACAATTGACCTTTTAAATGAAATGAATGCTGAAATAAGGGCTATAAGTTGTAAATTAATAATGAATTGCTTTTTCTTTGGGATATATTTGAAATATCCTTTTCTGTGTATAATTAATTTTATTTGCCAAAAAGGGTTTGATTTGGAAACAACGTATGTTTGTGTGTAGATTTGTAGAGTAATGATAGAAAAATCTATTTATCAATAAGTCAAGTTTACTTTAAAGAAATTGAATTCTTTTTTCAATATTAATCAAAATAATTGATTTTGATCATATTGACAGAATTTTATACAGTTTAATGTGTTTAAAAAATACTCATGGCTATTGAAACAACCACTGAATGGGATTGTGTGAATAAGATCGATAATAATGCTCATAAGATGTAAGATGACTTTTTTGGGTACCAGAAATACTTAAAAGTCCAAAGAACTTTAAATTCTGAAAATAGTATATCCTACGACAATTATATAGCTGCTGAGTGGCAGAGCATTCTCAGAGAATATACTGATCTGTGAGGTAAACAAAGTAAAGTCTCTTTCGTACGTCAAGAAATGGCAAATTTTTCTAAGGTTTTCCTTATTTGTCTTCCTATATATGCGACATAACCGGAAAATGTGTTGCGAACGAATTAGTCTTAATGGATATACGACTGGAATACTCTCTTTGTGATCCAGCATATAATAAGCTAGAAATTAAGTATAAATTCCACTGCATGGTATACGTTTTCTGTATAGGAGAAAAGACCTGGTCGACCGTAAGATTGCTTGGGTCAAATTTTATCCCAAAGAGAATGAAAAAACTGATTTTTTTTCTTCTGACTGGACACTTACTCCGAGGTCTCTACACTTACGAGACACATAATACTGGGCGCTATGCACGTCAGGCTTCACTTCCGAATTTGGTAAATGGTGCGGTTTGGAGGAGGACCAATAACACGTCTATCACTTAACGAGTCACAAGCACTTAATGAGCCTAGCAAAGGCTTCTAAAATATTCTGAAGCTTTCTGATATCCTTGACGGACTTTTTTCCGTGAAATTAAAGAGTTTTGCTACGTGCTCTTCTTAATAGTGTATCAGGGCCTTTACCTCTGAATAAAACTTAGTAAGACAATAATAGTCGCCGTAGTTTAGTAGGCAATGTGTTGGCTTATTAGACGTTCAAACATCTTCAACAAAACGAAATACGAAAACATATTTCTACGGCGACTTCCTCTCAGCAGATTTCTGGCAAAAACTCTGAGAATAAATAAAATTGAAATGAATAAGTTTCTCAAAAAATCTGGCGTTCGGAGTAGACTTTAAAAACTGTAGGTTCTGGCATTCATATATAAAATTAAAACACTTTACTAAGTGGTGTGAGAAGGTAGGTTGTAATCCTGACTGAAGGGTTGTAATCACCAATTATGTATGTACTGTAATAGTAATTCTGATGAGTGGTGAAAAACAAAAACAAACCGAAATTGTTAACTCAGAACATACCAGAATAAAAATGGTAATCAACTTGTATGTGGTAAACTGTACTTTGCTTCATTTTAAAGCTTCTTGACCGTTGTAAATTATAATTAATTGAATAAGAAAACTTTTTTTAATAAGTTAAAAAACGGACTTAATATGTAATTTAGTAATAATAAACTTGTGGCAATGTGCCACAATTTCTTTCCAAAAATATTCCTTCCATAATATTGTCTATTTCACAAATATCTTGGCATTGACGAGACGACAAATGCTTTCAATTTTCATAATTTTAAATGCTTGTTCTTGCCCCTATGGTAGTATATCTTTTCATGTGGCTTTGATACGGATTTTTTTATTCTTTTTTAAAATCATTTCATTGTTCTAAAGTTACACTTGGGTGGTATTTTAAGTACTTTTATGCTTTTTATGATATTGTTTTGTTTTTTTATTTGAAATTATTATTATTTAGTAGAAAGAAAACAATGAATTAATGACGTAAATTCATTGTTATGGTCCTTTGGCAATATTAAAGAAATATTATAAATAAACTGCATGAGTTTTTTAATGCATAAATAGTGTAGTCTGTGATTTTATTTGCCTTACAAACTGGAAGGAGGTACAAGATTTGCAATTAAAGTGAAACCACTTTAGTACTTAAAACAATACCCTTGTGTGTCACTGGCTGAAACTATGAACGAGAACTAATTACACACACATGATGACTACCAACTAGTGATATGAAGTCGTTGGCATATGTACTACATTAGAATTTTTATACTTCATAATGTGGCTTAAAAATTTAATAAGGGAAGTAAACTTGCTTTGGGTTATATGCGTAGTCTTTAAAATCAATAATTAATTAAAACAAAAAACAGATTATATCATATTTTAAAACGGTGTGACATTGCAAATATATGGTGGGTTTTTTAAAAGTTTAAATTTAAAAATGCAACAAAACAACAACGGTTTGAAGTTTTCCCAAATTAATTTTCAAATTATTATTTCATTCAAATGGCAAATGGCTGGCCTCACAGTACCTCATTCGATAGTATCTCGGCAATGGCACCACATATGTTTAACTTCAAATGCTTAATTGTCTCTGGTTTGTCGGCATAACACTTTTCTTTAATTCCGAAAATGGTCTAACGGTGTCAAATCACAGCATTTTGGGCTGCCTATTGACATCACCATTTCAGCTAATCAAATGTCCATCAAATGTTCGACGCAATAAATCGATTGTGACATAAGATGTGTGGCAAACTGCACCATTCTACTGAAACCAAACATCGTTCACATCAATACCATGAAGAGCGGGTACAAAAAATCGGTTATCATGATGCAATAGGTGTCTACATTAACCATAATGGTTGCGCAGCCTTCCGCTTCACAAGCCGCCCCGAACTGTTACTCGTAACGGCTGTGTTTTCTGAGTCAGAAATACAGTAATTTTGCCTATTAACGTACCCATCAAGATGAAAATGAGCTTGATCAGAAATGATGATTTTCGCTTTTTAAAATCTACATCATCTTGCAGTTTTTCGTTGGCCCAATAAATTCCAACATTGCTAAAGCGTAAATCGATTCATTACGTTCACTGGAGATAATATACCGAATTTCGTGACAGAATAGAATTACATAAGTATTAACAGAAAGCCGCCGTAGTCTAGTAGGCAGTGTGTTGGCTTATTAGACGTAGGGCCACAGTTCAAACCGCAGGTCTGACATCAAAACGAAATATGAAAAAATATTTCTGCGGCGACTTATTCTCAGCAGATTTCTGGTAAAAACAACAAAAGTGGTGTGAGAAGCTAGATCGTAATTCTGACTGAAGGGTTGTAATTACATGTTAGTGTTGACAGACTCGGCATTTACAGACAACGACCTTTGCTGAAAGGGCTCTAATCTTTGTCGGACAATCATTTTCAAAACTGAAGCCCATTTCAGGATGAATGGGTATGAAAAAGAAACTTGAACTTAAGCATAGTTCGCCTGTGGTGCCACAACGGGCCGCTATGCGTGCTCAACTAAGCTTTTGGTATAAAGCTACCACATTAACCTAACCTAAGCATAGCTTAAAAATAGCTTTTGAAATATGTCAATCGATAAATAATTAATCTTGTGAATTTCCTTTTAGAAGCTTTACGTTTTCTAATACAGTATACGAGGTCCCAGTGTTTAAAATTTGATCTAAATTAACGACTTTTTTACAGCCTAACATGAAAGGCTGCGTTATATCATCTCAAAGATTAAAAATCCTTGAGCACGTTAATACGATATTTATGTCTTCAACTGAAATCGCGTAATATAAACTAAAAACGAAAAAGGAACAAAATTTCTATAGACAAGAAAACAAATTTTTAATGCAGTTTTTATTCAAATATTGCAGATACTGGCATATAAATATTTATTTTTTAAATGTCATGTGAACATTATTATTATTATTGTTGTTAGTTGAGCTTATAACCATTTGTGGCAATAACTATTTCTGACATGACTGATAAAACCAATGACAGTTAAAAAAACAGAAACATTTTCATTCTACTATAAAAGTGGCATAACAATGGTAATAATTGTAATTCTAATAATAACAACAGCAACAACAACAACAACAACCTAAGCAGTTTAATTATGAAACCAACCCGCTAAACTATAGAACAAAAACAGGACAAAAACGTAGAAAAAGGAAACTAACAACGACATTTAATGATTCCGTTGTATTTGCTTGCTTGCTTGATGGCATGAGTATGACCAGAAGCAGGAGCTGTGGCATCGCATGCATTAATTATGTGCACAGTTGCAGTTTTATTAAGTCATTAAATCGTTAAAATTAGATAAACCTCCTGAAAGATACAATGCCAACAATAAAATTAAGCAAATAGAGTGAACAACAAGCAGTAAATGTAAGACAGTAACAACAATTAATTTTCAAATTATGAGGACAGTTTATTTACGCTCATGAAGGATGTTATATTGACAGCATTATGAACACTTGCGATTAAGAACACAGTATATGGTTTTTATATGTAAGCGTTGAAAATGTAAAGTATTAAATAGAATTTTTTGTTTTTGTTTAATCTATTTGTTGCTTTCGATAAACTATTGTCGATAATTTTATTATTAATTCGTAGAATTTATTATTAAGACAAAATTTTTTTTATTAATTCACCTTCCAACTTCTCCTAGGTCATCATATTAAAATTCCTCTTTCAATTTGGCCTGTTTTAATTACTTTCAAACCTGTTTGCTATTGCTAAACCACAACTGTAATTTGCAAAATGTTTGTAACATTATTTTATAAAATTTTAAGTGCTCTATTACTAACCTCAACTATTAATAAGCCAGACCAACTTTACTTTAATTTAAACCGGTCAAATAAATACAAAAAAAAAAAATATTGCTCAACTTAGAGGTACTCATTTATAGTACAAATACTACCATATATTAATTGTTGTTGTAATAATTGTTGTACGAACACCCTCAATACTCTTGCATTTCCTAGAAAATAAAAATATGCAGAAACAAAAAGTTTTACACTTTAAGGATTTATAGGAAATAATGTTTTAAATCTTTTCAAAAAATATAGAAAAAGAGGAACACTTGAAAAAGCATGGGAAAGTACTCTACAGAGTTTTATAGTTTCAATTTTATTTTTAAAACAATTGATTTTTCTATACGTATTATATGATTTGATGTAAATAATTGAATAGAATATTATTTAAAGGATCTGAATAATAAAAAAGTTTTTAAAAAACAAAAAAAGAAATAATAATAACTTGAGTTTTCAACAGCATTCTTTAAGCTTTATTTACTGTGTTAAACGTTCAAAAAAAAAAAAAAAATAATTCTCGATACATACATAATACATAATTGGTCATTACAACCCTTCAGTCAGGACTATTGACCTAGTTTCTCACAGCCAGAAATCTGCTGAGAGGAAATCGTCGAAGAAATACTTTTTGTATTTTGTTTTGATGTCTGGCCTGGGGCTCGAACCCTGGCTTTACGTCTAATAAGCCAACAGACTACCTACTACACTACGGCGACTTCGCGATACAATCAAAGTAAATTAGTTTGTGACATAATTTTTTAGTTAAAGCCAAATCTCTTTATGTCGAGTGATATCACTTAGTTTTGGTAATTACATTCCATTTGCAATACAATTACAAATTATATTTTAATTATATACGAGCTGAGTAATTTCGACCATGTGCTCGGAGTAGTGTCACAGACCAGAGTCTCTGGTGGGAATCGAACCCACGACCCTCACGCTAATAGTCTAGCAAACTACCCACTAGACCAACAGGGCACTCCCATTAGCCAGGATTAAAATATAGCTCTTCAAACCACTAATGTGTGTTGTAATTTCATCCAGGAGTAACATCGACTTCGAACGACATATTTTAGAAACTTTTCATGGCGTTTTTATTTACACCAAATACATAGGACTATCGAGTCACTGCAGTGTCTTTAAGGCGAAAGCGTCGGAAATTCAATCTGCGGTAAGAATTATTAAAAACGATAATATCTCCGCAAAAGATATAATCATACTTTATGATAGTCAGACGACTGTCGAATCACTGGGTTCTAAGGTAATCAAGACGGTATATAGCTGTTGCGGACATCTCAATAAGATATTCCATCGGTATGACGTTCATATCATATAGGTACCGCTACATAATAATATTCCGGGTAAATGTATTGCAAATGAACTGACCATCTTAACTCTCCATTGAATTTTCTCTTTTGGGGACCGCCTTAAAGGCTCTCGGGCTAATAATTGAGAATGCAGTCATGGATTCCGACAATGGTAGATGGGCGGCTTAGGATACAGACAGAGCAGTGTAGAAAATCTGTCCCAAGTTGAATAGAAGGCACACTGAAATTCAGCTTGAAAGAGGTATGCTAAGTATGGTTTCTGGGGCCATTATTAGTTATTGCATTGTGGGCACACGTGCAAAGCGCATTGTGTTAAGAGGCACGAATTCTACAGGAGCTATAGAGTTGAGGAAGAAGATGAGACTGTTCTTCAGAGCAGTGGTTTCTACCCCGTGGATAATTTAATTGTATATTAAGCTTAGAATGGTTGTGGTATTGAAATAGACCTTTGGCTAGAGTCCATCTACCAACAATCTTTCGCACTCTTTATTAATTATTTCGAGTGTAGAGACCTCAAATGGTCGTACAGAATGAAGGCAGGTACCAAATTCTTTCCTACATTTGAAATTTCTAGTGTAGAATTTCCATGGCTTTTATCTGATTGTGTTTTCTTTTTTTATATTTAATGAGTTTGTTACGAATTTCATTAGTTTGTTCACAAAATTTTTTATTTTCATCACGAAGTCGTGTGCTGTCAATGGCTATTAAACAAATGCTAATTGAAACAGGTTGTTCAAGGTTCGATATGAGTCAACTGATGGAGGAAATTTGACAGGAGATAGAAATTTGAAATACTTAGTTATGGACTGTCTTCATATGAGCCGTTCAGTGCACAAAGTGATTAACTCCACTTTTTGGAAAATCTTAAATTTAAGTGTCAAAGCACTTGTGATAGTCATAACTTTTTATATTTATTATAACTTTCCTGAATAGTAAAGGTTAACACCATTAAACGACAAAATCTTTGGGGCTATTGAATAATAACTAATTCAGAAGACATTTTTATTAACTCCATACTCTTATGTAAATCGTTTCAATAACGCAATTCAAATGCACCACTAGCAACCGTTGAAGGATAACTATAATCAATTTGCAGCTATTATTATTATTTACTGCCACAGATATGTATTTATGTACTCTACAATATATATTTGTAAAGGGAATTTTAAAAAACAATTTCCATTATTTCATGGCATTTCTCTACTTTTTGTTTTATGGAGTTAATCGATTTGTGCACTGAGCAGCTCATATATTGTGAAATTATAAATATAATTTTTATTCTTTTCATATAGAGGCATTGTGAAGTACTCTATTTATTTTATTTATTATAATACAATAACAAATTATGTTGTAAATTCTGCAGTATGAGTGACAAAATCCTTATGCTTATGATATCCGTAGGGTCATTCGGGTAAAAATGGAAATGTTGTGTTCCCTATTTTTCTCTTCGGCCGTGATTGTCTTGAAAATTGAAACGTGTTGTTTAGTGTTAGAAACTGATATTTATCATATTAACAGTAGGCCTAAAAATTTATAGGGATAAAGAAGTTTATTTAATAGGTAATTTGCTAATGTCCTGCATTGTATATAGGCTATTACTTGTAAGCATTTGCGTCATTTAATAGTTTACTTCCCAGATTATCTTGTTAATCTATCAATCCAGATTCTGTACTCCAATGTTCTACTTTTCCCTCGTTAATGGGTACCTAATAGCTACGTTTTCAATAGTTCTGGGCATATAATCTATCCCAAGCAACTGCCATACATACATACAGGCACTATAACCCTTCAGTCAGGATTACGACTGAATTATGAAACATTTCCTTGTTGACATTCAAAATCTGAAGAGTAAAATGTTTCAATTGAACTGATGAAATAACCGCAATTAGTTGCTAAAAATAAGAACAATACCAACTACTTCGACAAGTTGGAATTGCTATCTAAGTTTTCTGTCATTGCTGTCATAATAACACACCTACACGATTCGTGTTGTTGACACAATTTTCCTACGTGTACGAATCTCTCAAAATGTAAAGGAAATAAAATATTTTCTACTATATTTTGAACTATTAAAGTTCACTAGTTCGTTCAGCTACAAAACACGAAAAAATAAGCACAAAATATTTTCCCTTAATATTACAACAACAAAAACAGGAGAGGGAAGAGAAAGAGAATGAGAAACAAAAAGTATGGCACAAGTGTATAAAATGTGAACAAAAAGGATTTTACTCTCTCCTCCGACTAAGTGAAATTTAATTACAACAAAAACAACAATAGCAATAACAAAATGACGTTGATAAAAAAAAATTAACAAATAATTACTAGTGAAAGAAAATGAAAACAAAAACCAACAAATAATACATGACCAGAAAGGACAATAAGTGAATGCTTCGTAGGAATACTAATTAAAAGTTTAATTTATTATGGCATCTCTATATAAAAAAATAACAACAACGACAAAAAAGATTAAAATTAAAAAAAAGAAAGAAAATAAACATTTTTTCAATAAGTCCTGTTGAGTGCGCTTGAAGTGATTTGTTAAAAAAAAAAAAAAACAGCTGTGGGCGGAAATGGGGAAATTAAAGAAAATTGCTATGAAAGCATAAATAAATGCCCCACAGTGTTTTACAATACTGAAGTCATATATCTTATATTGATTGTGTAATTTAAAGAGAATAAATTTATTAAGTATTGTTATGTTATTCAAACTTAAATAATAAAATGGACATTTAATGAAATCACTCTTAAGTTTTTATGTTTCATATGACAATTCTTTTGATATGTTGAATAAATACAATTTGTGGATACGAAAATAATAAATAAAAAATTTTCCACTTTGGGCATCAAATGAGGCAAATCAAAGCTGCTTCACTTATTGAACGATAGTTATAGAAACAAAGAAATATAAATAAATTTATAGAAAGAGTAATCCTTAGCGCCTACTCATATGTAAGCATCGTGTTCTTGTGTATGCTGATTCATTACTAGGCAGCTCTTAAGTTTCCTGTCGTATCTTGGAATGAGATTATAGCATATCCATTTTCATTTGCATATATACATACATACATAATTGATCTTTACAACCCTTCTGCCTGGATTACGACCTAGTTTCTCACACCACTTTTGTTGTGTGTGTTAATTTTATATATGAGTGACGGGTTGTACAGTTTAAAGTTGATTCCGAACGACAGATTTTAGAGAAACTTTTGCATGGTAATTTTATTTACTCTCAGAGTTTTTATCAGAAGAGTACTGAGTGGAAGTCGTCAAAAAAATATTTTTTTTCTTCGTTTTGTTGGACATGTCTGACCTGGAGCTTAAAGCGAGGCCTCATGTCTACATTTCCATTTACTCCCTCTTATTTCAATATGGATCCCTTGCATTTATGTTAATACCTATAATTTTTTGTTGCTAAATGTTTTAGACCCGAATTTGTAAAGTGTCTTACACAAGCATACGTGCAATCCGAATATTTGGACTGGGTATTCTGCTACTATTTTTAGACTCTCTATATATAGTCTATACACGCCATTTTATTGAGGAAGCAATTTTGTTTTTTTTCTTTGTCTGTTTATACATACATTCATAATTGGTCATTACAACCCTTCAGTCAGGATTACGACCTAGCTTCTGTTTATAGGGTCTTCTAATTCCAACTTCCAAACTTAGGCAGTTAATAAAAGCCAACTTGTTAAAGCTACGTCTCTCAAATTAGTTCTCATTTATTCAGTGGTTTCTGAATATACTTTGGAGAAGTTGGCAGCTGACTCGAACTTTAATCGAAAAATCTGTAATTTCTGAATTGATGGGTACATGAACCAACAAAACCAATCCGCTTGTGATTCACGATCTTTCAATGCATGCCGAAAAAGTTACCGTTTGTTATAGATTTTTGGTTGGCGGGCTCATCGGTTCATATTTCTTTGAGAACGAAATTGAACAGACCATAACTGTCCACGATGAGTACTATAGGTCGTTGATTATCAACTTCTTTTTGTCTGAGTGATCTGGACAAGAACGACATGGGGTTTCAACAGGATGGCACTGCATATTGAACAGTTCATGTTACATTGGATATTCTGCATGTAGAGGTGACGTGAACTGGCTACAGAAGTCAGACAATTTGATTTTTTCTTACGGAGTTTGCGAATAAGCCACAAACAGCAGCGATCCTCAACCCCTACAAAACGCTTGCCGTTTGTCAAATTCAGCCTGACTTATATACCAAAGACATGGAAAATTGTATATTTTGGATGCTCTCCAGAAAAAGCAGTCATATCTCACACATAATGACAACAATGGGTATTGTAAGTGAAATTTTGATGATATCTAATACACATTTTGATTTATTTAAATTAAAAAAAAAGCGATCGGAAAAGATCCTATCTCTCAAGGAAACCACTTTTACATATTATGACGATCTTATCGTCCATGTGTTAAGAAGAACATTTTGTAATGTTTAAATCGAAGCACTTAATGACTTTGGAAAAACTCTTAAAGAAAATTCCAAGGTCTTGGGTTTGTAAAATTAATAAAAACCCATAAAGTTTTTTACTTTTAATTCCCGTATATTAGAAGTTAAACATACCAATTTACCCAAGAAGATACAAATTCCGAGGGCAATAAGCAGAATTATTGCGCTTAACGCAGAAGTCACTGTTTATTGCGTATAAATCATATTAAAAGTTTTAATTGTGGTATGAGTGATATCCTTTTTCTAATTTAATTAACAACATACTGCAAAAGAGTTATAGAAACAAAGTAAAAGGAAAAACAAAAACTAAAAAGATAATGTTTTCCTCAAAACAATATTGTTAAGTTTTGTTTTTCTATATAAAAGACTACAAGAGCATCTTATCAGCTTGCAAAACCCTTTTAATTGTGTTAATCTAACAAAGCATGTTATTAAGAGATAAAAAGAGCGGTTTAAGAGCCTAAAGGTCTCTTACTCAAATTTAACAAAACACTCTTAACACACTGACATACGCTATTCCTTACAAGAAAAAAAAAGGCAGGAAATTAATATTAAAAAATTCCTGCTTTTATCTTGTTAATACAGTACCAGTATTTTATATAAAATAACTGCGTAAAATCATCATTTTTGGGTGAATTTTTTTTTAAGGAAATTTTCTCTTATTTCCTATATTTTTTGTTGATTAAGTTTTTCATCTTTTTATGTATTAATTTTAAAATGTTTCCATTCTGAGCATACAATATAACATGGGTGGTGTGAGAAACTAGCTCGTAATCCTGACTGAAGGTTTATCGTGACCAATTATATGAGTTAGTAATGTCGAAAGGTGAATTTTTGAAAAGAAACCAATGCTAGCTTAAGTTATCAATTGCCACTGCTTTATGGAAAAAGAAGTATGCAAAAATAGCGAATGTGAACGAAGGGTTATTAGTAGAAATTGATGGTGAATAAATGCATGGCAAAATCAACGAATGCATGAATGTTGAGCAGTCAGGAATATTTTCATTCAATTCACTGCTACTACGTCCGTACACTGTGATGTACATTCTTATGTTTTATTACGATAAAGCTTGATCTTTCACTGGAAGTAAATTATGTATTGCGTGTTAAATTTATACAAAGTGGCGTGACCTGCACTTTAAAGTCGTATCCGATAGAGAGATTTCTTAGAAATTTTTCATGGCAATTTTTTATTTACTCTCAGAGTTTTTGCCAGAAATCTGCTGAGAGGAAGTCGCGTAGAAATATTTTTTCATATTTCGTTTCGTTGGATATGTCTGACCTGTAGTTTGAACAATGACCCAACGTCTAATAAGTCAACACACTACTTATTAGACTACGGTGACAATTTATTTTAATTTTAAATTACCATCCTTATATTTAAACAAATTTTTATATTTAAATGACACCATATCATCTACCTTCTTATGCATTTTTTTCAGTATCATTAATCATGTTTCTCTAGCTAAGCAGGTGACTAGTCACCTGTAATTTAATTAAAATTCTGCAATAACATAACTTATTTTATTGTCTTTAAGTGTCGAAATGTCGAATCAAATTAAATAAATTCGAATTAAAGTTAATATGTGTTGTAAATAATACTTCTGCGGTTTGACCGCCACTAAAAAATTTATTCATATAAATTGCAATGACAGTAAAGGTCAGTAGAAAAGACAGCATTTAGTACTAATAATTAAAGTAATTAAAATATAAACTACAGGATGCCATTAGGAGAGATATATTTTACAAATAAATTACATTTAAATCTATATATTTGAGGTATTGTAAGGCCGCGTTCAATTTAAGGTACTGCATTTAATATATTTTTAACAGTTGTAGTGATAAAGTAAATAAATATTGTTCATACCACTCGTGTGCCACATAAGAGAAGTGTTTGGAATTTTAAGTTTACACAAAAGTTACTGTATGTAGTTTATTGATATTCTGTATGCATATCTTTATTTGCAGGAATATATTATCGCGTTTTCAAGTAAGTAGGGATATCATTTACTGATGCAATAAGTACTTTTGGATGTATGTATGTATGTTTATAAGATATAGTAAAGATAAATGCTCTATTTTTAAATAAATATAATTTATTAGGTCCCTAGCTAATATAAAAATATGCAACTCAAAAACTAATCATTCATAAGACATTTATAATGAGCAAAAATTCAAAAAATTAATTTTTGTGAACAATTGTGGTAGTCACTGTAAATTCCATTGTTTTATTTTTTTTGAATTGTACTTATTCAGGTTAAATAAGTGCTTTTGTTTTATTTTAAATTCCTTTGCAATTTTCTTTAATATCATACATAGTTTTACTGACCAAAACCTCTGACAATCAGTGTTTCCAAGTTTCTCAATTTTTCAATAATTTACAATCATTTTGTACTCGAGCTAGACTATAAAATTGATGCATAAGAATGTTCGCTCGTTCTGGAACGTACGCATATATCATAGTCGCTCTTTGATTCATGGATTGTCATATACAAGCAGAATTTTTCTACTGCAGAACATTTCTGACTAGCAAAGCTTTGGATTGGAGTGAATTTGAATTGAATCACTGTTTTGTGTGAGATTGTTTTAAGAAACCCACTATATGCAATGTTGCAATTCAAAAATAATTCTCAGATGAAAATTCGTCCCACATGACCCTTTTTTTCTCTAAACACTTTGAAAAGGTGAGGTTTGGTTACTTCCGACGGGTAGTAAATAAATATAAATAAGTCCATAACTACGCCCGGTTCCACAACAAGCTTTCATTATTCCAAATGACATGAACCACCCGTCTAGAAGGCACAATTTTACTTCGTTGTTGCCGAAACTAATTGAATGATTTACGGTATCTATGGGAGCCGTGAGAAAAGTTGCAATATTGAGAGAGATCGCTAAGTACCAATATTTTATGACGAGAGTCGTAACCTATTCCCAAAACCAAAACCAAACCAAAATCCATAGAGATTCAAACCAAAACACATGAACAAAATCTGCTCGTTTTCAAACCATTTTGAAACTCTCATGAAACCTTCAGCCTTTCAACGTTCATATGTGCTAGAGATCAACATAGAATCACGTGGTTAACTTAGAAACCTTTTATTTTTTACAGATAACGCTGAACAACAATAGCAAACTTCCGCAAACGTTATGATATCGAATGCCTTGTTTTGCTGCATTACCATTAATGTAGCAGTCATCAGTAATCAAACCAACTACCAAAGCGTTTGAGAAATACAAATCTAATGCTTTTTGGTTTAAAACATTCCTTGAGTGGAACCCACTACAATGATATTTGTGTAGTGATTACCTTTAAGGAAATAGTTTCGATGCTAACAGTGTGGTGCCTCCATGACGGTAAACTATGCAATATCACGAAAGTAGTCGACGAAATCAAATTTACGCGCGGCTGTAAGTAATAACCTAAAGAATGGTTTGCTCAAAAATATTTCTTCAGATTTCTAAAGGAAATAAAAACATCTTACATACTTTATTTATTATCTACGCTACCTTTTGCTTTAAATTCTCATGAATTTTGAATTTTAAAATGCAGTCTTTTCAGCTACCTTGTATTCTATCGTATGAATATATTGTTTGTTTTTTAAATTGTTTTAATCTTACGTTAAACTTTCTCATTTGTTTACCTCTTTGAAATTCACACTGAAAACTTTCAATTCCTTCTAAATAGATGATATAGAGACTAGAGAGAGAGCGAGAAAAACAAAACAAAACAAACTTTTATTGTGCCATATTTTACTGAGCAATGGAATATTAAATGGTATACGTTTCTTAAAGCTGTAAACAACAATTGTTAGCTCACAACAATGCCGATGCTACTATAATCAACCACATTTAAAAGCAAGTGTTGTTTATGAATGTGATTATGTGTCTGTGCATGTAAGGTGTATGTGAGTGTGTATGCGTAAATATTTACAATTTGTCAAGTGTTTTCTTTTTCGGTTGACAATAAAAACCAACTAAAAGCATAGAAAGCAAAACAGTGAACGATGGTGACAGAGTATTTGTAATAATCCTTAAATAATCCTTTTAGAGTTTGTTTGCAAATTGCACTAAATATTTAATTTTATTGAATCACTTGGCATTCATTTTAAATTTATTACTTGATTTACATACAAAAGTAAAAATTTATTCGAATTTCCTTTTTACAATATTGCTATTTTGTTATTTTTGTTTTCCTTATTTATTTTATTTTATTTTCTTTATTGTGACACCCACTTTGTTGATTGATTTTCTTTGAAGTGACCACTTTTTGTTATCCTAATTTAAATAATTTCAAATTATTTTTAATTCAATTTATTTATTTTTTTTTTTTTTTTTTTATTTGATTTTATTTATATTGACATCGCGTTTTGCTATTTTATCTCGTGTTAATCGTATCACGTTCTCTTTGCAACTGAATTTCGCTTTTCAATAACTTGTCACAACGTCTCACACACACAGCGGCAACAGGACAAATGTTACAATCCAACTTAGTACAATGCGGCTGTAAATATTATACGTACGTTATCTATTTAGAACACATACACTCAAACACATGCACTTTTGGCTACCTTCACTACCTTAAGTGGATGCCAATGTGACGTCATTAGTTCTGTGTGATTGTATTGTTTTCTGCATTTTCTTTCGAGGTTTGTTTTTGTTGCTGTTGGTGCTTAAAAGTGTGTCACATTTTATTATTTGTTTACATCTCTTCATATTTTGTTGTTGGTATAGGGGCCAAGCAAAAAAAAAAAAGGAAAACACGTAAAATGAATTCCGCATGGTGGATTATATTACTGTACGCGCATGCGTTTGTTTACACACAAGAAATAGTTTATTGTAGCGGTTTCTAAGATGAATGCTCTTTTTTTAACATTAACCCTTGATGCAGATATTTTATTTGTATTGTATTTGTAATTATTATTATTTTGAAGGCAGATTTCTGCCTTAACTTTCCATCACAAAAAGAGCACAATGATTCTACAAATGCCTTGGAAATGTCTCAGTACTAATGCCTTAACTTCTATCTAACTATTAACACGCCTGTTTATTTTGGCGTCAATTTTCTTCAACCAAGTATTTTAACAGATGGATTGAAATGGCCTTTAGAAAATGTGTCCAATCCACTGGTGGACGCGTCTCTTTATTGCAATTTATTAGGATTCTTGTTCCATTTTCGGGATATTAAGAATACAGAGGCTCACATTAACATTTTCATATCACTTGTCTTTTCTATGGATAATTTTTGTTCTTATATGTATATGCAGCCAATCGTTGTTGAACTTTTACAGACGACAACGGCCATCGTGTTGAAGCTTTATTTGTAAACTTAGTTCCCATTTATCCAGTCTGTTTGGCCGAGTCACCATGGACAACAATAGACAACTACGTCTGTTCCCTGTGTGGACTCTGAAGAATTTGGCAGCTATCCCTACTTTTCACAGAAAAGTTATCTTCAACAAAGAAGCCTTTTTAAATGAGTGGGTATAGGAAAAAATTGCGAAATTTGGGTTGATACCGCTTCACATGAGAACCAAAAGCTTTCAATGGACTCTGAAAAAGTCACTGTTTACTGTGGATTTTGGTTGGCGGTGTTATCGATACATATTTATTTAAAAACAACGTTGCACAAGCTATCACTATCAATGGCGAGCACTATAGGTCGATGATTACAAACTTTTTTTTAGCATGAATTGGATGATCAGGACACCGACATATAGTTTCAATAGGGCGGCGTTACGTGCCATACAGCTCATGCCACATTGGATATTCTGCACTAGCAATTTGGGGACATAGTCATATCACGTTAATGTAATGCGAACTGGCATCCGAAATCGTGAGATTTTGTCTATAGGACTTTATCTTGTAGTGGCTTTTTAAGTCGCAGGTATATGCCAACAAGCCACAGATTACAGTGGTCAAATTCAGCCTGATTTGGGCACCAGAGTCACATTTTTACATGAAAAATAATTTCGGTAATAGTAGTAGTAGTCACTGTAGCCTAGTAGGTAGTGTGTTAGCAGATTAGACGAAAAGCCCGGGTTTGTATCCCAGGTCAGGCATCAAAACGAAGTATGAAAAAAAAATATTTCTTCGGCGACTTCTCAAAAATCTGTCGTTCGGAGTCGACTTTAAACTGTAGGTCCCACCACTTATGTAAAAAATTAACGCACACAACATAAGTGGTGTGAGCAGCGAAGTCGAAATCCTGAGTGAAGGGTTGTAATGAGCAATTATGTATGTATGTATGACAAACTGTTTTTTTAAATTTATAGACAGGAAGCGCTTAAGAAATGACCCTGTGTATATTCACTGCAAAAAGTTTAACTTTGAAAAGCTTTCAATTTTATCTGTTATTTTCTAACAGTTTTAGCTTTACTGTTAAGATATTAGCAGTGGATGACACAATTTCTCTTTCATTATTTTTATTACAAAGCTTTTAAGCTTTCTGGTGTTTGCCGTAACTAGAGATATTTCAAACATGTCCATATATCTAGTATAAAATACCGTTAATTCATAAACAATAAAACGTTTTCAAACGTTTGGTTTAAAATATTTATAAATGATAAATTAAATATAAGTTATTATAATAAATAACACGGTGCTACAGTCAAAATACACCCAGCTAATGACATAGTGTAGGTTGTGAGTTTTATTGAGTAGAACTCAAAAATATTTTTTTTTATATTTATCGAACCTTCCAAACTTGGTTTGTTTGACAAAAATGGTATTTTTGATCTTTTCACACAAAATTATTAATTACCCAAATATTTTTAACTTATTTTTAAAATTAAAAGTTTTTTTAAAAGGGGAGAAATGAGCCTTTAAAATGATATTCATAAACATATGGTTCAAACTTACATCTTATGAGTTTTGATCGGGTAAACTTGGAAAATATGATTTTTTTTCTCATTTTTTTAAGTTTAGCTATTCTTAATTGCAAAATGTAATTAAAAAATATAAAAGAAGTGATGGCATCTGAAAATGCATTATCTTGTGAAGAGACTGACTCTTAGTTTGATCAAATCAGACAAAAATTACCGTAGTTATTATTTAAATAGTATAACGGTCGTGTTATATATTTTATATATGTCATCTTATCAAATAAACTTACAGTTCAAAAATTTTCAAAAGTTTTGATGGATCTTGATTGTTTATTGCAAAATGTGTCAATTTCACGTTTTTACGACTACCAGAAGTCGTCTAATATTTGCGTTTTTTGCAAATATTATTATTTATCTTTGCTCAAACATTATCCAATTTCTGGTGGTCGATCAAACGTGAAATTGACACGATTTGCGATAAAAAACCAAGATCCGTCAAAAATTCTGAAAATTTTTGAACTAAAAGTTCATTTGAAAAAATATATGTATGTATATATGAAAAAGAAAACTCGACTGTTAGACTCTTTAAGTAATTTGATTGGATCAATCGAAGTATCAATCTCTTCACAAGATAATGCACTCTCATAATGTCATCACTTATTTCATATATTTTTAATTAAAGTTTGCTACTATGAACGAACAAACTTGAAAAAATATGAAAAAAATCCCATTTGTCAAGTTTACCTCATCAAAAAGTCGCCGTAGTCTAGTAGGTAGTGTGTTGGCTTATTAGACGTAAAGCCATCAATAAATCAAATCATCAAATCAATAAAATAGTTTTTGTCAAATAAAACAAGTTCGAAGGGTTTGAGAAAAATAAAAAAATTATTTTTGAGTTCTACTCAATAAAACTCACAACTTCCACTATGTCACTAGTTGGGTGTATTTAATTTTTTTATTTTGTCGCATAGTGTAATTTGATACGTTAAATAATTATTTCCTTTAGTTGCTATATGTCTTTTTATGGCCAAATTTAAATATTTATGAACATACACATATGTAGGTATATACATGTTTTTAGACTATTAATTAGTTATTTTTTATTTTAATATTCTACGATAACTTCTTGACAATAAGCGCGTAAAATAGTTTTTTTTTTAAATATTTATAAATGATAAGTTAAAAATGAGTTCCTATAACAAATAATTTGATAAATTAAATAATTATTTCGTTTAGTTGCTATATGTATGTCGTATATAAGCAGACTTTTTGATATATGTATGTCGTATATAAGCAGACTTTTTGATACAAATTTTCAATTTTTTCATGTACATTGCATTTATTATAGGTATTCACATATGCATGTAAATATTTAAATATATAAATACATTAAATATATGAATACATAAATACATTAATATTCTACGAAAACCTATTTACAAAAAACGCGTAAAATTGAATTTTTAAGCTTAATTTAATTCATATATATGGCTGGATTTCAGGATTTATTTAATTTTATCAAAATTTTTTGTTTGTATTTTGCTAAACACACACCCTTAAGTACACATACATATAGAGTTGTATTATATGACCTACTCACTCTCTCCCTCGCTATATTTTTCTTATTTATTTGGTCTTTGATTATTGTATTAAAAATAACTGTTTATTGTTGTCGTGTGATTATATTTTTTTTTTGTGTTACAAGTGAAATTCATGGTGTTAGAATTAATTAAAAATGTGTTTGATTGTGTGAGCGCGCGTGAGTGTATTTGATTTGTTATTATTTCAAATATTGCAAAAAACACGAAATAAAACGAAACCAGAAAAATGTGAAAGAAATATAAAACAAAAAAATTTTAACAGTGTGTGTGCGCCTGTGTGAGAACGGAAGTTACTTTCCGTACTTATTGTCAGAGTTTTTTTTTCATTTGTTTGTTAAATTATCCTTGGCAATGTTTTAACTGTAATTAACTAAGTTCTTATAATTAATCTTATAAATATTTAAAAACGTTCTCTGCAGCAATATATGTAGATATGTAAGTATGTATTGTATGTTCGTAACTGTTATTATTGTATTTATTGTTCTTATTGTTCTGTTTCCTGTAGTAAATAATTATTTATAAGCAATATTGGCATTTAGTTTATTATGCAAAACATTTCAAGGAAAAGGAAAATTGGATTTTGCAGAAACTAAAGAAGCTTATAAGGATAATGACATAAGAACGTTATGTAAAATTGAAACAGGATACATGCTATCTACGGTTGCTCAAAGTTATTTGACAAAATAATAGAAAACGGTTTTGTGGTAGCTAACGTTTAGGAAGATTAAAAATTATTTAATATCCAAAGGCCGTTGTTGTTAACCTTTGTTGACTTAATTATAAATTGGACAGTTATATTACACAAATTTTTTATTTACCCAAAGGTGGCTACTAATAAACGCTATGAGATCTTAGGTTAGGTCAGGTTAGGTGGCAGACCCCTCAAATGAAGTGGTCCGTCCTACTTAGGCAATGAGAAATTTTTTTCCAATTTTAATGGTAAAAGTGTGATTGATTCAGTATTGCTGTGTGCACGCAAGATATCGAACATTCTGTAAGCCTAGTTAAGATGTGGACAATTGAAACAATTGATAAAATACAAAATGTTACACATTGTGAAAACTTTAGTCATCTCCAATTCTTTATAGGTTTCAAATAAATCACATCAGTGTCAGAAAACGTTCCTTAAACTTATATTTAAGAACAAATGTTATCATGTACCAACTAAGGAGCGGTATTTGCACCATTTCGTTAAAGGCGTCGAAAAAACACATGGATACACCAAAACTAATCAGAAACTAAACAGCAGTTAAACAGAGCGGCTCTCGATGCAAATGTTCGCCAAAGAAAGATAATGTGATTAATTCTCTAAACAAAAGTGATTGGTTTTTGGGGAGCAAGCATTTAAACTACCTTCGAAAATAAAAAACAATCGGAAACATTATGCCAACTCTTTACATACATACATATATAGTTGGTCATTACAACCTTTCAGTTAAGATTACGACCTAGCTTCTCACACTTAGACAGTGTGTTTGTTAATTTTATCGACAAGCAGCGGGACCTACAGTTTAAAGTGGCCTCCGAACTACAGGTTTTTTTGAGAAACTTTTCATTGCGATTTTTATTTACTCTAAGAGTTTTTGCCAGAAATCTGCTGAGAGGAAGTCGCCGAAGAAATATTTTCGTTTTGATGTCTAACCTGGCATACGAAAAACGATGCAGAGTTTCAAAATATTATGATGAAATGGATGTAGAAAAAAGTTTAATCGTTTCATTTTGACATTTTCAGAATATTTAAGAATAAAAGAAGAAAATATTTTTTTTTTACAGCACTTTATGAAGAAAGCATTTCTTGTGAAATATGTGCCAACATTTATTTCCGTCCTCTTTTAATAGTAAATTGTTCTGGTAACCAACATATTTTTTTTGTGTGATATTATTAATGTATTCAAATAATTCACTAACTTATGCATACACTTAGTCAGTCCGTCAGTCAAGTAGACAGAGCTACTCACATTCATTTAAACTTGCACTTGCACATTTCCACTCACCCACTTGCTAACTTACCTTCTTGACTGTGTGAACTCATCTGGCAGAGCAAATTTAAAAAATACTTTTGGCTTTGAACTGAATTGTTGACGTTTTTGTTGCAATAAATCAACAGATGGTTTGGTAGCAACGACGCCCGTTATACGATATTTATTGGTCCCCTCTGTTACTGTTCTTGTGGCTGATGGTATTGGTGTTGTTGACGATGATGATGATGATGAAGTAGTGTTACTCCTGCTTACCGCAGACCTAATTTCCAATTCATTGAATGCTAAAGGATTCTTGTGTTTCTGTGTATTATATTGTAGCTCTTGTTGACGTCGTCTCGTAGGTGAGTTGTTTGACGATGGACAATTTTTACCAATGCCTCTATGGCCATTAGAAGCAGATGTTGCTGTTGTCGTTGTTGTTGTTTCGTAATAACTACTTTTATAGCGACGACAAAAAATATTACTACGCGTTATATCGAATGACGTGGACTTTCTCTCAAACACTGAATTTACCCGTATAGGTGTAGTATTGATTTTACACGCACCCAACGAGGCAGACGATGTGGCATATGCATCTGTACCGAAAAAAGACGGCAAATGTTTGTGGCCGAATTTTTGGCCCGCTGTTTTCGAAGCATTGCGTTTTGGTGTTGCGTTTAAAGATTTTGATTCATTGGAAAACGATTTCGAATATTGTTTATCCAAATGATTCTTATTGTCATTGGATTTAAAGTTTGAATAAGACATTTTGGTGTTTCAAATTAAAATTAAAATTGATTTTCTTTTGTATTTTTAATGGCACTCATTGTATACCAAATATTAAAAAAGAAATCCTGCTGCTTTAGTTTGCTTTTGTACAGATTTTTTTTTCTTAGAATATATATTTAGAATGCTCTGTTATAATTTGTTCGATTTGTTTTTATCACTTTATCACTTTGAAATTGACACTTTGGTTACCTGCAGTGAACTAAATGGGTTCTTGCAATCTGATGATTGAATAGCTCACAACCAGAGTAGTTTTATAAAATATAAAGATGAATAGAAAATAATTTATAGAAAATATATTTACACTTAAAGAAATTTTTGCTCAAAAAGTGCAAATTATTAATACATTCAGTAAGTAAGAATTTTAATCTTTTATTTGACAAAAAAAATTTTTTTAAATTGTGCAAAAATGTAGTCTGTCAAGATAATGCTTTATTGCCTTTCAGTTCTTTCCTTTTTTTACAGTGTATGCACCCCATTACGCTTTTCACTACCATCATCAAACGTTTCAATGTTGATTTGTATGTCGGTGAACTTCATCGTCACTAACTACTGTCAATGTGTTTACTTTTCATACGTAAATTTATTAACTTGCATATGTGTTGCATATTCACACACTTATACATACATATGTTTTTCATTTAAGTATTTAAACAATACCTGCTGTATTCACTTACAAACATCCTCATTCACTTTTTAGACCTACAACCCAAGTCTTATTACATATGTGGCATGTGTTGGAAGAAGAACAACAAACACCATCACATGATAAGAAACTTAATCAACGTTATTTAATCACAGTTAGAAACTGTATCAAATAGAATATTTTCAAATTTTTTTTCTTCTTTTCTATAAACTTACAATACAGTTGCCAACGTATAAAATAATATGAACTTTATGCGGGTTGTTTTTTAATACAATGATGCTAGTGGCAGTGTATTTATATACAGTAATCGGCAACTAACTCCACATGAATAAGAATTTAGATGCAATTGAGTTCAATGTTAAGAATTCCAGTTTTTTAATTTCTTATAGACTGCTTGACCATTGCAGTGTTTTCCTAACAGAGGTCATGCCAATATTGAAAGCGGCGCAATGCTTTTTGAGTTGCGGGATTTTCCCTGAAAATCTCTTCATTTACTTCAACAGCCATTACGTGCTTAACGAACGTAGTTTCAACACCCATCCTTGTCCAGGAAAATTTCGGATAATTCATAGGTACATAGAGATATCGTTGGAAATAGCATTGCGGTACGGAGCTCGCAATTTCCGTGAATATTATCCGTCGCCGTAGTCTAGTAGGTAGTGTGTTGGCTTATTAGACGTGAGGCTACAGTTCAAACTGCAAGTCAGACATCTCCAACAAAATGAAATATTTGAAAATATTTCTTTGGCGACTGCCTCTCAGCAGACTTCTGGCAAAAACTCTGAGAGTAAATAAAATTGCCATGAAGAGCTTCTAAAAAATCTGTCCTTCGGAGTTGACTTTAAACTGTAGGTCACGCCACTCATGTATAACATTAACGCTCACAACATAAGTGGTGTGAGAAGCTCGATCGTAATCCTGAGTGAAGGGTTGTAATTGACCAACTATGTACATGTGTATTATCCCTTATAAGGAGGAAAACTGACTCACTACTGTCTTTAATCGCATGACCATCCATCACACAAAAGCGATCCTTAGGGATAATTTTCCTTTTGGTGGGCATGTCGGAAGACTCGACATTCTGGCAAATGACATCCGCAGGGGTTGTGAGTCTGAGGAGGAGGAAGAGTCTGTATATTACATCATTTGTCAGTGCCCTGCTCTTATCATGAAAATTCAAAGGTTTTTACCCTTCATTTTCCGACATCTTGTGTTTGACCAGCCTTGTAAAATTGATTGTGAGTCTCATTGGCCTAGGAGGGACCTCTTTCTATAAGGGGTGTCCGCCACATTTCCTAACCTAATTTTTAAATTTCTTGCCAATTAATTGCAACGGCGATATTGTTTTTGTCTGTCACGAATTTGCCAGTTGACTGTTTGAACAAATTTCTTTGTATAGTTTGCGGTTGTTGCCCACTGATAGCAGACTTTGTGATTTGAGGGGATAACGGTAAAAAGATTTCAATGGCAAATGGCAAAATTTTGTTAATTAAGACAAGATTTATTTCCTCCTCTATCAAATTCACATGATCTATTCTCGAGTGAATTCTTCTTGTTTCCAAGCCTGAAGAACGGGGAAAACGCAATTAACTTCTAACTAGAAATAATATTAAAAACGGATCTATCTTGAAGGCGATCAACAAACAAATTTATGCCACTTATAATGTACAAGTCACCTTAATCACCAGCATCATTTTGCCTCTTCATGTCTTTTTCCCTTTTCATGCTTAGTAAATAGTATTTTCCTGCTACATACGTAATATATTTTTCCCTAGGAATTAATTAAAAACAATTCAATTCTAATTTTTTTCTAATAATAATTAGCTGTCCCCTGCTGTAACTATTCTTTTCAGAAACTGTTTATGAATGAATATGTATTTGTATAAATGTTGAGTTTGTTATAGGCCTGCATGTGTGCCATAGTGTAAGTCAATACACATACAATATTCACTTTTTCATTATAGTCAGACGTACACACAGGCACACATACAATCAAAAAAACAATCTTTAGTATCTTTTTAACAATAAAGTTTTCTTTTTTTTTATCATAAGTTTGAATTTTTTTATTCTATTGAATTTATGAAGAAAGAAAAGGATGAATGAAAGAGAGATGCAACAGTTACTCATTCGTTGTAACTAGGGTTATCAACTGTCGAATAATAATGAACATCGAATACTGATTTCTTCGAACGAATAATAAACAAAATAGCAAGAATAATATAACGGATTTTTCCCCTCAGGTGGCATGATCAGGGCCTCAAAACGTTTATGCAGAAAATCCAATATAAGATGAGTTGTATGACAAGTAGCGCTGTTCTGTTGAAATCAAAGCTCAAAAGAAATTGGTAATCAATGTAAATTGGTTCGATGTAAAACCCCATAAACTTGTTTGACATGCTTTGGATTGCGAGATTATTTCATCGTCAATGTCAAATTCTTTTTTGCTGTCACGTTGCACATTTGGCAGCAAATGGTCGGCAGGTCCCAAATAGGGAAAATGGTGCTGTTGAGCGAACTAATTTATTTCAATCAATTTCCTCTGAAATTACAATGCAACACCAACGTAATGACACAAAATGTTCAATGTTTGATATACATATGTAAGCTATCATAGCAGAGTTTTACCTTAAATAAAGGAGCAGGGAATATCTTCATTTGATACCAGGTGGAAGCAAATAATAATATCGATTTTTTTTGGGCTAAAAGCCTTATTTCGGGACAAGAAAATACGATTTCACCAACATCGAATTCGTAAAATGTTTTCAAAGTATAGTCAGATAGTTGGCGTTTTCTCTTGTCCTGTGCAGTTTATACAATCGCTATATACATATGCATTTGGTCCTATATGATCCTGTTGTAGCCTGAATACTAACCGATTCAGCTCTCTTTTTAATTAAGAATATTAGTAGAAAATAATGGTTATGGACACCAGATGTATGTATGTGTAGAAGTACTTACTTTATAAAGTCTACGATAAAGCCATAAAAGTAAGGATATCTATCATACCTTGTCCAACAATCATTGCGTTTGTTAAAACTAAAAAAGCTTGAAATGACACTTATGCATAAATACTTAATTGGTAATTAAGTATCCTTCAGTAATCCTTCAATCAGGGTTACAACTTAGCTTCTCACACCACATATGTTGCGTGTGTCTATTTTATGCATGAGTGGCTGGACATAGAGATTAAAGTCGAGTCCAAATGACAAATTTTTGAGAATCTCTTTCATGGCAATTTTATCTACTCTCAGAGTTTTTGCCAAAAATCTGTTGAGAGGTAGTCGCTGAAGAAATATTACTTCATTTCATTTCGTTTTGTTGGAGATGTCTGACCTGGTGTTTGAATTGCGGCTTCACGACTAATAAGCCAATACGCTACCTACTAGACTACATCCACTATGGTACTTTTCTTTTAAGAATTTTAATTACCTATGCAACTATAACTTATTTTTTATACATCAATGTGGAGGTATTTTTAAAACTATAACTCTTCAATTTAAATAATTAAATCTAAGATTCAAAGCAAAAAATATGACTCTTATGACACTTACTTTAAGGTTAATTTCTGTAAAAACAATTGCCTAAGAAGCTGATAAAGTTTAATTAAAATAAATTTAATATTCTTAATTGTTTTATTGTTTTGTTTTTAATTTTATTAAAAAAAACGTGAACATAGTCCAGAGAAAATATAAACACAACCTACCCATTTGTTTAACATTTATAAACGAATTTAAATTTCTAAGTAAATATAATACCCGTAATAAATTTTTAAATTGAATCAATTTTTGAGCATCGCTTTAATTGTTTTGAAAATTTGAAACAAAGAAAAGCAATTAAAACGATAGCTTGCGGTTGTACATGAATTGCGTTCACCCCATTGAAAGTGCGTGTGTTAGAAACTTGTGGCAAAAAATTGAAGGCGAAATTCTTTTTAAAAACAAACGCAATTTGAGTTTTTAGTTAAATTTGCTACAATGTTGGAAAATCTGCTGCACGCAGTTAAAATTAATCATTTTGTGGTAAATGACTTCGAGGCGATTTTCAATGAAAGGCCTGTTGCGCTTTCATTTCATACACAATATTAGCGAGATTTTATGGAAATAAAAAGAAGGAGGCTGTTTATTTATAATTTAATTTTGAAAAATATTAAATTTTATGCAACAACAGACGTGGTATTATTATAAAAAAGCGCATTTTGTGACTTTTTAACGAATTTGGTATTAAACGAAAATACATGCATACATATACATACATACTCATGTTGTGTGTATTAATTTTATACATGAGAACCTACAGTTTAAATTCGACTTCAAACGACAGATTTTTGAGAAACTTTTTCATGGCATTTTTATTTGCTCTCAGAGTTTTTGCCAGTAATCTACTGAGAAGAAGACACCGCAGAAATTTTTTTAAATTTCTTTTTAGTGGAGATGTCTAGCCTGGGGTTTTAACCTCTCATAAGCCAACACGCTATTTACTAGACGGCGGCAACTTCATAAATATGCTTAAAAACCTATTTTTATTTACTATGTAAAGTAAATGCAATTATTGTGGTTTTCTTTTCTAATATCTTTTATTCAACAAGAAACAATTCTTAAAACTAAAACAAGATAAAAATTTAATACTGGAGCAAACTGGCTAAAGATTTAACCATAATAACCACCAACACCGCCATAACCAGGATAACCGCCATAACCGCCGGGATAGCCGAAACCACCACCAGGATAACCACCAAAGCCGGGTGCAGGATAATTTACGGGTGGCACTCTATTGCCACCACCAAGACCAAAGAGATTACCGAGAAGACCGCCACCGCCGCCACCTCCCAAAAGTCCGCCCAAAAGACCACCGCCTAAAAGACCACCGCCTCTATTGCCACCACCAAGCAGACCTAAAATGCGACTATTGGGATTAATAGCAGATGTAGAGGCGGTTGCAGGATAACTGCCAGCAGCTGTAGTAGAAGTTGGATATTGGGAAACGGTGGAAATGGGTCGACCGCTGTATTGTCCAGCAGATGTGGGATACTGACCAGAATATTGACCTGTTAAGCCAGTATATTGGCCCGGACGTTGACCTGCTGTTGAACTTGGATAACTGCCAGTTGAACCAGGGTATTGGTACTGTGCTAAGGCCATACCCAAGCTCATAAAAACCACTGCTATTGTTGATATCTGTAAACAAATTTTTGAAAATAAATTTTTTTAGAAAAGAGGCTTTTATTTTAAAATATAAAACTTACCTTTGTTAACATTATTGCAATTTTAAATATTCTTTTTCAGAGTGCTTCCGTATATTTTCACTTGTTACTTAAAGTGGTTTTTCAAAACTTATGCCTTATCAAAGTTCAACTCTTAGTTTATATACTAAAAAGTTGAATTTTAAAAAACTCCCACGCCCTAATTGATATGTCATTCTAATTCTGTAGAACATTAATGTTTTTGCCAAAAACAGGATTTTGCGGAAATAATTTGAAGAAATTTTATTGCCAATTTGCCAAAAATATCATACGAAAATAAAAAGTTCTGTTCTTTTGACCCTCAACTCGGAACTGAACTCTCTCAATGTTTTTCCCACGATTTGTTTTGTTTTTTATTTTTTTGTTTTTTTTTTGTTTTGAAATCATAAATATCAACGAAAAATTAGCCAAACATCATAGAAATTAAAAAAAAAAGTTAAAAAAATTATGTTAATTTTTTATTTTTATATTCGACACAAGTTAATATAAAACAAATTTGTCATACACATGAGCCAAAGAATACTCTTCTATAAAAACCAGTTTATTTAAGTGTGATCAGTATGATCATCTCAAACGTAAACGTCATCATCTGTAACACCATTATCATTAATATTATGACGTTGCTCATAATCAATGAACAGTAATCATGACGATGATAATCTTTGTGAGCATTTTTGTTATTTGTTTAATCACAGAAACCACCATTGGAGATACTCTCCATTGAATGGACCCTGGCTATTAGCTCGTGCTTTTGTTTTTTTTTATTTTTTCATTCATTTTTTATCTTAAAACTGTGAACCTTTTACCTGAACTGTTTGTGTACATATGCTTCATTTTTGGGGTTTTACCATGTTATTGAAATTTTCCAAAAATCAATTTCTCTGCGTATATTGGTTGAGGGCAAAATATATTTCCTTTATAATTTAATCAGTTTAGGAAGGCTTTGGTTTTCTTGAAGGTTCTTGTCATATGGCCATACTTATGCGTAGAATAAATTATGGTTCAGTAAAAGCCTAATTAATCGGCTTGAATTAAATGAGTAAATTGAATTAATTTGTTCAAAATAATGTTTTGATGTTCTTAATCGTTTTCAAAGTTTAATGTTCACAAATCTCTTGAAGTTTGATTTTTTTAACACACCCATAGAGACATTCTGTGCTTCCACTCTTATCTCTGTAAACCTGTGGGGTCACACCGCTAGAACAACTTTTTATACTTTATATGATAGTGTGGGCTATGCTTTCACATGCAACAGTGGTATTTTAAATACTGTACGATAAGTTTCGATCTAGTCAAACTTCTGTGTTTATGTGCTCCTACTAAACTTAGTCCGGCAAATTTAAATTCGCAGAAACTGAGGTAACTTATGAGGGAGGGTCAACACACACATGTTTTTCCAATAAAAACACGTTTTATTTTTCAATATATGGTAATGAATTGCCGTAGTCTAGTAGGTAGTATGATGGCTTATTGGACGTGAGGCCACGGTTCAAATTCCTAGTTAGACATCTTCAACAAAACGAAATATGAGAAAATATTTCTTCGGCGACTTCCTCTCAGCAGATTTCTGGCAAAAACCCTGAGAGTAAATAAAATTGCCATGAACGTTTCTCAAAAATTTGTCGTTCGGAGTCGACTTTAAACTGTACGTCCCGCCGCTCATGTATAAAATTTACATACACAACATAGGTGGCGTGAGAAACTAGGGCGTAATCTTGACTGAAGAGTTGTAATGACCAATTATGTATGCATGTACAACAACGAGCTCCATACTCACTGTTTTGCGTTTTTTCCAAAAAATTTGTCGAGTTTATCAAATTAGTTGGCTTGTTTGATGATTTCATCGTAGGGCCAAATCTTTCGACGTGCCATTTCTTCAGGTTTAGAATCAAATTGGCGCTAAATCCATAGAATACGGCAAATAAGGTTTGAATTCCTAATTCATGGATTTTTGTCTTTTTCGCACGAAATTAATTTTTTTTCTCTTTTAGTCTTAAACCACGCCGAAATCTGTAAGCAATGATTTTGCCAATGGTGAAGTTTGTTCAAATTTTTACATACGTAATTTGATTGAAGCCTATCAAGCCTTTAGTGAGGATTTCAACGCAGCATCTCACACCACTTATGTTGTGTGTGTTAATTTAATACATGTTTGGCGGAATCTACAGTTTAAAGTCGACTCCGAACGACAGATTATTGAGAAACTTTTTATGGCAATTTTTATTTACTCACATAGCTTTTGCCAGAAATCTGCTGATTTTTTCTTATTTCGTTTAGTTGGAGATGCCTGACCTGCGGTTTGAAAACTGGCCTCAGGTCTAATAAGCCAACACACTACCTACTAGTCTATGGCAACTTCTTCTGATGGATCTACCTTTAAATTGCTAAATTGCATTAAATTATATTAAAGCATTAAATGTTTTTGTTATTGTTTGTGGTCCTGTTATTGTTTTTCTCTTATAAAATATATTGACTCTATGTTGCTGTGTTAACTATTAAGAGTTCAATAGGTTTGGCAAGTGCACTCTAAAACACACCCACAGATTTTTTAAATTAAGTCATTGCCTTGGGCTGTATAATACGATATTTAGTTTATCAATTAAGAGCGTCGCATGTAATACATAAATAGTGGTATGAAATAACTTTTTCCCTTATACAACATATACTCATGCTTTGTTCATGCTTTCAACGGTCAAAATGTTAATACGATATCTATTTAAAGTCTTCATAGATTTATTTCAAATTTAGTTAAGTTTTATAGTTAGACGGGAAGAGAACGATAACATATCATGGTACGATTTAAAAGTGAAAACAAAACTGAAATATTTGAAAAAAACAGAGACAATAAAGTAGACAATAAAAAGAAAAAAAAAACTGTTATCACCTTGAAAATGTGTGTTATTTATTGAGATTTTTGTCTGTGTTTTTTTAGGTGAATTTTAATTTATCGTTGGCCGTTGTAACACTTTTATTGTGTTTTACCAAACTTCATGCGTTTGGTAAAAAATTCGGTGGCATTGGTGTGCCATATCCAGTTGGTGTACCAATTCCTGTGCAACAGCCCGTACCTGTGCCAGTTCCTGTTCATGTACCTGTATCAGTACCAAAACCACTACCAGTGCCTGTACCAATACATACACCATTACCGGTACCAGTCCATACACCTGTGCCTTATCCAGTTGG
Organism: Sarcophaga caerulescens; assembly: GCA_927399465.1. Taxonomy (NCBI): domain Eukaryota; kingdom Metazoa; phylum Arthropoda; class Insecta; order Diptera; family Sarcophagidae; genus Sarcophaga; species Sarcophaga caerulescens. Next base: position 39,330,674 of record OV656873.1, on the reverse strand, counting down.
GGTACCCGTAGGTATACCCGTTGGTGTACCTGTTGGTGGTGGTTGGCATGGTGGATATGGTGGTGGCTATGGTGGTGGCTATGGTGGTGGCTATGGTGGTGGCTATGGTGGTGGCTATGGAGGTGGTTATGGTGGTGGCTTCGGCGGTGGCTATTCCTCTAGTTATTCATCCAGTTCAAGCGTCTCATCAGGTTTTGGTGGTGGTTATGGCGGTGGTTTTGGCGGTGGTTATGGCGGTGGTTTTGGCAGTGGTTATGGCGGTGGTTTTGCTGATGGGCTTGGAGGCGGTTTCTTAAAGAAATGATTTTTTTTCTGCAAATTGTGTTGTTATTATTTATTAAAATAATTTAATCGTTTTATTGCTTTAAAACAAATAATGTTTTAATTAAGGAATAAGTCAGTAATATTTATAGTAATTAATTAAGATTAATCAATAAACAATATTAAGTTTTGATAATTTTTTAAATTATTTTCATTTTTTACCCTCAAGAGAAAAACAGGTTTTATAAGTTTAATGTGAAGTGTTGTCTTCATCAAGCATCGTTAGACCAAAGTGAGCTGAATTATTTTTATTCTTTTTGTTTTATGATGCTTTGTCTTCAGTTATAAAAATTATTTTTATAATTTTTTACGATCACTTTTTTTTGGTCTTAAAATGTAAACCTCCTTAAGTATATAATTTTAATTCATTTGGAAAACGGTGTTCCATAAAATTTTAAATTTTTTACAGTATGTGTTAAAATGCATTGTCAAAACCAACACTTCAATAAATATTTGAATTGATAATAAAATTAAATGCATACACTATTGTTCAAATAGCTAGTATTTGTGTCCATAAACTTATTGTAATTTTATGAATGAATTAAAAAGATAATCTGTCTGGCTAAATCAGTTAATATGGGCATTGTCCCCTCTAATATCCATACTCGTTGAACTGAAAAGCAGTTTTTTTTTTTTATTTTTTTTAAATTTTATTATGATTTTAAATAGAGCAGATGCTTTAATTTATACAATATCTCATGCTTCTATTCATAATAATTGTGTGTTAAAATTATACAACTTTATCAATTTCTTGCCAATTAACTAATAAGGAAAAACTACTCATTTCATTAGGCATCTGCCAATTGACTGTCAAAATTTGAACAAATGCGTACTTTTATTTGAATTCGAATAGATTTGACTAGTAACAATGGCTGTGAAACTACTGAATGGAAACTACACATCTTTTTGGGAATAAACGAGATAAAGTGATTGTTTTGCAAATATGGCAATAAGCCATGAACTGAACACTTTGAATTGCTCCATTCTGCCAACAAATTGTGACAAATAAAACGACTTTTTATGTAAAAAGCTGTACTGCAGTCCAAAAATCATGAATTAATGCATGGAATATTATGTATAAAGTCTTTCCTTATCAGAATACTAAAACCTTATAATCAAGCTTAGATCGAGGAGTCCTACTAATTCCAATATTTTCGACATCTAACAATCTCCAAACGATTCAATTCTTGAATAATGTGAACGAATTAAGGATTTCACTTCTCTTGATGAAGAAGACCTACTTAATGTTATCCGATTTGATACATTCATACAGAATTGACCCTTCAGTCAGGAATACGACCTAGCTTCTCACACCACTGATCTTGTGTGTGTTAATTTTATTCATGAGTGGCGAAACCGGCAGTTTAAAATCGAATCCGAACGATAGATTTTTGAAAAATTTTTCATGATAATTTTAATTTCTCTCAGAGTTTTTGCCAGAAGTCTGCTGACAGGACAATCGCCGAAAAAATATTTTTTAATTTCGTTTGACGATTGGTCATGATCGAGTGAAACAAGTTACCAAATTCCAATGAAGTATGAAAGCGGGTATAAAAGCTGCAGACGTAAGTGTTGGTGCCTTTCTCCATTTATGCAATATTCGAAAGTCTACAGTGAAAGACTAAATTCCGAATCTTCTTGGATTGCTACAATAAAAGTCAACGAACAGACAAGGACAATTAATTAAGAAAATCTAGCATTAGTATGGTAATTCGACGATTGAAATTTGTGTGGATTACCTACACAAGTAGCAAGATGTACTCAATATGCTATGTAATCAGTCTACAAGGGAGTAGAAAGACCGATTGAACTCAACATTCATGGCAGCGTTCTACGTTAAAGAAATCAATAGTCTTCTACAGGATCCCCCTATGAGTTTTAATAAATATTGCGTTTTTGGTACCGATATTCTATTTATTGTTACGATTTATAATTTTATTTTTATTTCAAGTCATTATAAAATCGAAAAAGTAGAAGTGTACGTAATTTTATGTCTATAAGTGTATGTGTACTGAGAACTTAAATTCATTTTTAGTTAATATGAGTTGGAATTACTTCTTGACTTACAGTATACGTTTATCTAATTTGATAAACTTGAATCAAATTTTATTTCGATAATTAATCTGTTTATAGATTTTCATTTTTATTTATCAACTCATATAAAAATTCAAATGTTGTCTTTATATTCACTGTTATTACCTTTTGCATTTCAAAGTTTTAAATTAATTTTTTATATAATTTCCTTATACTTTAATGGACTAAAAGTTTAAGTAAAAGGATCTAAATTTCTTCAATATTCATTACGAGTATATGATATCATAGTGCACTTACCTATTTGGCACAACTTTGACACGATCATCAACCAACTCCCATGATGTTATTTTAATTGGCCAGGCTATTTGACCGAAACTCTCTTTGACCAATGCCTCCCATGCTGAATAGGAAGTTGGCGTTGACGTTGAATTGTTTCCACTGGATGAATTCGAACCACCACTATCAACTGTTTGTAAACGTTCTGAACGCTGTAAACGACCTTTCTTGCGATGTAATGGTGCCGTAAATGTTTGAACCAGTGGCTGCAGTGGTGGTGTGTGTGGACTGGTTGAAGTTGATGGCGATGGTGTGCGCACTAGACGCGTTGTAGCAGAAGTAATTGATGCTGCAGTTGATGGTGATGGCGATGGTAATGGCACATTATCCGGCTGCGGTAGGTTTTCTTCATTATCCATATTTGTTAGTGTTGTTTAAAGGGTAATTTACCCGAGACAATAGCCGCAAATTGTAATTGGGAAACTTTATACTTTTATTTGCTCCAGAGATTGTTGCTTGTTTGAATTTAAATTAAAGTTTGCGTACACATTGACTGTCTGTTACCTTCTGTTTTTGCTTTAGTAATTGAGTTAAAGTTTTGTTCGTTCTATAATAAGTGTTTTATGACAAACAAACTTTTCTTTTTATGTTTCTATTTGTATTAAAATTTATAACTTCGCTAATTTAAATTCTTAGTTTTTTTCATTTCAAACTTTTTCTTTCATCTTTTGTTTAGTAATGCTTGCTTCTTGGAACGCAAGTACTGTGGATATTTAGTTCAGTTATTTTAATGCCGTAGTTTTATTTTCAAAAATTAAGTATTCTTTACTTATTGTAAAGAACTTAAAAGACTTTTCATTTGTTACAAGATTCTGCTGGCCGGCTTAATTTCATCAAAGTTGTTTGTTTAATACTTTCTTAATATTCTTCAAATGCTTTAATGCCTGGAATGTATTTCTAGGGAAAAAAATAAGGAAATTAAAAATTTTAATTTTTTATAAGTACAACATTTATGTTATTGCAGCAAATAAAATCAAAAAGTTGTGACAAATGCTTTATACGAATGAAATACAGAAACATTCTTCAAATCTGAAATAATTTATTTCTGAACAGTAGACTGACAAATACTCCAAAAAAGTTTTTTATTTGAGTCTTTCTCAATTTATTTGCCAAGTCCTTAGAAATGTAGAACGCACGTGTTATATTTGAGGCAAATTAAGGCCATTAACCTTTGTTTACCCTTGCCTAACTCGTTTTAGAATGTTCGGTGTATGTTTTATTTAAAGTTTATGTGAAAAGTTTGTTTTTTGTTCACTCAGATTATCCTCATTTAATTTATTCTTATCACGACATTTGTTATAAAGTTTGCAACACACTCCATTAATCAAAAATCGAAATGGTATTGTTGACTTTTATTAATATGAATGGCAGGTCTACTTGGAACGGCGCAAGGGAAGGTAGATAAAAAACAATAAAATGAAAAAAGTAAGCCCACACATTCTGAATGATTCTTGGTTTCATTTAATTGTCTCCCTGTTATAATGAAGATGTATTTCAGAGCTTCTATTTTTTTATTAAAAATTGCTTATAACTCAACTGAAGAAGAATCCACATTATTATCTGCTTGGTTCAATTTGTTTATTTTTCTCGACAAATCTTACTTTGTGAAAAGGGGTAAATAGTTTGAGACATTGTGTATAGAGTTGAACCTAGACTGTGTTTAAAAGTAAAATAGATTTTTATTCAACAATCTTTATTTCATTCAAAAAAATCATACGTTGATACGATGGGAAAACATCTTTAAAAGTGATTTAAACTCTTCCCATGTTCATAAAAACCCCGTGCTTCCACTGTCATAATTCATCATTGTCCGTAAACAGGGATAGTTTCTTGGATATGTACTCTTTTAGGTGACTACAAACATCAGTTGAAAACCTCGAAATGATTTGTGCATGATAAGGTTTTGCTACGGAGTAGTTTCGTTAATATATCGATATGATAGAAACATTGAGAGTAGGTTAGGATAAAGAAAATTTCAACTCGTAATTCATCAACAGGCATTGTGATCGAATGGCTGACAGCTTCCTCCTTAACTGCCCCTTAGGCACCAGTAGGTAAACTACTAAACGCTATGTCTTTAGGAAATGCTTCTCGAAATACTGTTCGATAATGTGAAATAAGATGACTTACAGATGACTTAAGGAGGTTTAGTGGAACAGAAGCCGGGGAGTTAATTCTTTTGAATTCATAGGAAAACTTTGAATATCCTTACAAGCGCTTTGTCCAAATCGAATTAGATAGGAAGTACAGAGGATGGGACATAGCAATAATATCTGATAGTCAGATCGTCCATTTAACTATCGGATTGCCCTGAGAAATAGGGTTATACTCTAAGGTCAGGTAAGAATTTAGCGCAGATGACCCCAGAATTTCTCTGCAGAGCTAGAAGAGGTGTTTGAAAGAGCATACTCAGCGAAAGGCAAGATTCATACAATTTTCATAAGCCAAACGGGTTTAAGATATTCTTTTGGGTAACTACAATTTGAAGAAATTTGAGATGTCTAACAAACTATCCGAATGGTATGGCAGCCAAACATGTGGCCAGACATTGAAGAAAGCTCGAAGAACTTTTGTTTTACAACAGGAATCGTTTCAAGTCCAATATATAGGCTCTGTCATGGGGAGAACAAGTGACTAGAACTTATGCTTGGAACCTGTGCGGCATTAATACATCTCATATGGAAATACATGAGTATTTGAAAGAGGCATGAAGTTATCCTTACAGATTCCGTATAGAATTTTAAAATTTTTTAAGGCAACTAGATTTAGAGAGGCATTACAAGAATATCCTATGCAGCAATAAGTACATACTATTGCTTTTTCTCCATTTTGTTACAAGAATTAATGGAATACCTCGATATATTTTACGACATAATGTCACTGCTTCTTTGCAGTGAATTGCATTTGGTTTTTTCTTTTAATGTCCATTACTAAAATTTTTCATGATTTTCGAATCAAGTTTTGGAGATTTATTCGAATTCCTTTCCGTCATACATACAGTGGATAGCAAAAGTCTTAGTACGGCAAAATATTTTAGCAATTTCATGAATTTTAGCCAAAAGTTTGTATAAGTAAATTTATAGTTTTTATATTTATTTTATTCATTTATTTCTGTTTTATTATAAAATCAAAAATATTTTAATGTTTTTCATTAAGCAAGACAAAAATAAGGAAAAGTTTCAGATGACTCCATAGGTACTCCTAAGGAGAACACTGAGTAAATTTAAAATTCAAAGGCTTAAAATATGAAAATGTTATCCCTTGTATTTCGTAGAATATCCCTTAAGGTCAAGCACTCTCATTTAATCAATTTGGAATTGAATGTTCAAGTTTTGTTTAATGTTTTCTGATGGCACCATGAGCATGTTTTTTGGTTGACTTTTGTTTGATGTTTAGCGATTACGTAACCGTTCTTTTAAATGATATCCTAAATACTCTCTTGAAGTCATATTGGGACTTTGTGCAAGAGTATTATGCCTGTGGGGAATTTTGTTTGTCAAAATATATCGGAGTACTAAGACTTTTGCTGTCCACTGTATGTAACTTATCCTAAGTGGATATTTGTATCTACATGTGTGTATCTATCTATAAAAACTTCGTAATGATCTAATCTCTTAGAATCTCTAAGTAGGATGAAGTAGCATAATGTACAAAAAATAAGTTTTCAATGCTTATAACGTATGTATTTCAAAATATTTTTCTGATGAAATATTCATCAATTGCTACACAAATTAGATAAAAATCATGGAAAAAACTTGCAAAATACACAAATTAGATAAAAAATCATGGAAATAACTTGCAAAATATGCCAATTGAAAATATTTCGAAATAAAAAAGACAATGAATAAGTGTTCGTATATATGTATGTATGTATATTAAAAGTATTATATAAAGATATTTTTCAACATAATTATCACAGATTTCTACTGCTTGTGCTATGATGATTTTGACATGTCATTACTCATATAAACGATTTCCCACAAAAATTTTCATCATATTAACTTTCAACATTATAAACTACACACAAAGGATTCATTTTGGAAACTGATGATTAGAATGATAATAGAAAAAATGCTCATATTGAAAACAATTCTTTCATTTGATGCTATGATGATGATGCTATTATGGATTGAAAGATTTTCCTCTCCTTTCTTCATTTGTAAACCAGAAGGAATTTCTCAAAGAAAATTTAATGTGATGTGATTCACATGTTGATTAATGTGTAGTATATAGGGTCGACAGACATAATGTTTTAGTTTGTGAAGATATTTTTATTGTACAATATGGGCACTTTTAGAAAGTCTGCTCGAAAAGAAATAACAAGAACGAATATGGCGTAATGGTATTGGAAAATAAAAAATAAGTTATTACGATAACCATTACATCCATACATAATTGGTCATACCAATCCTTCAGTCAGGATTACAGCCAACACACTATCTACTAGACTACGGCTATAACAATTGCTTTGCAGAAATCTTGAAAGTTTTCCTATGACAGTCATTGAGGTTTTGCAGGTTTTCTAAGATAACACAGAGACTTATTGATTCTACAAATATACCTAAGGTATCAGGAAATCGTTTAAAATCGTTAGGGAGTAAATTTTTCATCTTCTAAATATAAAAGAGTGTTGAACAACTTACAGCGATCATCGTGGCGTAAACCAATACTTGCATTATCGAACCATTTTCAATTTCAAACTACACACGATCCTTTTATAACTTGACGAGTTCAAACTGAAGAAATTATTATTATTATTAATTAATTTAATAACAAATTTAATTTTTAAATAGAAATAGAAACTCTAAATACTAAATTACACTGTATATACATGGACACCCTGTAACTGCCTTATAAAAATATTTTTAATTGGTCTCAACTGTTTTAAATGAAGAAATGATTTGTTTTGTAACCAGCATGTGTATTCAGTTCAGTAAATTGATTATGCAAATTTGAGTATTTTTTGAAACAAAGTATCCATTTTATAACAATCATTCCGTCCATTCATTGCCCATCATCACAGATATAATTGAAAATCAACTGCTGTGCAGAATATCATTCTTTTGTCATTAAGAACGTTTTTATGGTTTTCAAATAGTATGAATGTAGAATATTTCAAATCAATTGTTGCAAATTGTTTTCATAATTAAACAGACAAAGTGCATAAAGTGAAAAGTTAAGTATTTAAGATGGGTACTTAACATTTTCAATATATTAGTACGTAAAAGGAAAATTTAATTTTCCTTTCCAATTTACATAAGGACATTTTTCTTTGTAATTTTTATGGCCTATGTGACTAATGTTAAAGAGATTAAATTGGGTTACTCGTTTACGTAGTCTATAATTAATAGCTGCAGAGAATTAAATTTTATAGTGCATAAGAAAAAACTACAATGTTGGGCCAACTCAAATCTGGGCGAAAAGCATTTTAAAATTTGCTTTGCTTTAATTTGGAATTAGATCAGGACCTCTTTAAACGATTAATTCTTAATATGGATTTTTACTGTGAATTATAGGAAGTATAAGTTTAAAATTATTTTTGAACACAACCAAGGTCAACCACAGTACTACAATTTATAGCAAAATCAGTTCTATCTTTTCATGATAACAATGGAAACAGGCATATTACTTCCTTACTTAATTGGTCAAGATCACAACCTCGTTGCTCACACCACGCATGTTGTGTATGTTAATTTTATCCATGACCTACAATTTAAATTCGACTCCAAACAACAGATTTTTGAGAAATTTTTCATGGTTACTCTCACAGCAGGGAAGACTGCAGGGGCGAAGTCGCGAAAGAAAGAATTTTTTTATATTTCGCTTTGATCAAGATGTCTGAGCCACGGTTTGAGCCACGGGCTCTTGTTTAATAAGCCAACACACTAGCTACTACAGTGCAGCTACAGACAAGTTGGTCACACCAATCGATGTCAGAGCTTTATCGATTTGGTCCTTTCAAAGCAGACAAGGTTGTCCTCAATGCCGACTTCTACTAATCCCCGAATTGTATGCCAGTCTTTCTATTCGAAAGAGAAGAAAAAGCCAGCACAACCAGCACATGTTAGTGCGCAGCATACCGACCATGTCGTGAGGAGCTCATAGAACTTATTATAGGAACGAATGCGGAAATCATAGTCAGATCGCACTGTGCCGAAGATTTTACGTATGACTTTTCTGTTGAATATTGCCGAGGCTGCTACATCGGTGCTTAATAGCGTGCATGCTTCTGCGCCATAGAGAGTCCACAAGTTGGAGAAGGTGGACTCTCTAAGAGTTTTGAGGAAATTTGCTTCATTACGCTCGAGACTTTGAAATCCAATATGGGTCCGTATTTCCATGAACGCAGTATGATTAACTATTTAACGTATCGATTCCTAGCCTCATATATGCACACACACAACCACTATCTGAATAATAATAAAAATGTAAATTTTTTCAAATTAAAATCCGCTTCAATATTTATTCTCCGTTTTTCACCGTTTGTGTAATATTAAGCGCTAAAAGAAATCTGTTTCCTTTACTTTGAAATTCCAAAATTTTTTCTTTTTTCTTGTTGTACTTAAAACTTAAATTGCCGGATTTATTTCTGACTGCCTCAACAAGTTTTGAAGAGTGTCTTTAACTCGATACAATTTGTATCTTTTCTGTGGACACACACAAAAACAATAGGATTATGCCTTTCAATCAGGGTTGTTTCTTTCATTACGTTCTCTTCGTCCTGTTTGGCTTATTTAGCTTGGCCCAAGAACAATTCGAATAAAACAATGTAATAAAATGAATTCTACTTCAATATGAATTACAATTACAACGTTAAACAAAACTTGCAACTAAAAGAAAAGAAACAAAAAAAAAGAGAAGAAAATTATAAACGACAGAAATGTAAGCAAAACATCTGTCAATAACACAATGCAGTAAGAAAGCTGAGATTGTAAAATTCTCGGTAGGATAAAATTGAATGAATGACAAAGCGACTGGCTTGCAACAAAATGTATAACAAAACTGCATTGTAATTAATTCACCTGCTAGGAAACATCAGCCATTACAGCCATTGTTGTCTGTTGTCTGGCTCTAAAGGCAGTTGTTTGTGTGTATGTAGTATGTTTTGAAAATTTCTTTAAGAAGAATTTTTTTCTTGTTTGTTTCCAGGCATAGCATTAAAGTGATGAGAAGAAAGCCTTGAATGTTTTATGCATTCATTTATGGGACCTTGTCCTCCACTACTTACCTTAGTGCTATGAATGCTGGAATTGCATAGAAATTCCATTTAAAGTTTTTCTTGAATGGAAATACTAAAGTTGAATTTATTTCCAATACAACAATATCTACCATATTTTTTCTGCTCTGTTGTCCTTCAGTTTTTATTGTGAGATAGAAACACTTTTTAATACGATTTAATTTATGGACTAGAAATGAAAAAAAATTTCTTAAGAATTGGGAAATTTTCGTAAGAATACGAGATTTTAATTTTGGTGCTATTATTCTAATGGTTAGTTTATCAATACGATGCAATGTAGGATACAGTAATTGTATGAGAGCAATAATTATAGGAATTTCTTATTATAAGCATACCTGCTAAATATATCATTCCAGAACATTATTTAAAGATCTTTGTCGCTGTTCAAGGGCTTATCTTTCATCTTGAAACGCAGTAACATATCCTACTACTATAACCCTCCAGTCAGGATTACAACCTAGCTTCTCACACCAGTTACGTTGTGTGTTTTAATTTTATACATGAGTGTTAAAGTTGTTTCTGAATGACAGATTTTTTGAGAAACTTTTTTCATGGCAATTCTGACCTGGGGAGATAATGTAATAAGCAATTAACATCCAGACACCAAAAGCAGTACAAGTCTTTACAAAACTACTCAAATTTTTTTTGAGAAACTTTTCATGGCAATTTTTATTTACTCTCAGAGTTTTTGCCAGAAATCTGCTGAGAGGAAATCACCGAAGAAATACTTTTTGTATTTTGTTTTTATGTCTGGCCTGGGGCTCGAACCCTGGCTTTACGTCTAATAAGCCAACACACTACCTACTAGATCTCGACGACTTCCATACTTAGGTCGTATATCCGTAAAAAAATGACAGTTCTGCCCCATGTTACAAATCTTTTTTAATACCGAAAACATCTCCCTTTAATATATCATAACAAGGAAATTAAGTAATTAATTCAATTACAAAATAATTTAATAAATGACGACTTGAATGCTTAATTGATTTGCAAAAACTCAATATGGCCACCTTATTACCTAAGTGCCCTTTTTGCTTTTGGCTCTAATTGGCTATAATAGTTGTTTAAAGTAAATATTAACACAATGTACTCGTGTTGCATGTTGTACAAACAACAATGTCCAACATAATTACAGACATCCCGTACATGTGTTGTGATGGTCCTCTTTAGTTTCTCATTATGATTTCATGTGTTTTTTTCTATTCTAACTACAGTAATGTAAACACTGTGCTCTGAGCTGTAATGTTGGTTGGTTTAATAACGTAAATAATTAGATTCGTACACATGGAGGGAAATGTTAAATACTCTTACGGCACGTATACAAAACGCACACTAGTTGAATTATGAATGCCATAACACACAGTGCGCATACGCTCGCTCTCAAGGAGAAGAGCGAAAAAAGCTTTTCAACTTCGAAAATGAGAGAATTCGAAAATGGAGGGTCAAATTTACTTGCAATTTAGTGTTGTTTCTCATTTCCATGGCATAGTATGCATATGTATGAGTGTGACCTGCAGTAAAGAAATTAAATACGCATCCTTGCTTTTTGATACTTGCTGTTGATGGCCACAACATGTTTTGTTTATTTGTGTGTGTGCGTGTGTATGTGTTTGTTTTGTTTTTGCGAGCCTGTGTCCTTTATATTCGTACCTGAACTTGATATTGAATATAATATGGAAGACTTAACTTGATATTGTTGTGAGTGAGGTTTTCATTACACTTTAGCGTGTTTTTCTTTTTTTTTATGCAGAGTTTTCCTTTATTGTGTATTGAGTTTTATTTTACGATTTTCCTCTAATATTGTTGCGTTAGTAGTAAGTACTGTTCATGCATCATATGAGTTGCTAAAAATTTGCTGAATATCTCTTTGTTTCCATTATTATACAGAAATTTTGTTTGTTTTGTTGTCGTAGTTATTGTTCAACAATATGAATATTTTCATTATTTTTATATAATGTTGTTGTATTTTAATTACTTTTTTTTTGAGCTAATTTCTATATTTGACTGTAAATTTTCAATTTTTATTGTTAAATGGTTGGTTACACATAATAATTAAGTATTGTTTTTAGTTTTCTTTAGATCTATTTTATTTGTTGTTTTGTTATATTAAACACTTATGTATATTGTATTATATTATTTAATTAAATGTTTAATGATGCCACAAATATTATTAAAATTATTAAAAAAAATAAATTTGTTTTATTATTTTTAATTTTAAAAAAGGAATCTAATTTGATATCAAGTTGTAAAAATGCCTTTTCTATTTTAAAAATATGAATATATTCTGAGCTAAGATATATTGAAAATAAAAAGATGGTGAATGTTAAAAATGAGCATTTTAATCTATAATCAAGTTTTTGTAACGTTATTTATAAAAAAATCAGCATTTTTTGATATCAGTTTTTCTATACTTTATGCATGCATATACGATTATAATTGGCTTTTCACAACACTTATGCTTTATACATAAGTGACGGTACCTACAGTTTTAAGTCGACTCCGAACGACAGATTTTTGAGAAACTATTCATGGCAATCATAGTCAGATCTCAGAGTTTTTGCCAAAACTTTAATAAGCCAACACACTACTTCAAGATTACGACGACTTTCAGAAACTTTCGATTAATCATGCATTTAACTTTCTGCTACACGCGTAATGTTAGATTAGTTTAAAGTTTCAGCTACCTCAATGGACATAGCTTATTCGGGAAAGGTCACGCTATAGTACATATATGTATTACCATTTTCATCATTTGATAGATTGCTTTAGTTATATGAAAGTGTCAATGGATTATGGCTAAACACGTTCTGTCAATAAATTCTGAATGATCAAGAATTCTGCTTCTATCAAACGCTCTTCATTATAGACCACTACTATTTTATAGGATTGACTTTCCATTTGTCACTTTACCACATAAAGGTTTTGCCCACATAACGAATTTTTGATAATTTTTCGGTGTGTTGAGAATCTCCGTCTTGTTGGAATCTCTACTTCCGTTACAGCAGAACAAAATATCACCTATTAAACCATCAAGATATCTCTGCAAAATTTGGAAGTTAATTTCACTTGCTGCTTGGGGGAATAAATAAATCGTTTCCAATCCTCAATGATCAATTTATTTTATACAAATTCCTGAATTAAAGGTGCATATCTCAATGCTTATCTCTTTTTTTAACAAATTCGTTGGAGCTCCATTCGAGTAATGAAGTTAATGATTCCACACATACATATATAGTGGGACAACTGCACAATAGGAAGAACAGTAAATATACTCTGTGGCAATTCTAATGGAAATGAAAACAATTAACCCAATTACGAATATGAATTTCGTGGGAGTTTATTTCCCTTTCCCCATTCCTTCTATTAGGAGTAAAACTTTTACATTAAAAGTTTCACTTTTGCCTTATAATTGAAGGAATTATTTTTTCTCAAAAAAAGTAAATTCTATGAGAAAGAAATTTCTAGGGAATATTCGTGATTGATTGAATGAGTATATTGAGACCAAATAAAGGCCACCAATACAGTGATGAAAATCTTTGCAGGCTATCTCGCATTACATATGTATATACCTGAACCAGTTGGCACAGTGGACTATAAGGAATAGAGAGCATGAGTTAAAAATATTGAAATGATGAGACAGTTTTTATGTCATTGTCGAGCTTTTGTAAGCTCCTGATTCCAACATTCCACACTGTGCTCTACTAGACACAACCCATCTCTGAAGAGTGAACTAGAAGAAGATAAGGAAGTTTGTAGAAAATACAGACTCCCTTTAGAAATTATAGGTGGTATCCCTAATGATGAGTATATGAAAACGTATTTGATGGTTTTGCTGCATGATGCCAATAGGCATGAGACCTACATACCTGCTGTATCTTTCTTTTCGTCTCTAGTTGTATTAAAAAAAGTTCATCAGATGTTTTTAAATAATCTGTGAGACCCTAAACACAAAGCAAACGTTGTAATTAAATAATTGTTGAGTAAAAGGTTTAGGGATAACATAACACGTGCAAAAGCTGAGCACAGGCTAATCGAAAATTTTAGATCTGTATTTATGGAGACAATCGAAAGAGCAATGACCTGAGATCGAATGAATTTCTGAAGCCATTATTTTCTCAAATTTTTATTTTTAAAGTGTAAATATTAAATTAACAAATACTTTAATATTCACCCTCTTATAAAACAAAAGAAAAAAATGCAAATTTGTTCAAAATTCACAAAGCAATACAATATTTATTATTTATTTGGAATAACCAATTAAGCATAGAAGAACGAAAGAAACAATATTTACTTGTAATTGTTTTTCTTTTTTTTTGTTTTGTTTCTCTTATTGTTAGTTATTCTTTAATTTTGCAAAATAAACAAAAACCGAAACGAAAGACAGCAGCAGCAATGACTGTATACGGATTTGCTTATTCGTATATCCTTATTATTATCCTTATTATTATCCTTATTGTTTTTCTGTTGTTTTTATTTTTGTTTTCACTTAAAAATTGTTTCGCATTGTAAGTATATCGTGTAAATAACAACATGTTTAACATTCTAAAGTTCAAGAGGGCAGAGTTTAACTTGTCTGTTGGAATGAGTTGATAAATGGAGGGAAGTCCTTAAGTAGGCATGACTTGTGTTCATTTATTTCAATTTACAAATATTTATGCTCTCATATATATATGTACATATGTATGTAAATACTTGTTACAAAATACTAACAAGTAATACCAATTTAGTGGAAGATTATAAAACGACATGGCATACCGTTCGGAAAAAACAAAATTTATAAATTTTGTGTTTAAAAGGTTATTGACTTCAATTCAACCTTTAAATCAACCAATATTATTTGGATAAGACTGAATTTAAATTAGCGCACAGGTTAATATTTTGATATATTTTGTTATTCCCTCATTTCATTTGAAGTGTGTTCAAAATTCTCATGGATAATAAGTTATACATCCATAGGAAAATTTTTTTCATCTTTATGATCATTTGTGGATTCAACATCCTTGCCTAAAGAACAGTGTACGTTTTGACTAATTAGACTATATTTTCGAGTTCCAAACTCATGTTTTAAACGAGTTCGTCTTAGCAAACGAAATGAACAAGCTGTTCAAATAAGTTGCCCGGTGTCTGTCCTACAGCAGCCACCCGGTTTTGACACCCTCTTCTGAAATGTTTTTGTTGAAGCCTGCGGTAATATGGATGCTTCTTTTTACTTTGAATGCTCTTTATCGGTCAAGGACTTCATTCATATTTTTTTCGATTACCTAAACGCTCTCTGTACATTTTATTAAAGATGACAAAAGGATTTATTTTTTGGGCCAAACTCTATGGACATAGGGAAATGCTTGCAAAAACAAAAAGAAAAATTCACAGATGACACAATAATTTGAAATGATCGATGATAAAAACTATAAGAGATGAATACATACATGTCACATATACGTCAGGCTATATTACTCATTTAATTGCCGATTACAACCCTTGAATGTGTGTGTTTCAATATTATCCATGAGCGGAGAGACCTACAGTTTAAAGTCGATTCGGAACAATTAATTTTTCAGAAACTTTTCATGACAAATTTAGTTACTCTCAGAGTTTTGCCAGAAACCTGGTGAGCGAAAGTCGCCGAGGAAATATTACCGTACGTCGATGATCGAGATGTCTGAGCTGAATTTTGGACCACGAGCTTGCGTCCAATAAACCACAGCAATATCCACTGAACTCTGGTGACTTTAGGCCATGTACCAGAATAAAAACACATGAGAAACCTATTTTAATCGAATTCTGAACAGACGGTAGAGTTGGTCTCAACTAAAGGTTTGAAATATCATTCAGTCTGACATCAAGCTTTTCTAAAGAGAATTTAAATCACATCTTTTTGTAATACTGCGTGGAGAAACAAAGAAAAATACTTATTAAAGAATTGGAATCCTATTTGACAAACTAAATGAGAATCAAATTCATGGGGCAGCCAATATGTAAACTTAAATCGTTAGGGGACCATTAAACCTAATAAGTTTGACTGCGTATGAACTACACATTTGAAGTACAGAGATATCCCTAAACTAGGCTATGCTTCAAAGAACAGTAATACCCGGATTATTAAAATCTTTTATCAAAAGAACTTACATTAAGCCTACATAAGAGGAAAAATATTGTCCAAACTAAAGTTTACATGGAATATTGCCTCTTAGAGATCATAAACATAAATTTTAATCAAACTACAGTAGGTTTCCTCAATGGTTTTTTCTTTAAATTTCCCTTAAATTGTTAGTAAACAAGTTTTACGTTCCAAGACGGTATTTGAAAAGAAGACTGCTCTGAAAATAGACTACAAATATTAACGCTTTCTAATGTACTATAGAAACATTGGATCAAGTTTTTTTGTTTTTATTAAGAATTCCCTACTTGGCAGCACTGTTGCTGTATGGTGGTTGTGTTGTGTAGTGCTGTTTAGTATTAAATTAAAATTTACGATTCAGTCATACTTATTCGTTTTTACTGTTACTTCTACAGCCATGCGAAATGCACAAGTATTTCTGTCTGTCCTTGGGGGTCTGTTTGTATGTATCCCTCCCTGTTGAATGTTTTTTTTTTTTTTCTTCTTTTTTTTTTCTCTTTTTATTTGAAATTGTATCTGTATTCGCTCATCCTATACAGATGTTAATAAATACAAACAAATTACCGAAATCCATTTTCCCTTTTTCTTCTTAAGCTTCTAGCACGAGTTTCATCTCTTGAAAAAATACAATATTTTAAGCATATATTTTATGGTGTCGTGTTAAGGATGACTGTAAATAATATTATTCTACATCATAAGGCCAATTTTTACTTTTTGTTTCGTTTTACAACTCAAAGTTGTACGTTTTTATTTGGATTTGTTCAAAAGTTTTTCAGGTTTTGGGGCATTTGGGGGAAGATATGTATGAAATATGGTAAATAATAAAATTTTAAACAAAATATTAACAACTCATAGCAAAATTTAATATGTACGTGTGTATTTTATATGTATAAAAAAATATTTGATTAAACTTTTTTCTTACAAAAAACAATATTAAATTAAATTAAATAAAAAAAATTGTAAGTTATTTAAATTTAATAAATAATTTAAAGCATTATATTCTGCCATTGTTGTTTGCTTCCTTGTATACATCATATAATGCAAGTGTTTTTCTTATTTTCTTTATTTTTTTCTATTCACTTCGGGGTTAAGACTACAAATGTAATTGAGAACTGTTTTATTAAATCTGAATTTGAAAACGTAAACTCTACAGATGTTTCCGCATAATACTTTCATGCTCTACATATTATTTGCTTGAGCTAAGCTGTTAAAATTCCTGGAAAATACTGAAAAAAATTCTAATGACAGTTGGTGTTTCCCATACATGCTAATATTAAAGTATGATCTTAAAATCGTATTAAATTTTGTGAGCAAAAAAATTAAATAAGACTACTAAGCGTATAACCATATAAAGTTTTTATGGAAAACCCCACAAAATAAACATTTTAGAATTACTTGCTTCAATAATTTAATACAATGGAATTTATAAGCACACATTAATAACATAAATGCACAAAAAAAGCCATTTTTAAGGCTCTAAAGTAAAATAATGAAATTTTTTATATTTTTGGTGGTCAAATCTACCATCTTTTTTATTATAAAAGTTCCTGGATACTTCTAAGGAGCATAGGAGCTAGATGATGGCTTGCTGCTTCTGGTTTAATAGCCAACGTCAGGTATAGCTTGGATATCTACATTTGCGATTGTTTAGTAGGTCCCCGTCTATAGAGTTTCTAATTCGAATTTTGACCTTCGCAAGCCATGAACAATCCATCCTAACTTTCTAGAAAACTGCAATTGCATTACACTAAGTTCTCAATTTCATGTCCTGCATCCATATATAGCAACTAATTTTAAATTGCTATTATAGATCTTAAGTCTTGTCGAATTGTGCTGGATGTGTTGTTTCAGCCTTGGTATACTTCAAAAGTGGTTAATGTTTTGTCCAGGCTCCGTTGTTGTTTAAAACTGCTTTACATCTTGGCATACAGCCGCAAAGACTTTGATATACTGAATTCGCAGTCTGACCTATCCCTCAATGCTTGTCCCAAGTTATGCTACACTTTTCTCTGATTGTTGTTTTTACTACCATACATAATATAGTCAGAATTACTACTGATAGTGTGTGTTAATTTCTTTTGCATAGTGATATCCACATTTACGCAGATGATGTACAAATATATATGAATTGTAAGAAGGACTCAATTGATGACTGTTGTGCGAAACTTAATGAGGACCTTGACAGAATACACTACTGGGCATCGTCAAATGGCTTATACCTGAACCCTACAAAGTCAAAGGGCCTGATCATAGCACAACGAAATCAGAATATAGTCATTGATATCCCGATCACTTTAGGAAATCAGAATATTTCTATAGTGGATTCAACAAAAAACCTCGGTATAATTTTTAACAATTCTCTTCAGTGGAATATCCACATAAATTCTGTCTCCGGAACAATTTTTTCTATGCTTAGGACACTATATCCCCTACAACACATTACACCTCTTAATATTCGTGTGCTTCTTGCGAAAACCTACTAAATGCTCAAGTTGTTATATGGCTGCGAAATTTTTGCTTATTGCGATTCGACAAGTAGAACTAGATAGACTGTAGCGTATAACGCGATTCTTAGATATGTCTACGGCATAACAAGATATGATGGTACTTCTCAGTATTCAAAATCATTATATGGTGTTGAGTTAATGGACTTACTTAAAATCAAATCATTAATTTTACTGCACAAGATTATCTACACGCAAGAACCATCTTATTTATTTAATCGTATTCAATTTGCAAGATCAAACAGAAGAAAACAGATCATTCAATTATCATTCAAATCGAATCATCATCGACCATTCAAAAATCGAACTTTAGTATCTGTGTGGCAGTTCTTCACAAATACAATACGGCTGTGGAAATCGTTACCAAACTAATTACAAATCAATGGACGCTTTGCAATTTAAAAAAAATGTTATTAAATGTTATGTAATTTTAATGTCAGATTATTACATATATTTATGCATATATTTTTGTTCCTGTTATTAGTTATTATTATTTTGATATTGTTTGTTTTTTCTACTTTTATTTCATTGTTTAATACCTATTTCCATTTTTTGCAATCATTAAATAATCACATACTGTAATTTAAAAGACTAATTTCTTGTTGTATGTGATATGCTATAAAATGAAGAAATAAATAAATAAATAATTTTATACACGAGAGGCGGGTCCTACAATTTAAAGTCGACTCCGAACGAGAGATTTTTTGAGAAACTTTTAATGACAATTTTATTTACTCTCAGACTTATTGTCAGTAAACTTCTGTGAGGAAGTCGCCGAAGAAATATTTTGCATATTTCGTTTTGTTCGAGATGTCTATCCTGGGGTTTGAAATGTGGCCTTACGTCTGATAAGCCAACATCCTACTATTTCCCAATGCTTGTCACAATTTATGTGACGCTTTCCTCTTATTGTTGTTTATATATTCCACAAATTCTTTATCGGATTTGAATCCGGAGGCAGTGCGGTTCAGTCTTGGACATTGATATTGTTATCTTCAAACCAGAATGAACAAGTACTAGAATGAATAAGTACTTACAATCATTCTCTCATTTCTTTCAGCTTGTCGTCTAGAAAATATTCGCGGAAGGATGTGCTTTAATCTACAGGTTTATGGTCGCCTGTTCGATTTGAAATAGAGTTAGATTGTCAGTAGAACCATTTTGCCTCAATACCTTGTGCATATATTGAAACATGCGTGCATTCAGTGCTAAGATTGCATTCAGCATGGTATAATCAGTCCACACCCCCTAAGCCTTGTTTTAAATTTTAAAGGTTTGGCTGACACAATTGTTTCGTGTAAAGTTATGCCATTTGCTTGTAGAATTTGCGAATTTGCTTCTATAGATCCTTACGCACTTTGGATTGCCTTTCTGTTCTTAATTATTTACTTAATTGGTCATTACAACTCTTTAGTCAGTATTGCGACCTATCTCATCACACCACTAATATTGTGTGCTAATTTTTATATATGAGTAGCGGGCCTACACCTACCTATAGTCGACCCAGAACGACAAATTTTTGAGAAACTTTTCGTGGCAATTTTATTTACTCTCAGACTTTTTGCCAGAAGGTCGCTGAAAAAAAGTTGCTAAAGGAATGTTCTTTCATATTTCGTTGGTCAAAATATCTGACTTAGGGTTTGTGTCTCGACTTCATGTCTAATAAACTAACACACTATCTACTAGACCACGCCTGCAGCCTTTCTTTCCTATTCAACCTGTGCTCGTTTATTTCATGTAAATTACTCAACTTATTCAGGTCCGGTGAGTTGCTACAGTAGATCAATCATATGGTTAACTGGATAAACTTGATTAATGATCCTAAAGTAATGCAAAGGAATAATGCAATAAGAAGATGGTTAATATGTTCTTTGACACCCGTATGCGCCTTAAAGGAAAAGAAAAGGCATACAAAAGATTGAATAGCAATCGCAGAATATTTTTTATACACATTTTTAACTTACAGGACGTAATTTTTTATTTTACTACTATAACTACTATTCCACATTTCTTGATAAAACTTATTTAAGTTTAGTTAATATTTTATATTTTATTTCTTCTAATTAAGCGCATTTTAATATCAAAGTTACTAAGGAGAGATTAACTTAAAATATTAAGAAGAAACAGTTTCTTAATAAATATTAAAAAAAAGAAGAATACAAATAAAAGATTTATTTTACATTTTTAATGACATCCGTTTTAATTTCAAAATATCGCATTCTGTTCATTGAACATATTTACACGGATTTTCATTACATTTCATGTTATTCATGTTGCTTGTATTACAAAGAAAGTTTTTCTTTTTTGTTACACAGAGAGAGAGAGATACATGCGTGATACTTAAGGTATTAAAATATAATCACCATTTTACATTTGTTTTTTCTTTTACATTTTGTTGCTGTTCTTTGTCTGTTCTTTGGGAAACAATTTTACACATACTTTCATTTTAAGTTTTAAGATCATTTTCATGCTCAACTTTTCAACAAAAGGAATTTGCATATAATTTTGAGAAAAGGAGAAACTTTCTACCTTTATGGAATTTGAATTACAAAAGTTTACATTCACACGTGAATATGTACATGAAATGTATGGAAATTAAATTCAGGAAAAAAATGTAATTCTCTGTGTGACGGTAAAGATTGTTCATTTAGGCATACGTATGTACTTATACGAGTCTTTAAACTAATTTCAATAAAATAGTTTTTTAATAGCAAAAGTTACTCTTGCTTCCAAGAATACTGTTGTTTATTAAAACATTTTATATATTGACCATATATTGACAGATTTTAAAAATATTTTTAAAATTCTTTCTACAATGTACCCATATTTGTTGTTTAATAAAGACATATTTTCAATTTTATTTCGTTCATTCAACTAAAAATCCGAAATATATTCAAAAGCGCATAAAAGTATTTTAAATATTTAAAACACAAAGAAATGAAAAGTGTTTTAATAAAAAAAACTCTAACAAAAAAAATCTTTTGAAAAACTTTTTTGTATGTAAAAAAAACACAGAAAATTGTAAAATAAGATACAACTTTTCTATTTAACAACAAAGATAAATATCAGATTCTAAAGGCATTAAAATTGTTGAAAACCACAATAATCTTCACACAGACACATATTTGCATATACGAATAAATTTATTTTATTTTATATTTTTGTTTTCAAATGTAAATGTTTTTCTTTTTTTCACACACCATACTACATACATATGAACACTTTACATTTACATTTAATATACATATTTGCTACCTTTGATGTGAAAGAGTACTGCATGGTTGTACAGCATTATCTACAGGGTCTATCAATAAAAACTTCCTTTATTTAAATGAAAATTATGTGTAAAATACCATCGATATTTTTTATTCATTTGAAAGACCCCTTGATGCCATTATGTGTGGAACATAGGTTAGGTTAGGTTAAACTGACAGCCACCTATGAGCTCCCACAGTATCACCAATATTACCTAATCCATTGTATAATTATAGCTTCCGGTTGTCATCTTCCAACCATCCCGAGAGCTTTATAACAGTGGGATTTTTTCTCAAATTGCTAAAAATCTGTGTGTCGAAGAATTCTTCTTTTTATGTTCCCAACACCAGAGTTTAGGTTCCATAAATCAGCCGCGATTACCGAGTAAACTAGGAAGTTCTGTTGCCAATTGCGTTATCTTTTAAATATGAATCCCATGAAAAACTAGAGAAGCCAGACGTATGATAGTTAGTTCTGCGGAAAAACCCTCCCTAAAGGGGAAATCGAACAGAAATCCAGATCATAACGAAATTCTTTAGATTTGTAAGTTCCTGACAATAAAAAATGGGGTAAGATGGCACCATGCTACCTAAGTATACGTGAGGTATACAGCAACAAGCCAACCACAATTCTAAAGCTTAAAGATAACATCATAGTCTCCATTGTTGTGATACCGACAGAAATGTTGAAAGATGTATTTTAAAATTAGAGCTCATGGACATCATAAACAGAAATTAAATTCCACACGAATTCACACGAGATGTTATATTTGAAAGATGTGCTCAATTCAATTTAGATAAGAAGTAAATCGTTAAAATCTAAGATAGTATTGCCTAGGTAGGCAAAATAACCTACTCTGCTGAGTTTCATGTAGGAATTCTTGTCAATAAGTCAGCAGACGAGTTTACGAGGAGTGGAGCTTTCATATCCCTTGTTTGAAGTGGGTACGGATCTTTGGAAAGGTGCGTTCAAAGAGAAATTAAAGAGAGACAGAGATCCAATTGGTTTTAAGTCAATCGAAAGTTTTGTTAGGAAACTACAATAAAAGGATATCTGAGTCATGCATCAGACTATGCAGGAATAATCTTTGTGGTTGGTCTTTTGACAATTCTATGTAGACTCATGGTATTCAGAGTAGGGATTATCTTGAGGCCAACATGTATATTTATAACAGAAATCATGTTAACGAAGTCATGTTGACTTCGAGTCACAGCAAATATTATACTAGAAGTCAATTTGATCCATATTGCTTTAAATAAAGTCCAAAAGAAGTCGTCTTTATGACCTCATTTCGAACTATTTGTACGTAAAGTAATAAAACCAATGTATCCTTTGATCTCAGCCCATTAGTTGCTTATTTTCCTTAACAAAATTGACAATATTTTGTAACAAATTAACAACTCGGTTTTAATCTGCAATTTGTTTCAATTATACGGCCATAAAATAAATGGCAGAGAAAATGTTCTGTGGTCTTTTCTTCTCTCTCGTCGTTGCAGTTTATGCCTAAGTTGTTATGAAGTATCCCAATCTCCTTGTGTGAATACCCAGAAATGCCTTTTCTGCCTTTCTTTCGAGTCTTATCTCGTATCCAAATGCCCAATGAATCTGATGCATAAATCAGGCTGAATTTGGCTGATGACATGTGTCATGTTAGCTTTGAGGATAGCTATGGTTTGTGGCTTATTCGCATACAAATACAACTAAAGAATAGCCCACAAGAAAAAGTATAACGAGGTCAAATCACGCGATTTCGGTGGCAAGTTCATATCACCTCCATATGAGATAGTCTTGCACTCTAATCGGTCGTGTAAAATATCCAATGTGGCACGAGCTGTGTGGCATGTAGCGCTGTCCTGTTGAAACCCTATATTGGCCTATAATGTCCAACATTGACAGTAAAGGCCTTTAAAGCGTTGTTCTCAAAGAATCCAAAATGCTGAACAAACAGTAATATTTTCAGGATGCATTCGATTCTCATGGACATCATTTTTATTTGGATCGTTCCAAATTCGACAATTTTTTTCATTCACGTACCGATTCATCCATAAATGAGCCTCATCGCTGAAGATGGCTTTTCGATGAAAATTATGATCAGATAAAATAATTTGAATGCCGTACAATTTTGTGTTAAGTTCCTCAGGATTGTAAGCATTTTCATTGATTTCAGATTTATTGTGTGTTCCGTAAAGAGCTTTACAGAAAGAACCATAAGGTGAAAACAAACGTTATGTACTTGTATGTCATAAATAAATTTAAAGCAACTGTAACACTTCAAGCTGTTCATTCTGGAATGTCCTTTTGCAAGAGAGGAAAAGATTGCTCAGATCTTTTGACAATTTAAAAAAGATTCAAGTGTGCTTCAGATGCTTCTTTATATCTTAGAATAAGCACTCTTATAAAGTAAAGAAGTGTTGTGGTTGTTAAAAAAATAATCTTAAATAGGCTAATGATCTGTGGATTTCCAAAATAAAAAAAAACCGGACCTCCAGCTTAATCATTCAGTTACTGAAAAGATTCTGTTCAGCATGAAGATGGCCTAGAAATTTCGTGGGGCGTTAATGGTATTTAGGAAAAAGATAACTGACGAATTCGTGCCAACATGTACACTGTTTCCTTTTCAGTGATGAATTTCAGGTACTTTTTGAGTTATCCTCATGCATGTGTATGTGGCTTATAAGTTCAAGAAAATTCTAACTAACTGACAAAAACTAAAAACGAACAGACTTTAGTAGAGCAAAACAAATTAAAAACTAAATTTTTTAACGATTCGCGTGTATTGAAATATGTAATAAGAAGTTAATCCTCCAGGCTTAAAATGAGAAAGATTCATATAATATTGTTTGTAAAACTGTAAATATGCTTGTGTACATATATAAAATAATTGTAAATCCATGTAAATTCATCTCATCATTTCATGCATACATTGCTCTAGTAGTATTTGTAGAGGCTGTTGCATAAATTGCAAAAATTTCTGTGGTTGCCCTTGATTATTGCTATAATTTTTAGCTGTTGTTGAATATGAAAATAAGCTAGAAATTATTTCTTGTATTCGTACAGAATATTTATTTCATATTATTTGTTCTCATTTTTATGCTTTTTGAAGTAAATATATAATGAAATGTAACAAAAAGGAACAGACAGTAAATATCTAACATACGTACATTTGTTCTAACAGATATAACACTGATACACACATCATTTTTATAATAAAAAGCTAACAACATGAATATCCTCATTAAACTGTAATGAAAATGTTCAGTTACAAACTAGCCATCCAAATAGACAGACAGTTAGACAAAGAAATTTATTTTCGCTTCAGTAAACAAAAAAAAATTGGAATTTATTTGTTTATCATAAACTGGAAATAATAATACGCGCAACTTTTTGATACAAATTGGAAAAACTTTTAAATGGAATGAACACATTTCAGAAAAAAGAAAAATAACGTTCAAATTTGTTTTGAATCTGATTTCGATTTTCATGAGTTTGATTGAAACTCATTTGTTTTTTAAAATATTTACATTAATTTATTATAATATATATTATAATCTATCTATATATATAAAAATGAATGTATGTTTGTATGTACCTTATAGAATCGTAAACTATACATTTGATCATGCTATGATCTTTAGCAAAGTTGTTGCGCATGAGCCGGGGAAGGTTTCTAGGTTGGTATGACCAATTTCCAACAGGTGGCGCCACTCAAAATTAATAAAAGTGAATTAAATCGTAAACTGTGTATTTGATCATTTAATGATCTTTAGCAAAGTTGTTGCGCATGAGCCGACGAAGGCTTATAAGTTGGTATTACCAATTTCCGACAGCACTTCAATAAATGTTCATAATCGGAAACCTCTACATCTTTAAAGTTTATGTCAATTTTTTTTTTTAAATGAACAAAATCAATAAAATGATTCAAATTTGTTTTAGTTGGAGGCGTAGCAACGCGCGCAGGGTAGAGCTAGTATAAGAATAATTTGTAGAGAATTTAAAAAAAGGAATACGGTACAGTCATGTTGTAAACTAAATTATTAATGACTTGCTAAGTCTTTTACAAAGTTAACTCATAAAGTTATTGAGTTACAGTTAACTTTAAAAAATTTAACTCTTCATGAATACAATCTATTCTAGTTCTTGAGATAATTCATCGAACTTATTTATAACAACGTCAAATCAATTAAACATACATTCATACATAATTGGTCACAACAACCCTTCAGTCAGGATTCTCATGTTGTGTGCGTTAATTTTATACATGAGTGGCGGGACCTACAGTTTAGATTTTTGATGAGCTTATCATGTCAATTTTATTTACTCTCAGAGTTTTTGCCAGAAATCTCCTGAGAGGAAGTCGCCAAAGAAATATTTTCGTTTTCATGTCTGACCTGGGGTTTGAACTCGGGCCTTCAGTGTATTAAGCCAGCACACTACGTACTAGACTACGCCGACTTCATCAAAATCAAATCAATTAAAACCCACAGTAATTCCTATAATAATTAACGTATGAAAGGTACACAAGTATAGCACATGAAAGGTACACAAGTATAGTCCCCAACCTTGAACTAGTGTGGAAGAAAGCTCGCATTTGAAAAAAAAGGAAATTATACTGACATGTTGTTACAAAATCAAACAACTGCAGTAAGGCCTGACCAGCGTTGCCATTTGCCAAGTTTTTCCTTTTTTTCCAAGTTTTTTGAGATGCGAAAAAGTTTCATTCAATTTGTTTTCTAACAAAGCAAGTTTTATCAACAAAATTCAATTTCAAATTTTTTTCAGTAAATTCAGTAATAATACGAAATATTTACATTTTTAAATAAAATATTTTGTATACTATTAGATCCGGAAAAAAGTAGCAAAGAAACACCAGCAGAGGGTACCAGACTCCGGTGTTTCTTTTAAACAGTTTGGTACCTTTGTAGAAAACAAGTTTTTTTTGGTAAAAAAAGTTTTTTTCCGAGAAACAAAAAGTTTTTTACAAAAAATTACTAGCAACGCTGGGCCTTATAGCCACTCTACGTTTCCATTTTGTCTGTGTTTGAACGCTCCATATCATTTGATGATCAAATCCGATTTTCTAATTTTTAATGTATGTCCTGGTTAACTAGACGAGAGAAACGAGAAAAACCTCAGCACTTACATCTTGAAAAAAGAACTCTGAGAGTAAATAAAAAACTTGTCGTTCGGAATTGACTTTAAACTGTAGATCCCGCCACACAACATGGATAAAAGCAAGCTAGGTCGTATTCCTGATCAATTAAGCATGTAAGAATGTATAGTATCCTGTAAGTATACGTATCCTGTGCAGTATCCTTTTTAAAAAGATAAAATTTGTCGCTGTTAAATGTCTGTGGGCTTAATGTTTAATGCTAGTGGTCTTTTTAGTGTAACTCTCGGCTATTAACAATTGACACACGCCTCGTCACTATTCATTACTTAATAGCTATTCAGTACTAACTGGCAGCATCGTTTTTTGCTTTATTTATACTCCTTTATTTTATGTTCTATGTGTTCTAACTTCACGATCATTCTATTAAATTTTTGTTGTTGGATTTTTGTTTATTGTTTTATTCCCTTCTCGTAAATTCCTAAGTATTTGTTTCAGTAATTCTGTCGACCATATGATGTGTGTATTTTGCTGCTCTCTGTTTGTCTTGTTTGCTTATTTTTGATTAGTTTGTTTTTGTCCGCGTAACAGTCTACATATATGGTATACAAACAATTGTTTGATAGAGGATTGTACAATAATGTTTCTCTCATTCCAAGTAAGATAATGTTAAAATGTACATACAAAATAAAACAATCACAATTTTGATTAAAATGTCAATCAAATGAAAATAAATCCATTACCATAAAAATTTGGTCTTTCAATTTGCAAACATTTTCAGAAAAAACAAAAAATTTGTATGTAAATCAATTAAGCCTACAAATACAAATGTACGCACTAATTCCATTGTTATTGTGGTAAGAATTTCAATTTATTTTTGGTATCAAACCATAACGAAAATAAAAAATTAGTTGAGCTGCCTACATACAAATGATTGATGCGAAATTTCATTGTTATTACAATTTGAAAGATTTTCATGTGATTATGATGTATTATACAATATTTATACATGTACAGATTTATTGCATTGAACTACACGTTGGGCGAAAAGTTTAATAATTTGGAAAAATTATGTTTTTAAATAAAATTTTATTTTGGTTTTTCTTTTAAGTCTTATAACACCAACATAATATTTTTCAATGTGCAATGATGGAAATATTTTTAAAACTGTTAATTATATGTACATATGTATTTTTGGAAAATGAAAAATATTTCCTTTTTTGTAATTTAATTTTGCCAAAGGATTAAATCGTATGTTATTAGACTTTTACATGACTATAGTTATGTATGTATTATGTATGTCAACCCTTCTATAACGCGGTACTCTCAGAACGCAGTTTCCATATAACGCGGAGCTGAAATTGCGACAGCCCTCCTATAACGCGGTACTCTCAGAACGCGGTTTCCATATAACGTGGTTTCCATATAACGCGGTTTCCATATAACGCGGTTTTCATATAACGCGAAGCTGAAATTGCGATAGCCCTCCTATAACGCGGTACTCTTAAAGCGCGATTTCCATTCAACAACATTCTTTCCGCACAGCCTATCAATGTCTCTAGTATCTAGATATTGTAAGAGGGTAGCCGAGATATATAAAGATGCAAGCTTAACTTATAGCCGTCTACGACATCGGTTTCAGTCATCTCAGAGCTCTTTCACAGTACATACGTTTTGTTGGTGACCAAGCCTTTCTGAAAATTTTTCTGCAACTCATATCTGACAGTTTTTTTTTTCTTTTCTTTTTTTAATGAAACCAGCACTCAGGGGATGGCCCCTACTCATGCAGTGCATTGTGCAGGTTTTTTAGGTAAGGTGTTAAGGGGGAAGATGCGAACGGCAAGGAAACGAGTTGCTGCTAGGTGACTGTAAAATGGCCAGTGCTATACCTTCACCATTAGACAGTCTACAGGCAATCGTCCCCGCAGTTTCTCACACCACTTATGTTGTGTGTGTTAATTTTATACATAAGTGGCGGGACCTACAGTTTAAAGTCCACTCCGAACGACAGATTTTTTGAGAAACTGAGAAGAAATCGCCGAAAAAATACTTTTTGTATTTTTTTTATTTTTTTGATGTCTGGCCTGGGACTCGAACCCTGGCTTTTACGTCTAATAAGCCAGCACAGTATCTACTAGACCAAGGCGACTTCAACTCATATCTGACAGTGAGGATGAATGCTGAAAAATTACATAATTTTACAAAAGTCTTTCTTATTTTTGTTGGAATACGAACTCTTTAATTCAATAAAAATAATTTATCTTGTCTTGGTCTCCATATAACGCGGTACGAATGATGTGATTTGTACTAATTCCGAGTTTCTTATAGAGTGGTTTCCATACAACGCGGTACGCATTCACCGCATTATATGAGGGTTGACTGTACGTACATAAATATATTATATTGAAATTCAATTATGTACTGCTGCTGTATATTATTTGTAATTATAAAAATTATAGACGAACATAAAAGTAAAAATTATGTGAATGCATGGCATGCGTATTTGGTATTAAATGTGCTTTTAGTCTTAATAACTAAAACGTTTCGTACGTAATGAAATGAAACACGTGGCAAAACTGTAAAGATTTTCTACGAAAATACCAATCGTACAGCACATTTTATCGCAGAACCTATTTATTACGTATGAATACATGCCAATCCAGTCTGTGCATGTAAAATCAGACAAGCATAAAAATTTAATAGCCTAACGAAGCCACGATAAACGGCGCTATTAAGAATTACAGGACTATGTGAGTTTATGAAGATAATAAATTTAGCAGAATGCCTTGGTAGTCTATTGGGTAGATTGCTAGTTTATTACTGTGAGGATAATTGGCATATAATTTGTAATTGTTTTATAATTAATTAAAGCTACTGTAAGTCAAGTGTTAAAGAAAAACGTACTGAGCTGTGTTAGCAGTAATGTTTTTGAGCATAATGATTCAACAGATGGGCCTGTTCGTTAATGCATCACTGCTAATCACATGTTGCTGATGCTTCTTTTTGCTGATTTATTTTTTTGCGTTTACGAACGAACAAACACTGCAGAAATGGAAAAATTATTAATAAATATGTTTTTTGAACTGGACGATAAAACAAATGACAAAATGTTGGTAAATGCACAAAAAAGGAGACATTTAAGGAAGAAAAAAATAAATTTATTGTTAAAACTCTCATTCTCTCTCTTTCACTCATTCAATGCATCAGCCATTTTTATGATTAGTGTTTTGTGTTTATTTGCGCATAATATGATTTAATGTTGCATTTACGAACATTTGACAGCTGCAGTCCTGCCAAGGTTTGCATTTATGAACATGATGCGCATAATAATGCAGCGCAGTGTTACATTTATGAACAGGCCCGATATCTCTTAATTCTCCTTGCAATGTTCATATATTGTTCTATGGTCTTACCACTTCCAATTTTTTTGTGTACAATTGTGTTTCGGCATCAAAATTTAAAGACGCTTTTGTTCATGCCAATTTAATTTGGTTAAAATTGAGAAATTGCGTGGAGTGAGTTCAAGCTAACGCTATTGGAAATTTTCTCTAAATTCGAGTCGACGATTTATCATAATCACTTAATGTGTGCACCAAAAATTTTTGTGATATAATTGACTTCAAAAGAGCATTACACACCATATAACAACTTTCAATCGAGTGTGCGAAGAGGCATCTTCCATGCGAGTTTTTTCGTCCTTTTGTTTCGTATGCCACAGTAGGCCGTAATCCAGCAAATGTATATGGTGTAGTCCATGCAACTCCTGATATTCCTTAATTTGACGAGATGGGATCCCAGCGCTTTGATTACTGCTTTACTGTCCACACATATGATGAGGTTCGAAGGAGGTGGGTCCCCGGTTTCAAACATACGTGCTGCTTGCTCAATTGCAAAAATCTCCCCCTGAACTATGCTGGCCTGGTTAAGTAATGTGAATGAGTGCAATTTTGTCGAAATAAGTAGATCACAGATCCAGTTCCACATTCTATTTTTTAGCCAACAGTGAAGATCGTTATATCACAGTCAACTTCAGCAATCCACTCTTCCTGTGTGGGAGTGTGAGTTCGTCCGAAATCTCTGGCACCATGTAGTCATATTTAAAGACCGGGTGATTTGGTTTACAGATTTGGCTTGGATTTAATACTTTTTTCTTTGCATTTCATTACAATGAACAATTCAAGGAAAAATTCCTGCGGCATTCATTGGAATTTGCAAAGTAAACCTGCTCAATATTGGTTAATAATATTATTTGTACACCAACACTATCTACATATAATTGAGAATATAAGTTCGGTGGAGCTTTGGGTTATGGACATCTGAAGGCAGACAAAACACCGAATATTTAACACGAACGTTAAGTTCGCCATTCTTCATGCCTTTGAGACAAGAAACTCTGCATTGGCTGAATTTATTGCGATATGAATACCGAATACAACGTTATGGAATGAAACAGAACAGAAACCAGTGAGTTAGAAAATAAGTAAACGAAAGGGCATAGTTAAAGGCCAGGCCATGAGAAACCTAAGTCGCGAGACAGGCACATGAATTGAACTTGCAATTTGGCCGTAGAAGAAGAAGTATGCCTGAACATATGTTCAGTAAAAACGAAAGGTACTAGGATGGAATGAAGGAAAGTATTAAAAATATTCAATTGGTATGACTTTGTTTGAAAAGTGTGAAAAAACCATACAAACTTAAAGCAAATTTATAATCACGTCTCCGTTTATTTCACAATTTAATCGCTTGATCTGAGTAATTTCATAATCACACAGAATCACACTTTCCCCTCAATGTATAGTAATTAAAAAGAATTTGAATATACATACAAAATAATAATTATGTATGGAATCTTTCATCCTTTACTACTTACTTCCAATGAAATATTATATCCATTTATTTGCGTACTACGTGCCACAGGTGTATTTGTATCTGTAGTTTAGTCTTGTTATTGTAACTATTATTTTATCGTATGTATGTAGTGCTTATAACAAAATTAAGTTCATTCACATAGATTTTCGTGGAAATTTGTCTGCCGTAGTGTTTGTATCCAGACTCAATGGCTTTCATATGAAAATTATACAACTACAATACATGTCTACATGTTTGTGTGTTCAATCTATGGATATTTGATTTTTTTTTTAACATTTACCTTTTGCCGTTTGAATAAAACCTGATAATTTAACATGATCCTTAAATTGTATGATTGTGCGATTATTTGTATTTATTAGTGTGTCCAGTGTGTGCTAGTTGTTTATATTGTGTTGTTAATTACAATATTAAATAACAGAACAGTGGCTTTAAGTGGTTTTGAAGTTAGCCTAAGGAAATATAAAAAAAATTTCTTACACTGAATCGTTTCTAACCATTTCTCAAACAATGAATACATAATACTGGAAAAGATCTGAAAGATCTTATTGACAATGGGAATATATTCTTTAAATATTTCCATTGATCTCAACACCACTAAAATCTGGAGATTCTAAACGGCACTGACACCTGGAAGGTTATATTCGAGTATAACAGATGCCGGCTAGCAAGGTTGAAATCGATGTTCTAAATGCAGATGCAAGTCGCTGTAGTCTAGTAGGTAGTAGTGTTGGCTTATTATACTGAAGGCCCGAGTTCAAACCCCAGGTCAGACATCAAAACGAAAATATGAAAATATTTCTTCGGCGACTTCCTCTCAGCAGATTTCTGACAAAAACTCTGAGAGTAAATGAAAAGCTTCTCAAAAATCTGTCCTTCGGAGTCAACTTTAAACTATAGGTCCCGCCACTCATGTATAAAACTAAAGCACACAACATAAGTGGTGTGAGAAGCTAGGTCGTAATCCTGACTGAAGGGTTGTAATGACCAATTATGTATGTAAATGCAGACCAATGCAAAAATTAATGCTAGATACGACATATTGACAATAGGAAATCATCCTGAATGGTAACGAAATTAACAATATTCCAAAATATAAACAAAACCGAGCTTCATAGTCGGTACCTCCTAAAGAGAGCTTGAAAAGTGATAAAAAAAATTCTTTAAAGACCTACAATTTTTGCATGAAAAGGTAAATTTTTCTATTTATTTCCGTTCGAAACTATTTATATTCATTGAATTAAACTCAGGTTCTTTCTTCACTTGTTATATTCCATTTAATTTTTCCATTATTAATGAACATGAAAACATACATTGAGAAACTTTTGTTAGTAAGCAGCCATTTTACACATGGGTTATGCGAATAATAATTCATTTCGGTTCACTGTACCGTAGTGTTATTTTAGTTTATTACGCTTTTTATTTTGTATTTTGTGGTAAAATTCACTTCAATACATATCCTCGTACATCTATGGTATACTCCACAACTGTTTTGTCTGCATTAGGCCATTTACTGGACATGTGTGTGAGTGTGTCCTACCATAAGTGTTTGTTTGTGTTGCTTAAATTATTATTAGCCATGCGGTATACCATGTTTATTTTGGCTAATTTTATAGACTTGTGCCAAGTTTAGAAGAGCATCTCTCCAGAGACAAGTTATGTATGTATGTATATAGTTATGTATAAACAATATACAAACAGATAAAATAAAGCAAAATATTGTAAAATAAAGTAGGATCTTAAGCAACATGCACGTTCCGAGGATTTCTTTTCATTTTACATGCTCTACAAACAATAACAATTGTTGTATTATTGATTTCCTCACGCTGCTCAACCCCTGCAAATAAGGGAGAAAATAATAACAATAATAAAACAACTTTTTTCTCTTTTTTTATTATTTGTTTTTATTATTGTAGGACAGATTTTGTAAGATTAAAATTGTCACATTTTGCACGCTGTGAAACATCACATCACAATCTCTTTTGCGCGCTTCTTGCATTTTATATTCGCTTTTCTTTTCATTGTCTATGATTTTTCCTTATTTAATACAGTTTTCCTCATTGTTTTTATTGAATCATTTCAATATTTTATATTTTCATCAAATTAAATGAATCGTTTAAAATGATTCAATAACGTACACTTTTATTCTTTACAATTTAAATATTTTATTTTCTCTCGTTTTTATGAAAAAAAAAAAAAAACTTCCAAAAGCGAAAAAAAAACAAAAAAAAAAATAAGTAAGACTTTGTCCACTCCTTCTTCTAATAGATAGTAGTGGAGTATAGGAATTTTGGCCTTGAAGAAGGTTCTCTCTGTGCAAAAACTCATAAAGAATTACAACAAATAACAGACCATAGTTTACTTTGGTATAGTGAATTTTCCACATTTTCATTCTTTTCACATTTTTTATTCTCGTTGTTTATTTTTTTTTACATTTTTCGTTTAATGACTATCAAAAAGCGCTGTTAACAAGATTGTCAAGTTTGTATAAAAGTGGAAGAAAACAAAAAAAGGTTATAATTAATGTTTTTTGTTTCTAACAGAGTTACTGTTCGATTTTGTAACTCCAATGGAAAAGTTTTTATTTTTTTTAGTTTTCTTTAAAAATGTAGTAAACATGTTGCGAAAAACTTTCTTGATAAAAATTTGAAAACTTTAAAATATTCTTAAAAGTTAAAGAATACTATTACTTACTGCATATACTATGTATTCTATAAGGACTTTTATTAAGTGCTTCATAGCCTAAAATTTCATAGATATTTTTATTCGTTTGACAGACGTATTGAAGCCATTAAAAAATATGCATACATACATACACAATTGGCCATTATAACTATTCAGTAAAGTTTACGACCTAGCTTCTTACACCACTTACATGGTGTGTGTTAATTTTATAAATGAGTGGCTGGACCTACAATCGACTGCAAACGACAGATTTTTGAGGAACTTTTCATGGCAATTTTATTTAGTCACATAGTTTTTGCCAGAAATCTGCTGAGAGGCAGACGCCGAAGAAATATTTTTCCAGATTTCGTTTTGTCGGAGATTTTTGATCTGATTTTTAGTAGCACTACCTACTAGTCTACGGCGACTTCATGTGGAATATAACTTCATTCAAATGTCCGCCATATATTTTCATAACTCTGGCTAATAAATCAGACTGAATTTGACCGATGTCATGGCATATGTTGGCTATATGTGTCGCCGTGAGTTGTGGCTCATGTGATCTTTATAGTCTGGCCTCACCACCTCCACATGAGATGACCATGTTTCATTTCCATTTATCCAGAAGTGAATGAAAATAATTTTTCAATGGAAACAGCGAACACTCTTCGTTGCCAATGGTCGTTGCTGGGTTAGTTGAATAGACATGTGATCTGGGCGTTTCACCACACCAACTCCACGTGAGATGACCATGTTGATTAGTATCGTCTTAAAATTCAAGAATTTTGTTAGCTTTCGTACCTATTTATCTACAAATGAGAAGCATTGCTGAACAACTAAGTTGTTCAGTTGCTGGATTAGTTGAATTTTATAATAGTGGAAGCCTTAGTCGTCTTATTCTAGTAGGTAGTGTGTTGTCTTATTAGTCGTAAGGCCATGGTTCAACCACTGGCTCAAACATCTCGAACAAAAAAATCTAAAATAATTTTTCTACTGCGACTTCTTTTCAGCAGTCTTTAGGCACAAACTCAACTCTGAGAGTAAATAAAATTGTTCCTCAACAGTCTGTGGCTCGAAGTCGACTTTAAAGTGTAGATCCCGCCACTTATGGATAACATTAACACACACAACATGAGTGATTAATTGAGAAGCTTTGTCTTAATCCTGACTGAAGGGTTGTAATAACCAATCATGTATGTATGTATGTATTCACATACATTTTATGTACCTTCACCCCATTTGCTCACTTTTTAGTGTAATATTTTTATACTTTCGATTTTGTATGTAAAGAAAGTACAACTATTCTTATGAATATTAATATTCTGCCTAACAAAGAACGCCTTACATATAATTTTTCTACTTTGAACAATAAAAAACGAACTAAATTCATAAAATAATTAAATTTAAGTTTCAATAAATATCACTAGATGCCATTTTCTCGGAACATTTAAAGAATTTATCATTGGAATTGCAATATATGTACAACGCCGTTAAATATTTCAAAGACATCATGATTGAGTGACAAATTACAAGAAATTATTCACAGAAAATGCGTACCACCGCCTCCATGTAAAATGATATATTAAACGAATATTAATTTCACCTGAAACGTGACAGTTCAATATTCAAACTTTTCAAACTTTTTTATGCCGAAAGAATAAAAATTAATTCTTTTTTGTTAAATTTTCTGTAAAATTTTTTATCATAAAAATTTAAAACATAAGATTTTAATACATAGGCACGTTGTTAGGCAGGTACAAAGACTTTAAATCATTGAAATTTTTCCCATTTGTCCAATTATTTTTTTTTCCTTTTTTCCTACGACCGTTTTCTCAATTTTTAATGCTCCCAGCATGGTATCTATCTGATAAGTGAGTAATAAAAATTTCCTCGAAAATTAAGGTATTTAAGCTTTAAGTACCGGAATAAAGTTTATTTTTTAAATACGGTTTTCGGTAAAAAGGAAAACAAACAATTAAAGGAAGTAAAAGACGAAAAATAAGAAGAGAATTTAAAAAGGAAAAGAAAATCAAGCTGTCATAATGGCGTACAACGTAAAAATTGTTTTTTTTATACCCAAATTAAGCATGATTAACTTTAGCTGGACGTTGCGCACAAATTCCCTGCGGTTATGCAAAAATTAAAAAATATATTCTTGAATATTATTTTTCTGGCCTCTGCTTAAATTTGTGAAATAAAATTTTAAATTCAAAATATAAGTACATATGTATGTACATATTATGTATTGCTAATAATTTTCTTTCTTTAAACAATTTTTTGATCAATTTTGTATATTTTTCTTCGTTATTTATTTTTACATATGTATTTTTTTTATGTTAAACAGACTTTAAATGAATGTTGCTATGTTCAGAAAGAAGAAAAATTCTTATTGTGTTTCGGGTATGACAACCATTTTTTCAAAGTAAGGCAAAAAAGGTATTAAGTGGCAAAATTTATATTGTGCTCTAACAGACGTATGCATATACATACATAGCACACATTTGACAATTTTTTCCATTTTAACAAAGGTTTATTAAAAATTTGTATTCAAACATTAGCTAAGACACATTTTTTATTTGAGGCCATACATATGTAATGTTAATGTGTATAACTAT
This sequence comes from Sarcophaga caerulescens, assembly GCA_927399465.1. Taxonomy (NCBI): domain Eukaryota; kingdom Metazoa; phylum Arthropoda; class Insecta; order Diptera; family Sarcophagidae; genus Sarcophaga; species Sarcophaga caerulescens. The sequence continues at coordinate 39,293,617 of OV656873.1, read as the reverse complement.
TTCTTTTTGGTTTTGTTTCAGTGTTTCAATTTCTTCGTTTCGATTACGACAACATATTTGATTTGGTTTTTTGCAAAATTTAGTTATCATAAAATAATTCTTCCATAGTTCTCTCCCTAGCTTTGTGATAATAAAATAAATATTTTTTTCTTTTATTATTCCTCTTGGGAACATAGGGTTTCAACAAAGCTTTATACAGCCAACGAATTAATACTGATCGCGTATCACGGATAACGGATCAGTTGTGTGTCTGCAGTCTAGTAGGTAGAGTGTTGATTTATTAGACGTTGAGCCACGGTTTAAGCCTCAAGTCAGACAACGAAACGAAATATGAAAAAATATTTCTTCGGCGACTACCTCTCAGAAGATTTCTAGAACACTGAGAGTAAATAAAATTGCCACGAAAAGTTTCCCAAAAATCTGTCGTTTACACTTGACTTTAAACGTAACACACACACAATATAAGCGGTGTGAGGAACTAGATCGTAATCCTGACGGAAGGGTTGTGTCCAATTATTATTAGTAGATTTCAAGTTATATAAAATGGATCACTTCCAGATTCTACGTGACCAGCACGTACAATGGCTGCCATGAGAATTCCATTCGAATACTGCTCTAGAAATACTTCCGAAATGTTTGCATAGTGTGTGATGGAATACATTAGTTCAGCCAATATACACACGTATAGGCACTAGATTTGATATCCTCCAAAGGACTTCGTTTTGGAGGAGGCTGGCCAGAACTGTAAATACGTTACTAATTGGTCATTACAACCCTTCAGTCAGGATTACGACCCAGCTTCTCACACCACTTATGTTGTGCGCGTTAATTTTATACATGAGTGGCTGGACCTACAGTTTAAAGTCGACTCCGACCGACAGATTTTTGAGAAGCTTTTCATGGCAATTTTATTTATTTCAGTCTAATAAGCCAACACACTACCTCTGGTACGTCAACTTCTACTGTAAATAACCCTCTGCAAATACTTGCAATATCTGTGATATTTTGTCATTAGTTAAGCATATTCTACTTCCATATAAGATTGTTGATTTTACGTAGTCATCAAAACTCTAATTTTTCTCTTTCCGGATAGACTTGGATTTCTCCATATTTCGATTTCATTAGAGTGTTGTTGACAACATCTTGAGTCCCATCGCCATATGTAAATATATTAACGAGATCTAACAGTTTGTGAGCCTAATATTTGGTACTCGATCTGTATGAAGCCCTTAAATCTATTATTAAGTCGTATTGCCAGTGTTTCTCTAATATTCTCCTTCAGACCTATTTCTCTTGAAAACCAATAAGACTATTTGTCTTAGTTCACACATGATATTATAAGAGGAGAAATAGAAGCTTTTAAAAGGTCTGCGTTTGTCAAGCACCCATATCAATACTCAGTTGATTCATTATTTCGTTAAGGACAACAGCAAACAATAACGAAGAGAGAGGCTAATCTTTCACGCAAACTTAAACAAATAAGCAATAATTTTAATAAAATTTAAAAAAAAACGAAGTCTGATATTGATCAATAAATGTTCAGGCTTTTTCGGCCTTGATCAGTCAAAAAGTAACTTCTTGACAGTGCTTAGCATAAACTGGCTTAACTAACTTTAGGTTTCGTATTGCCTACCAATTTTTAATATTTTTTAGTTTTCATTAGAGAAAGAAATTTCGGTTTTTTTTTCTTTTCAAATTTATATTGTACAATATAGCATTTTTCTCACATACGCGTACATTTTCATAACATTTAAAGGACATGCGTTTCGCTATAGAATATGCGTTTACTGAGTACACCAATTGCGGAAATATAGTTTTCCGTTTTCAAACACTTCACGCTTGTGAACTTAAGAAAGCAGAATTTATAAATTTTCCTAAAGTATACCAAACGAACGACCAACTATTGTAAATATTTTTCTATTTGTGTTTGTTTAGTTTATTTATCGTTTTTGGTGGTTGTTCTGTATGTATGTATATACATACGTTCGCTTTTTGACAGAACTTCAAAGAACAGAAACTTTCTATTATTTCAGAAATTTCAAAACAGTTAAACATCATTTAAAAATTCATTCTTTTAAGCTGCTGTTATAAATGCTGCATGAACATACATAGATGTATGTATTCGTAAACCTGAGGTATGTTTTCCAATTTCTTATAAGTGTTGTATTCGTTTTCTCTTGTGAAAATTGTTCTAATGTCCCATTTAATAATTGCTTTAATATAGAAAAAAAAGGCTTTAAAACGTTCTAATCACTGTTGTACCATAAACAGTGGTGCCAATTTAGCACTTTTGGTGCTAGATTTAGCACATTTTAAACTCGTTTTGCACCAAAAAAAAAGTAATCTAGGTAGGTCGGAGTGGTAGCTCTGATGTCACAAAAAGCTCACTTGAGCACGCATAGCGGCCCGTTGTGATGCCACGGGTGAACGCAGTCCCTGTACTGACCAAGTTCCACCACAATCAGGGAAAAGGAAGAAGTTGGTCAGCGCAAGGGCTGCACAACGGAAGAAAAGTAATCTAGCAAAAGTAATCTAGCACCTAGCACTTTTTTTTAGCATTTTTAAATTTTTTTCTAACATTTTCTAGCATTTTTTACAATTTTTGGTATGTATAGAGACTAAGTAATTCATCTATATTTACTTTTTTCGAAACCAATTCTATATGAAATACAAACTGTTAACAAAGTCTTTCAAAACAATGAAAGTGACCCAACTCGTCTTTTAAAAGAAATAACTCTATTAATTAACTTTCTTAAAAAAAGATTTTGAATGACGAAAATATAGATGTATTATACGACGATTTCGAAGATAAAGTTTTGTACACTTGCACAAGAAATGAGAAATAATTGCATTAACTTCGTTGTTGGATTAATAAACCATTTAAAACAATGGTAAGATAAATATAAATATAAAAAATACATAAACTAATCCCTTCTTTATTTAAGATTACCAGATAATATAAAAGTTTTACAAACATAGATCTTTTTTCGGTACAAAACGTTTTAAGTTCCCAAAAAGGTGATATTTTACCAATTTTAAAATTATTTTGTATAAGCGAGGAAGAAATTGGAAAAATAATTGATCAATATTCCAACATTCAATATATAAAATGGATTAATAAAAACAACACAGTATCATTCTGGTCAGAGGTAAAAGCATATAGAGATGCCGGAGGAAACAAGAGATTCGAGGAAATTGCCAATTTTGTTTTAAAACTTCTCAGTCTTCCATGGTCTAATGCAGATGTGGAACGTGTGTTCAGTCAAATGAACATCGTAAAGACAAATATAAGAAACCGATTACATGTACAGACAGTAAATTCTGTTTTAGCAATTAGGTATAACTTTAATGTTAAATTTTTATTTCTTAATTTTATTATATAATAACATTTTAGATACGGATTAAAACGAAGCGGAAAGTGCTGTTACCAATATGAAGTCCCAATGAGTTATCTGAAATTAATTGGATCTGGTGAAAGTTATGATAATAATGATGAAAATGACGATGATGATGGCTGGACTTTTTAAATTCATCAAATTATTTTAGTCATCTTAAAACTTATGTGAAAAACTATGAATTTAAAAGTTCATGTTTAAATAGTAATTTGAAGACTTTTTGTTTTTTAAGAATTTACTTTCGATTTATTGTTTTTAAAAATGAATTGAACATGTTATTTTTGATTTTTTTTTTAATTTAATTTCAATTTTTTTATTCATATTTAAGTATAAAACTGAATTTTTAAGAAATACAGATCTCATAATTAACTATAAATCAATTTTTTTCTATTAATTTATGTTAGCACTTTTTTTAAGAAAAATCTAGCATTTTTTCTCAATAATGTTTTGGCAACACTGACCATAAACAACCTGCAAATTCAATATCAAGCCAATTAGCTATCGATATTGTTTGAAACGGTAATTGGCAAAAGTGCTTCAAAAAAGCTGTGAATTAATAGAAATCAATACGATATTATATAACCTTTCAATAACGTCGTTATTATTTTAAATCATAATTTCGATGAATTTCTCTTCGTAAGGTCAAGCACTTCACACACATATGTTGTGTTAAATTATAAAGAATTCGTCGAAAACCGAAAAAGAAAGCAATATTCTACAATGATGGAGAGAATATTCCAGTAAATTTACAACGTAAATGCCTGATTTAATGTGGCATTGCTAGAAATTTAATAGCATGAGTAGGTAGGATGGTAATCCAGTAGTCATTCTTCCAATTCGAAATATGCTTTTGGCATACGATAGTGAATTGTGTAACTCCACAGCTCACAATCGTAGTTCAGATGAAGGAAGTCGATGTCTTCATATAAATAGTGAAGTAAATCAAGGAGACACATTTCAAAAGGTTGCATTTAGATTAGTTCTTCACAACGCCCTTAAACAACATATCAGACTGGCCAGTTTACATAGCAGATTTGGTATGATTATTGCCTATGAAAAGGATGTCACTATTGCGATAAGGTCTGTGTATTACAATGAATTGTGGTTCATCAATAACAAGAATAATATAAAAAAAATTACTTGAAAATGTAAGATACTTAAAATAGAGGCCAAGTTCGAAATCGAAATTTTTTAATCAAAACTTAGAGTTTTGAATTTGTAATAAAGTAAGTGACAACCTATCTGCAGCATATAGACAGGATTTTGTCCAGAAAAAATCTTTACATTCGATTTAGTTACAAACCATGCAACCCTTTAGCCAGGATTACAACCTTGCTTCTCACACCACTCATGTTGTGTGCTTTAATTTTATGCATGAATGAGGGGACCTACAGCTTAATTTCAACAGATTTGAGAAACTTTTCATTGCAAATTTTATTTACTCTCAGTGTTTGTTAGAATACTGCTGAGAGGACGGCGACTTCAACTTAATTAAGTATTTACAATACCTTAATTAGACTAACTGCTATAAGTGGATACATACATACATACATACATAATTGGTCATTACAACCCTTCAGTCAGGATTTCGACCTAGCTTCTCACACCACTTATGTTGTGTGCGTTAATTTTATACATGAGTGGCGGGACCTACAGCCTAAAGTCGACTCCGAACGACAGATGATTGAGAAGCTCTTTATCGCAATTCTATTTACTCTCAGAGTTTTTGCCACAAATCTGCTAAGAGGCAGTAAGAGCCGAAGAAATATATTTCTTTAATATTTCCTTTTGATGCCTGACCTGGGATACGAACCCGGGTTTTACGTCTAATTATCAAACACACCACCTACTAGACTACGACGAATACAAGTGGATACGAAACACAATCAAGGCTAGTTAATGGTGAAAGCGGAAAGAAAAGAACACTGAACAGGACTTTGTGCAAAAAAAAGACGAACTTCTCAAGACATTTGAATGAGAGCAGGACACATGACGCACGTGGACAATAGCACTTATGATGAAGACAACCGTTACCGAAATGGAACAACTGTATTGAAGATGAGTATGTGAAACTTTCGATAGAAAATCGTAAATAAAGAGGAATGGAAATTCGTCAAGATATGATAATTAAAAGCTGGAAAAGACAACTTTATTCCACTTTTTAATTTATATTTAATAAAGAGATTTGCAGGAGGCAATCAGCAACAATTTGTATTAAAATTCGGGCTCCGTTTTGTTTTTTTATTTACAGATGTGAGTGAGGAGGACAATAATGCAAATGAAAATTACAAAGACAAAGTGGTCTTGATCGATCAAGTTTTCATAAGACTATTCACTGGTACAACAGTTTACTGAAAATCTGAAGAAAGATGATGTAAGGAGAGAAGTCCTTGATTAGCAAAGCTGAAATAACTCTGGTTGAAATTTAATTAATGCGTTTGGTTAAACCCAGATGACAGATTTTTTCTTCTCAAAAACTTTTAAAACTTATATTAAAAATCGGTTCAGAATTAAGTTGGTTTGTAACTGTTTATACCGAGACCGAAGTGTAAAGCATAGACTTAAATTTCAAATACTTAAAGCAAATAATTTATGTATTCCACTTTCTGTAACCACTTGATGATGAAAAGAAAAAAAATAAAAATTTACACTGTTTTTATATGTTGTACTGAAATTTATGAGTTGATAAAAATGAAAAATATGAAATGGTTTTCTTACCAAAAGTTACACGTGCTTTCCTATCTTATCTTTTATAAGGCTAATATTAAAAAAGGAAAACATTTTCATCGGTTTTAAAGAGCTTTAAAAATGTTGAAAATGGAAAGAAACTTAGGGATGAATATGATATTTGTGGTTTCTATTTTCCCTTTATTTTCTTAACAACAGTTTGTTCCTAAATTGTGATTATTTTTTTTATTTTTTTATTTTTTTTATTTTGCATTTTATTACTTTACTTGAAATGTTTACAAAACACAAATAAAAGCGTTTTTTTTTTAAATTCTCATTCACTTAAAAGAAGTCCCAAAAATAAAAGAAAAATCTTAAAGATGTTATAACGTAAAGAAAACTGTCAATAAAAGTATTTACATGCCAAAGCAACTAACACCAAAGCTCCTGCGACACTGTTTAAGGCGAAAGGATAAAATTTATTTTTCATTTTAAGTACCTACAAAAAGGCACGTACCCGAACTAGTGGGTACAAGTATTTATCCACATATGTGACAGAGTTTTTAACGTCTTTAATCTATAAACACAATCATATTCAAGACAGTTGCGTCGTCTGCTTTACCTTTGAGAGGGGCTGCCTTAAGTGAATTCTTTGCTTGTGTATATGTAAAAAGATTTCCTTTATATTAAGAATTTATAATTTAATTTTCCTTCAAGTGTTAATAACACGATTTACTTATTTGCCTACAAAAGAATTTTAATTGAATTATTTTATTATCATTTTGTTAGGGGAACATTTCGGTACCCTTTCCCTATATACCTACGCCTGATGTATACATAAGGGTTTACTAACAACTAACCTCACATGGCACGTATGTTCGTATGTTTAAATAACAAATTGCTTTTTTGCTTAAGTCTGGTTAAAAGAAAACAGAGAAAAAGCATAAAAAATATGTTGATTTTTCTAAACGATTACCCTAAAAGAAAGCAGAAGGTGCAGAAGTAGCAGAAAACACTCTGCTGAAATGATTTACAAGCATAAGAGTATCGGTTAAAAGGGTTTTGTTTTTCCTTCATTCGTTGTGGTTTAGTTTTTGGAAAAGAATTTTAATACTTATGGTTTGGTTTGCTTATCTTCTTTAAGCTTCTTTCAACCCATCTACCATAATTTTTCTTTTTTCACTTATGAATTTTTAATAATTTCTCAGAAATTTTTGTTTAACATAGCCAACCATTTGATATTCTAACTAATTTGTATTTTATTATTGCAAATTGTATAAATTCAATTCAAGTTGCAAAACAATAAACAATCTAAACAACAACAAAGAAAAATTGTTAACAATAATAAGAATAATAAATGAGCATTTTTGTATACTATTTCTGCGATTGAGTGGTAGTTTGGTTTTAATGTGCGTACGTTAAAAGCTTCATTGAAAGTTAAATAAATATAGATTTTTGTTTAATTTTAAGTTACACCAAAAAAATTAATTGCAGACTCATCTATTAATATCGATTAAAGCCAACTGTTTCCTAAGCTAGAGAAGCGGTTGATCGAATTTCGTATTCAAAACCAGCATTAAGATTAAAGCTTAGACTTCGGATGCTGAAATCATAAAAATTTATTTAATCATAATCTCCTTTGAGTTGTAAACACTTTCCTTCACAGGTACCATTTCGGGATTATTGCCGATTCAGTTTTGCAATAAGCCCAGGTCGTTCTGTTTATTATAGAGCCTTCTACAATTATGTTGCAGCATTTTCTGCAATTCCCATGTTTATAAAATTCAAAGATGGTAAGCCCAGAGAATTACTTTAAAGAAGAAGAGAAGTTCACTTGCGTACTATACGAAATAAATTTTCCATAAAAAAATTCTCTCAATTTTCCGAACGATGGAATCAACTTTAAAATGAAGGTCCCGCCACTCATGTATAAAATTGACAAGCACAACATAAGTGGTGTGAGATGGTCATAATCCTGACAGAAGGGTTGTAATGACCAATTATGTATGTATGTATGTAGTGGTATAGGTTCTGTGAGCAAACTTCGGAAGTAAGCTCTGTTTCAATATCTTACGTCAGAAGATAGCAACTGTAGATCTTTTGACTAAAACTGTTTGGTTAGAACATTCCTAATGAAGTTCTGTCACCGACATTCAGGACAAGAAGGATCTGGTCTTAGGTCAATGTTTAAAGAGAACCTACTGTTGGACACATACTCATACATAATTGTTCTTTACAACTCTTCAGCCAGGAATACGACCTAGTTTCTTACACCACTTCTGTTGTGTGTGTTAATTTTATATATGAGTGGCGGGACCTTCACTTTAAAGTTGATTCCGAATGGATACATGGATGAAATTCATCTTCTTTTTGCTATTTCTTGAGGATTGTGGTATCGTTCATTCTTGACTAGACAGTCAATATACGAATTAAAATATTATCAAGTGAGTCATAACTTTCGAACTTATTGCTCTCTAGGTAGCAAGAACACTGCGCCTCCTTGAATTTCATGTTGTCGAATTTAATATTGGTGAACCTGCTTTCATCTGGCAGATCATTGTTCTTGATAAACGTCTCTTTTGAACTTATATGACTTGATTAAGGTGTCAAGCTCTAGATTATTTATTTTTAACATGAAAGTCAAATTCAGCAAGGTGGAGTAATTTTGTGGTTGAAGCATTTCACAGGTCCAAACAATAGAACAGGAAAAATGTTTATCCTGGTTTTCGAATTCTTAAATATATTATTTTCAAATCTTCTCCGCTCAAGAAATACTTACTGATAATAACATCAATAACGGACACCATAAGATGGCTGTAACCAAATCTTGGGCAAAAGTAGGGTTCAATGTACAAAATACAATCGACATTCTAACACAACAGGCTAAAATATTTTCACAGAGTGCGTTGTTTCTCGCCAACACTTTTATAGTAGACCAATAACCTGATTAGATAACAAAAGTAATAAAACTGAAATAAAACAGGGAGTCATAGTGTAATAGGTAGTGTGTTGGGTTGGTGGACGAGAAAACTCAGCAGCCTTTTGACAAACAACTCTAAGAGTACATAAAATTACCATAAAAAGCTCCAAACTCTGTTGTTCGGAAGCGATATTAACCTGTACACTCTGACACTTATGAATAATATTAAAACACTCAGCATGGGTGATTTGAAAATTTAGGTTGTAATCGTGCCCAAATGGTTGTAGTGGCCAATTATCTAATTAAGATACAAAAGAAAGAATTAAGAAGAAGGGAGTACTGTATGAACATATTTTAGCATTCCATTGCTACGAAAAGCATATAAAGAATGTATTCACATTCTATTCCCGAAAAGACGGCACACGTTTTTTCTTTCTTTCCATTGACTCCTAAAAAATCCCAACAACACGATATAGTTTCATTTCAATTAACTTATTCGTTCGGTATGTGAATTTTGAAACCTAGAAATTATGTATGACAGTTTGTCCCGAACTTTTACATGACAAAGGTTTGAAAGCAAATTCTTTATAATATCTCGACCTCGTTCCTAACTCAAATTACTGTCATCATATAATGTTACGCTAAATTAATAAGATATAATCATACACACTTTATTAGGCACATTTAGCCCAGACTTTTATAAACTGCAGATGACAGTTTTGGCCATTTGGTCTTCTACATTACATATACGCAGCAACTTTTCTTTAAATTTTAAAACATTGCCATGTTCTAACGAGTTTGACCTTATGAATCACTTAAAATATTTACCTCACATGTTGACAGTTTAAATTTTTGTTGTTTATTGACCCAAAGCAATTTTCTGTTTAAATTAGAAGTGCTTGCCTTATACCAAAAAAAAAAAAACAAAAAATACATGTAAAAATACAACGAAATGTCAAAATCAAATTAAAAACCAATATTACTTGCTGTATGTCATCTTAACCTTGCGAAAGCAATAAATTGTAAACTTCTATTTTATTTTCCAACCGTAAAATATTCAAGCAGTACAACGTATTGTTTTATAAAATATTCACAGTTGAACACTATTTGAGTAGAAATAAAAAGGACTAACAACTCCAACTAGTCGTGCGACAAATAGAGTATAAATGAATTTTTATAACTTGGCCTGAATTTTAATGGAAATACAGTATCGATCAATAAAAAGTATACTCTTTATAGATTTCGAAAGCTCGTTTTGAATATCCATAGATTTGTAGAAGAATTTTAACTTTACAGCAAATCAACGGAACAAAGTTTTTATTTGCAATGAACCGATATTTAACGACATCGTGTTCATATTAAATGGGTACCAGGATACAGTAACATTCCTGTGAACTGAAGGCCCTACCGTGGCGTAATCAAACACTCCCGATAAATTTTCTGCTTTAGGCATCCATTTAATGCGATCGTCAATTACATTAATAATGAAAGGAGCATGGGCCGAACGACATAGAAAGGCGCAGTAAATCTGGAAGGAAGACATACAATAAGTCCATTTAAACTCCAAAGAAGCTCGCTTAGTGTGGTTGTCGGGCTTATTATGGGGTATTGGATTATAGACACTTATGCACGAGGCATTGGTTTTGGACACCTTGAAAATGATTTCTGCAGAATCAACAGATATAAGGAAAAAGAGACGACCGTTCTTCATGTACTGCGTATATGCCCAGCACTATGTTGAAAGAGAAAAAAGGACATTCGTGCCGACTATATCTGGATGACCTGGTCTGGATTATCAGAAGCGTGATAACGGAAAACTGCGATATCATAGTGAGCCCTTTATGACCTAAGTGTATCCATTCAAATTCTTTGGGTGGACAGCCACCTAAAGAAGACTTGGTCGGCTTGACTTTAAGTAAATTTTTTGGTTCTGATGACAGGCCATTGTTCTTTTTATTAAATTTGCCATGACTTTTTAATAGAGATGTGGCTGTATCTCACAGATCATGCGTTCGATCTCAGATTAAGGACCACGAATCGTTTCCAATTTATTCGCATAAACCCGAGATTTCACAAAATCACAAAGAAAATAATCACGCAGTGTTAAATGTCATGATGTTGTAGGTTAGTTGATATCAGAAAATCTCGAGATATTGTTGCTACAATAAGTCGTTTATTGCACGCATGGAGTAGCAGATGGCGCCGTATTGCTTAAACCAAATTTCATTTACATCTTTGCTGTTCAATTGAGACTACAACAACTTTGTTATCATGTTTCTGTAACGAATGCCATACACAGTCAGTACAACTTCGGTCTGATCTTTAAAACATAATCAATTGATGGTTATGTGCGCATTTGTTTTTCATAGATTACATGAGGTTTTTCTTAGTCCCAAATTCGATAATTTTATGCAGTCACTCAGTGAGCCATTTGAGTTCGAAATGCACTTCAACGGAGAGGATGATGTCTCAGTCGGCCCTTTCCATTTTATGCTGGTTTGAATTTTATACGTATAAAACTAAAGGATTTTTTGCCGAAAATCTCCTGTGTAGTGTTTTGTAAATTTTGAAATTGTTGAGAATCATTCCATATTCAACGTTTCGGATTTTTGGCGGGATTCTCGTCTATAACAGCAATTTTTTCAAGAGATCGGTCTTATTATCCATAACTGACTCAGTCTCCTAAAAATTTTCTGACCAATCTTCGAATGTTTGACTAATTAGGTATACTTTCTATAATTAAAGTTCTTTGTGCGCAATCTCAGCATAACTTTCCAAATACTTGTAATAATGCTTCAAAATTTAGAATTTTCCAAGCATGAGGTGACCATGCAAAGTGTATAGAGTTACTTTTAAGACAAAGTTTGAAATCCTTTTATAAAATCGATTGTGAATAAAAATTTATAAAAATATATTACACTAGTATAAAAAATATTATGTTACCACAACCTAGGTTCAGGTATGCACCTTTATTGCGTAAATTGCAATAAACGCCATTATTGAGCTCGATATTTCATATAAAGTTTCAATTAATAATTGCGTAATAAATACGCAAATTGTTATAATATTGAGTAAAACTTAAAATGCAGATCTGTCATAAGTGTGTTTAGTGAGCATATTACAATTAACCAAAAACTTTCTGTTGATATTTGACAACTCAAATGTTAACAACGACAAACAAACACTAGTAAACTAAAAAACGACACTAATTTTCGCAACTAAAATAAAAACAATGTTGTTGTTGTTTACCAGCTGTCAAATGAATATTGAGTAAGCTGAATTGCGTATATTATTATGCCTGAATACTTAAAATATTGTACTTAATTAACCGAATATTGACTCAATAAAAGTGCATATCTGGACATAGTATAGAACTACATTTCAAAGGTTGTAAAAAATTGGTTATCGCAACAAAAAGTCATTATCATGACCTACCTTAGGTTAGAGGACGTGTACTTGTCCGTTAAGACAAGTACAATACCCGGAGGTCGAAATTGACACATTGTACAAATGACCTACCTTAATGGCTTAAAAAAACTGTATAAAGTAATAAATTATAATGTAATAAAAACAAATGATTGAGGGAACCAAAAAGGGAATTTTTACTGTAATCAAGGATGTTTAGTCGAAATTATTAATAATCTTATCATTTTATGGCCATAAACATGTGAAAAGATATTTAAAAACAAGCGCTTTTCCCTCTAAATATGGAATTCAATTGTTTGTTAACATATGTTTGTCAGAAATGTTTTTGTTATAAATTAATAAAAAAAAAAGCGTAAAAAAAACATATTTCCTTATGCTTTTGTTATAACATATGTTTTGTTGTTATCAGAACGACAGGAATTTCATAGAAAACCTTACTAAAATTATGTATTAGGTTTCGTTCGGTTAATTTTGACCGCCACTGTATGTATATCAGTTGTTGGTAAAATAGTTAAAATAAACGTTGGTTAAACATTATTTTTTAGAAATTTACCTTTTTGGCATATTACAGCGACAATAATATCTTCTCTTATAGCAATAGAAGGTGTAACTGTGATAATTAAATTTTTATTATTTTGTTTTTAAATTATTTTTAAAGTAACTGAAAGTTTTTATTATAAATTTTGTGTTTAAATAATATATTTTTGAATATAAATACTACTATACTATAGTAACTTTAGTTTACTTAGTACTATTTATATATAAGAATATTATAATTTATATAATTTTTTTTTTTAATAATTTTCAAACACTGTAAGTTTCAATAAATGAAGCGAAATTAACTTTTTTACTTTTGTTAAATTTATGCAAATATGCTTAAATACACACACAGACACTAAAATAATGACACATTTAATGATACGTGTAAATTACGAAAATATTTTTGCTTTCAAGTTTCTTAACTAAACCACACTTAAATATTTTTAAAAATATTTTTTTTTATATTATATTGGATTTTACAATTTTAATTAATTATTATTTTTTTTAATTTTTGTATGTAGCAACACTTATTAATTTTTATTTAATATATTTCAAACTATAATTTTTAAAATAATTTCATAGTTAAGTATACTTCATTAGAGATTTTATTCCTTTCGCATTTTCATCCTGACATTACGTTGGTCTAATCAAAACTAAACAGATTTTTACATGTGACAGCCTTTAAAAAAGAGCTCTTACTTGGCTTCAATACAATGTACATGACAAATACAATTCGAATATACTAAAAAAAAGCTTTTTTCTAAGGTAAAAGCGATAAAGAGAGAGCAAATGAGAGTAGAAAGCTTTCAAGGTTACTCTCTAAGCCTTTAAGTTGCCTTGAAATTGAACGTGAAACAACTGTTGCAACATAAACAAAAGAGAAGCATAAACAAAACAAAATAAAAAAACCAAAAAAAAAAAAAGAAAAACAAATACAACACTGTTGCTCTATTGACTTGGAAACATAATATTGCCTTTTCGTTTTTCTTCTTTTTTTTTTCATGGTAAATGTGTGTTATCCTGCCCTACATTTACAATATTTTTGCCGTTGTTGCTGTTATTTCAATAACACACGCACGTTTCTCTGATTATCGAATCTAACGTTGTCATCGACCCAGTTACTTTAAAATTCTTTTGGTTTTATCACAATTTTATCGTACAACAAATATATTTTTGTTTTGTAGCTGTTGCTGCCATATTTCGACAACCATGAAACTTGTGTTGCGTGCCATAACATCAAGGCATTTCATTTTATCAGCTTTTTACAGCCACTTAGTATTTCTCAAATTTTCGTGTAAAACAATTTGATTCACGAAATTTTGTTACTTAGTCGAGCATACTCTGGAGTATACAAAGTTTTTAGACAAGTTGAAAATTTGATTTAAAAGGTAAATTTTTGAAGCTTGTAACAAAAGTAAACTGTGGATAATGGTGAAAGATTAGCAATCGATTTAGGGAAACATTTTACTTAATTTTTATTAAAATATGTTGTATTGTTCTACCACTATTTTGTCTATTTTAATCATTGTTACGTTATTTAAAAGTGTATCAAAAAATGAAATAAATTAATGGGAAAAAAAGATGTTTTTCGAGTTTGAATACAGATCCTTTAAACTTCAAATGAACTTCATAGCATTAGTAGGCAATACCATCAGATTGAATCAATAACAAATTTAAGGCTTCTTCTTTTTACTACACAAGTTAATGAGCGAATTGTTTCTATCGAACATTAAGTGGAAGTGACATTATCTTAGGAGCAGTTATACAGGTCATTAATCGGCTTCTTAGATGGGGTAAAACATTAATAAAGGAACTAAAAATCTTCAGTATTTTTAACTCGACATACACAATTTCACGAGTAATCCCTTGATTTACACCGTCAAATTTTATGTTCCTAATGCTAATGATTTTGGAGCCGCAGTTACGACCCGTACTCCCAAGGCAATTGCCTTAATTCACAGAATGTCTTAATGGTTCTAAAAAGTTATGCTGCGATTGCTCACAATCCGATACGACTACGATGCAATCGTGTAATAACATGGTATGAATGTTACGCGATATTCTATCGCAACAAAGACTAGTTTTTGAGTAATTTTGTAAACTTAAGCACTATATTATGAATCGTATAAGAACACAAATATTTCAGATAAAAGGTATAAAAAATTACCACAATTTTTTCTTATACATTTTCTTCTCAAGTCTGAAGGCTTCACTGCTATAGGATTACTACGTACTTGATAACAACCATTTACTCAGTATTATGACCTACATTCTTACACTACCCATGTTATGTATGTTAATTTTATACACGAGTGGCGGGACCTACAGTTTAATGTCGTCTGCGAAAGATAGATTTTTGTACAACTTTTTAAAGCAATTTTATTTACTCTCAGAGTTTTTAGCAAGAGTCTGCTGGGAAGAAGAAGTCGCCGGAAGGTATAATTTTTTACATTTTGTTTTGTTTGAGATGTTTGAGTTGTAATGTAAGCCAACATACTACTTATTAGACTACGCAGGTTAGTTTAAGTCAAATAGCCAGCTGTAACACCGACATTAGCTATTCCATCATAAAATTATAACACCTGGTTGACATAACAAAATTTGTGTAAAAATGTGAATTCTTTTCTTTGATTTGACATGTTCTGTCAATAAATTCAGAGTCCCCTAGAGTTCTTCTTGCTAGATTCCAATGACAGACAATTATAGAGAACAAGCTAGTCTTTCACCAATCCCACAGATATCCACTAAGACTGTTTATCTATTGTTGCATGAAAACTTTCAGGATAATAAAAGAAAAGGTAAACTGTCCTATATAATTCTAAAAACTTTTCCAAAATAACTCAATCGTGAATTGAAATTGGAAGAATATTGGAATGCATTCGATTTCAAAGTGTTCAAATATATGTTTTTAGTTACTTGGATAATGTAATCTTTTGTTAGAGTGAAAAATTTTAACAACGTTTAAATGCAGTGCCAATACTATCCAGTTGATCGTGGATGAATGGTTTCATTTCATTAGCTGAAAGACAAAATTCCAATTTTTTAATACAAATTTAAAAAAATAAGTTTTTTTTTGTTAAAAATGCGTGATATAATGATGGAATCAAAACTTCCGTTTAAAAACTTGAGCATTTTCTTCAGTAACACTTAAATTATAGTAATATGTGTACCTATCAAAAAAGGCGTATGAGTGTTGTCAGAATTAAAAATTAATCATACTAAGCAAAAAAAAAAAAAAGGAAGAAATGCTCTTTGTGAAGAAAACTTTATTATGATTGGTTAACTAATTAATTTTATATGGTCAATGAATTTTTTCCACTCAATTTGAACTGTATTTATATTACTTAACAATTGAGCTTCTTTTTAGTATTGTAGCACATTTTCAAAGCATTCATTTAAACCAAATATTGATTTTTAAATTATTTCGAGGTATACTTTAACTTTTTCTTTTTACTGTAATAAAGAAAAAAAATTAAATTATTGATTATTTTTTCCTTCTTTGCATACTGACGTCCATATAATTTATCATTATGGTCGTTCATATTATTGTTCTTACTACAACATGTTGTCTTTTGCAAATAAATCTTATTTCCACAACTGTATCTGCTTCTCCTTCTTTGAAAGTATTTTTTTTTTCTTTTTATTTGCTTGTGTCGCTATTACGACTTTGATTGCAAATATAGACTTTTGACACGTACAAAGTATTTGCAATAAAAAGTAGAAAATTATACTGTAAATCAAATTACTTGATGTCATTCGTACATTCATTCCTTTATCATTGGATTTGATGTATTTAATATACATACGATGATGAGATGCTTAACAGCAATATATAACTTAAGTTATATGCTTAAGAAGATGTTATTTTGGAATTGTTGCTTTTGGTATTCCAATAATGGTTAAATGTTTCACCAACAAAAAAGTGAAAAAGGAATTAAAGAGACTTTCAATAGAAAGTACAATAAGTGCGAAATACGTATTTTAATGGTATTACAACCTATGGCATTACATTGGTAAATCATTTTAACAATTTATTTATTTATTTTTCTTTTTTTATATTACTTCAGTTAAGAAACATCAGCTGTTTGTATTGGTATCGTATGCAGGTATTAATTTCGATTGTTTTTGAAATGATTTTACCTCATAAACAATTTTCAAAACTTTGTCACATGAAAGATCTCTCATGATGCCTTTTTATTAAGTATGTATCATTCTGATAAAACGTTAACAATACAGTATAAAATATCATTTAAGAAAAACATTAGGAAAATTATTGTATTTTGGTGAAAGCTGATACTAAGGTGGAACAATATGGACGTGACTTCTTTAAGCGAGACACAGGTTTTTTGATTTTATTTTTCAACATAGTTTCCTATGAAATTTGTACAATAATTCTATAATATCAAATTTGTCGGGGTAATCCCAATAAATTTGTTAGTAGGTATATATTTCTTGAAATTACAAACAAGGAAATTAAATATCACATAAGTAGTCTATTACATTGAAAACGTTCAGCATGGCGATAAGACATTAATAAATTGGCCCCATTTAACATGTTGTTTGGCTAGCGTTTTCATTTGGTTTCAAGACAAATTGTTCTATTCTTCATGGGACCTATACGGTGTTGTGTTTGACAATTTTTTTTTAGTGCAAATCTCGTCATGTTTTCTGCACAATATATGTCCTGTTTAGGTTAATTTTGTATGTGATATGATACTGTATCCACTAGTAAGCAAAGAGTAAAAATTTAAAATTTTTGAAATTTGAAAAGATTATTTATTTGCAGTATTTGCAGATATTGTTGTGCAACCATGCATAGTCGCCGTAGTCTAGTAGGTAGTGCATTGGCTTATTAGGCGTAAGACTACGGTTCAAACCCCAGGTCAGACATCAAAAGGAAAATATGAAAATATTTCTTCGGCGACTTCCTCTCAGGATATTTCTGGCAAAAACTCTGAGAACAAATAAAATTGCCATGAAAAGTTTCTCAAAAATCCGTCGTTCGGAGTCGACTTTAAACTATAGGTCCCGCCACTCATTTATAAAATTAACGCACACAACGTAAGTGGTGCGATAAGCTAGGTCGTAATCCAGACTGAAGGGTTGTAATGACCAATTATGTATGTATATTGTGCAACCATAAAGAAAAAGATTCTCTGTCAGCCGAAATATTTTTAAGCCAAAGAATTTGAGGTTTTACTCGGTTAAGGTTTTTTTTAATTCAATTTTTACTAAAGAACATGCTGATTCTAGCGAATATGAAATGCTTACTTAAGTTTACTTTGGTAAGCAAAGTTACCACTTCAATTTAATGCCTAAGTACAACAACAATTGGAACCGTAAAGTAATTAAGAAATTCCAATGTTGTTAACTGTTTGGCCAACCTAGACTCAACCTCTTATATGGGATCCTTTTTAAACGTATCTTATCTTTTATATGTGAAAAATAACATTTTTCAAATGCTTCCCATGGCTTCTCTGAGTGAGAGGAGGGTATTTGAAATTCCTAATTTTCCAAAAATTTATCTCATAAATCAGGCTGTAGTTAACAGATAGGATAGCATATAATGTCTTTGAGGATCGCCGTGGTTTGTGGCTTATTCCTACAGGAAAAAGTCTAATTGAGTCAAATCGCACTGGCTGGGTGACTAGTTTGCATCACCTCTACTTGAAGTCACCACGCCCTCAAATCGCTCGTGCGGAAAATCCAATATTGTAATGAGTTGTATGTCACGTAGTGGCATTCTGTTGAAACCACATGTCTCTGGTGTCCAAAAGAAGTTGATAATCATCGACCTAAACTGTTGACGTGTTGATTTAGCCAGAAATATGGACATAAATATGTGCAGATATTGCCGCCAGACTAAAGCCCATAACAAACAGTGACTTTTTCGGTATACATTTTATTCTTTTGGATCTTATGTGGATGTATCATTTGGCAATTTTATTTGTTCACGTACTTATTCATCTAGAAATGGGCATCATCATCGCTGAAGATGATATTTTTATGAAAACTAGGGTCAGTTGCCAACTGTTACAGAGCAATTTCATCGAACACACGCGTGTCTATCGTCCATGTCTATCCATCCTTGGTAATTTTGCAAAACGGATTGAATAAATAAAAAATTAATTGTAGCTTCAGCCAAATGGGTGCTAACAATTGTTAAATTTCAGAAGTCTCTGTTGCAGAAGAAACACAGGGGCTTTCTTCTACCGTTTATTACTTAATAAATTTAAAATATGCATCTTAATCAAATACTTTGGATTGATATTCCAGTTTGTAAATCGCTTTAGGAAATAATCAAATATTTTAAAAAAGCGTGACAATAGATAAATTTATTTCCATAATGTACTCTGCAATGATATTGTCCTGATTAGATTAATAATAATAAATCAGTAGCTTTTTTTTTATGAACTCCAACTACATATACTAACCCATGTCTATAAAAATTTACAGGAATTTACTGTCAGTTAACAAGTAAACTATTTATATACTTGCTAACCTTTCCCACCCGTCCTTAGCCAAGTTAAATTTTATTACTTGGCCATTAAAGGTTTATAATGTGCTGCTGCTGAAGTCCTTAGGCATAACAAAACATAATACTCTACCATATAAAGTATTTACCTTTTGACTTGACTGAATAATTAATATGTAACATACCTATACAGACTAACACGTAAATAACCGAGTAAAATAATAAAAAAAAAACATGCTAAAACGTTTATTTATAATGTATAAATACGTAATTTGTCTATTTATTTTGCTTTCTATTAAACAAAGATTTAATATCCCTCTCTGATGTTTTTTAATTTCGTTAGAAAAGACACCCACCTACGTGTACTTCAGTAATCATCCGTATTAGAGGCTTTAATATCGTTTGTTTTTATTTCAAACGGTTTTTTTACGTACCATTAAAATTTGTTCAACTCGTATTAATTTTTATTATATAATTTAAAAAAGAAACAGAGAAATACAAACAAATTTGATATTCTTCCATTTTTTATTTTGTTTGTTTGTATTCCAGTGTGTAAACAATATATAAAATTGCCAGTGTGTGTGTGTGTAAAAATATTTATTTATTTGCACCATTTTCTGTTGTATGTGTAGGGCCTCAAAGGAATTAAAATGTGAAATACAAATACCTCATAATGTACGAGTATGCAATAACGTTCAGCATAAATTGTTGGAAAATAGCGAAATAACTTTTCCATTTTGCAAAACAATAAAACACGAAAAAGAAAAAAATCGAGATGCTTAAAATTACGCAGAAAATAAATTGCTTTACATTCCATAGATGCGACATTCAACAGGCTGTTTTAGTATTCATATCCAGCAAGTTATTCAACAAATATGAGCAATCAATCGATTTGTTCGTTTTCTTAAATTTATTTATTTTCTTACCATATAATGGATTGACTTTTAACATTTCGCTGCTTAAATTCTTACTTTTAAAATTATTTCAAGCTTGAAAGACTTTCAAGGGTAACATGTTAAGCTCTAACGTCAATCAATTTTATAATTTGAAATTTTGTACATAATTTTCATAACAATTTGATGTCGAAAAATTCTCTAAAAAAGCATGTTGAATACCCCTTGTCAGATTTATGTTGTAGTATTTTATTTACAACTTTTTTTTTAACTTTTTGTGTTTGTTATACAAACCAACAAGAAATTTATCAATCTGATGGACAACCATATATGTTGGAGAACAGATTATTCTTCTACTATTATTTAGGCAGCCTTCGATGGCCCCATAAGGGATCGTGTTTATGCGCAATGTCTCAGCTCGGTATACCTGCGAAGCTGATAAGGCTATGCAGAACGACGTTGAGCAATTCTTGCAGCTCCATTAAGGTAGGAATGGACCTCTCCGAATCTTCGATACCGTCTGAGGTTTCAGCCAAGGCTATCCCTTATCATGCGACCTCTTCAACTTCGTCATGGAGAGCGTTCTGCGAAAGGCGGGAGTGCATCGCAATGGCACTATTTTTCAAAAAAGTGTCCAGTTGCTTGCGTACACTGACGACATCGAAATCAAAGGCGTACCAAGCGAGATGTTACTGCTGCCTTTGGTGCAATTGAACGGGAGTCTACTAAGATGGGTCTGGCAGTAAATGAGGGCAAAACAGAGTATATGTTATCGACAAGTTGAGACGTGCGGCGTATTGATTCTCAGATTACGACCGATAACTATACTTTTATTTTTATTTTTTTATTTATATTAATTTATTTATTATAATTTACATAGCACAACAAGATATAAATCTTATAAGTGATTTGGAATCATTAAGATATAAAATATGTATATGTATAAAAAAATTAACATTAATTAGATGTAAAAAAAGAAATAGGTAAAAAATACAAGATTAATATAAATACTAAATTTAAATAAAAAGAAAAATATGATATATATCGTCGTCGAAAATCCAAAAGTACGTATCATCAAAAAATCAAAATCGAGTTTTTGATTGATTATGATTCGTGAGGTTATCTAACATATCTCTACCAATTTTTAGATTCTTGCGACCAAAAATTGCTGAACAGATTACGTCATATCTGAATTACAATAATCTCTTGTCCCCATTCCAATCTGGTTTTCGCATTGCTCATAGTTGTACTACTGCGGTCTTGAAAGTAATTGATGACATAAGGCCCGAATATGACAAAGGAAACCACTCTCTTATGTGTCTACTGGATTTTTCAAAGGAAACTGGGGCACTATTTTGGATTTACAAATACCGCTTTATCTCTTATGGAGAACTACTTGTATGGGCGAGCCCAAAGGGTAATTATTGGAAATAGGTAGTCAGAGCTGAGGCGTATAACATCTAGTGTTCCACAGAGGTCCGTGTTAGGCCCACTGCTATTTAGTATGTTCGTCAATTATTTATTTTCAGTTTGCAGGTATACTAAGGTACATGCATACGCAGACGATATTCAGCTGTACATCTCAAACCGTATTGGTCTGATAGAGGATACAAGTTACAAACTTAATTATGACTTGTAGTCTATTTTAAAATGGGCTGAGGATAATAACCTTATGCTCAATCCTGGAAAATCCTACATTCTACCAATCAGTAGATGGGAATATGATTTGAGTTATTTTCCGACCAGTTACTTGGGGAACACATCTCTTGTGTATGTTAGTAAGATTAAATACTTAGGATTTTGGATCAATTCCACCTTGTCATGCACTGACCATATTAATCATGTTGTGCGTAACGTATACCTCTTGCTTCGTAATTTACGAATGTCGTCTAACTTCACACCAGTTGAAGTTAAGAGGAAACTTATAATTCAATTAATACTTCCAATGATTAATTATTTTGCAGAGGTTTACAGTAAATTGGATTCTCTGTCACTACATAAGTTGCAAGTATTAATAATAATTAATAATAACTAATAACTAGGTTTAGCAGTACATCGTCCTGGAGGAAAATGATCTTGGGCTGTGACTTAATCGGCTACCTTCAGATGCGAAATATTATATTCTTACATAATCTTCTTTATCGTAAGAAAACACCCTATCTCAATGAGAAGCTTGTATTTGGTAGATCCACTAGATATACAACTCTAATTATATCTAGATACACTTACATCAATACTAGCAGATTGTTTTTCGTCAACGCAATTAATTTGTGGAATTCCTTACCAATGACTATTAAAAACATTTCGAGAAAGAGCAGTTTTAAGAAGTCACTTTTTGAATATACATACATATGTCCTCAAATAATTTAAAAAAAAAAACATTTATATTACTTTTATTTTTTAAATTTTATTTTAGAAACTTTATGTGAAATATAATTATTGCCTTTTTGTGTATTACGTATATACTTTATAAAAAATTGCACTATAATTTACGGAATACTAATTACCAATGTAATTTGTGTATATTCTACTGAGCTATAAAAGAATAACATTCTTAAAGCTCTTGTAAGCAAATAAATAAATAAATAAAATAAATACCAAAAAAAAAAAAAAAACGTTTTTATATCAATAATTCAAAATGTTTCTACATATGAACTTAATTTATATTTATTTATTTATTTATTTATAACTTTTTTTGCTTCTCATTAAAACAACATTAAAAAATGTTTGTTACGTACTTTGGGATTTACGACGACTATATATAGGAATTTAAAAAACTAACAATACTAAAGATATAAACCTAAATATAAAATCACATAATTTATAAATATGATGTTAAAGGGAGCTGAATAACTCCTTTTTGAACGCATTTGCATTGTATAGATTCTGGATGTAATTTGGCAGGGAATTCCAAAGACTAGTGGTGTGTATAAAAAACTGTCTCTGAGACAGAAGAGTCCTGAATCTTTGCTGAATAATATGCCTACCCCGGTACGATCTAGCAAATTTAATTCGACAAAATAAATATTCCGGCTGTTCCGTGTAAATTATTTTATGAAGTAAAATAAAGCATTTAATTTTCAAGAGATTATCAAATTTTATACTAAGAATTTGGTAAGCTTTTGATATAGTCAAACAATTTATTTATCTTGGCTCCGCCGTTACCCAACAAAAATGATATCAGTCTGGAGATCAAGCGCAGGATCACTCTTGCCAACAGGTGTTACTATGGTCTCAATAGGCAATTGAGTAGCAAGCCCCTCTCTCGTACGACAAAACTAACACTCTCCAAGACGCTGATCCTACCCGTGCTTCTTTATGGCGCAGAGGCATGGACTCTATTAAGCACTAATGACGTAAGATCTTCGGTCCAGTGCGAGTTGGCGATGATTTCCGCATCGGATCCAACAGTGAGCTATATGAGCTCCTCAACGACATAGACGTTGTCCAGCGTATTAATATTTAGCGGCTGTGCTGGCTCGACCATGTCGTTCGAATGGAGGAGGATGCACCGGCGAGACGTGTATTTGATGCGGGGATTTGCGGAAGTCGGCGAAGAGGACGACTTTGTATGTGTTAGAAGGACCAAATCGAGGAAGCCCTGTCATCGATTGGTGGGACCAACTGGCGTAGGCGCGCAAGAAGCAGAGGCGCTTGGAAGGATGTGTTGTGGTAGACCGAAATCTGTTAATCGGGTTGTTAATGGCCAATTAAGTAAGTAAGTAATCCATAATAGTTGTAATAGGGCTACGTTCCAATGTTCCACTTTGAACCATTAAAATTTCATAAGATTGAGCAAAATCGATTGTCTTCTGAGAATTTTGCTTCGCCATTTATTTGCTAGTTAGCTAGAGTATCGCAGCCTTGGCTGTTCCATTTCAGTACAAGGCCATGAAAAAATTTTATTTTATATTAGCTTATGTGTGACCAACCTGCATTGGGCTTGATGTCTTTATATTGGTCCTTCCACTATATTTCAAAAACATTTATTTCCGCAGATCAATAATGTGATATGGCCCTTTTTTTAAGTCATATCTCGCTTCTACAGAGCAGAGTTGACTTTATTCATGTATTAAGATTTTAATGCCTATCTTTCTCGAGACTGGAGAGATGTTATTAAGATGGCAGGCCGCTCTTAAATCAATAATAATCATGCTATCTGTATAAGTATGGTAATGAATGCACATTTGATGGTTCATGTCATGGACTGCATAAAGCTGTAACGTTGTGACTAGCAACAAATATCATCCAAGTGCATAACCTTAAGCTTAGTTGAGGGATTCTTAACCACCCTTGTTATAAGCGGACCTTGGCATCAAGTGTTTACTATCTGATTCAATAAAACCATGGCCAACTTTGACTCGACTCCGAACGACAGATTTCATGGCAATTTTATTAGAACCTCAGAGTTTTTGCCAAAACTTTGCTGAGAGGAAGATGACGAAGAAATATTTTTCCAAATTTCGTTTTATTCGAAATGTCTAAGCTGCGTTTGAACTACGCTGTTACAGTATAATTAATGTCTTCCTTTTTAACCTTTTAAAGGTAAATATCTTTCAAGCATTTATAGCCAAGCTACAAAATAAATTTTTTGTTTAAATTTTCAACTTATGAAGCCAAATAAAAACATTTATTAAACTAATAATATTTATAAAAAGATAAAACAAAAGAAATAAAAGACAATTCAACATATTCGTTAGTAAATTTCCATTTTATTAATTTTAGTTCATAAAATTGTTGTTTAAGGTAAATAAAAATTTTTTTAATATTATTTTTTATATTTATTAGGTTTCTATATTTTCGCTCTTTTAAAGTATTTGTGATTTATTTATTGTATATAAGATTTGTATAATAAAAATTGAATTTCTTTTAATCACTAATTAAAGAACACATGTTTAGGTCTGCTTTTATCCTATTATATTTATTAATTTTATTATTATTATTATAATTTTTTTATTTTTTTTTTTTGTTTTCTTTTTTTTTGTAATATTATTTAAGGTAGTATTTAATACTTTGTTTATTTGTGTAGATTTTGTTTTTAATATACATTAAAACTTAAAGTTTACAAAAAAAATATTTATAAAATTTTATTAAAAAAGAAAGTCGCTTTAAAATTGCATTACGGTCCCCACCACCAACTAATAAAATCTAATTTTTTTAAAAAGTTTTTAAAAACAAAAAAATTAAATTTTTAATTCAGCTGTTTTCAAGAATTCAATAGGCATGCTTTTATAGTTTATGACATGAATATATTGAAAAGAGCCGAATTGGTAAAAAAAATAAAAAAAAATAAATTTTAACTTAATATGAAAATGCTGTGTTGAATTTAGTTATCAAAACATGGCAAGATTCTTAAAGATTGTTTATATTTTTTAAAAAGTTCATTGAATTCTTTTTTTTTTCTTCTTTTTTGTGACTTTAAAAAATGTTTACATATAGCAGAAATAGAATACATTTTCCATTTGCATTTTTTTTTTTTTTTTGTTTTTTTACTTCTCCTTTAGTAGTTTCAGTCACGCTTAAATATACATGATTTTAATAGAGGATATAATAAATTATTTAAATTCCAACATTTCAACAAGTGTAACGTCTTCCTTTACTCCTTACTCCTTTTTATTTTGATTTAAGGTGTGTTGCTTAAGAACAAGACACTCATTTCTTTGTCCCTACGGCATACATTTCATGCCGTAGAATAAAAAAAAATTCTTTTACAACTTTGAAAAATTGTTTAAGGCCATAACCCTTATATTTACCCGCTTTTTTTTTGTTGTTTCTTATTCTTCTGTAAGCTTAAATTGTCCATCATCACATGAGTTCATTTAACCATAATATTTTATTTTTTCATATGTTTACTTTACAGAGTAGGTTCGGCAACGAAAAATAATTCTTTTTGTTTTTCTGCGAGGGTTTTAGGCCTTTAAACTTTCCAATTTTGTTTAAAGCGAAGATTCCGACATAAAGAAATGAAAAATATTCTTAATGGCTGTTGAGATATCCCTTCATTAACTTTATCATTGGCAAAATTTACATAAAAAGGTTTCTTTTCAATTTATTCAATTTTTTTTACTGATTTTTCCGTGTTTTTCTAAATTTTTTTCCAAGAAATATTTTAAAAAATAAGAAGTTTTTTTCTGTAAAGATTTTTAATAAATTTAAGTTACATATTTGGGTTTAAATTTAATTGCGTAAAAATTTCTTTTCGGTCTCCTATACAATGTTAACTCAAAAGTAAAATTAAGAAAAATATTATGATGACAGTTTGAAAGAAGTTATATCAATCATACAACTTTATAAGGCGAAAAGTAGGTGTTTAAAATTTTATTAATTTTTGCTTTTGCCTTTATTTTATTTGAATGTACGACTTGTTTTTACTGCCTTTTTTATTGAAATGCTGCATTGTATGATCATAACCACCATAACTTAATGGCGTATAATCGACATAATGAGGCTTTAAAATTCTCCTGTTGTAACGATGTTACTTTGCAAAATAGTGTTTTATAAGCAGCTTAATTCTATACTCTTTTGAGACCTAATCCACAGTGTCACATGCCCTCTTTTTTAACAGAAATTTTATTAAAACTTTGTTTCCTTAGTCTCCGAAAACCAGTATCGTTAACCTCATATGACTGATTTTGGCTACATTAGTGGCCCACTAAAGAAATCAAATTCCATAAGAAACCACAACACGTATCGAAAGGCATTATGGCCCACTAGTTTGCAACTACTTTGTGGGGACAGGAAAACTTAAGACAGCAAACTGCCATAACTAGGGCATGTTATTCTGCAAGACAAACTAAACCGTGAAAAAGTTAAAGCAGAATGAAAGGAAAACAGTTACCCTGGCTTGGAGTTATCCGGTATTCTCTATTAGCTATTTTGGCATTGCTAATCAAGAACACAAATTTATCAACAAAAATTTAATTAAATCATTAATTAAAATGATCAACGTATTTAATAGTATTTACTATGCAATCGTTTACATCAATATATATCTACATCATAGCACTAAATTTATTTTGTGTCCATTTAACTAAGTTACAAAGCAGTTCAGTGTAATTGAAATTTTGAACAAAAGCTGCACTCTTATGTGTATATACAGTAATGCGACATTATTCATTGCTTACAGTCACAGATAAACGTCTACATACAACGGTGCAGCTAATTTTTTGTTTTTTTTTCTAATAATTTCTAGGTTATATTTTTTAAAATCGATTTTGTCTTCATAGATTCTTAATTGTGATGCTGTAACACCTTATTTAATTTAAAAACAATCGCCGGGAAAAAATCTACATGCAGCGGTGTATGTAGACTTTTTTTCCTTCACTGTATATTGGTTTAAAGAGTAGAAATTACACAGAACTTATGTGTAGAAGATAAGGATTTAATAGTTCAGTGCAATACAAAGATTTCAGGCTTTACGAAACATTTAAACAATAAAACCCATCGACAACTGCAAAATCGAGACTTTTATATTAAAATTCCTTAAAAAAGCGAAAGGTTTTTCTAGAACGCATTGGATTTCTAATTGGTTTGATGCTAAAGTTATTCTAACCTATTTGTTCTGACAAGCAGTGAGCGTAGCTAAGCCCTTTTTAACATACAATTTGACAGAATTTTGTTGCGGTTTAGGAAATGGAGTCAAGTTCTGTTGAGTTTAAAATATCATTCAAATTATTGAATAATCATATATAATGTGTTAACGCCTGTTCTATGGAAAAATATTTATTCTGCGTATACATATTTTCTCTGTTTTTTTTCATAATTTTAAAAAATTTATATGTTTTTCTTTCTAGCATTTTCGTACTAAGTTTAGTAATTTTTCTTTATAGTTTGACTAAGAAAAATTATTACAAAAATTTCTACAAATATTTTTCAAATTTATTATTTAACTATGTATGTATGTATACTTAAAATTCTATGAAAATAATTAAAATCTTTTAAAGAATTTTATCATTAAATTTTGTGTTTTTGTTTTTTTACAAATTAATATTTAAAATATTTGCTGAGCTGTGGTAATTTGGATAAATTACAACTACAAAAATTATTGGGGAAAAAAAATAAGAAGGGGAATTTTTTGTTTTTAATTAAATTAATTTATAAAATTATTATTAGTTTGTTTTGTTTTTATTTTAATATTTGAGTCAATTGGCACTTGTGTTAAAAATTATTTATAACAAACGTTATGTAAAGTTTATAAATTTTCTCTCAGTGTATGAGTAGCATTAAAAAGCGTAGCATAGATTATAAAAAAAGCAAGAGAAAGCGTTAGAAAAAATAAAATTAGGAGAAGAGGAAAAAAAATAATGGGGAAAAATTCAAAAGACCAGTGTAAAAACTAGTGCATTTACAGAAAAAAAGACGCGATAAATTGAAACACACTTTAGTAGGTGGAAAATTGTGTAAATTTTTTCATAATTAAGCGGTTCCTGCCGCCTACTGTTTCACATCGTCTTTTCGTTTAATGATGTCTTAGTCAATATCCCTGCGTTTACCATTCTCTTGGTCTGGTTTCACCATCTGTGCGATAGGATGACGTACGTCTGCTTTCCACGTATTGACTTTGTGTTTGTGCCACCATACGTCCGGCACGTGGTGGTGGTGGTGGTGCTGGCACTCCTCTAAGTTGGATTGTGGTCTAAAAAAATTAAAAATTTATTTTCTATTCTTATTTTCATTTCATTTTGTTTTCTAATTACCATCTTTTCCGATCTCCTTGGTGTTGGAGTTACTTCGGGTGAGCTCATGTCTTCCGGAGCTGCCCAATGCTCTGTAAATTCACTAGCGGATCGTGCCAATGATGGATGACTAACTGATCTATGGAATGAACGTCTTTCGGACATATCATCGTCATCATATTGCATGGGATAATATGAACTAGCATTTGACATGTTATCTAAACGTCCAAAATCTACCGTGACCTCTGACATGGAACGGAAATCATTGTGATCGGTGTGGTAAGATGTTCTTGAAGATCTTCTAGAGCGTTGTGCATTGAAAGCATTGGAATTAATAGGCATTGAGGGATCCATACGTATGGTGCGTACACTAGAACCACCATCACTATCATATTCATATAGAGTGGGTAAAGAACTGCGTCTGGAACGTGTATCCCAAGGTTGGGTCTTCTTGCCCCGCTTAGGAGCTCTGAGTTCGACATCTCCTTCATCATCCGAGGGTGGAGCCAAAATACGTATGATAACATCCCATGCTTGAGGCTCAAAGATACGCTCATATCTTGTATCAGAGCGTATGCGTTCAAAGTCCTCCTTGACAACGGCCTCGGTCAACATGGTACGTAGCGAGGATTCGGTGGTTATGATTTCCTTCCATTTGGTTTTGTCATCATAACTAAGATAACGAGTTAAAGGATGAACACTCGAATGTACAGAACTGGCATCATCTGCTTCTGACATTTCTGGCTCTTCCAAGATTCTTATCAACACATCCCAATTGGGTACGGCCTTATCGGCTGGTGGTATTTCAATAGGTTTCATATTGCCTACCAATTGGGGACTGGTCAACTGTTCCTTATTGTCATAAATCTGTTGTGGTAGCTCCGTATGCTTCCTAGGAGGTAAGGACAATTCGGATCTTTCCATTTTAGGCGTTAAAGTAAGACCAGAAACACTTGAAATATCTGAGAAATTTTCCCATTGTTGTTGCTCACGTTCCGTAGGATAATTGCGTATCTTAACATCAAAGGTAGGATCTGGTATTGGTGGTGGCAGTGGCTTAGCTTTTGGTTTATATTCCGTTATCTTACGTTTATGAGATTCAATGTCTTCTATGGTCTTCTTCTCAGTTATGGTACGCAAATATACATCATCTACCGTATGGGAAGTTATCTGAGGTTTCTTAATTACAATTGGTGGCTCTGGTGGTATATATTCGGTTTCAACAAAGTGGCTGGTATCGACCATTTCTGCAACTGAATGCAAATCGGGAGCTCTAGATGTAACATCGGTAATTTCACTTAAAGCGGGACCATCGGTATAATCCGACCAGGTTTCGGGACGTCCATCTACCATTTCATGATGTGTACGTGTGTAAACAGAGAACACAGGTTGTGGTGGAGCAGGCAGTACTGTAATTTCAGAATGTTGTGGAACAGAGTGTATATCCGGTGTGTAGACAAATTGTGTATGAATAGTTTCCTCTTGGCCTGGCAGTGATTCCATTGTCATAATACTTTCACGATCTTCATGTGTTTCCATAATGGTAGAGAGATTGTTACGATCTGGACGCAGGGTTGCGACGCTTTCAGTATCAGATGTCTGTGGGGAAGGTGGTGGGGGAGGTGATTTCTTAACACGTACATGAACATCGAATTTCGGCGAAGAGGATTCTTTAATGGCAATAGGATGACGAGGTATGGCAGTGGCCACAGCGTTAGCGGCTTGCACCTCTTGTGTATGACCGTAATGATCGCTATAAATGCTTGAAGTCTCTTGGACAAAAGCACGATTTTCGAAGCTTCCAGCCGAGCTGAAAGGTAGGGATCTGCAAATAATTAACAAGAATAAAATACGCTTTAATATTCCTTAAAACTATAGCATACCTCGTATCGATTTCTTCAATTTCGGAATGAGATTCGCTTGGATAGTCGGAAGGTATTAAAGCACCCTCGCTACCTGACGAACTGTGAACCGTAGTTAAAGCAGCATGAGCTCGTGGTATTTTAACACCCTCAAAGTCACCGATACCACCCATGCTACTGCCGCTAAGTTTTGTAATCTCGGAACCACTTCCCATCGACATGGGAAGGCGACGAACCACTGGTATGGGACGACTACGCAAGCAATAGTACGAAACAGCCAAACCCAACAGTAATAGAGTCAAGAACATAATAGCACAGATAATCATCAATATTTGGATGCCCTTTAAAGGAGGCTGGACCACTGTACCAGCGGCAATAGGATTAAGACTTTAAAGGAAAGAAATGTACATTAATTATTTACTATTTTTTTAAGTTGTTATTTGAAGTTACATGGGAGCTGGTAAAGCTGGTGGCAGTGATGGTATGGGCGGTGGATAACGACATACAATGGTAATAATTTCATCTCCATCCATTTCCAAATTGGCATGAAAACGTACAATAATATTATTGGTAAAGACACGTGTTGGATTCTAGAATTCAAAATTTAAAACAATTTTAAAAAATTTCTTATTTTAAGAGTACATCTTATAATTTGCGATATAATGTACCTGTATTGTGCCACATCCCTTCAATGGCAATTCCAATCTATATGATAATGCACCTTTGCCATTAACGCGACAAGCGCTACTGCGATCATAATCAGCTTGTATGATGCCATGAAAGGGTTCATTGAACTTCATATCAACCTTATAAAACAGTGTTATTTTTATTTTAAATACACTTTAAATGAAATAACAATTGAATACCAACCTGCATAGAACCGGCTGCACAATTAAGGGCTGCTTTTGTACGATTTAAAAATATCAAGGGACTAATATCGTCTAGTTTGGTAACCTAGAAATAGAGTAACAAAAAATTATATAGGGTAATATTGTAACTTTTAAACTGATCCAAAACTAAAATAATTTCTATTTGACTCCTTTTTAGTCTCCATATTTTAATTAATTCACTAACTTCTGTGGTATAAAATGATAGCGAGTACGTTGCCAAATACTTAGTCTGACAACTATGTCATAGAAAACTATATATTACGTTTTGAGTTTAAAATACTGTTTCGTTGTAGTTTTAAAGATTTCTTTTGGTATTATTTAGCGCCACAACGATTGCATTTCATTCATTATTTTTTTTTTATTCAATGTTTCATTGACGGACACAGGTTTAGCCTTAAAGTGCCTTAACCCATTTCGCTCCGAGATTAAATTTTATTTTTTGTTTAAGAAGAAAAATACTTTTTTTTGGGGTAATTAGGACCGACTGATGTCAAAAATCAGCTCAAAAAATTTTTCCGACTTTTCGTTTTCCCAGAAAACAGTGTTCGAAATTTCGAACACTGGCGTTTATCCTATATACATATATGTCTGCTTTATGTATATGCAAGTAAAACATTTGAATTTATTTGCTGTTTTATTGATTTATTTTATTATTTTTGAATCAAAATGCACAAAAGTTTTTAAATTTAGAGAAAAATTAAACTTAGCTAAATTTATGTTGTAATAATTTGATATAAAAATTTGAAAAAAATAAATACGAAATAGCCGAAATAGAAACTATGAAAAAAATGCTTTTATTCATGTTTTAGTTCGAAACATTTCGTATGCAGATGAATATTACATTACATGGGCTTACCGCAACCCTTCAATTGACAACGACAATGTTTTCCTTCCGGATTTCTGTTTATAACGTATTTTCCCTGCATTTTTTGGAAGATTTGGAGGTCGATATTCCTTATCGCCGACATCATCATCGGTAGTTTCTTTCTTTTCAGTCAAAAGAAGAGCTTCTGTCACCGAGATTTTGAATTCTTTTTGACTAAAAGGCTTCTCAACTTTGTGTTTTGCAATCAAGCAATGCAATTTCCAAGCATTCACAACTGCCGAATTCAAAGTAGTACACCACAAAGGCCAATACCAGTTTTTTCCACGAATATTAATTCGGTAGTTCTGATTGCATTGTCGTGTAAATCCACTCCCCCCATGCCCTTGTTATAATTGTGTAACATGGCTGGCTGACCATACCTGACGTATTTACCAGCTTCCGGGTTCTTTTTGGATGTCGATGCTTTTTTCCAACGTTGTACTTTGTGCAAAGGCAAGTCTTGATCAAAAAAATTAATTTAAAAAGTATCCAAAAATATGGGTTGAAGAAATTTAGCTCTAGCATCGGGGGGGAGGGGGATATTTAACGGGCGGATTTTTTTTTATTTGCCTAAAGTTGAGACTTAATACCAAAATCCGAATTTTTTTGAAATTTTACCTTTTTCATACATAAATATTTTTTTGAAAAAAGAAGATTTTTACTGTTCGAAAAATCGAACAGCGGAGCGAAATGGGTTAAGGGTTGTAATCCGGTTATGTCGGACTATGACCATAGTATTATAAATTTCCGAATTTTTGTCTAACAATACCAGATGTACCGATGTAAAGTGAGCGTCTAGATACAAATGTCTTCATAGGGAACATTTATTGCTAACGAGCCTTAACATTTTGTTGGCGATGTCATCTGTCAAACATGTTAAGTATACATCATATCAGTAAATAAACAACATCATATTTTATCATCGTGTTATGGATGGCGAATTTTGTACCAGAACGCAAAGTGAAAGCGAAGGAAAGTGCTGGAGAATCGAATCGAGTGCTTGTCGAGACATATGGGAATCATACTCTGTCTGAAGCAACATGCAAAAAATGGTTTCAACGTTTCATAGGCATCGATTTTACTGTGAGAAATGAAGAACGTGGAAAACAACCAAAAAGGTTTGAAAACATTGAATTGCAAACAATTTTGGATGAAACAAATGTCAGAAATATTTAGTGTTAAAATGAACAATTTCTGACCATTTAAAAGCTGCGGGAAAGAACCAAAAGTCTGGAAACTGAGTGCTGCATGGATTGAATGACAAACGTTTGTGAAATTTTCCTCTAAAGAGGTTTTGAAAAATCAGTGTTGTATCGTGTAGTGTTTCATGGGTTAAACTAGAACAACCATCAGCTTCGGCTTCAAAATTAAATTAAATCGGCAAAAAGATAATGCTGTGTGTCTGGTGGGACTAGAAATATGTGATGTATCACAAACTCCTAAAACCTGGTGAAACCTGTAATACAGATCGCTACCGATAACAAATGATCATTTTGAAACAGGCTTTGATTGAAAAACGACCACAATGGGCCTCACGATACGACAAGGTAATTCAGCTACGTGAATTTGCTGTATGCAGAAGCAAAAACGGTTCGGCATTAGATTGAGGCACCGCCGTATGCACTTCTCACGGAACACGCATTGGAATCGTGTTTGGGAGCCTAATTCGTTTGCTTCAAAAGACGAACATTTTAATTGATGTGGAATTCACAAATTGCCTGAAAAGTGGCCAATACCTTGAACAAAATTCTTTTTACTTTCTTATTAAGAATTCGTGTTTATTTTCACCGGTACACATGGGACATTCAATCTCTATTTGAAGTACTCTAACGTCAAACTTCTAAATTTACTGCAATTTATGCAGTTAAATAAAAGATTTGTTGTATTTTAACAACCAAAAAAAAAGGAAAACGTTACTTTTCTGTTATTAAAAACTATATTTTATGCATATAAGCACTTAAGATGGTTTATAAAAAATACTGTCACATTTTAATGTAAACTTTGCTCAAAATCACGGCGTTAGCCAACATCCACTCAGTTTTTCGCAAACAATATTTTTTTTTTTTTTTTTTTGGCAGTAAAGCCAACGATATAATTTCCATTAAAATGTTACAAGAAATAAAAGTCCAATATTTATTATTCTGTCATTTCCTAAACAACTAATTTTTGTGTAAAATTTCCGGCTTTAAATATGAATTTTTATTTTGTAGTTCACAAAAGCTAAAACAAAATTTTTTTGTCTGTTGTATATGGGAAATAAATGCAGACACACATTTACAATGGCTATATACAAGTATGTATGTATGTATTATGTACAGTAACAAAGTTCAAAAATTTTAGCGTATACAGTGATATTAAGTCCCATAAACTAATGCAAATTGTGGCAAAACAAAAAAATTATTTTTGAAATTGTTATTGCCTGTGAAAGCCAAAAAAAAAAAAAAGGAAAACAAATAAAAAAAAGTGACAAAAATATTTTGTATGTTGACAATTGCAGTTCAATACGTAAAAGTTAACGTGCGACATACACAATTCCATGTCGTTCACTCTTAAACCCCCACTTTGTTAAATCAATAAAATCTAAAATTACTGTGTTTTGTATTTCAATGCTTCTTTTAGGCGAAATACACAAAAAATCTTTCTCTTTTTTTGTTATTTTTATTGGTCATAACAATATATGGGAATATTCACTTTCCTCCAGCATATGCGATTTTTAATTTACATTCAATTGTATCACTATCGTTTGTACGAAATATTGAATGAACACATGCTACTTTAACGGTAGGAAAAGTTTATTAATGAACTTCAGGCAAGTTATGTAGATTCTGAGATAGGCCTTATATATTTGGTCATGCATTAGTTCTACATGAAAATATTTTTCGTGAATACTAATTGACAAACGATGGATTCGTAAGAGCCACAATTTTTTAAACAATAATATTCACAGAATTCTAAAGTATTAGTGAATGATCAACGATTTTAAAGACACTTTAAGTGTCAGAAAATATAAACCTCTTAGTGAATCGAAAATAAAAATTTACTGGTGATCACTTTGGCCTAATTGGCCGGCATAATTAAGCAGTTGAGCATAGAAATTTAATTACAAACCTATTGATTACATTTTTGTGATTCATATAATGATTCATATGATGATTTTGAACCTCATTTCACTAGATAGAATTACCATTATTAATTATTAACCAAAAGTAGTCCCAAACATAACACCTTTAGAGGTGATCATTATCGTTTAAAGCGCTCATGAGCTACTTTACTATTTGAATGCATAAGGACTCTCACTATTCTTCTACTTATAATCCGATGTTAAGAATTTATACTTATGAAGTTGATGAAAATCAAAAAATTGTATATCAAATGATTACATCAGTGTACCATACCTGAGAGCCTGGCTCGAATTTAATAGAGTCACGATTATCGACAGTCAGGGTCTTGGTAATGAAAAAGTTCTCCAAGATAATAATATGAGATTGAGACACAAAAACAATTATCTTCTTCAACCATAGTAGGAAGTGTTGAGATATATAAAAGCACATCTATTCCATCAGTCAGAGGAATGCTTATTACTGAGGTGATATCAACAAAGACGATTTAATACTTAGTTACTGAATTGATTAGGATTACAACCTATATTGTCACAACACTCATGTTGTGTGTATTAATTTAATTATAAGTGTTGGGCGGTACAGTATAAAATCGTCTTCGAACAATAAATTTTGAAGAAAGTTTTCATGGCAATTTTATTTACTCACAGACCAGAAGACTGCTGAGAGGAAGTCGTTGAAGAAATTTTTTTTTATTTCGTTTTGTTGGAGATGTCTGGTCTGATATTTGAAACACGACCTGACTTCTAATAAGCCAACACACTACCTACTACCTGTCTGTCGGAGCCGACTATAAATTGTAGATCCCCTCACTTATGTATAAAATTAACTCTCACAATATAAGTGGTGTGAAAAACTCAGTCGTAATCCTGGCTTGAGGGTTGTAATAGCCAATTGTATATGTACCTTCTAAACAGCTGTGATTTCTTTTATAGATAAAGCGAGAACAGTATAATATAGTTGCAGTTTACACAAAACGTTCCTCGTACGCTCCTTATTTATTCAGGTCCATATTTGAATAACTCCACAATGCTCATACAAAATTTTCCGTTCGAAATAAATTATTAGACTTTGATGTTCAGGCCTTAAAGTTTTAAAAAATTATTATTGTTTTCGCCTATAAACCGATATTTTTTCAACGATATTGGACAGTTTATATATCAATAACTGATTAACTTTGCTGTTTTAACCATGGAAGCTATCATTTAAATCGGCTTTTATGCTTTTTAATTGAATATTTGTTGTATAATTATCGTCTTTTTATAATTAATTCGCCATACAAATTTTTAATCAAATAACTAATGAGTACTTTTATTTTTTTTTTTTTTTCATTTTCTGATTCAAATTAAAATATTCTCAACAAGTGTTTGAGTCATTATAAACTAATTAATTATGAAACAAATGATTCAACATTACAAATGTAACAAAAAAGATCTGGTTTCCTCATTAAGGAATTTAAATTTAAGTGAACACAATTCAAGTGT
Organism: Sarcophaga caerulescens; assembly: GCA_927399465.1. NCBI lineage: Eukaryota > Metazoa > Arthropoda > Insecta > Diptera > Sarcophagidae > Sarcophaga > Sarcophaga caerulescens. The sequence continues at coordinate 39,256,406 of OV656873.1, read as the reverse complement.
ACAATCAGCGCTTCGTTGAAAGTTACAGAGTGACATTCAAAGTTTTGCAAAACAAAACAAATAATAATGAAATCATCTTTTGGATGGAATTATAAATTAATGACATAAAGTAGGGTGTATGAAATGTAATCACAAATATTCATTTTAACTGTAGTAGTACTAACATTAACTTGTACACTTTTTCTGGGTATACTTGTATTTGTATTCAAATTCGCATTGTTTTCCTGCTAAAATCAATGTATGAATACGAAATATCTTCAATTCAATTTTGCCCGAGTAAAATGAGAGAAAAAAGCTTAAAAATTTGAAATGTATGTTTAAAGTACGTGTCTGGTATGCAAATTTTCAAAAGTCAAAGTAAAAAAATTATATGTATACATACATACATATATACACATATAAATGAAAACATTACCCACAATCTGCTTAAAGAGATGCAGATGTTTGCCAAAGGCTTAAGCCAAGAAAGTGTGTGGGGAGCAAATTTAAAAAAAAAAAAAGAAATTTCAACAATCAATATTAGATTATAATTTATGCGGCAAAAATTTTTTTTTTTGTTTACAATTATTTTCAAAGAAAAAAATTTCAACTTAAAAATTTTTGGGGGAAAAAAAACGAATAAAAAATTCTTTGAAATAAATTAATGAATGCCATTTTACTGTCCATATTTTCCTTAACTGTTTTTACCTTCCTACACATACATAAATAATTATCCTTTTTTATTCACTGTACATATATATATGTACAGTTATGTTCCTTTAATTTTCATGGCAACTTCAGCAACAACAAACAACAATTGTTTTAATAGTAATTTATTTTAATTAGCATCGTATACTAACATTTTGCACCAGTTAATAAAAACTGGCAAAACATCTGTAGATGTACCAAGCATGCTAGTACAGTTCGGGGTGGAAAGAGTAATAGATTAAGTCAATGGAATACTAAGTGAACCAATGCAAATGAAAAGAAAAGAAATGTGTTGGGAAATAAAAAAAAACAACAGTGGAAGATATTACACAATAGAGATATCTCTCAGACTATTTCAATTTATCACATTAAAAATTTACAGTGCAGAGCAAAAGTCCAAAGATAAAATTCCAAAGTGATGTTAAACATCGCAACTTATTATGATAAATATCCATCCAAGAAGCCTCAGGACCCAAGATCTCCGCAAGGGGATTGCTTTAATAATGAACTTCGTAAGAAAGTCATGCAAAAATTCACTACTACACCCAATGCATTTTCACACGTTAGTTTTTGTCAAGCACAAAATGCAACTCTATTATCCTGGACCAGCTACAGTAGAAGAATTTATGAGGTGTTATTTTTTTTTTTGGTGAATCACTTTTATAGTGAAAGTATTTACTTGAGAACCTAGTTTTTCCTGGTTAGTAAAGTCCGATTTGGCTTTTCGAAATTGGTGACACCATTTGTAGAACCCTTTAACTTTAGATGTCTTAAAACTGCATCATACTGTATGTAGGGACGAGTAGTAATGAAGCCTAGTTTTCTATACTTTTTAACATTTGAAACTGAACTGCATCATTATATAGGACAGGAAGTATTGGAAGGTTTGGCAGATTTGTTTGACTTAAAGCTCATGTTGGCTCATTGTGATATCACATGACACAATGTGGAATGATTGACCTGTCTCGACAATCAGCATCAGTGTTAAAGAGTGACACTCTTAAAATCCAACTAGAAAAAGCTTGAAGGACTAATAAATCTACTGCTTGATGTGATGTCAAGTATGAATAGACAATTTAGGCAATTGAGGAAGGGCAAGCAGAATAAGAGAAGCTCTGCACGGAATATAAGGCGGTCATTGAATGATATAGTGCAATAGTTACTTCTTCTTCTACCAATCTACAACACATGCATTTTTCAGTTGTAATCCTACAAGCCAAGCCTCTTCGCATGCCTTCCGTTTGATAAAGTGGGAGAAATATTCTTACAATTTAATTTAATTAGGACTTATAACTTAACAGAAGTAAAAGGTACACTTATTCTCATCAGTAAATTGGTAGTAGATTGGAATGTACCTGTTCTAGCAAATGTATCTACTACACAATTACCCAGAATCTCTGAGTACACATATGAGATTGGAACGAAACTGCTAAAGACTCGATCAAGGGAATTAGTTTAGATTTGGTTTTCGCGTTCGAAAACGATCTTTGTTTTCTCCTTGGCTGTGAGAGCAAATGGAACTGTAGGTAATATAAAGTCAATTAATGTGAAGACTTTCATCGAATCCGCTGGTGATGTCGGAGTATGTGCCCAATGTCGGAGTAGCAGCCCATGTCGGAGTATCAGCCCAACCAGCTTAGTATTCTAGATAAATCCTACTACTTTCAGGCAAGATATAGTAAATTCCACTTAGAGCCTGGATACTATCAGATAGTATAATATATATTGTCTAAAGGGACCAAACTGTGCGAGCGTAACAAAATAATAAATGGCATAGCGCCAAGAGCATTATGTTTTATTGCGTATAATCTAGAGGGTAAATAAGTAATCCTAAATAGCTTTGGATATTTTTAAAGTCTAATCAACGGTTTTATGCCATTAAATACATGCAAATCTTAATTTGCCTTTTTATAAATAGTGATTTTTTAGGTATTATCTTTTTGGCAACACTGGTTTAAACAGCTCATATACGTTTCGTCTTTTGATTCACTGTCAAACATCTTCAGTTTGGTCTATAATTTAACCATGAATCGTCTTACAAACGAACAACGCTTACAAATCATTGAATTTGGCATCATTGGACCGTACTTCTTCAAAGATGCTGCGAATCGTAACGTAACTGTGAATGGTGAGCGCTACCGTGAGATGATATCCAACTTTTTTTTGCCCAAAATGCAAGAGTTTGACTTGCATTACATGTGGTTTCAACAAGACGGTGCCACATGCCACACAGCACGCGTAACAATGGACTTATTGAGAGGCAAGTTCGGTGAACATTTTATTTCACGTTCGGGACCGGTCAATTGGCCGCCTAGATCGTGCGACTTAACGCCTTTAGACTATTTTTTGTGGGGCTATGTTAAAGCTCATCTCTATACAGACAAGCCCGCTTCAATTGACGCATTGGAAGACAATATTGAAGCATTTATTCGTGAGATACCGGCCGAAATGTTGGAAAGAGTATGCCAAAATTGGACTAAGCGGATGGACCATTTGAGGCGCAGTCGCGGTCAACATTTACATGAAATAATCTTCAAACTTTAAATTATATGGACCGTACTATCGATTCAAATAAAGATTTCATGCATTTTTCTGAATTGCATGTGTTTTTTTTTTTTTGAAAAATTTTCCTATAGCTCTTAAAAAATCACCCCTTATTACAATCGTTGTGACATAGTCTGTGAGATTTCGATGTTTGTTACATTCAAGTCTACAAAATTTCAGTATCGTTTTATCCGATTTTCGTTTGTAATGCATTTCATGCATTTTTCTGAATTTTATGTGTTTTTTTTTTTTTGAAAAATTTTCCTATAGCTCTTAAAAAATCACCTCTTATATTTAGTTATGCAACAAAAAAAAGAACGCAATTATTTTATTTCTTCTTCTTCATTCTAAGCATAAATTAAATCAAATGAATATTTGATTAGAACAAAAGACATATTGTTTCTTAATTGTCATATTTATTAAATTAATTTTATTATGTCGTCTACTACACCCATTTCTGTATTATTTCCTACATGAATTATTGAAAATAAATTTTTCCTCTCTTTCTTCAAAAATCTTCTTTTGTTAATTGCAAGTGAAAAACTATTCAGTGAAGTGTTTTGTGGTAACTAATCATTATCACTCTCACTGTACTTTCGGCACTACACTATATTTTGCCCCTTCTTCAGCGATGTGTTGCTTTGACGTTGGCTCAGCTGCACTGTGTATTGTGTGTGCCATTTTCATACCCGTATTGTGTAATTACTTAACATTTCAGTATTGCGGGAATTATAATTACATGCTTAAATTAAAGTGATGGGATTTTATAGGAAATTTCAATTTAATTTGAAAGAAAACAAGAAAAGTTTTACTTTTTCCTCTTTTGATTATTCTTGTATGGAAAGATGCGATGCTTAAGTATTTTAGCATGTTGAGGTTTGTTGGGAAATTACACTTGAAATGATATTTTTTTTTGGTTTTGTGTACTGAGTTTTTCTCAGAACATATAATTGAGAAAATAATGTTGCAATTACTAAACACTTTAATTAAACAAATCGATTATGAAGAATTTTTTTAGGACACTGTCTTCTATTTCAATGAAATTTTTAATGTATAGTAATTTTAATAATTTAGTGTAATTAATTAAAATAAAATTTTTGTGATGCTGAAGTCCCCATGAAAGGATGCAGTTCTGGGAAATTTTGGGGATTGGTTTACTAGGTACTACACAATGGTATCATAAAATTCCTAAAATCCTTTCGTAAACATTGGACTGCAAAATGGCTCGTTTAAAAAACATACATCGGGAAACGAGGTTTCTTATATGTGCAGTTTGTTGTTAATTTCTTATTTTTTATGTAAATTCATCCCCATACAAAATATTCGAGTAAACTATTAACAATTTAACCACGTTTAAACAAGTTTCCCTCATAATTTAAAAAATGTTTTAACCAAAACGTGAAATTATACAACGAAGTTATGAATCCTTAGAGAAGAAGACTAAGTTTAAATCCTACAATTCGGTTAGCAGATAGGTTACAGAAGATAAGACCTATCAGCATGCCCCTAAGCCGTCAAATAGCGCACAATAAGGCTCGCCGTTATGGGATACCAACCATGTCTGAAGTCTGTATCCTGTACAAACTTTCTGAAGTTCTTACAGTCCAATCCTTCGATGTGACTTATGTCTGTTATAATTCGAAATCTTGGAATATCGAGCTTACGAATGCTGAGCCATCACTTCAAATGTGTTCCATCATCGGGATCGTTTTAGAATATGTTCGTAACCCTTTCCATATTTGTATACTTTTCTACATAGGGTTATCCAAGCATATGATATATAGTACTCTATTAGCCCGAAGTCGTCGTAGTCTAGTAGGTACTGTGTTGACTTATTAGACGTGAGGCCAGAGTTTATACTCCAGGTCAGATATCTCTAACAAAACGAAATATGAAAGAAATATTTCTTCGGCGACTGTTTCTCAACAGATTTCTGGCAAAAACTCTGAAAGTAAATAAAGTTAACTAGAAAAGTCTCCCAAAAATCTGCCGTTCGGAGTCGACCTGTAACTCTTGTATAAAATTAACAGAGACAGCATAAGTGGTGTGAGCAGCAAGTTCGTAAACCTTACTAAGGGGTTGTAATGTATTAGCCCGAATATTTGTTCCCTTATTTTCAAACACTCCTTGAAGACTAGGCACCCAAATAATGCGTACCGTTCTGTACCTAGGGTAATTGTCAAATACCTTTTACTCTATATGATGGTCTTAGATCCCGCATACCTCTCTGTTATTGGCCTAATATCAATCAATTAAATATTGATTGCACTATGTATGCGATTTAGTTAAACTATTTCCAGTTGCTTGCGTACGCTGACGACATCGACACCATAGGGCGTACCAAGCGAGATGTTACTGCTGCCTTTAGTGCTATTGAGTAGGAGTCTACTAAGATGGGTCTGGCAGTAAATGAGGGCAAAACAAAGTGTAGATATTATCGACAAGTAGAGACGTGCGTATTGATTCTCAGATTACGGCCGATAACTTTACTTTTGATACAGTCAAGGAATTTATTTATCTTGGCTCCGCCGTTACCACCAGAAATGATGTCAGTCTGGAGATCAAACGCAGGATCACTCTTGCCAACAGGTGCTACTATGGTCTCAATAAGCAATTGAGTAGCAGAGACCTCTCTCGTACGACAAAACTAATACTCTACAAGACGCTCATCCTCCCCGTATGGACGCATGGACCCTATTAAGCACAGATGCAGCAGCCTTGAGAGTATTCGAGAGAAAAGTCCTACGTAAGATCTTCGGTCCAGTGCGAGTTGGCGATGATTTCCGCATCCGATCCAACAGTGAGCTGTATGAGCTCCTCAACGACATAGCCGTTGTGCAGCGTGTTAATATCCAGCGGCTGGGCTGGCTCGGCCATGTTTTGTTCGAACGGAGGAGGATGCTCCGGCGAGACGGGTATTTGATGCGGGGATCTGCGGAAGTCGGCGAAAAGGACGACCTTGTATCCGTTGGAAGGACCAAATCGAGGAAGCCCTGTCATCGATTGGTGTGACCAACTGGCGTAGGCGCGCAAGAAGCGGAGGCGCCTGGAAGGATGTGGTGCGGCAGGCCGAAATCCGTTAATCGGGTTGTTAATTGCCAGTTAAGTAAGTTAATAAGTAAAAACGGTGTAAAGGATTACAAGAAAATACCCCGATTTATAGGAAAGTTTAAGTGAGAATAAACTGATGCGAATGTGTTAATACCATAACATATCTCTAGTAAAGGTATTTTTTTTTTTCATCAAAACTAAAGTTAAAAATGTATAAATAAATGTGTAATGCAAAGTCCTTAATCCGAAGACCAAAATGTTTAAAATTTATACGAAATAATAAAATAAGAAACGCTTTAACAAATCGACATGGCAAAGTCTAAAGTCTTCAATAAAAAAAGAAAAGTTCTAAAATAAAATTTTTACACTCAATTAAATTTCCAATAAAAATTAAATCGTAAATATATTGGCCATAATTTAGACTTTACGTATATAAATTAATATCACTTTACACAATCTATATACATACATATAAAAGCCAGCGAACATAAAAAACATGCTTTAAATTCCAACTAAAAGTCCACTCCCACATACGTTAGTAAATTCTTAAGTAAAATGCTAATAAAAAAAAAACATTTTAACTTCACTTCTAATAAAAGGTATTAACACGTTCACGTACATGGCTGGTTTGAAATGAGACATTAAAATACCTCAACTGCACATAGAAAAATACTAAAAAAAAAAATTATAATTTATTTCAACGTTATTGTTTTCCTTTATTTTTTCTTTGTTTTGTTGTTGCAAAAAAAAACAAAACAAAATTAACAGCATGGTTTGCAATAAAATTTTATAATTTAATAAAATTATTATTTCAACACACACACACGCACACAATTTGTTTTGTGGCCAAATGTGTACGTTTGAGAATGTTCTACAGAATGCATACGTAAATATGTTGTGATGGTTTTATGTTTGCGTTCTTTACATTTGAGTTAATAGCCTGTCTATGAACTTTATGAACGTGTAGACAGGATAAAAATGTTGAAAAAAAATTTAAAAAAATAATCGAATCAAATTATAGGCTTGGTTAAAAGTACTATTTTATATGCCATACAATATGCAATTTATGTATGTGTATGCATATGCCATACATTTCGTTGCATACAATACACGGAGAAATTATTTGCATGAAATGAAATCTATTATGGAAATCATCCTAGATGTCCATGAATAATTAAAATAGGCTACAGTGACCTGGCCGTTTACGGAAAACTTAGGTTTTGTTTTTTGGTTATTGTAAGCATATTGATGAGACATGTATCACAACAAATTTCTCTCAGCTTATTTGATAGACATTTTAACATAAATTTGAATATGCCATCACAAAATGTGGTGACATTCAAGAAATTATGGTTGAAAGCTTAGAAAAGAAAAGAAAAAAAAAACAGAAAAAAATGCAAACAACAATAACATTCAAGCTAGACTCTCTAGTCAAGAGCCTAACTAGATAAGCTAAGCCAACATTAGCAGATTTATGCAATTGTCAAAGAGCATAATGTTGTTGTGGTTGCTGTTCGTTCCATTGTTGTTGATATATTTCCATATAAACTGACAACATGTCATGTTCGCTGTTAGAATATGAAAATATGATCACATTCGCATTTAATTCTTTATTGTATAATGTCTGTCTTTGGATTTTCTATTTTTCTATTCATGCTATTGGTTTTCCTTTCATAGGGAAAAACTTACCTTTCCATCGAGTGTAGCTTCTTCGGGTAGACCATTTGTTGTATAGTTTCCACTATCACCATGTTGCACATAATTCGATTGTGCTGTTACATTAACAAATTGCAGACAACTCATGACTAGTAGAGCCGCCAACGGCAACAGTTTTATTGAAAAATATTCCTTCATTTTTAGGCTGTTGTTGTTGTTTCCCGGTTCTTTACTGTTACTGGAGATTTCTTCTAAAACTTTTGGATGGGATTGGGGGAGGTTTTTATAGATATTCTCTGTTGCTGGTTATTATTATGTCGTTTTTTGTTTTGGGTTGTACGAATTATAGTTTAATGTTGAGTTCTTAATGATAATCATAAGCAAATTATAGTCATTTCAACATCTGTAAAGAAAACAAACAGAAAATATTAATTAGTGTGGTTGTTATATTTAAAATACTTTACAGGATGAAAATTTCGCACGTTATGTTGCCTGGATTTAATATTTTTTTATTTGTTTAATTAAGCTCAACCTAAAACAACATGAGCACAAGAACATGGTACACTAATGCTAATTCATTAAGTTTTTGTAAGGACATCGAAGAAAAGATAAGAATACATCGTGTGACCATTTCTAAGTCTTGTTAAGTCTTTCAGTCAGTCACTCAATCATTTCGATCTGCCTACTGTTATCTCAGCAACTTAACTTTAATGTTGACTTCGTTTAAAGCCGCAAGACACCAGCACATAGACAGACAGCAGATAGGAACGTAACGAGCATAACGTTAAGGTGATAAATATTCAAATTGACATTAAAGCTTAAGTCTAAATATGAAAACATACTTAAACAGATACAGATAATGAAGAAGAAAGAAGAACATTTGCATACACATAAACGCAAACACCATATAAACTACAATAACACCAATGGCAGTAGTCATTTTCAGTCGTACCATATCCCACCAACAAGATCAACACGAACATCATCATCATCATTCCCATCGCCATTACTATCAACAGGACCACAATGTTGACCACAAATGTTGCTACTAAATGGCTTAAAGGTTAATTGACAACATATGAGATGATGTGGCTGTTCGCTGGACAGCCTATTCGTTGGTTCATCGTGTATACGCTGATTTTACTAGTCGTCTGTTGATGATGTTGGTGGTTTTAATGGGTAACTTTACTAGAATAGTGCCATAGAAATGTGTCCTGGACGGTTGTTAATTATGGCAATTAAAAAAAAGTATTATAAGTCGGCAAAATTAAAAGAGAAACTTGAATGTCTTTGTTTTTTTTTTTTGTCACTACGTTAGTGAAGTCATACATATATATGTACATACATGTGTGTATAACCAATGCTGCGGTTTGCTTTTTTCTAAGTCATAATAAATGTAAGGGTTTCTACATAACCTCTAGGCAAACTACTGTCTTCCCCCCTTATACTTTCGTAAAAATCATTTAATATCTGTCTGTTCAACTTGAGGAATTTGTAAATAGTTTTTATGCCCATTTTTCCTATAGGCGAAGAGAAGTTTTGTGGCACGAAAAGGGAGTTTGTTAAATGCCTTCGTTATTTTTCTGTTGCATTCACACATGATTACAAATTTTACTAGGCTCTTTAGTATTTCTATTAAGCCCTTTGTACAATTTTTTAACGTTTACTCTCGTAGATGTGAACGATGCAAGTAATTAGTTGTAAAAGAATTTTATTAAATTTGAGTTTTTTTTTTTAGTTAATAATTAGAAAATGTCTGGGAATTTTATTCATTTAAACAATGAATTCTTGTATTTTATTGAAAGTAGATATCTGTACTTTAACTCAAATACCAATAATACTTATAGCAACAGGGTATTTCAACACTAAAACTACAAATCCACTGTTTCCCAAATAGTTTTTGACAGCCATTACAGTATAGGCTGAGCTTTGTCATGATGAAAAAATATGGCCTCATTCTCATATTCAGGGCGTTAAACGAATTAATTATTGTTTGTACAGCGGTTGAATTACAGCGATTAAATTAGAAATCAATTTTTTCCAAATAGTTTTTCACCAGCACCTCAATATGTGTCTCAACGTTGTCGTGACGAATAATTACAGCCTCATGTCTACTTTTATATACAGAGCGTATGTGCGCTTTAAACGAATTAATTGTCATCTGTACAGGTCTCCTGTAATAACCTGGACCGGATTTAGTATTTCATAACGAATCACATCCTTCTGATCGCACTATATACAGACGACTACACAGGCGCAAAGGATATTCTTCTGAGCCGTAGTTTTTTTTCGTTGCCTGTGCTTCACATATTATATCTAACGCTCGACTTTGTCATAATGAATCATTTTTTGTTGCCAGTTGTAGTTCGATGCAGAAATGATTTCTTTTTCAACGGATTCAGATCATATGGCACCCAATTTCCTTGTATTCGAATATATCCTTAATTTTTTTTTTTTTTGGTCTTCCTTTGAGTGTAATGTGTAGTTGCCTATTAGACGTAAGATCACGGTTCAGATATCTCCAGGAAAACGAAATATGGAAAACTATTTTTTTGCCGTCTTCCCCTAACCAGATTTCTGGCAAAAACTCTGAGAGTAAATAAAAAATGGCCATGAAAACTTTCTCAAAACAACCTGTCGTTCGGAGTCGACTTTCAATATGTCATGCGGAGCACACAGTAAGTGGTGTGAGAAGCTACGTCGTAAGCCTGACTAAAGGGTTGTAATGACCAAATTAGGTGTGCTGTGTGTAAATTAGAGATGAGCGATTATTTCAAAACTGTGATTTAATCACAGTGATTGATAATTCACTGGTAACTACAGTGATTGAAATTGCCAAATAACAGTTACTAACAATGTCGTTCTTTCAGAATTGTTACATACTCAAATTTATTTCATTTTATTTTGAGCGAGGCAGAATTACTATTAGATGATGCAGATTATTTACTTTTGTCTTTTATACTCGTACATGAACTTTCTGTGAAACATAATTGTCAAACTTCGTATAAAAAAAAAATTACATTAAAAATAATAACATTGATGACACCAAGAATGATAAACTAAAGATTACGCCTTGCACATGTTTTCCCGTTAGATGACGTAGTTGCGCTATTTTAAAGGTTACCAAGTCTTTTTTATATGTGAAAATTAACATTTCTCCGAAAAATGTGTGCATGTGTGTGTAGTTGGCAGCCCTGCAATATAACTTACATTATCATTAGCCAATAGAAACAATAGCTGCGTGACGTCATTGATTCAACATGCGCAGAAAGTTTTAATTTTGTGTGCGCGATGGCGTAATCTTTAGTTTATCATTCTTGGATGACACCACTTTGATTTTGTTTAGTAGTCTTTTCGTAGTATGTAGTTGCCTCTTTCTTACAACTTATTAAAATACGCTATTGTCATTATTGGAATACTGTGATCACAATCACTGTTTTAAAGAACAGTGATTAACAAATCACGTTCACTGAGAACAACGTTCTTCAAAAATAACTGGATCGCTCATCTCTAGTGTAAATGAGACTGAATACAAGAGATATTAGAAGATTATAATCTAGTGACTTAAAACTGCGGCAGGTATTCGCCGTACAAAATATATCATCGATAAAAGAGCATTGGAAAAGACTAACTTTTGTCAAATTCAAAAGTAACATGCAGTTAGATGCAGTCTGTAACCATTGAGTTGACTATGAATTTATTTGCTAAAATATTAAAGAATTAATGCTAAAAGTTCCATAATATTTTCTTAATTTGAATGTGTTTTCATCTTACAACTGTAATCTGTTTTCACCAATAAATAGCCCTCATCAATTTAATAACTTGAATAATTAATTTTCTGAAAACCAGCCTTCAAGCATCGTATTAACTAAACGAAACATTTTAATGATTGTACACAAGCATATCAATTCATTAATTTGCAATGAAGGCCATTAATAAAAATTTCCCATACATGCCACGACATTTGTAATGACATTCGTTGCATAAAATGTATTTGTATTAATGAAATGTTCTCTGGTCTCAATTGGATTGGTTTTGTTCGTACTCTAAGCCAACAAAACTGTTAGCCTACACACAAATAAATGAACTTAATTAGAGTTTGGTTGTCTACTTAAGCGCATTTGCATTTTACAATTCTGCGTTGAAATATTGTAATTGCAAGAGTAGCAAGCAATGTACACAATAACACAATAATAAGAAAAAAAATTAAAAACATGTAAGACAACATGTAATTATATAATGGGGAATGGGAATAATTTATTTAATTATCATACTAAGTAAATTCCTACGGGTTAACAGCAGAAAACGGAATTTTATAAATGAATTATAATAAATATGTAATTTAAAGGATCTGTTTAACGATTAAATAAAAACTATAATTTCCTTATTTTTTTATACAAATAATGCGCATACGAAAATTTGATATTCACTTAATTGGTCATTAAAATCCTTTAGTCAGGATTACGACGAAGTTTCTCACACCACTTATGTTGTGGTTGTTACATGAGTGGCGGGTCCTACAGCTTAAAGTCGAATCCGAATGACAGCTTTTTTTGGAATACTTTTCATGACAATTTTATTTTTCTCTTATAGTTTTCGCGACAAGATTGCTAGAGGAAGTCTTTGAAGAAATAAGTTTTTTTAAATATCGTTTCATTTGAATGAAATTTGTTACATGTTATTGAAAAATGTACATAAGTCAAGCTGTCATTCATGCTACTTAGGGGTATCACGAAACATGTAAGTTGTAACAAGTAACCAAATTTGTCTCCCTTTTTTGATGTTATCAATGCTTTGAATCTTGTTTGACAAACAAAAAATTATAAAATCTGATTTGATTGTACAAAATCGAATTATATTTTTCTATGGGTTTAATAAAGTTATTTCTTAGGCTTAAAATTAAAAATATGTGCGAATAATTGTATTTCATTTTTTTTTTTTTTTTTTTTTTTTGTGTACTTTATTAAAATTGTATCCATGTTCATGTACGAAAAACATGGCATAACATAAATATTTGTTGATTATTCATAAGAAAAGAAAAAAAAAATAAAGGAAAACTAATCAAAGCAAAAAAAGAAAAATCGATATGGCATGCCAGTAGAAAAGTCTACGATTATGATTGTAATCTTTAATATCTTTAAAATTCGTAGGAAATAAGCTACAAAGTTTAACAAAGAATTGGAACAAATTTTGTCTTTGAATTGTAAGTGATTCACAGGTGCTCTAAAACTATAATTAAAATACCGGTAACGATATTTGGTCTAATGTAAGTCAAATAAGTTGTAAGGAATTCATAAGAAAATCAAACGAACAAATCCTAATTTAATCGTCAGTTCGATATCTTGGTAGTCTAGTTGATAGTATACTAGACTATTAGTGTGAGGGTCGAGGGTTCGATTCCGATCTCAGACTCTGGTCTGTTTCACTACACTGAACATAATATAACTTATAATTGTATTCTAATGAATTCAACGTCATTTCTTACAGTAGAAATCAAAAAAGGAATATTTTCAATATATTTCTGTAAAATAGTCTTGAAATTAGCTGGAAAGAAATTGTTCGATAAAACTGAGAGTAGACTAGTAGGTATTACGCAAGAGGCCGTGGTTCAAACCCCAGCTTAAACACTTCAAAATACAAAATATTTTCTTCGAAAAACTCTGAGAGTAAATAAAATTGCCATGAAAAGTTTCTCAGAAAAATCTGCCGTTCGGAAACGACGCTAAACTATAGAGCCCACCACACATAGTTATAAACATAACATAGGAGGTAAAAGAGGCTATGTCGTAATTCTAATTAAAGATATGTAATACACAATTAGGTAAATAAGTAAATAACACTCGCAAATTGTTTTTCATCTGATATGAGATTGTAATCATATTTCTTTCCTCTTGTTCAAGAGTTTCCAGCGACGATATCAATTTTAAAATAACTTGAACGCTTCAAGCTGTTAATACGCTCGAGTGCTTGATTCAGATCCAAGCATGTCTTCTTTAGTTGTCCTCAGGTCACCAGATTATTACTCATAAAATCCAAGATCATCATTTCAGAATAAATATAAAAACCTCAACCATTGGAAAGTGATGATAACGCGGAGTTGCTTTATAGGGAAAAATTTAAGAACTTTTAAATAATTTCTGATGACATAATGCAGAAAAATATGTGCAAAATTAAAATTTTTCTCACTGAATATGATCACTAGTATAGCATAGGCATGAGCCCAGCTCATACATTGAGAGAAGCCTAGAAATATTATTAACAGATGTTTAGCTGGAAGTTAATAGTATTACTATCGATTCGAAGTAATGTCGATGTCGAGAAAAAATTAAAAACTAGCATTTCACCATTAAGTATTACAGTCAATAGATTGTTTAGTTTATGTTTTCGTTTGAATATAAAAATAATTTCCGCGAATAGTTTATTTTGTTATTAGAATTCATGCTCATGCTATAAACGAAATTTTGACTTTTAATTGCTAATTTCTTACTAAACTTGTGACACTTGATGAAAACTTTAATATATTACGTAATAGTTTTAGTTTAGTTAGTTTTAACTGACAGTGAAGTCGCCGTAGTCTAGTAGGTAGTGCGTTGGCTTATTAGACTGAAGGCCCGAGTTCAAACCCCAGGTCAAACATCAAAACGAAAATATGAAAATATTTCTTCGGCGACTTCCTCTCAGCAGATTTCTGGCAAAAACTCTGAAAGTAAATAAAATTGCCAAGAAAAGCTTCTCAAAAATCTGTCGTTCGGAGTCGACTTTAAACTGTATGTCCCGCCAATCATGTATAAAATTAACGCACACAGTATAAGTGGTGTGAGAAACTAGGTCGTAATCCTGATTGAAGGGTTGTAACGACCAATTATGTATGTATTGGTTGTTGGAAATATAAGACATTTTAGTAGACTTTTCATATGATTCTAAATAGGTATTGATATCGAACCAACCCTTTAAAGGTCATCTGACGTTTCTTGTCCGAAAAAACAAGAAACTCTATGAACAAGCCCTTGTCCATATAAAATTTTTTTCTCGCAATACTACTGCAATTCAAGAAAAATTGGTTAAGTTATGCTAAAAATACTTACATTTGTTATCACATTAATTCCCGTGTATCTTGTAAGACTAAATTTAGATTGTTTATAAAATTAATAAAAATCTTATCGAAATATTCCAATTGGCATTGAAAATCTTTAATCATACGATATGGCTTTTATAACCTTTTATCCATGCCAATAAAATGTATGGCTCAAATGCCGAACAATGAATATATCTTCACTTCCCTTAACAACATTTTATCATAAGTAACATAAGAGCAACAATATCAACAACAACAAAAATATTAATACAACGATACCAGGATGTTAACAAGTTTATGGATACGAGTAATAAGCAAGAAGTATGCATACATACATGTACATATGTATGTAAGAAAGGGAAAGGAAGAAAAAAATATTTTCAATTTTTATTACTGCATCTCTGAACCTAACTAACCGCAACTGGCTAACGTATACATCCTTTTAGAAATAAAGTGCTCAAAAGTAAAAATTTAATGTAAAGATTTTCATGAAACTCTTTGGCTTTTAAAGAGATAATGCAGTCCATGAAAATATAGTTATGGAAACATAAAAATTTACGGACTTCTATGAGAATACTAGTGGTATGGTAAGTCTGTCTGTCTGCTGGTCATGTCAGTGTTTAGAAAAGTTACCTTTTCAACAACAAAAACTAACAACAAAATGCAGTATCAGATTTAATGTTCAATAAACGATAAGACAACGATGACTATGACGATGACGATGTAGACGTAGACGTAAATGTAAACTAAGTCGTCTATGAGGCCAATATTGAAGTATTGAATTGTATGTCTAAAATGTTTTACCAAACTTTATACGTTTTTGGAATATGAACCATAACTATTTTGTTTTTATATGCCATACATACATATACATATAAATACTATTCTTGTTGTTTTTGTTATTGTTTCTACTTAAAAAAAGGCGTAAACTTACAATATATTTATGCATGTTCCAGTCATGTCGTTGCATTTGTAAGACTATTTTGTTCAGTTTATTACTGAAAATACAAAGAAAAGAACAACTTGCTTAAGTTAAAATAAATTCTTTACGGCCTTTTATTTAGTTAAAGCCAATATTGTTGTTGTTGTTGTTATGGTTGTTGTTGCCTGTATTTAGGAGGGAATCAATGAACGACCTTTAAGTGCACGCCTTGTTTACGATTTGTTACGGCCAATATCAGAGGGTTTTAATGCATGTTTTATGCACGCAACTATTTCAAAGGAAAAAAATAATAAAGAAACGAAAAAAACCAGAAATGCATAAAGATTTATAGGCAAAAACCTGTAGAATGTAGAAGTAAAAGAAATAAAAATGAGAATGTTTTGTTTTTATTGGTATTTAAAGTGTTATCGCTGATTAAAATAAAGACTTATCTTTTTGATGTTTTTAAAGCCGTGGCGTTGGTTATTATTATGCCAGTACATGTAAAAATATCATTAAAATTGGCAAATTTTTGTATCTAAAAATATAAATTTTTATATAAACAGAAAACACTTAAATGTATACTGCTAAGAACTAAAAATATATTCAAGAACACTCATTACTAAAATAGTGTTTTTTTGTTTTGCAAAGCTAATGTTCTTTTACTTTTTGTTAAATTATAAAACATAGCATATGAGAAATTTGACCAAAATTGGTCGTAATCCTAAATAAATAAATTCAATTTATTTACTTCTTCTTTTTGGTGAAGGCATTAACTACCAAACCGACCAATTCTGCATAAAATTCCTGTGAAATCCTCTACAAAAACACTCCATCAACAATGAAAAATTAGCTGGAAAAACTTCTTGGGAAAAGTTAGTCTAGTAATGACTATACATGTTTACAGACAGAGTTTTCCAAACAACAACTGATTAAAACTTATCATTCAAGGACGTGCTTTTAATTGCCTGCTTTTGAAGAAAAATCTTGATTGATGAAGTTCTTTACGCAGTCTTTATTCCTTACGCAGTCCTTTATATTTAAAGGAAGAAAATTGGTGTAGAAAGCTTCTGTATGAATCTGTGAAGTATGGTAATCTAACTAAAAACCATAGTGCTTTTATTAATTTCTAAAGTGCATATTTAAGTTTCCTATATATACTCGGGAAGTTGCCGTAGTCTAGGCCGTAGTAAGACCAACCATCAAACCCCATGTCAGACATCAAAACGAAATAAGAAAAAATATTTCTTTGGTGACTTCCTCTCAGCAGATTTCTGGCAAAAACTCTGAGAGTAAAATAAATTTGCCATGAAAGGTCGTAATTCTGACTCAAGGGTTGTAATGACCAATTATGTATGTATGTATGTATATATACCCGCGTATATTAACAAGCACAAGGACATATATGTCCTAAGAAAAAAAAATACAGACAAGCCACTGTTGTTTTTAGTAATTTGGTTGTAAAATATGTCGTTCGAACATCTAATGAATCATCCCGAATAGACGAAATGATAACTTTTGCTCTTATAACATTGTGGTCATGAAAGGATAAAAATACCAAAGCAATAGCATTAAAGCAATACTTTTTTAAACCAATAATTATGAAGAAGAAGAGCAACTCTAACTAAATCCTTTTTAATGTTGTAAAAATACCAATTTGGTATCTTAATTTAAATTACGATTGACTTAAAAATAAAATTTAAAATTATTTAAAATTCTTTTTGACTACCTATATTTATAGTACAGAACTTACTAACACAAATAAAAAAATATTTGATTTTCACAGTAAATTTTAAATAAATAATTCATTTGAAGTGGCTGCAGGATTATTTTTCTGGTGAAAAATATTAAATTTTGTATGACTATTTAATTTAACCTGAAGGTAAGGAAAATGAAATCATCAATTATAGAACTTACAAATAATCTGTCTGTTTTTTTTTTCATAGGTAATGAAATATTTATCTTTTATGTTACATGCACACATAAATATATTTCATTTCGTTACATATGATTATTTCATTTTACCTAAGGCAAGAAACTCTTTTTTGTAAGAAATCCTTTTTTTTCGAGCTTAACAATTTTTCATAGAAATGTGATGTTATTAGGACTAAGAGTCCAAAGGATGATTATTCTGTAAATACAGGAATAACAGAATTTTTTTGGTTATGTTGAAAACACAATGTAGTGCCTACTAAGACCTTAGATTTAAGGAGACAGAAAATACTTACACATACTAATAGAAAAACTAAAAAAGCAACTCAACTACTGATTACGAAAGAATCTGCTCTGGAGAGAAGAGATTATCACTATTACGGTGTTTTAGAAGTGCTTTAAGCAGAAAAAAATCAGTTATTATTTTCGATAAAAATCTGAAATAAGCATCGTGGTTCCACTGGTTCTAGTTGATTAAGAGAAGAAAATATAGTATACAATATCATTAAACAGCACTTTTACCCTGTCCTATATGCGCTCTAAGTAGTATATTGGCGTATAAGATGAGAACTCTAGACTTCAAATCACAACTCTGACAAAACAAAAAATTAAAAATTTCTTTCGTCGATCTATTCCCTACCACTTTTGCCTTGTGGCAGAACCTCTGTCGTTCGGAGTCGACATTAAACTGTAACTCCCGTAACACTTGGATAATAAGAACACACATAGCATGGATGATGTGGGAAGCTAGGAAGCTAACTGAGTAAATAAGTAAGTACGGAATGTACTAAAATAGGCTTCAAGGCTTATGCATGAAAGTTGTATTTTATTCTCGATTGGATTAATGGACTGATTCCAGCGCATGTCATATTCCATTTGTATACTTAGAACTCTAACGATTACGGAGTGTCTAATCTTACACCAAGTATTCTCACAGATGATACATAGTGATCGGTTTGAGAGGTAAAAATTGTCATTGTCATAGAATCTATTGCTTTCATCTGTAAAACAATGGAGAGGATTAGATTATTATTGAAGATACATCTGTGAAATTAATTTTCATTTATCATAGCTTCCTTTGAGTTCTAACACTATGTATAACGTACCTTAAATTTTTTCAAAAAATAAGTTCATAACTTCATTGCTGTAGTCAAATTCCTTCCTATCTAGTATATGGTCGGATTTTAAAACAAGAAATAGTCATTTGGGCCTAAATTCGAAGAATAGAACTGATTAGGAATTAATTCGTAGTCCAACATGGGTTTTTGCCAGATTTGGCAGTCTTATATCAGTGGCTGTTAAATATTATCTTAAGCACACAGTTTGTTCAAAGATAACGTTAAGCCTTCTAATAGATGTCTGATAACAGGCACAGTTATAACATTAGGATTAAAAGGTGAGAAATTCAAAATATCACAGATTTATTTACTCTCCTTCAATTTCCCTCTCTTTATTTTATTTTATTTATTCATTCAGGCGTAAATACAGTACAACAAGATATCATCTTATTTAATAGTACTGCTAAGGATATAGGCATAACAAAATATAAGAAAATACAAAATAATAACGTTAGAAATAAATTACAGACTTTTTATAACAGTTCGCAAATAAATTCATTGTTTATTAATTCCATTATATTAAATTATGGCTAATAACTTTTTGATAAAAAATTTATAAAAAAAATATATATTTAGGCCAAATATAACAAAACTCCAACTCATACGCACATAATGTATTTGATTTCATTTACTGCATAGTATTATCGTACTTTCTTAAATTTTCAGTTTCCAAATACATAATGAGGTTTAACATCATCCAATATGTCATTGATATGCATTGTGGTGATATTTAATGCAATTGACAATTTTTTTTAAATAAAAAGCGTTTGACATATTCGTATTGCCATAAAAGTGGCAAACAGTTTAATCGAAGGTTATTACAATAATATTTATGTACATTCTAACCACTCACTTTGGTGGTCTTGATAATGTTATAAGTTTTGCATATTTATGTTCTTTTACTTCTGTATAAATGGGTGGGGGACCAAAAATTCGTATATATTTCACAATCGTAATGCAGGTAAAAATGACACCTTTAATCACTATTTAAAACCACAATTCCAATTAGAAAAATTAAAAGGCTTTTAAGACCTCCAATTTTAAAGATAAAAATCGGTGGTATCCTTCGGATAGAAATAAAATTTATAATAAAAATTATTTTAAAACTTCCATTCACTTAACTGTCATTATCATCTGGCTTAAAGCATTAGAATGAAACTTGACCACAAAGTTAAATCTTATTTGCCTAGTTTTTTTCCTAAGACTTATTTTCTCAACGGTTACAATATTTTTTGATTTCTTTTTTTGTTTTTTGTTTCAAAGCACAGCTGCAATTTTTCTAACGAATAAGATAACAAAAAAAACTACAGCTGCAGATATAGAATTTTTTTTCTTTTTTATTTTGCTTTCCAACGTGACATGTTCTTTTTTTTCTGTTTGATGAAGGCAAAATAGAATAGACAAAAAATAAAAAAAGATTACTGAAAAAAAATTACAGACATCATGGCTAAAAGCAAACGCCAAGCAATGTAGATAAATTGCCAAGAATTTTATAGCCAATATTAGACAGATTCAGCAAACACAAAAAAAATAATGACGGCAAAGTCAACAGCAACAAGAAATGAACAAACAAACAAACACTCATTTACCAAACACCGCCACACTGTGGCATGTTGTGCTCATGTGCTCGTAAACGCTGCCATGTGATGACAGGCGCGGATTGTTATAGTTTCCGTTTTTACTCCAGTCGCTTGCCTATACGGGATACACCATGTGATATGTGAACATGGCTAAAAGAGGCATTTCAAAACAAACAAACAAAAATAGTTCTGAACATTACGATTTACTATACTTTTATACTTTTTTTTATTTTTTGGTTTTTTCTAAAGTATTTTGGTATCATCATCAGCATCTCTAAAGAGAAAAATCATTTTAAAAATTCATTCCATTGTAAAAGAGAGAGTAATATACAGTAAGTGAGTAAGTGACTGAGTGTATGAATAGCAAGGCAGGCTTAACGAGTGTTCACTTTAAAAATCATTGAAGTGTTAAGAATCACATTTGATAGAAATTGATGATTTTGTTGACTCGTTTGGTGTTATGGCAGTGGTCGACTACTGTTTTCGTGTTTAAAAAAATATTCAATTTAATGGGCCACACAATAAGTAAAATTGGATCTTTCGTGTATTAAGATCACCTGTATTCTCAGAATGTTTCGAATGCCTTTTCCCCGCAGACTCCAAATTGTTCAAAACAATTTGAATAATAAATAATACGGTCATCAGCAAAATTTAAGATTGGATTTAAAGTTAAAAAGAAGAGATCGTTAATAAAAATAATAAATAGAGTTGGTGATAGAACAGAGTTCTATGGTATCCTTAATTCAGCATGATCTCTTCAGATGGAATCCCATCCATAGCAATCTGTATAAAGAAATCCCTAGAAAATTGCCATGAATTGAACATGTCGAATAATAAGCATTAACTCCTTGCAAATAATTCAATTAAAGCCTTAACCTTTTCAAAATTAATGTTATCCTCGAAACAGAAAGCAAAATTTCACTTTTAATCGATGTTACAACCTCATCACCGAGTTCACAACAACAGAGTGAAGTTCTTCAAACTGACTATTGATTAATGTTCCATATTCTTTCTTTTTCTATGTTTTTGTTTTATTATCTATAAATGGGTAAAATATAATAGCAGAATAGTAGAGAGTGTACTAGATAATAGTGAATAGAAGGCTTTTGCATTGAATTCAAAGCATACATGCATACGTATTGAATCGACGCGAATGAAGTTATATGGCATTATAGTTTGGTTGTTTTTGGTTCAATTAAATTGACATAATTTACTTTAGTTCATCTTTTCTTTTTTATATTTTCGTAGTTTTTTTTATTTTTGCTACTTCTCGGTTGTATATTTATTGGACACACTTTCATTGATATATGAGTGTAATATTTTCATTTTTACTACCACCACATTGTTTAGTTGATTATTTTTTTATTCTTTCGAAAATTTTAACTTTTCATGGATACCTCGTTTTCGCTGCTTCTATTTGTGAGGCATGAATTGAATTTTCAGATTTTATGAGGATATTTAAACCAGAGTTTAAGACAAATTATTAAAATTAATAATAAAATTGTATTACAAATGGTTTTGTCTGATAAATATTGCGGTTATTACCGTCATGTTCCAACCACAATATCAAATTGATAGGACAGGACAAGATGGTACAACGAGAAACTACAGGATGATGTCGATTTTATCAAAAAAAAATCATATTTTCGGATGAAGCTCATTTTCATCTTGGTGGGTACGTTAATTAGCAAAATTGCCATATTTGGGGCTCAGAAAACCCACACAGGGTCTTACAGAATCCAATGCACCCATTACGAGTGACTGTTTGGTGCGCCTTGTGAAGCGGAGGCATCAGTTGCCCTTATTTCTTTGAAAATGAGGACGGTGCAACCATTACCGTCAATGGAGACACCTATCGCATCATGATAACCGATTTTTTTGTACCCGCTCTCCATGGTATTGAAGTAAACGATGTTTGCACGATGGTGCTAATTGCCACAAAATCATGCTAATCATGCCAAAATCGTTTTATTGAGTCAAACATTTGATGGCCTTTTAAATAGCCGAAAGGGTGATGTAAATTAGCCGCCAAAAAGCTGTGATTCGACACCGTTGGACTATTTTCTGTGGGGCGTCGTTAAAGAATAGTGTTATGTTGACAAACCAAATACAATTGAGCATTTGAAGACCAACATTCCTGATGCCATTGCCGAGATACGACTTCATACACTCGAAAATCTGCATGAAAATTGGTTCGATCAAATGAGGTACTGTGTGGCCAGCTACGGAAGCCATAGGAATGAAATAATATGTCATTTCCAAGCGGAACAATTGTACTTCACAACAAAGAAATAAATTTTGTAAAACTTTCAAATTAAATTTAAGCTTTCAAATGACCCACACTCTGTACATTCCAATGTTTCCTTCTTTATAACTCATTTACAACCCGAGTGACCTAAATTATACGGGAAAACATAACGCTTGAAAATATATTCAGTTTCATTACATACTTTGTCAACCTGAGGCTCATGGTTGAATGCAAAGAGTTATTGGAATTCCATTTTAATGTTATTATTGCTCCTTCAGTTCAACAGAGTTCTTTCTAAACTATCATATGATAGATATTAAAGCGTTAGAAATCAAAAACCAACCTTTATTATGTTCAAATGGCCAATGAAATTCTCAACATCTCCAATAACACAAAATACTTAAACTTCCAATAAAACGTTTTTCATGTAAAAATCCAGTTTTTTTTTTTTAGACGCAAAATAATTTAAAAAAAATCTTTCCGATGGTTTACCAAAAAATCCAATAAAACAAATAGTCATGACAACCAAATATCATGTTTTATTCAAAATTATGTGCATTTTTAAAACCGATGTTTTGTTCTTGTGGTATGGCAAAAACCACAACAAACTTAAACAAATTCACAAAATCATTGTATACAAATTATATTTTAGCTTCTAAACATTGCTCGCATTTTAAAGGTAAGCGAATTGGAAATGCACGCAAATACAATCCGAATCGATATGTAGAAAAAACGGATCAAAAATGGTCAATCTCTGGGTCGAGAGATTGTCTGTAAGAAAACAACAACCATAATGGCAATAATAACTAAAGTAAAAATTAAACCCAAGGCTTACTGAAGCGTGCTTTGATCAAAAAGAATAATCAACTGAACTACTACATCTACATTGCCTTTGAAATGTTTTCCTTTAATTTTTTTTAGCTTAAAGTCAAAATCGGTAAATGCAGTCAGCCATCCAGCCAGTCAGCCATCCAGCCAGTCAGCCATCCAGCCAGTCAGCCATCCAGCCAGCCAGCCATCTAACCAGTTTGCGAGACAGTCAAAATTATATTTCTTTGTTTACAGTTACAAATGTCCCCCCAAAACATTATACAACAGCTATTCACTCACAGTTGGCTGGTTGTGTTGTGTTGTGCTCAGCAGTCTTAAAGTCGATTTGTTTGCTCGAATACTTAAACATTTTACGTTTGATTGTTTCTAATATACACTATACGGCCGCAGCTAAAACTGCAAACCAACCACAGCTGTGTTTATAGCTGTTGGTCAAAGGTTTTCTAAAATAGGCCATTATTGTTTGTATAGAAAGCAAAGCAAAAACAGAAAACTAAAAGCAACATTTTTGCAAATACCTTGAAGTAAACAATTTTGTTTGTGTCTCTATAAGTACGTTTTTCATTTCAATTTTTTCTTTTTCCTCTATATATTTGCAAAAGTTAATAATGAAAAATGTAAAAAAATTAATAAAAAAAAACGTTTGATGTGTTTTGAAAATATTTAGAGTTAGAGGCAGGCAGCTTTGTAAGCTTTTTATGGAGTCCATACTGAATCAAATAGTGCCACGGTGTACAATTGAAAATGGACTTATTTCTTATAGAGTCATTCTAGCAATACACATAAGTCTTACTATATGAACGTAAAGTTTTATGGACACATGTACATGAATTTATTACATTAATAACTATTTTAAACAGTGCTATGATGCAAAAAAAAAGTGTTGTAGCCACAAATGTTTACCCTGTGTTAAATTTTAAAGTTTTGTTTTTTGCAAAAAAAAAAAAAATTATACCATATGCAGCTCTAAGTCAGAGGTGGCAAGAAAATTGTATTTCTAGAGGTTCCCTAGCTTTCGATTAATTGGTAATAACTTACTTGCATGTCTTTCATGGAGTTCCGTTCAAAACTTGATCAATTATTTAATATAATATATCAAATGGGTGCTCTGGTAGTATACTGAATAGTGTGCTGGACTATTAGCGTGAGAGTTCTCGGTTCGACTCCCACCAGAGACTCTGGTCTGTTACACAACACCGACCGAAGTTACTCATCTCGTAAATAATTAAATATAATTTGTAATTGTATTGTAATAAATAAAGAAATAAATAAATAAATCAAATACTTCAGTAATTGTCATTATAGACGACTTGCCCACCGATCGTTTCGTTCAATACATACCATATGAACTATAAAACGTCATTAATTTTAAAAATTCGGTAAAAGTTGCCGAAAATTTTAAACTGAACGGAAGTTCACCTATAATGCTATTTATGTCAATTTGAATTTGTACTCAGAGTACATATAAAGTTCAGAATTAGAAATTTTCATTAAATTATTTCCCTGAAAATTTTCAATAATTTTTTTACTTTTTCTACATCCATGATATCAATTTTCAATATGGTAATGGATTAAGGGTCGCCGTAGTTTAGTAGTGTGTTGACTTATTAGACGAGAGCTCGTGGTTCAACTAATGGCTCAGAGATCGAAACGAAATATGAAAGAAAGCAGTCTCATGGGAAAAATTTGGAGACTAAATTGCCATTAAAAATTCCTTAAAAATCTGTCGTTCGGAATCGACTTTAAAGTGCAGATCCCACCACTCATGTATAAAATTAACAGACAACATATATGATGTGAGAAACTAGGTCTTAATACGTATGTATGGATGTATGTATGTATGCATTATTATATGGTCCATTAAGTTCATTAGCTTATATACAATGGAAATTTGTGGGGTAAAATTTGTATATATTAGGGGCCATAACTCTTTTAGACAGGAAAAGAAAAATGTTGCGAAGTCTTTTTATAGCAATTAGTTACTTTTAGATCCTTTGCAAGTAGACTCCTCCCTAAAAACGGGTCGACGAATGTAATTAAACGGAATAACGTTGGAGTCCATTCATTTTAATAATTCTGAGGGGGATTTCATCTTGACTTGTTGCTTTTTCGTTTGCGTTTGCGTTTATAAGTTTACAAATTCAAGTTTAGCTATCAGTATTCTTGGCATAATACTATTTATTCTGGTTTCAAAATCTGATCTTGAGGTATCAAAGCACCTATCTGTTACATGTTCCTTCTGCAACTATTGTTCTTTGTTCCACAGATCGCATACAGTTTCATCATTTTCAGAATATTAAGATTGTACAGACTATGCAAATATGTATTAATTTTCCTGGCACTTTCTATATTTATATAACGTTTTTAGAAACTAGCAATGCTATTCAAATTCTTCTATTAAGTTTTCACAAATCTTTATAATTTTTGTTTTCCACGATCATTTCGAAGTTTTCGACTCTCATCATTTCATTCAGTCTTCTTGCTGAGTTGTTATTTCCTAACATCGTCTCATGTTGTCCCACACGCAGGTTATTCAAATTATACTCTTTGCAATTTATAATAGATGTTAGAATATTTTCCCATTTTAATATTAGCCCCTCCCCATGTCTACGTTTTAATGTGATCAACAACACAAAGCATTAATTTTATATTTTATATTGAATGTGGGTTAAATTTGTTTTTCTTTTGTATGAAAAAAAATATTTTTGTTTTGCGTACTGTTTGTTGCACATTTGCGCTTTATTTGCCATAAAAAATATTTTTTTTTCTTTTTTTTTTCACTTTTTCGTATTAATTTTTTTAAGTTGTGGACCCAGCGCTGTGGCACATATGTACATACACATACATACACTCACCAGTAAACTATTGTTAATAAATGTAATATTCATTTATATTTTTTTTTTTTCTTTTTGTTGTTAATTAATTTATGTAATAAATTATTATGTTAACTTTTTTTTCCAACAAACTTGTTTACCGTCATTAAGTAGATTGCATACAGAAGCTACTACTATGAGAAATGTAGTGTATGACAGAGAGTAAAGTCACATGAAAACTACCTCTACTAACTTTATGGCCAGTAAAAGGGACTAAAATTATGTTATTATGAACTTCAGTGTATCCAGCTTGTGATAAGCTAATTATTTAGTAATCATATCCTTATTAAACAGAAAAAATATTTAAAATTTTTGGTTATTTTTTGAAATGAATTCTTTTATTTTAAGCAGAAAAAATTGTTGTTATTGGTGTTGTATTTTATTTTCGTTCAACAAGTTTGTTTATTAATATTTTATTTTTATTATAATTTTTATCAACTACTATTTTATATAAATTTTCTGACATTTCAAGGTTAATGATACAATAAAATATTTATCATGAAAATATTGTTCATGCTGTGGTTATGGGGTGGTGCTTCCACTTTTTTTTCGTTAAAATATCTTTATTGTTACAGACTTGTTCTTGTAGATCGTGTAGGTTTTAAAGTTTAGTTGATTTTTATGCATAAATTAACAATAGGATTTGATTTCAGTACAAAGATAACAAATAAAAACATTGGAAAGTAAGTTGTGTTCACCGTTGTTTTATTCTACCGCGTTGGTAATTAATTTGCCATACCAAGAAATTGTTTTAATTCTTGGTACATTGTACACAATATCGTCGTCGCCATAGTCTAGTAGGTTGTTTGTTGGTTTATTAGATGTGAGGCCACGGTTCAAACCCCAGGTCAGACATCAAAACGAAACATAAAAAAATATATTCCTGTCAGCAGATGTCTAGCAAAACTTTTCAGAGTAAATAAAATTTGACCTGAAATACGTCTCAAAAATCTTGTTCATGAATTTACAAATTCAGCATACAAAACTATATTCAATAAAAAAAAAAAAAGTAAACATTTCAAATAAATTTAAACCTGTTATCTATAAAAATACAATGTATTACTTACACTCCGTTCTATTTATAAACTTCCTCTTCAATGCAAAAATCAAGTGAATTTATATTTCCTAGAATACAATTTCTTCTTGCATTCCAACTTCATCAATATCTTGTTCGAATTGTTTATCGGTAGTAATATTGTGTTGTTTAACTCGTTGTCGCTATTTTCAATGTTATTATTGAAGAATATCACTTTTCATAAATTTTGCATTTCTTATGCATCACTAGCTAGCCAATTATCATATAAGATGTTTTATTATTGCATTTTTTTTTTTTTTTTGGTTTTCATTCAGAATTTATTTGTTAATAAATATGCATAATTTATGCTGACATTGTAACATAAATACAACAACATATTTACAAGATTGGCACGCGTTATTGCTTCTTAATGTAACCATAAGATTCTCACCAAATATGGTCAAAATGTAAAATCAAACCAAAAACATATGCACTTACATTCATTCATATGTACATAGTATGTATACTCTCGAAAAGTGAAGAAGCACGCCATCCCAAAGGAATTACTATTTTTTTTTTCTTTTTTGTTTTGGCACTATATAGGAAGCAACTCTTTAGGCTGAAATCAATGGAGGAACCATTTGCTGGATAATAAACGAATTTCTTTGGGGCTCTACACGTTGAGATAATCAAGAAAAATATTTGTATACGAAATAGTATAGTTAAAAGCGTACTGCTTTTAGCTGTTTTCCTCATGTCTTTGAAAGCATCTTTATTAAAAGCAAAAATATAAAAAACTACACTTCCGCTGACATTCGTATTGACTAGACTGGTAGAACATAAATATATTGAACGGATATACTTAGGCCACACAGGACCCATTGTGATACAACAGTTTTCTGTTGTCTGCTAGTCTCGGAACGGCTTGGAGCTACTGATGAATAGACTCAGACTGTCAATGACAATGCATGACATTGTAAGAGGCACCAAGATGCATTTTTATCCTCTGACATAGTACTGGGCATGTACTTAATAGTTGCAGAACAGTATCCTCTTTTTGCTCATCTCTACAGCTTCTGCAGAAATCATTTTCAAGGTGCCCAGATCAATGTGCTTCGTATACGTGCCCAAAACGCAATGCAACGTAATTAAACGACAACCATACTGAGCGTGCTTCTTTGATGCTTAAGCAGTATTATCATGCGTTCTATATCCAGTTTTGAACAGATTTTCTGTGACGACCAGATCGCCTGACGGTCTTGGAAGACCGCCTAATCTATTGCTGACGGAATCCATGACTTCATGTGTCGAAAGGATCACAGATCATCAGGTCATTTCGTGCGTTCACAGTTACCGTTCACATTTACCCGGTACTCTGTGTCGTTTCGCCTGTATCCGAAGCCGTCTAATCTGGTGTTGACGGAATCCATGACTGCATTGTCAATTATAAGCTCCGCAAATCCTTAACGGGAATTCATCTAAGAATTCAATGGTTGATCCTCATGGGGTCATTTCCTCCTGATATCCAAGTGATATGGACATCATAGCACTCTGTAAACTCATTGGGATATCTGCGATAGCTGTACACCTTTGCAATTCATTACATTGGTATTTAACGATTTGATAGATTTCTAGCTCTGGGAAAGCATGGTCATATCTCCTCTTGGGATATTTCTGTTCCAAATAATTTTTGCCTTAGCCTGTACTGTTAATACTTCCGCTTGGAAGATGTACTCTTTTGGTTTAAGCTATTCCAAACGACATTTCCATTCAATTTGGAATCTTGACTATGGCACTTAGCTTAACACCGCTTGTAGAGTGCATTTGAAACAAAAATACAAAAAAATTACCCCAAAATAAGTGTTTCGAAAAATGTTGGTATTAAAATTGATGTTGTTGTTACAATGTTTGAGTAGATCATTACATTTGTAACAAACCAACTAGCCAAGCAACAGCACAAAAGCAAAAAAAAAATCAACAATCAGGTTTACATAAATACATTCGTAAGATAAATGTCTAGAGATCTGGGCAGTATTTTTCGCGAATTTCCTTCTGCTGCATTGTTTTTCATTTTGATTGGTGTTGATAGTAAAGGTTCGTATCTGCCCGTCAGTCTGTCTGTATGCTTGTTTGCCTATCTGTTGAGACTGCCTGGTTGGGTGAGCAAATTGTTGCTTGTTCCTTTTTTGGCTAGAGTTTCGTGTCAT
This sequence comes from Sarcophaga caerulescens, assembly GCA_927399465.1. Lineage (NCBI taxonomy): Eukaryota > Metazoa > Arthropoda > Insecta > Diptera > Sarcophagidae > Sarcophaga > Sarcophaga caerulescens. The sequence continues at coordinate 39,226,667 of OV656873.1, read as the reverse complement.
TTTTAGATGGTCATTCATCTTCAGCGTAAAGACTTCACTTTGACCGCGTTCATAAGAAATGTAACAGCATAAAACTTAAAACAATAAACAACAAAGACAACAAATATATGTGCGAAATATAAAACGATTTTTTTTTTTTTTTGGTTTTGGTGCAGAAATTGCTTGCTGTGACTAGGAACACTATAAGGTGATCACAACAGCCTAGAAACGATGTAAGATGGATGGATGGCTGATGATGGTTAATGTGACTGGCTCACGGGTTTTACATTAACATTGGCAGTAACGTCAGCAACACCAACATCAGTTGATCAGCGTCAGCACAACAGCAGTCAGTAGTAGTAGTAGTAGGCTGCTCACGTCTGTCCAAACGCCTAGCTCCGTTTCAATTTTTTATTATTTTTTTATTTGATTTTTTTTTTTTTGTTCAGTTTCGATATTTATGTAGGTCTACAATATTTTATTGTGTTAAGCAAAGCAATGTTTTGTGCTTGTAAACATGTTTAAAAATATTTATGGTTCTTATTCTTGAAGGAGAGGGGCTTAAAGCCCACCATAATATTGTAGGTTTTTCTTTTTGTTTCTAAGTGCAGATACGTTCTTTATTTACTTTTTATCTACAATTTAACTAAAATGTTGAAATATTTTTTTTGCAATTTTTTTTAAGGATCGTTCTCATAATGTAGTTTAATCTTGGCTAAAGTTATGTTACCAAGAAATATGGCTAAAATCACACCAATTTATGTTCATCGTTTTTTTTTTTCTTTGATTTTTGTTTGTTATCCTGCTGCATTCCTATGTTGTTACAAATTTAAAGACATTTTTTTTCTTTCGAACATTGTAGGACAATCGTGATGATGTTGTAGTTTTTGTCTTTTCATTTTTAAAATTGTTTTATCTTCATTGCTGCCAAGCCGCCTGCCTGTGTTTGTGTTATTTGCTGCTGCTGTCCATAGTAGTGGTCAAGTTTACTTCACTATTATAGTTCAGTTTAATATCGATTATTTCTCTGTCGCTTTTTATTCTTTCTTGCTTTGAATTTAAGTATTATTTTCTTTTTTGTTTTTTTGTGCCAATAATTGCTTATAATGTGTGCTGTTGAGACTTTCATGGTTTTTGGCATTAATTGGCAAAATATTTGACATTTTTGTTACAAGTTCTAAAGGCTCTCAGGTTCTCTTACGTCAGTTGCTTTATTTTTGTATTTTCTTTTAGTAGACTTTTATGGTGCTTTGATTCTTTTCATCATCATAATTAAAATTGAATGATTACAAAGTTATGCTGTTGGTTTATTGTAATAAAAGTTTCGCGGTATAATATCAAAGAAATGTTTGAAATTTTATTATCATTTTTATTGATATTTTGTTGAGTAATTAAATCTTGTACTTTTAATTACTATCTGTCTAATGGCGTTTTGCCAAAGGATTTCTTTAGAATAAATTTTCAGCATGGAAGTTATTTTAAAAACTATTTTTTTTTTATTTATTTTACATATATTAAGAACTGTATGTGAAAATCTTAAAAAAATAGTTTTAATTAATTTTATTTAGTGAGGTTGAAGTACATTTCCAGGTGTTCGTATGCAATCTAATATTCAGGTGTACTGGCAAGAATTGAACAATATTTTGTGAAAATGAAACATTAAAAGTAAAGAACATTTTACAAAAAATATTTTCAATTGCTGACGCCACATTTTCTCTATATTTCAGGCAATTAGTGGATTCCGAGCAAACAAAACAATTAGTATGAGAATTTACGACTTTCTTATAGGAATCGAAATGCTGCTCGTTAATACATGTCCCTTCGATGAAAACAAATAGAAGGTGAAGGGAGCCAAGTCTGGTGAATACGGCGTGTGGAGTAGCATCTATCAACCTAATGCTTTGATTGTATCTTGAACAGATTCTGCTTTATGTGCAGGTACATTGTTATGTTTCAAAATTACATTGCCTTGTCTTATTACAAGTTCTGGTTTTTTTCCGATTAATGCGTCGTTCAAATTGATTATTTGTTGTCGGTAGCGATCTATATTAATGATTCCACACGATTTTGGAGCTCCTTTATGGTTCCACCAGACATTCAGCATTGTCTATCTGTCAAATCGATATGGTTTTGCAACCGTTCGTTTGCTTGTTCGTTTAGGATTCTAACTCTAAATCGATTTTTCATTGCCAATAACAATCCGATGCAACATTGGTTTCTATTCTGTCTTTCAAACAAAATTTCACAAGTTATTTTTCTCAGTCTGTCAGTCTTTCATCTAATTCATGCAGCACCCATATTCCAGACTTATGCATATTTTTCATAGCTTTTAAATGGTCAAAAATTGTGTCATTTGCAACGTTTAACACTTTTGTCATTAATTTCTAACACAAAGTGTCATCTTCATCAAATATTGCAATTTGACGTCTTGAATCTTTTTAGTGGTCTTTCAGATTCTTGCTTCTCACCATATGTCTGATAAGCATTCTATGCGACTATTCAGCACTTTTCTTCAAATGAAAATAAAATATTAATACATACACATCCTCTGCTGAGAGGAAGTCACGGAAGAAATTTTTTTTATCTGGTCCTTAAGACTACGGGGATTTAAAATATTAATGATTTCCGCTAATCATTATTTTGAAGTATAAAATTCGCCATCTTTAACATGATGAAAAAATTAGACGTTGATGTATACTGACTTGATGTATATTGAATATGTTGGAAACAAGTAATAGCCAACGCAAAAAAATTAAGGCTTATTTAAAATAAATGTGACTTATGGAGACATTTGTAGCTTTAAGCTCCCTTCATATCGATGTACATATACAGTGAACCCTCCTATAACGCGGAGAGTGCGTACCGCGCTGTATGGAAACCGCGTTATAAGAAACTCGGATTTAACCGTACAAACCAGGCTAATTCTTAACGCGTTCTATGGAAACCGTCTACCGCGTTATATGGAATCCGCGCTATAAGAAATTCGGAATTAGTGGAAACAAGATCATTCGTACCGCGTTATATGGAGACCAAGCAAGACAAGATAAATTATAAATTATTTTTATTGAATTAAAGAGTTCATATAAGGATTGATAAAGAAATGAAACAAAAACTAAACTAAAAGACTGTTTTCCAACAAAAATAAGAAAAACTTTTGTAAAATTTATAAAATTTATGTAATTTTCAACATTTATCCTCACTGTCAGATATGAGTTGCAGAAAAATGTTTACGATAGAACAACAAAACGAATGCACTGTGAAAGAGCTCTGAGATGACTGAAATCGATGTAGCAGACGGCTATGAGATAAGCTGGGATGTTTATATAAACATGTTGTTAATATATCTCGGCTGTGCTTTTGTGTCGAAAATAAAACTGATATTAAACCCTCTTACAATATCTAGTTACTAGAGTCACTCATAAGTTGTGCGGAAGGAACTTATGGGATGTTGGTGAACGGAAACTGCGCTGTAAGAGTACCGCGTTATAGGAGGGCTGTCGCAATTTCAGCTCCGCGTTATATGGAAACCGCGCTCTGAGAGCACCGCGTTATAGGAGGGTTGACTGTATACAATATATTCATTAAAAGTCCAAATCAACTTAAAACATTTCCACACATTGCGTATCTTTATGTTCATGTGAATTATGAATTTCAAAATAATTTGGATTTCTTTTTAGAATTTTAGCAAATATCGATTTCAAAAGAAGTTTGAACAGTATGGAAGTGATGAAGATTTCTAACGATTTTGTTCTTTAAATTAATTCTCTATTAAGTGTTATACTGGTAGAACCATAAATTATTATTTTGACTTAGAAAAATTGTTTTTCTACCTGCCCATAAATATGAGACCTTGATTTAAACAAACAAAAAAAAATTCATATTTAAAGTCAGGTCTCTGACAACAATTCTTAGAATTTAATAAAATTTTATCATGAGAATTATAACGTTTTTATTATGAGATGACTCCATATGATTGTATTGTTTTTTTATAGTTTTTTATGTGGTAATTTTAAAAGTCTGTATTATTCTAATTAAAGATAAAAATGTGAACAACTTTACGTGCAATTTGGTCATAACTCTTTTGCTCTTATTCTTTTCTAGCAGACTTTAAAATATTTAAAGTGTACAATACTGTATGTGAAGGTGTTTATTGTTAATGCGTATTATTAACTCTTCTCTTTGTTTTTTTATTTAAAGAAAAGTGATATAAGGGCAGAACTGTAAAAGCGTAAAATTATTTAAATGTAATAATGGTCTTGAATAAAATTTCCTAAATCCGTAAAAGAGAAACGAAATCGCATAAGAACTAACCAAGGCCATGTATTGGATTAACGCAATCGCAAAACAAAAACGACTATTCTATTATATTCGATCGAGTGACGTGATCGAACACAAGAACCAACTTAAATCATTACTATGGTCTAGTCAGAAAATGAAATTATGGCCCATATGCTTCGAAATAACACAACAACACTGTCAGAAGAACTCGGTGGCGAGTCTGAAACCACAACTGAACCACACAAAGTCAATAACAAATAACATCAAAAATTATAATCCGTTTTCGTTGGCGTTTCGTCTTCTCTGTGTGGACCACATTCCACATGTTTAATTTTTCATGACTTTAGTGCATAAACAAGGCTGATTTTAATCGATGTAGTGGAATACAACGGATGTTGAGAACCGCTGTGATTAAAGATAACCTCACAGAAAATGTTCAACAGGGTCAAATCGCACGATTTTGTTGGACATCTCCTCCACGTGAAATGATTATCCCCTCAAATCCAATGTAGTATGAGCAAAAAAACAGTGGTTTTATCGGGAGGCTCTCGTATCTCATATCGATTGTGCTAAATTCGCAAATTATTTTTGTTCACGTAGCCATTCAACAATAGATGGGTCTTATCGCTGAAAACGATTTTTCGATATAAGCAGGAGTCTGTCGCCGACAGTTCCAGAACCCATTCAGTGAACACACGTCATTATGTATGGTGGTAAGACAAACTGTATAAATGCCAACTAATTTGACAAATTTATTTTCAATAGGTCACCGTAGTCTAGTAGGTAGTGTTTTGGCTTATTAGACGTAAAGACAGGGTTCGAGCCCCAGGCCAGACATCAAAACAAAATACAAAAAGTATTTCTTCGGCAATTTCCTCTCAGCAGATTTCTGGCAAAAACTCTGAGAATAAATAAAGTTGCCATTTAAAGTTTCTCAAAAAATCTGTCGTTCGGAGTCGACTTTAAACTGAAGGTCCCACCACTTATGTATAAAATTAACACACGCAACATAAGTGGTGTGAGAAACGAGGTCAATAATCCTGACTGAAGGGTTGTAATGACCAATTATGCATGTATGTATTTTCAATCGGATATCCGTTATCAACTGTCAAAGTTTGGAAGTCCTTGTTACAACCCTCTATATATGTATATAATGTTATAAAATCGAGCAACATGTGTCGTTCTTTTTGATGTAAACAAAGAGTTTATCGCCTAGACTAGTCTTACACTTAGACTTATTACATTAGGCCAAAAAGGAGATAAGACTCTCATTAATAGTGAAACATAAAGTAAATCTATTTATGCATAAGAATTTGGCTTATCATGAGGCTTAAAAGATAAAAGATTTCATAGAAATAATATTTTATATATAAAATTTCTGTTATATTTGTCTATTTCGTTAATCACATCAGTACTAACTGAATGGTATAACGTATAAAACATTGCATTAATAGAGTGCCCTTGTATTCTAGATAATAGTGTGCTATACTATTATCATGAGGGTTGTGGGTTCGATACCCACCAGAGACCCTGGTCTATTACAAATACAATTTGTAATTGTATTGTAATTAAGAAATAAATAAACATTGCTTTAGAAAAACATTACAAAACCTATCACATTTTCATCTATTCAAGGATATCAGATTCAAATCTAATGTCTCTGAGCTATTCTTTCAATACAATACATGTAGTATAGTTATTGCAAAACTGAAAATTTATTTTTAATATTTATTTAAGTTGATTAAGATGTTGTTTTATTTTTAAATTTAATTATTTTACTCTTCTGTTTATAAAATTAATATTTTTAAAATATTATACGTATGTATATTTGGTATAAAAATATACCAGCAATTATAAGTCATTAGTCAACGACGTTGTATTTCTGTGAGTGCAAAACTGTAGAAATTGTTGAAAATGTTGATGACGCTGTTATGGGTTTAGCCAATACAAAAGTTAAGATAATAAAGTTAAGATAATACTCTTGTCTAAATCCAAACAAATACTAATAGCACTGGTAGTGGTATTAGTAGTAGTTAGCAATGGCACTGACATATTAAATACCTATACATTAAAAAACAGCCATGATAATGATGATGCTAAGACTGTTGCCATTGATGATGATGATAGTAGTGATGGTGATGTCATGACATGATAAATTCTTTTTTTTTTTTGTTTTTTGTGCACTGTTCCCTTACCATTCTGTTCCTCTCATCTATAGAAAAATCTTGAAAAAAAAAATTGATTTAAATAAACTTAAACCCAAAAAAGGCAGTCCAAGCAGTATTTCTCTGTGTGTCTGTATTTGGAAATTTCACGAATTCGTTTAGAAGGTATTATAAAGAATAATTTTTTTTTCTTTCCTTTCTTTTTTAATAACATTTTGTGGTTTTGCATGCAAAAAAGTTATAAAACATTTTTTTTTTGGTCCTAATGTTGTGGTTGTTCTTCTTACTTGCAAAATACTTTTTAACCAGCTACGTGTTTAGCTTATCTATGAGCATTTTTTGTTGAAATTCTTCATTTCTTTAGTATATCAGCGTGACCTATATTAAGTCTGAGAGTCAGTCTATCTTTAGTTGAAGTACAGACATAATAGGTTTTTGTGTAAACGTTAATGATAGTTCTTGATGAATATAATCATCACCGTCATTACCCTCAAAATTCACATCTTATACCATAAAGAACAACTGTGCAGTGTTTTTCTTTCTTCACAGAGAGTAACAGGAACTTTTAAATACTGAAATAATTATTAACGATGAGATTTTACAGGGGAGTAAATAACTTTGTTACTGATATAGTATGGTGCTGATAAATTTTTATTAGCATTAAAGTCAGATGATTGAAGAGGATTCTTTTGTTTAACTATACACATGAAAATGTGGGAATAAAAAGATGTGTGTACATACATACAATATTATATAAAGAAAAACCATAAATAAAATAGATTTTTCAAGCATATTGTAAAACAATTTGGTAAATTAAATCGTTGAAGAGACTTGCTTATTAAGCTCCTAATTGTTTAATTTGTTTCAAAAAACCATTTCTGTCTGCTTAATTATTTTCCGGCGAAGACGAATATACTCGGCATAAACTGAATAAAATGATTCTGCCCGCAAAAGTTCGCAATTATAACAAAAAATCAAATGTTGCGTGTTGGTTTCTTTTGGAAAATATAGATTTTTATTCGTTGTTAATAAGCAAAATTTTTTTGTTTGAAAAACTCGTTTTGTAAGCTTACTTCCCCTAAATTTTTTTTCGCTTAATACAATTTATATTCCAGGGTAAAAGTTAGTTTACTGGAACTTCGAATAATAATATTACGAATAAGATTTTTTTAAAGACGAATATACTCGACATTTGAGAAAACTTTTCATTTCGCTACGACAAGTATACTAGTCATAAAGAAATAAAGACTTAAGTAGGACTTATGTAATACAAAACTATTGAAAATAACAAACTGTAAAGAAATTTTATAACGTATGAAATTTTAAATATGTTACACCGACATTCTGTGCAGTTTCTTGACCTTTTGTTTCTTAATAATTTTATAAACAATTAAATATTAAAATTTATTTTATTTTATAGGACTGAAATGTATTACGTAATAATAGAATATAGCTGTGTACACTTTAGTTGAGGCTCCCAGTAAATATTTGGATAATACTTAACTGTTATATCAATCAAGAGAAACTAATACTTACTGTTTCATTCTGCAAAAAAGGAAAAAAAGAAAGAAGATTTGATTAATAATTTCTTCATATGAAATTGTTTTAATTATACGTTAAATATTTAATATTTTTATATACAATATCATTTCGAGTTTACATAATTTCAGTTCCTCCAAAATTTGAAAATTTCTTTATAGAGACAAATTTAAGTCTTAAATTCTTAATATAATGTTACATTCGATATCACACTTTTATTTTCGAAACAAAGTTAATCGCTTAAAGTTGGTGCAATTTTTAGTTTTTGTTTTTTTCAAACATTTTTAATCGTTAATCATATGCCCTTAAGAATATTTATGTCACTTTTATTGTACCACCTCCAGCACACGATTGATTGATTGTTATCAATGGTCTAATCAAGCGTTTAACTTAATTATGTACCTTGTCAAGGCATGTCTTGTCTCCACTGTTGTGTCTGTCTTGTCGTTGCAGTAGTTGTTCCATAGGTAGTAAGTAATTCTTAGTCTTTAACTTTTTGCATTGCTTCAGTGACTGTTGTTGCTGTTGTTTTTATTACATTTTTCATGTTGTAAAATAAAAAAGTTTTCATTCAATATTGAATAGATACAAAAACACACTTCTTCGCTCTCTCTCTATGTCGGTTGTGGCACTTTGTTGATGGACGGTTGGGAGGCGTTAGATTGTGCTTCAAAAGCAACAACCTCTCAAGTCATTTTCTGGTTACTTTAACTGAATGACTGACTGCATGCCCATCAAAGCGTGTGTTTGTAACTTTTACGAAACCTAACCTCCTTGCGACAGGGGCGGAGTCAGAGAGTGGGCAAATATTTCAGCTCATTCAAGTCGTGTTTTTTTTAATATCAATTCCTGTCGATAAGATTTAGGTCCTGTTAGGTCAATTAGGTCCTGTTTGAGATATCTAACACAAACTAAGTTTAGGTGTAAAAGAAAAGCTACTCATTGGAAAATTGAAAAAGAGAATTATGTGTGCTCAATATTAATTATTTTGGTACTGTTCAATCGGAAAGTGGTTGGTCAAGGCAGTTGAATTCTCGGGCGAAACGGTGCTAAGAAAACTTTGGTCGCTTTTCAACATACTAAGTCATGGGAACGATTTTTTGGAACTCACACAGCTTAATTCACAACGGTAAGTTCATAAGGATAAAACAAACGGTCTTTCTCTCCTATTGTAAGATCCGGTATTGCCAAATAACGTATTGCATGAGTAGGGGACCTCCAGTGAGTGTTAGTCTCACTTCAAAAATATGCAGTTTTCATGAGCGAAATTTAGCGCTACATATTTGACTCCGTTAAGCTCAAAGATGACAATACATGTTTATTTTGAAAATCTAAATCAATATTTTCAAAAAATCTGTGAAGAACTTAGACTTTCAAAAGCCTTAAGCATCCAAATAAATTTTTAATAATAATTCTTTTCTTTACCCTTCCAAATGTTAACATTAGATGCGTACCTGCTTCTAATAAGTGATTGTCTTTACGGCGGTGAAGAAGTAAGCATAGCAGCATAACATAGCCTTATTGTTAGATAGTGTTAGAGTCGGTGATGTGTGTTTCTGTTCGATTATTGTTGAACAGAACAAATTTTTTACGCTTCAAACAATGCCACTCACACATACTCGCATTGACATTAAGAAATGATATGGACACACACAAGGAGAAGAAGATACATACATACGTTTATGAAGAAATAGAAAAACAAAATCACAATGCTAAAGTCTTGAAAAGCAGGTAGCAATTTATATGTTGTAGATAACGAAAAAACCATTTTCACTGTTTCCAACTGAAATCACAATGTAATACAATTTATTATTTGTAGCAATTGCAAAATATTTTTTTTCCAAGAAACTTTGTGATAAGTCATGTTGACAGATCCTGTTTGTATGGAAAATTTAAAAAAAAAATGTATTTTATTTTTAGGTTTCCAAAGATTAGCCTCACTTGGAACGGTGGAATTGCATTTTTTGAGAATTTTGGCCAAATATCAAGCAAATAAAGCTACTTAGACGTCAGCTACTTAGTATGTTGGTACCAAATTGGATCGGTATTTGCCAAATTCTACGAAATGGGAGCACAAAAGTGTGTTTTTGACTTATGAACACGCAGCTAAATAGAATGCAGAGAAAAATCTAGGTGATAACAGTAGGGAATAGAAAATAACTAAAATCTTAACTAAACTTCAGTCTATGTAAATAATGTTCAAACAATTGAAAATTTGTATGAAAACAACTCAAACATAGTTGTTGTAATTCAATGTGTTTTATATAAAATATTATGACATTACGAACTAGCTTCTCACACCACTTAGGTTGTGTGTCAGAGATCAGCAACGCGTATTCAAAACGATGAGTAGACTCGAGTCATACTTATAATTTCAGCTACTTATACGCATTCATACTTATTTTATTATCGTACTCATACTACTCATATTCAAAGTAAGAAATACTCATCGTACTCATACTTAACAATACGCACGATGTTGTTGATTTCGACTCTCCATGATTCAACATATACACGAAGCACAATACTCGCTAGAAGGTTGTGTGTGTGCTTTGCTTGCTGTCTTTGTCTTTTCTTTTATCTTCTTTTGTAAACGCAACAATAACTACTACTGTAAATTTTGATGAATGATTCGAGTGACTCGAATCATTCGTAAGTATTATAAGTATTTTTCTAAATTTATGAATCTGAATGAGTAGGCGTATGAATCAAACAATGAATCGAATGTTGTGAGTTTGATGTCAACTTTGTACTCATACTCATTGCAACCTATACTTATAAATCAATGTTGTAGAGAGTACGAATGAATCAGAGTAGTTGAATTTTAATACTCTTGACTCACTCATACTTAAAATTTCATAAGTACCTATGAGTAGCGAAAATACGATTCATTGCTGATCTCTGTTGTGTGTGTTAATTTTATACATCAGTGGCGGGACCTACATTATTAAAGTCGATTCCAAACGACAGATTTTTGAGAAACTTTCTCATAGCAATTTTATTTACTCTCAAAGATTCTGTCGGAAATCTGCTGAGAGGTTGTCGCCGAAGAAATTGTTGGCCAACACACAACCTATTAGACTATGGCGCCTTTTTGCTTATAATACAATTAAGATTTTCTGTAACTTGCTTTTAACGGAAACGGTGTATTTCATATGAAATATTAGCTGAACAGCCTTAAATAGTTTTCATTTTACTCAAGCAGAACACTTTTTTTTATAAAAGACGGTTTTAAAAATAGTAAAACATAAAAATTTGTAATATTCTGCCTCAAGTGTTACATCTAATTTGTAAATTTTTTGTTTTTCTCTCTCGTCTTTCTTCAAGTGCTTTGTGGCAGCTAATTTGTTGCGTTACTTTTTTTCCTTTTTTTTTTCTTTTTTTGAAATGACCAGAATTGATCGTCAGCTTGTCAATCTTGTTACGAACCAGAGGCATAAAAATTGAACAAATTATCATGGGTGTTAATTTGAATCATTTGTTAGATAAGTCTTTCCCTTTTTGTTTAGTTGATGACGCTTAAAAGGGTTGGACATTTAACAAACGGAAAAACAAAAAGGACATAAGAATGATATGAAAAATTAAAAAAAAAAACAATTCTTTTATAAGGCCATTAACATTTATTCTAGCCTCTTTTCATTTACATATCAGACCATAATATGTTGTTGAAATCATATTGATGTCAAATTAAATCCAAAACAAAAAGATACCATAATCAAACAGACAATAAAAGTCAATACAAGTATGCGCTTAAATGAATAAAACACCAGTAATTATGAATGACAGAGTATTATAAACGATCATAAAATAATTCAAGAGAAGTATTTCTTAAAGTGAATGTGCTGATAATGAGAGGAATGATCATCTTTGTAATACAATACAACTTTATTATCATTATCGGCCTGAAAGAGTGCAACGACAGCACCACAAAAAAACAAAAAAAACATGACAACAAAAAATGAAACAAACTGTTAATTTGTGCATGAAATGTTTGTGATGTAATCGTTTGTACCTTTAAGAAATAAAAAGAAAAGAAAAAAAAAGAAAAGAAATAAAGATACAAATGATACAGAAAAGCCATAAGAAAGACGAACACAATTGCAACAACGATAAAAATACAAGAAATGCTTACAAGATCTTAGGGATATATGATGGCCATAAAATAAGGTGTGTTGCTGTTGTCTGTTAAGTGCTGCAACATTGCTGTTTGGGCCGACACAATGTTGCTTAAACACCTTTAATATGTATACGAATTCCTTTGCATAGATTTCTTTAATTAACTTTTCTAAAAAACTACAACTTTATGGAAGCCCAAACTATGCTAACATTTTGAAAAATTTATTTGAAGAACTATTTTTAAACATGAAAATCGTTTTTATATCCGAAGGGGTGGGCAGTTGGCGTTTTAACTGAAATTTATAATCACTAGGATGGTCTTAATAAGTGTTATAAAGAATATTTAAATAGAATGTATGTGAAAACAAACAAAAAAATGCCATGTGGAAGCATACAGTGATATAACATCTACTTTAGAAACGATTGAGGCATAGAAGAATGCTGTTATTGGGAGATCAAGGAATCTTCATTAGAGAAGTTGCAAATGATGACGGTGTCTTTTCCACTTGTATTGCTTAATTATTCGTATGTAATTTTTTAAATTTAAATTTGTTGTAAAACTACATACATTTGATAAGAATCACTGCACCATTTAGGTTTATTTTCAATACTTAATACAAACACGATAGATAACAGAAAATCGCAAAACTGTGGTAAGATCTTGGAGTTTAGGGGATATATCAAAATATGGAGGAATTGTTTTGAAAGAATATAATATTTTACCAACCTATTATGAGCTGAAATTCGTGCATTAAACAGTTAAAAATTATTTTTCTCCTCAGAAAGGAATTTATTTGCTTTACTGCAAGACTCACCTGGCCTAAGTTGAGTAAAAAGTGTACCAATTAACTATTTATACTATGCAGTATAAGTATTGCTGACTCCATAACTATTTTAACAGGTCATTGTGTAATGAATTGGTATGAAGAGAGGTTGCATAATTACTCTATCTCAGTACAGATTTCTTTCATTTACCTTTCCTGTAGGTAATCTGTTGGTTTATTGGACGAGAGCTCCTCGTTCAACAATGTCTATGTCGAACTAAAGGAAATATAAAAAAATACTTCTTCAGCGACTTACTCTCATCAGTCAGTCTTCTGGCGAAAACTCAGAATTAAATAAAATTTCTCTGAAAAATTTGGCAAAACTGGCGTTCGGAGTTGGCATTAAATAGTTGATCACGACACTAATAGATAGAATTAACGCACATAACATGACTGATGTGAGAAGCTAGGTTATAAACCTTAATAAAGGGTTGTAGTGAACAATTAAGTAAGTATGTAAGGCTTAAATTTCTTGACATCAAATCAGTAACTGGATTCATTAAAATTTTAAGCTGGTTTCCCGCTTTATTTTAATCCAAAGTCCTTTAAACCAATGCCTAAATGCTGATTATCAAAGAAGATAGCTCTGGGGCATCATTTCATTATTTCAATTGATTTCATGGAAACTACCACAACGTCCTACCCTATCCTCAAGACCTCTTTGTGTACCTAAAATAAAATTGATCTCATTTTTTATAAAAATGTATCAAACATTACAACTTATAGTATTATTTGCTATGATTCAAACTACAAATTTCGTAACTACTTCAGGTAAATGTTTTTGAAAAAATCCATTACGTTCCTAGCAGTATGACAAATAAGTGGTTATAATGCACTGTATCAATTACACTATAGGTGTGCATATATATATTTTTTTAAATGAATTCAAGGAAGCATCAATAGTTAAGATAAAATACAATAAAATATTATACTCTTATGTTATATAAAAAAAAAACACATCACTTGGAGCGCAAAAGTAAATTAACGCTTCATAGTTATTACCAAAGAAGCTAAGCCAACCAAAGAGCCAACAAACCAACCGATTAACACACTCCACATAAATACCCATACAAGAATACCACATAAATACCCATAAATTTATTATTATTTTTCTTTCTTCAAACACGCAAATCACATTAGGCCAAAGAAAATTAACGTTTTTAAGTGTTTTAAGGTTTGTCAAGTCGTTGGCTTTATTTACGTATTATTTTCAGTTCTTTTTCGGCAAATGATTGAGTGTGACAAATAAATTTGTTTTTTTTTATAGAAACAAATAACAAAAAAAGAATTAAAATTAATACTGTTTTGCATTCAACAAATAATGAAACAATACTCGTATGAACAGCAAACAAACAAACGAAAAACTGAAACTTTTTCAAAATATTGTATATGAGAGTGTGTGTGTTTTTTTTTTAAATTTTGTTTTACAGACACAAGGTCGATCGTTCGTATAAACAATTGTCGTGTCAATGACAATTTTTTTTCCAAAACAGTTGACCATAAAAAGAATATTTTTGTGAACGCCATTTACGAACAATGCCTGTGTAAAGCGGTAAATTTATGTTAACACAACATTTAACATTTATACCTACACATACACACAATATTTAAAGCCTCTTAAAAAAAAGTAAATGTTAGTTTGAGGTACCCCCTCGTCCTAACAAATAACTTTTGGTTAGAATAAAAAAACGTCAAAGGAGTAAATTTCAAAGCTCCTTGCTTTATTGACCTCTAAACTTATACTAATCTTATTAACTCAATATACATATATATTCATATTTACTTGTATATAAAAATTCAAATTAAATTATTTACATATAAAGGAAAAGAAACTGTTAGTTCAGCAAAATATATGAAATATATCGTTCCATTAAAGGAGAGAAAAAAAGGGGTTTTAAATTATTGCTGATAATTAAATGAAAAATAAGAGTAAAAATATATACTAATAAAAAGAGTAAAAATAAGAGAAAAAAAAAAAGAGATTTGTTGAACACAGTTCAACATACACCCGGGCGAGAGTGTGGGTGACAGGAGCAACCATTCCATATGCCTGATATAACTCAATCAAATATCGACTGATGTGCCTTCGGGAGGGCACTTTTATTCACGGCATCCTTCAATATGGTCGGCAAAGTTCAGCCGTCAAATACGCCGTCGTGTGCTACGGGCATAACCACCTTAAAATGTTGAACGAGCTGGGAATGTATGGTGGATAATTCCATATTAAGCAACTCGAGAGGAGTGTTTTTGGTGTTGTTGCTCTCAGAGATGACCAGACAAATTGGGTAGGGGTCGGCTGCTGGTGTGGTGGTAGATGGTGTTTAGCCTTGCAAAGTTCACAACGATTCTCTGATTTGCACTCTGATCGTTGATGTGTTTTCACCAAACAGTTCAAACAGTAATTGCAATTCAATAAATATTTTCGGCGTCTGTCAATGTCCATAGCAAGAAAAACAGGGCAGTGTCGTGCAGAATGGTTTTTAAGGCACAAGTTGCAAGGCATGATGATAGCTAGAAGGGAAGAAAAAAGCGTTTATACTGTTTTATCAGAAATTTTGTTTTGCGACTTTTTGATTACTTAAGAAGGGTTTCGCTATAGATTGGGTGGTTTCTTTTCTTTGTGGGATGTGTTAACTCGAATTAATTAGAAAAAGGAGGTAAAAGGCATAATTTAGCAATAGAACGCACTATAATTCCATTTTGAGTTTTTATTTCTGCAACTCGCACTTTGTTATCTTTCCCATAGATGACTTTAATGATGCGTCCTAGGCGCCACTCGGTGGGTGGTAACGAATCCTCTTTGACTACAACAAAGTCTTCAGGTTGAATATTGCGTTGTTCGGTTTTCCATTTAACGCGAGTTTGCAGCCCAGTTATATACTCGTTCTTCCATCGACGAGCGAAGATATGTTGAATAACCTTCAGGCGGTTCCATCGTTTGATGAGACTTAAACTTTCAATTGGTGGTTCTTCTGGAGCTTCAGGCGGAGCAATAAGTGGCGCACCTCTCAAAAAATGACCTGGTGTCAAAGGAAGTAATTCTTCAGGATTTTCAGTTAGTGCTGACATCGGTCGTGAATTCAATACTGCTTCGACTCGAATTAACAATGTGCTGAACTCTTCGTATGTAAATTTCAAATTACCTGCGACTTTTTTAAGATGCGTTTTCATACTCTTTACGGCAGCCTCCCAGAGGCCACCCATGTGGGGCGCGTAGGGTGGTATAAAGGACCACTTAAACCCATGAGCAGTGTATTTGTCTGCTAATGCCCTTTCAGCTGTTTTCAAGAATTCGTTGTGAGTTTTGAGTAACGATAAGCTTGCTCCCAGAAAATTCCGACCGTTATCAGAAAACATAGTTTTTGGAAATCCTCTACGTCCAGTAAACCTATCAAAGCTTGCTAGAAATGCATCTGCAGAAAGTTCTGAACAAACTTCCAAATGAACTGCTCTCGTGGAGAAGCATACAAATACCGCTGCGTAACCTTTTATGTATTTGGCATTCCGTAAATTCGAAGATTTTAAATTGAATGGTCCCGCAAAGTCCACTCCGGTGTAAGTAAATGGCAAAGAGAAGTTTACTCTTTCATTTGGAAGTTCGGCCATAATCTGTTGTTGGACCTTATGTTTGTAGATTACACAGACCTTGCAATTTCGAACACATTTTCGAACTAAATTTTTAAGGCGCAGAATGTAGAAGCCTTGTCTGATAGCTCTTAGCATGATATGGTGCTCAGCATGAAGCAGAATCTTATGTGTCCAATCAACGAAAAGTATAGCAAAATGAGATCTATCAGGTATTATTATGGGATGGCGTTCATCATAGCTAAGGCCAGAGTTGCTCAACCTGCCTCCAACTCGTAATAAACCATTTTGGCCGAGGAACGGATTTAAAGAGATTAGTCTACTTTTTTTGTTAATGCTTTGTTTGCTTTGAACACATTCGTATTCTTGGGGAAAATGTCTTAACTGGGTCAGGGTAATAAGGCGATTTTTGCTAAACTGTATTTCTTCTGCTGTAAGGAACTTCTCGGATTGAGACTTACGTTTTCGAAGGGCATTATAAAATCGAAAACAATAGCTGATAACTCGCAGGGCTCGCGGAAAAGATGAAAAGTGTTCTAAAATATCGTCGCACTCTTCTTTTTCATTAGAAGTGGAGAACTCTTTAGAATGGTGATTTGAAATAACCTCTGTGTGATGCGTAGCTATCTTCTTTGTTTCCAAGTCAGTAGGGTCAAAGACTCGTGGCTCTGGCCAGAGTTGAACAGGCTGTGTCAGCCATGGGGGCCCATGCCACCACGACCTAGACTCTATTAGTTCCAACGGTGTACAGCCACGGGTACCAAAATCAGCAGGATTGTCTTCTGTTTTAACATGCTTCCAAGAATTGCAGTTGACCATGTCGAGAATCTTTGTTACGCGATTCGCTACGAATGTCTTAAGGGTCTGTGGAGGCTTTTGTAGCCACCCAAGGACTATGGATGAGTCCGTCCACATATGGAGTTCATAGGGAAACTTTGCATCCTTTAGTAACGTCTTTACTAACTTTGTGAGTAAAACAGCCCCACATAATTCCAGCTTGGGTACTGTCTTTTTTTTGATAGGAGCTACTTTAGTCTTTGCTAGAAGCAAATTGCATCGTATTTCGCCGTTTAAGTCAATAGTTCGCATATAGACTGCACCGCAATATGCTTTTTCTGAAGAATCGCAGAAACCATGGATTTGTATTTGGTAGTCAGGGGAAAACTGCACCCATCGTGGAATCTTCAGTGATGAAACTTCTGGTAAGGTTTTAAGGAATGAATTGAATTTGACAGTAATTTGCGGTGAAACCTTTTCATCCCAATCGGTTTTCTGCTCCCACAACTCCTGCATCAAAATCTTGGCATTAACCACGATTGGCCCTATCCAACCTAGGGGGTCAAATAACCTTGCAATGACTGATAAAATATATCGTTTGGTAGGATTAAATTCTGTTGGGATCGGCTCTACTACATAGTAAAAGTAGTCTGACCTCGCGTTCCAACGTATGCCTAAAGTTTTAGTTACACTCGAGTCATCAAACTTTAAAAAATCTTCGTCCAGAAGATCCTCCCGGGCCAAGTTTCCCAGTAAAAATTTGTCATTGGCTGTGATTTTCTTCAAGGGAAAGCCTGCTGATTTTAAAGCCTGTATAAGTTGGTTCTGTTTCAAACTTGCCTCTTCAATACTATGTCCTCCAGACAAAATGTCGTCCACATATGATTCGCTCTTTAAAATAGCAGATGCTTCCGGAAAAAGGCTTTTACAGTCTTCACTTAATTGCTGTAAAGTACGTATTGCTAGAAATGGTGAGCAATTCACCCCAAACGTGACTGTTTTCATTTGGAATGATTTTATGGCATTACTCGTCTCCTCGCGGAATAATATTTGCTGGTATGGGCGATCAGCTTCATGTACTAAAATTTGTCGAAACATTTTTTCGATGTCGCCAGTGAAGACGTACTTATAGTACCGCCAACTAAGCACAATGTGTATTAAATCTGACTGTAGAGCTGGTCCTTGGTATAGAACGTCGTTTAATGAGTACCCACTGCTTGTCTTCTTCGATGCATTGAAGACCACTCTCACCTTTGTAGTTTTGCTATCTGGTCGAATAACCGTTGGTGGGCTCCTAAGCTCTGAGCCACTGGATCTTCCTGTCCTAGCCTTTTCTAGGACTTCTTCGAAGGACCACTTGTTAGTTTGAGGTACCCCCTCGTCCTAACAAATAACTTTTGGTTAGAATAAAAAAACGTCAAAGGAGTAAATTTCAAAGCTCCTTGCTTTATTGACCTCTAAACTTATACTAATCTTATTAACTCAATATACATATATATTCATATTTACTTGTATATAAAAATTCAAATTAAATTATTTACATATAAAGGAAAAGAAACTGTTAGTTCAGCAAAATATATGAAATATATCGTTCCATTAAAGGAGAGAAAAAAAGGGGTTTTAAATTATTGCTGATAATTAAATGAAAAATAAGAGTAAAAATATATACTAATAAAAAGAGTAAAAATAAGAGAAAAAAAAAAAGAGATTTGTTGAACACAGTTCAACAGTAAATAATATTACAAACTAAACTTATTGTGGAATATTGAGGTTGATTGACTGACTGAAGTGTTTTCTATATTGTAGGCGTTATTTGTTGTTGAAGGTTCATATTGTGGTAAATAATAAAGTTTTCAATAATAAAAAGTTTCAACAGATTTTGTATGTGTAGTATTATATTGGATTTGTTCTAATATTAAATGTGACATACCATTACTTTAATGAAATTCACTTTTTTGAATCAAATAATTTTTTTAATTACAAATTAAAAAGCATGTACAATTACGTATCTTTGCTAACCATCTACGCATAATACAAGTTTGATTAAAGAATTCTATGAAATTTTGAACGTATCATTGAATTATTTTTTTTTTTTAATCCACTATTTTGTGTTCTATACACAGTTGTGACCAATTTTTTTCTCCACTCAGAAAAAATAAGATTCATCAAACACCTCAAAATAAATTTGCTAGCGAGATTGTTCGAGTCCAATATCATTTCGCCGAACCACTTCTATTTATTTGGAAAAACCAACCCAATTCTTTTTCTTTTTTTATATTTCGGAGCATATCACATCGTTTAATAAAGTAATTTGTGAAAAAAATACAGATTTTTGTCATTTATGCAGTAAATTCTGTTTTTCCCAAAAGTACGAAGTAGCTTTGACACCGATTAATTGCCAGACGACTGTGAACAGCAACTGTATTGCTCTTTTAGTTCAGAATTGTAAAATTCTACAAATCACCCTCGTATATCTCATCTTCCGTTTTATAATAAAACTAAATCCAAAGTATACTGAATAATATTTTGTGCTAAAGGTATTGTTTAAGAGTTCAATTTATTTTGTATTATATTGTCGATAAGAGACACTAAAGAAATTCAATCAAACAATTAGTTGTTCAACTACATAGGGTTTCGATATAATGGGCTGGAAGCGATTCCTATTCTAAGAAAATAACCTTTTATGTTTGCAATGCCTGCTCTGAAAGTCGTTTATTATTCACAGGCTAGTTCTGGTTAGTCTGATACAATGCACAAATCTGCACTCACTAAAATTACATGTGTTTACGTTATCTCAAGTCTGATATCTTCTCTTAGCCTCTATCCTCTCTTGAAAAACTCCTCTCCCCACTGAACAAAAAGGTTCTGTTACCATCTGACTTATTTTACTGACCATTACAATACTTTAGTCAACCTATCTTCTAACACCACCAATGTTGTGTGTGCTAATTTTATTCAAGAGTAGCTAGACCTATAGTTTAATACCGACTACGAGCGGTAGTTTTGTGAAATTTTTCATGGCAAGACGATGTCAGCAGACGTCGTTTTCTTGAGCCAAGACTAGAATCACGGGTTGTTGTCTAATAACATAATGCATTACATACTGGACTACGGCGGTTTCACTGTCATCAGTGCTGTAAAAGCTCCCCTGCTATTCATATATATTTATAGTCCTGACACCGAAGAATTATTTTTCACATTTCGTTTTGAAGTCTAAACTGGGACTTGAACCGAGTCCCGATGTCTAATAAGCCAAAACACAACCTACTAGACTATGGTGTTATAACAAAATCAGCCAATGGTTTTATTTTAGTGTTTTTATGAGCTGAATACAAAACGTGTAATTTTTATTACACATTCAATCATAATATAAATTTTATCAGTATTTTGATATTCTTTGAATTGTTTTCTGTTATGTTTTCGCTTGGCCATTATGTCGAAACATGGCTTTTAATTATTCTTTGAAAAAATTTTAATTAAATTTTATTATTGCTTTTTTATCTTTTTATTTTTTGATTCGATTTAAACAATAGATTTGCAATGCTTTCTTAATTCTACATTTTGTGTGTGTTCAAGAATTAAATAAAAAACGTTATTTTACTTGAATATTTTATTTGAAAAGATGCTTCTAAGAACGTCTACTGTTGATGGTGATGATGATGATGATGATGCTGATTTCTGCTCTATTCTTTTCGCATTTCACACCACAGCCAACAAGTCAAATTATTTGTGAAAAATAAAACAAACAATCAAAAGAAAGACTTTTACCATGTTTTTATATTTCTTTTCTTTTCTGTTTGTTTTTCTGTTTTTTTTTTTGCGAAAAGGTCAATAAACTTTTATCCATTAGATGGTATAAACAGTTGTTATGTTTTAACATAAAAACTATGGCTAACAAAAAATATGGTTACAAAAACAACACGTTAAAGGTAAAATTGCTGTTACTTCTATACTCTTGCTTTATGCTATTCGTTTCTAGGTTAATATTATTTATATCGTATAGTTTTTTTTTTTAATTTTTTGTATTTTATTTTAATAGTTTACACACTACACACATGCAGTTTAATTAAAATTGTTATTGTTTTTGTTTAGCTATTTTGTTATTTATTGTTATATTCATATTTATTACGATAATTATCATAATTTTTTTCTCCTTTTTGTTTTGTTTCTATAATTTTACGCTGTTAGAGATAGTAAGTATGATAGTATCGTATTCTTTCTTTATCCATTTCTATTACTTAATATAACTTTTTGTTTTTTATTCATAATCTCTTTCGAATTTTTTTTTTTTTTTGTATTTGTTTAAACACTTTTGTAATACGTTTAGGTATTCCATTTTTAGTAAAATATTACGTAGATTTATTAGCTTAAAAAAGAAGAAAAACTATGTTAGCATTTTTTGTTGTTAGCTTTGTATATAAAAGCACAAGTCAATAATAAATAGTTGCGTGTTTAGTGGCTGGCCACTTATATTTCTAACGTTCAAACTTTTTGATATTCATTCATACATCCATCCACTGACAGATGGCTGACTGGTAGTACGTTTAATTTCTTTTCTTTTTTTTTTCTAGTAAAAGATAACAAAAAGTGTTATTAAAATAATCAATCATATCAAAAATGTGTTTAGCATGTGTGATGTTTTAATAACCAGAAACATTTTACCATTATCATATCGCTTGGCGGTAAAGCACAAATCTTTTTTATTAAGAAAAACAAAAAAATATTATGGACTTTTTACATTTTCTAATGGATATCGGCAAACTACTCTTTTGGAATTTATGAGGTGGTATTAAATACTTGTACACATTTTTATTGCACATAGAATATGCAATTATAGATTCATTGCAAATTAACAATTTATTAAGCTTGTTATGAAAAAAATTAACAGAGCTTGTAATTTGCATTCATTCGGATCTAATAAATTCTATAATTTAAAAAACATGTTTTTATACGGATAAACTATAAGTGGTATGTATATTGATTTGCTAATATGGGTTATACATACAACGATTCGATAACAAGCAGCAGCATATGTCTTAATAAAAATAAAGACGCTTACGTTGAAGATTAATGTAGAGAAATTAATAATATTTCCGTTCATTGTACAAATAATGAATATGTGTTTTCTCACCTTGTATGTTATAGATCAATGAAGGTATAAACACATAGACGACAGACAACAGAAAGCTGCCACGTTTAGAATACACACGTTTATATGAAAACGATTATATTGAAGGCAGGACAGCAAAAGCCAAGACAACAACCTAAGCAGGTGCTGCCCAAATAAAACTATTTTCTATTTTTGTGAGCAGCTAAAAGCAAATTAGTGATGCCAATACAATATAAAATCATAATAAAAAAAACAGCTAAAAATATTTATATTATTGAAGATAAAGAACAATTTTAAAATTAAGAAATAAAAGGAATCTATGTATTCATAACAAATAGAATAGAATTATAGATTCAATTTTGTATCTGAATTCATTAGATAAATGTTTTGTGTGTACGGTTTTTCATAGTGAGTTTATTTTTGCGTACAAAAAACCTGATAGTGTCAACACTGAAGAATATATTTACATTCAAATTTGAAAATTATTGATAATCGTTTTTTTCTGTTCTGCTTTCAAAAAAATTTAAGCAGTCGGCATACGGCAGACAAAACAGTTGGCACAATTTTCTGTCGAACAGCCGTCTATGTATTTATACCTTGATGAATTTTCAAACAGTTTGCTTTTCTATATTACTTCACCACGATTCCTAGTATTTCAGATACAAATTTACAGGTCAATGTTTTCCAGATGGAGAATAGAAAACTGGATTTAAAACATTTTCTCAAATAAAGAGCAAATAAAAAGAAAATGTTCGTGTTAAATTCAAATCCGGAGGAGTAGGAGCCTTTTTGTAAAGCATTTTGAGGATATCAGCAGATCTTCTACATACACCATGATTGAAAGTTTTTACACTCACTGAAGTTGTCCTTCCTATGTATGGTGATGATCAAGCACTCCCTAAAATTGTCAAAAAGGACAGAATATTTTAAGTTTTCTGATCACACTGGTTTGGCGCCAGCTCTGGATTAATGCTTTCAGACTCCGGCGAGTTGAGCGGAATTTGAATTCATGGCCAACAATACATACATACATACATAATTGGTCATTACAATCCTTCAGTCAGGATTACGACCTAGCTTCTCACACCACTTATGTTGTGTGCGTTAATTTTATACATGAGTGGCGGGACCTACAGTTTAAAGTCGACTCCGAACGACAGTTTTTTGAGAAGCTTTTCATGGCAATTTTATTTACTCTCAGAGTTTTTGCCAGAAATCTGCTGAGAGGAAGTCGCCGAAGAAATATTTTCATAATTTCTTTTTGATGTCTGACCTGGGATTCGAACTCAGGCCTTCAGTCTAATAAGCCAACACACTACCTACTAGACTACGGCGACTTATGGCCAACAATAGGTCTTTCGATAAAAAATTTCAATTATATTTTACATACATTTTGTTCCATTTAAATTTATTGACAAAAAGCGCTTAAAAGAGACCCTAGAGTTACAATTTTATCCACCCTCCATATGTGTGTGGTAAAATTGTGATGGGGTTCGTCTCCACGCACTAACAAGGTGATGGACTCTTAACTATTGTAGGTATTGTATGTAATTTACAGCAATACAGCATAATTTTCTCTGAAACTTTCGAGATGACCTAACAGAGTTTGCTCAAACTCGACAAATGTCAAGAGGTTGTCACCGAGAGTGAATTTAACTTCAGAGTATCAAAGTTCTTGTGAGTAGTAGTTCCCGTCCATCTGTAACAACAATTTCAATACTTGTTACCCTTTTTTGAATGCGAGCGAGAACTGTTAACCGAAATTTCTATTGATTCCGTTCATGCCTCTAATTTGATATTCACTTTAGTTTCATTTGGTTATTTTTACCACAGGATACAATAATATTTCTTACAACGAAGCCCATAATTTTGCAAATATAAACTCAACAAATTAATCGAATACTACTTGAGGCAATTGCAATTAATTGTTATTATTTTCAGTTGTTACTTTTATTTCCAGTTTTGTTTTTCTTTGGTTTTGTTTCTCTAACGTTTTGTAGGAATTTTTAATGACCTTAAAAACCTTTTGCGGAAGTCAGATGAATTAAAGTTTTGTTTCTATAGCATGACTATCTAACAAAATCTCTTTCACTGTCTGTCTGGACTTAGTTTCTGGTACACGAACTTGCCAGATACATTTCAGAAGCAGATGGAAAATATACAACAACAACAATAGCAACAAAACAAAGAAGTCAAGTGTAAAAATTTGGTGTGGCTTTAAGCATAAGAAAAATACAAACAAAAACACACGTTAAAATATCACAAAACTCAACTAAAGAAAGACAAACTAAATGGCAAAACAAATAAATAAAGAAAAAATACAAGAAAATAATACAGGGCACAAATTATTTTCACATTACGACATCACTCATTGTCTAATGTTACTGTTGTGGTTGTTGTTTGTCGGTTTTTTTTTCTTCTCTTGGTATGGAAATGTTTTTCCTTTGGATTTTCTCTCTGTAGTCTTCTTTTGTTATTTTCTTAATAATTTTTATTTATTCTTTTACATGCTGTAAGTTGGAAAAAGTTCAGTGAATTTACATTGTTATAAAATATATACATACACACACACATACACACACATACTGCATAGATACACTCCGGCATTTGTATGAAAATAAATCACAGGAAAAAACTTTAAAAAATGATACAAGATGTACTGTTGCCGGTATGTAAACCCTATTGTTGTTGTTGTTATTGTTGTTGTTGTTTGTTTTTACACAGAAGCTTAAATATTCGGTTAAAACCTCAGACAGATGCAGAGCCAGAGCCAGAGAAGAAGTCACAAGACATACAAAATTGTAGTTGTACTTGTTTTTTGGTTGTTGTTGTTGTTGTTGGAAAATCTTTTTACACTAAAACAGACGAAAAAACGTTGAGAAAAATATACGAGCAGAGGAAAAATGTTTGTTTGTTTATTTATTTATATTTGGACAGACATGCGGCGGCGATGTAACTTACTGAGCCAAAAGCATAGTAACCTCAGATATTTTGTTTTCTTTAAAAATCTCAATATATTTGTGTGTTTGTTGTTATTTGTTGCTATTATATTGTTTTGTTTTGTTTTTTTATTTTAAATACATGTGAATACATTGCATTAACATGACAACAAATCAACAACAAAACATGATTTTTAAATATAAACGTGCCGCAGTTTAAATCGAGGAAGATGATCGTAATAATAATAATAATACATACCAACAATAATGCTGATATTGATGATTATGCTTAAGTTAATGATGATGTTCACAAGGGTAGTAGTACTCGAGTTAGTACTGTAGCCAATACGCTAAAGCTTCCTATATCGCATCGTCAGATCCAAATCCAGATCCAGGTCTTGTGCATAAAATACAGTGGGCTGTTAGTCAGGTTTATAAGCCTGTTGAATATGTCTTTTGATGTCAATTTGATACACGAATTTAAAGTTTATTATACTCGGAGTTAAGTTTATTAAACTACGCGAACTACTACAGAAAAAAGTACTATTGGAGATAAACATTGAGAAAAACATATGCAATCTCTGTCAATGACAAGAACACAGGCACTTAATGATCAAACCAATTTTATACGTCAGCTCACTCTGCTATTATGGATAATTATGCATAATTACAGCAGTCGCAGGAATGGAGCAGGAACTTAATCTAATAAAATAAACAAAGCAGACTTACTTACTTATTTAATTGGGGTTGTAATCCCTTAGTTAGAATTACAGCCAAGATTCTTACACCACCCGTATGTTATGTGTGTTAATTTTATCCATGTGTGACAGGACCTACAATTTAATGTGAGAAACTTTTCTTGGCAATTATATTTACTATCTCTCCCTCTTCTAATAAACACAAAGCTACTGGACTACGACTACTTCAGACCAAACACAATTCAAAACGCTAAGCTTTGCAATAAGATAGGAGAAGAAGCTACAAGACCATAAAAATAACAAGAAGAAAGTGAATAGACCAAATTTTAATGGAATTCACATAAAAGCTATTGAACGCAGCCATCATTAAATAAAAAATTAAAAACTTAATTGAGGTGTGTGGAATAATCTTGGGAAGATCTTATGTTCAAAAGGAGAGGAAATAAGGGAAAAATAGTCATTATTTGAATTTCCATGCTGAATCCTATTCTAGTTTAAATCTATGGATTCAATCACATCTAAGTTGATGATATTTATTACGCTTAATGCATAAGCTTCAGAAAAGTGGAAGAAAGCTATAGAATAGCATTAAATTAAGACGTTAAGATAAGAAATGCAGATAGAAGACAGCAGTCTAGTGGGTAGTGTGTTGGCATATTAAACGTAAGGTTCAAACATTAGTCCAGACGTCTCTGTGAAAAAAAATATTTCTTCGTCGACTTCCTTTCATCAGTTTCATGGCAATAACCCTGAGAGTAAACAAAATTGCCATGAAAAGTTACTCAAATATCCGTTGTTTAGAATCGTCTTTAAACTGTTAGTATCGTCACTCATTAATAAAATTAACACACCTATATGGTGAAGTTGTCATAGTGCAGTAGGTAGTGTGTTGGCTTATTAGACGTAAGACCCGGTTTCAAACCCCAGGTCAGACATCAAAACGAAAATATGAAAATATTTCTTCGGCGACTGCCTCTCAGCAGATTTCTGGCAAAACCTTTGTTGAGAAAAAATGAAACTACCGTGGAAAGTTTCTCAAAAATCTGTCGTTCCGAATCGACTTTAAACTGTAGGTCCCGCCGCTCGTTTATAAAATTAACACGCAAGACATCAGCGGTGTGAGAAACTAGGTCGTAATCCTGACTAAAGGGTTGTAATGACCAATTAAGTAAGAAGTAAGTAATTTCGCATTAAATAAATTCAAAATAATTTTTTGCGAATATCTAAACAGTAGAATAATAACAAAAATCAATCACACAAAAACTTCCTGCTGATTGCTAAGCAAAATTTTTGTCTCCGAACATTTTTAGTTGGCATTTATCATACTTTAAATATCATTGTCGAGTAATGAATATATATTGGTTAAAACAATTTAATTTTTCTACTAAATTTTTCTATGAAAATGTTTCTTTAATAAACACAAGTTTTCACACTTATGAACTTCCAATTAAGTTCGCATTAAAATCTAATTTATGCCGTATAGATTGCATTAAATAGAATTAATTTTTTTTTAGTAAGTTTTAAGATAGTTTTGACATCAAAATTTCTGTACATGTTAATAGTTTCCTTTTTTCAGCTATGTTAGCCACTGTACTAATTTAGCTGCCGGCATTTAGACATACAATTTTGTTTAAGATTACAAAGTCTTTAATACGTTTCGTTTTCATACATTTAACGTTTAACTGTGTTCGTTGTATCCAATTTATGCTCCATAACTAGTTGATTTTTTTCAACTGATATTGCTTAGCTACAACTACATCAGCAACACTTCAGATCTTCATTTCTTTTTTTTTTTCAATAAAAATTTCAGCAAAAAAAAAAAAAATTATTTGAATTCATAAAATGTTTGTTGTTTTTCTCGTTTTTACTTTTATTGTCTAAAAGTTTTTCCATAGTTTTTCTGATATCGTATCTTACAGTAGTTACAGTGGAAATAATACTGGAACATGGCATATTTCATAAAAATTTCAATTTAATGTTAGAAAAATTCCTCGGGTATAATTTTGTTTCAAAGAACAAACTTCATTCACTTTAAATATTCAATGAAATTTGTTTTTCTATAAAGAATTCTATTTGTTTGGCTCTAACCCACTGTGCAATAACAGTAGCAACAATACAAGAAGAAGGAAAAAAAATGTTTTCACAACTTTATAAATTTATCTGTGTCCGTCCACATGTTGAATGGCGGAAATATGCAATGCGTTTAATAAAGCTGCAAAATTGTTTTAAACCAAAGTTATTTTATTTAAACGTTCATTACATAGCAACCAACCAACAGCATCGACCTAACAACATACAAACAAATATTATACATTTGCAAAGCGTCTATGAATACTGGGTAGGTTTAAGTGAAAACTGCAGGGATGTGCAGATAGGATTATAAAAGAATATAAAAAGGGTACAAGAAAGTTCTCTTTTATGCTAAAATGTTTATAGTACCAAGCGTGTGAAGTAAGTTAAGTAAGTTTTCTTCTCTTTTCTATGCTCATACCAAAAGAATTGTAGTCGTCGTAGTGAAGTAGGTAGTGTGTTGGCTTATTAGACTTATTTAATATATTTTTTCAGCGACTGCCTTTTAGAAGATTTCTGGCAAAAACTCTGGGAGTAAATGAAATTGCCATGAAAAAAATTTTCAAAAATCTGTCGTTCGGAGTCGACGTTAAACTATATTTCCCGCAACTCATGGATAAAATTAACACACACAACATGGGTGATGTTACGATCTAGTTTCCTGACGACTTAGCTTCTCACACCACTTATTAGGCTACGGCTACTTACTGTGGATGAAGAAA
Source organism: Sarcophaga caerulescens (assembly GCA_927399465.1). Classification (NCBI taxonomy): domain Eukaryota; kingdom Metazoa; phylum Arthropoda; class Insecta; order Diptera; family Sarcophagidae; genus Sarcophaga; species Sarcophaga caerulescens. Next base: position 39,197,865 of record OV656873.1, on the reverse strand, counting down.
GATTTCCTTTAGGAATAATAAAACATTAAATACATACTCGGTTAATACATTATAATTATGTAAGGTTCGATGGCATGACTTGTTCGAAGAAACCGAGTGCAGGCCCTGTGTTATCGATTAAATAACAATTTTATGACAGAGACCCAACATGAGAAGGTTCAGCGTAAAAACCTTCCAACCTTTATTTTTATGTGGCCTACCGAAAGTCTCAGTATGAATTGCATTATTCGTTTGGGCAGACCAATTCTCGAACGATGCTGCCATAATCAATGCGTAAGTATTCTTAGTCCGATTGACTTTCTGAACCATGGGATCAATTTTGCAGAGCCACATATTACAAAATTATACAGAGCAAGTTTATGCAGCAATGGCTTAAAAATTTGCCTGAGGAGTATAAGTAATGGATGCCATTACAGTGCTGCAGTCAGGCTTGCGGCCTAACATCTTGTGTGTATCAAATTTATTCATGAGTGGCAAGGAAGAAAGTAATCTTAGCTAAACTAACTTTTGCTGAATACTGAATGCATACCAGAACCAGCATTAATTTCAGCTTCCCTTTAATATTTTGATTTAATTTTGTTCAAGTGTGTTAGCTTATTAGATGTGAGGCCTCGGTTCAAACCCCAGGTCAGACATCAAAACGAAGATATGAAAACTATTTCTTCGGCGACTTCCTTTCAGCAGATTTTTGGTAAAAACTCTGAGAGTAAATAAAATTGCCATGAAAAGTTTTTAAAAAAATCTATCGCTCGGAAGCGACTTTAAATTGTAGGTCTCGCCACTCTTATATAAAATTAACACACACAACATGAGTTGTGTGAGAATCTAGGTCATAATCCTGACAAAAACGTTGTAATGACCAATTATGCATCTATATGTATATGTAATTATGTATGTACATATGTATGTATGTCAAGTGTAGGTATTTATGAAATTGCTCATGCCCTAAACTCACTTAAGGTTTCACAACCCTGTCCATAACATACATATTTTTTTTTCACTCTTACATCTGTACTTGAATCTACAAAACCGTTTAAATTTGTACACACATTGATAACAAATGCGCTTGAATCAATGTGTATTGTTTCTTATTTTTTTTTTTTTTTGTTTTTCTCTTTAAACCTTTTGCCAGTTGCGTTTTATAGTTTTATTTCTATTTCTGGCCAAGCTGAGAGTTAAATTATTATTTACCGCATTTTGTTTTAAGTCCAACAACACACACAAGCACAATTCTGCAAAGGATTAAATAAATTTTTGTGTGTATGAGTTCAATAGCCTGAAAAAGAAAAAAGTAAGTTTTGTGGCTTTTCTCAGACGAGAAGAAATTGCAAAGAAATAAATTAATTTCCTAAAGCCAGTAAGAAAACTTTTTTTTATTTGTTTTTCAAAGTTTAAGACAATAATTGTATTATTTTTGGTAAATGTTTGTTTGATTTCTTGACTGATCTGTTATGCTATGCAGTCAGTTTGAACAGATTAAGGAACTCTGTTTCAGTTGTTGCTTGCTTGTAGTTGATTCAGCTTATTAAAAAGCAAAAGTTTTATTCATCATTTTTTTTTGTTTGTTTTTTTTTTGCTTGTTTTTCAGACGTTATGCCATTTTCAGAAATGTGATTTTACTTGGAAGATACGCACATATGTACGTACGTACGCCACATAGACAGACACATAAAGGAAACACTTCATTGTGTTATCCTGTTGAGTATGGTGGTAAGGTGAAATGTTAGATTCCTTTAATTCACTGAATTTAAAATACAATGTCACCTTTTGATTTCTTGTTTAAAATTTCATTTTCATTTTTCAGGTTTATGGACCTTTTTTTTTTTTTGGTTCCTTTTGTTTTCGGTATGACTTGTATTGTACTTTTTTGGAGATCAACAAAAACGGTGTTTCTTTGCATTTGTATTTTCGTTTGTGTGTATGTGCGTTGTTTCGGCTTAAAGTGAATGTTTTAAATCGCATACATTTTAATAAATTTATTTTCTGTGAATTTTTTTGACCTTGATAAAGACGACATACACGTTTTAAATTAAAAAAAAAAGTAAATAAATGTTGTATTTTACTTTAAACAAAGAAACCTGTATTTAATTATTTTGGTCATTTTGATTTTATTGTTATTTTATCAGCAGTTCAAATGACGCATTCGTTGTTTAAATTTTATTTAAACTACAAAAAATTCACTTTTGCTTGAAATCAACTCGTTTTTCCATTCGAATTATATTTTAAATATCAAGTTTAACTGTAAATTTTATTGGTTTTATTTTTATACGCTCTAAAAACAAAATTAAATTTTTTTTATTAATTTGTTTTGTCCAACATGTTAATTTAAAGTGGTGGCCTTTAAATTATTAAATCTTTCTTTTGGAGGTATTTTCTAGGTGAAGATCTACATACACAATTAGTCATAACAACTGTTTAGCTAGGGTTACGATTTAGCTTCTCACACCAGCCATGTTGTGTGTGTGTTAATTTAATCCATGATAGGATAAATTTCGACTTTCAACGACCGATTTTGGAAAAAGTTTTCATGGCAATTTTATTTAATTTCAGAGTTTTTGTCAGAAGACTGCTGAGTGAAGTCGCTTAAGAAATATTTTTTAATATTTCGTTTTCGTACGAGATGTCTGAGTTGGGAATAGAACCCTGGTCTAGCGTCTAATAATCTAACACACAACCTACCAGATTACAGCTACTTAAGTAAAGAAATTTGTTCTTTGTTTGTTTCTTTCGTATTACAATACTGCCATTACTACGATATTACTGTAAATGAATTTAGATTAGTCTTAATTTTCACCATCAAAAAAATAATGCAGCCAGAACAGCTAAAATATCAATCGAAACGGCACAGCAAACTAATTGCATATTAACGCACTCAAGCGAAATTTCTTAAAAGACAACACAAGATCAATGCTTTATACGACAACAACCCGTGCGGCATGTACAATCTCGAAACGCAAAATAGACGAGATATACTATTGGCTGTACAAAAAACATCGAAATTAAGTGTTTTACTAGTTGAACAAATTTACAGGAAACTGCTTTTATAATCAGGGATACAATCCCATTGATAGTGGAATATTTTTTTTATTTTTCCAGGGGAAAGATAGACAAACAGCAGAAGTACTGCCGCTATCTGATTATTTGCGAAAATGCCTTTTTAATATAGCAAAAGCTGAAATGAAAAATTAGTAGTCGTATTTAGTGTCTTGCCTTATTTGACGTGAGGCCAGGGTTCACACCTCACACTCCAGGTCAGACATATCCAATAAAGCGAAATATGAAAAAATATTTCTTCGCAGCAAATTTCTGGCAAAACTCTGAGAATAAATAAAATAAAATGCCATAAAAAACTTTCTCAAAAATGTGTCTTTTGCAGACGACTTTAAACTGTAGATCCATCCGCTCATGTATAAAATTAACACACACAGTGGTGTGAGAAGCTAATTCGTAATTCTGACTGAAGGATTGTAATGACCAATTATGTATATATGTATGTATATAAAAGCCGAAATGATGCAGTGGAGCTTGAGCTAGTGCAAGATAAGATTGAATCTGTAGCTGTTGAGAGCGCGGAAAGCAAACCATTTCGTGACAAAAAAAAGATGAAAAAAGCAACGTAATACGAAATTAAATAAAAATTCTTATATTAAGAATCGTTGTTGTTAATTCGTGTGTATGTACATATATAAGAGGAAATGTTTAAATAAATTAAATAAAAATGATTTTATTTTCAATTATTTAATCTAAGCCCAGTTTCAATGTAAAATAAATACAATTATTCGTATGCAATTAAACTCCTTAATTAATTCAACACCTTTTGTTTGTTGTACAACTAAAACGCACTTGAATTTCAAAGAAGCTTTTAATAGATGCGATCATATCAGACCATTCACAAAATGGAAGTGTTAAGAGGAAGACGATGAATAAAACAGAATTTAATTAAAGATAATAAGTTGTTCTTTTTTTCATTTATGTTTTTGTTTTGTTTAGCAAACAATGCCTCAACTTTTTTTATATCTATTTTATGCTCAAGAGAAAGTTTTTCTTCGCATTTGTTTTAACAGTAATCTTTTACTACCTTATTTTATTTCATTTTATAGTATTATCTCGATCTTTATTAAATAAATCTTTCAATTTAACACACTACAGCAATGGCGTTTATACGGGTACGGATACTCTTTTATTTACCATCTTCTTATCATTTTCCATTCATTGGTATCACGTGTACTGAAAATGATGATGTTGCTGGTTGTATCATTGTTCATATTTTTTTTCTATTTTCTTCTTCTTTATTTTAATGCAAAACGGAAATGGCTTGTTAAATTGAAATTGTTTTTTTTTTCGCCACTTTACTGTTCAGTGAAGTGACTGAATCTACGGTTAACAATTATATGCCAAAGCTAAAGTATTATTATGACACAACTCAATATAAAAATGTATGTTTGTATGCCAATCTCTCGCTCACCGTATTATATCCATTTGTCATCATTGTTTTAGAAAAAATTAAAAAAAAAAATAATTTGTAATCTTATATGCATTTTAAGAGGAATTTATAATATATATGGCAAGTTCTAAAAAAAATTGTATGATTCATCTGTCATACTCACATGGTAATATTTGTATAATTTTCTAATTGTAGACATTGTATTGGCAGGTAGAAAATAAAACAAATATTTTTATCGAATAACTTATTTACTGATACACGTATGTACATACGCATATTATGTATGCTTTTTATTATTAAGTTTATAATTTTTGTCACATATCTGCAGTGTATGATAAGTACATATGAATATCAAAAGTCCATGACTTTATAAAACAATTAAATTTTCATCCAACATTTTCACACTTGTTTATCCCTTCTAATAAAATTACATCCTCCAACGTAATCAAAAAAAAATTTATTAGCTATAGTCTAATAAGTAGGGTGTTCACTTACTAGGCGAGAGCCCATGATTCAACCCTTACATACATAAAAAAATTAGCGAATACAACCCTTCAGTCAGGATTAGGAACTAGCTTCTCATACTTATGTTGTGTGTGCCAATGTTATACATGAGTGACGGGATCTAAAACTCTCGACGACTCCGAACGACAGATTTTTTGAGATACTTTTCATGGTAATATTATTTACTCTCAGAGTTTTTGCCAGAAGACTGCTGAGAAAAGTAGCTAAAGAAATAATTTTTAATATTTTGTTTCGATCGAGATATCTGACCTGTAGCTTGAACCGTGGCCTCTCATCTAATAAGTCAACACTCTACCTACCAGACTACGTGGTTCAACCGCTGCCTCAAACATGTCTAACATGAAGAAATATCAAAAGAATTTTCTTTCGGCAAAATATCTGAGAGTAAATAAAATTGCCATGCCATGCCTTTCTTTTTCAATTTCATCGTATGCTTTTTCATATCTTCATTAAATTATCCTGAAACATTCGCCATTAATTGCTATTTCAGACGTGTGACTTTGTTATCTGAGCTTTATATCTATTTATAAAGCTTAATATTGTTTCGAATGCTAGTCTCCTTTAGCAAAAAATAAGAAATCGAACTAAATTTTTTTTGTTTCTTTTCAAATCACGTGATAATCTGTTTCAATAGCCATCAAGCCATTTGTATCTCTCTATACACAAATAGATGCTACAAGAATTAATTTTTAAGAAAATTAAAATATTTTTAAGATGCCGAAAAAAAATTCTCAGAGTTAACATTTTACATTACATTTACATTTAGCAGTTGAACAATTACAAACATTCTTGCGAATTTCTCAGAAAATTGAGTTTGTGGTCAAGGGTAAGCAAAAGATGTGCAGAAAGCGCTTTCAAATTCAAAATTTGGAACCACTCAGCCACATGAGTTACCCTTGCTTTCATAATCACACTGGTTACGTGTCCTTTTATTCCTTTTTGGATTCTATACTCACATATAAATACAAAAACTATACATAATAATTTTAATACAAATTTTTTACTCACACTTAAACGTTTTCATAGGCATTTAAAACCATCGCCTAATACAGATGAACTATAACTACCATGTGGAGTATATTAAATGCATTTTTTACACTCCTTAAATTGTAAGACAATTAACTGTACTTAAGAAACTCGTAAAATTCAAATGTAAACCTTAGAGATGTTCTAGAATAAACTGGATTATGTTCGACTATAGACTTGCAGACGATTTAGAAAAGCTTTAAAAATATGGTGGTTCTTGAAGTACATAAATTAAGATTTAATATCGTTCTTTATATGCCACCTAATAATGTATGCTCCGATTAAGCTGGGATTAAACTTGAACTTTACAGGTTATATCGGCAGTATATTTTAATTGGATGTTTAAATCTAAAGATATTATTTGCCTGTATCCACCTTATCATCATCATAGTAACTGGCAGACCACAAAAATGGCTTAAAATATTTATGATTAAAATAAGGAGCTAGAGTTGGTTGGCAGAAAATCTTACAATAACATCTTATGAACACGAAATGCATACGCATCAAAATACAGCAAAGGGATTAACTTAATAAAGGCTGTCGTCATCACATCAGTACGCGCAGCAGTATTGGAAACAATAGCAATAAAATAAAGAAATACACACACAATATAACAAATATTTTATATATATAATCAAATCTATGTAAATCTTTAAGTACAGGAAAATAATAATAAAAAAAATTTTTCTATAAAGCAGTAAAATAGGAAAAAAACGCCAGCATAGTTAACGTCACTATCATTAAACTTGAAGATCTACGCGCCAAGAATAGGAAAATAATATAAAAATATTTAAAATATATGAAGTGAGTAAAAATACACTCGAGAAAAAATATGCGTTATTTAAATAAATATAAATTGTTTTCTATAAACGTTTATATACTATAAATATAATGTATTACAGCTTAGTTAATATGTGTAATAATAATAGTAAAACTTTTAAAAGTTACCTCGAAATCACAGCTATGGATTCATAACATATGTACCTAAAATGAAAACAAAAAATATAAGAATTGTTTATTTAAGATGATTTAAAACATTCAATATTAAACACAATAGATTTAGTTTAAATAAGTAATTCGATTATGGTCTAACATTAAATAAAATAAAATATTTTCGAGATCGCCGTGGTAGTATATACATATGTATGTTGGCTTACAAATTGAATTCAAATTACAGCTCTGACATGTTGGAAAAAAATATGAAAAAAATGTTACTTTAGGCAACCATATCTCAGTTCTGAGAGCAAATAATTACAAAAAAAAAAAAAAAATCGACATTAAACCGTTGTCCCCTGTCACTGATGAACAACATTGACTCCCACATCATGGCCGCAATCCCGACTGGAGGGCTGTAATGGCATCCAGCGAAGTTAACGCTGAGGTTCAGAAAGTCAGTGGAAATAAATATACTCTCGCAATGATTAGAGCAATGCATTGTTCGCGAATTGGTTGGTCCAAACGGATAATGCGATGCCCACTATGAGCTGTGGTGGACCTTATAAGACTAAAATATAGGAAGGGCTCTTCGCTGAACCATCTCATGTTGGATTTTTATTTAAATTGTTATTCAATGGGTAACATAAGAACTCCGCTATTTTCGAAAGACTCTTGCAATCGAACCTAAGCTAAATATAGTCGAAAACGACAGATATTTCAAGGCCAGCTCAACAATCTCGAACAGAACGAAATATGAAAAAAATATCTCAAAACTATCGTACTGTCGGTACTCCACTCATGCATAAAAGTATCACACATAACATGTGTGTTATGAGAAGCCACATGATAATCCAAACTAATTGGTTGTAATGACAAACTTCCAAATTTTTTTGTAAATATGAAATTATTTTTGAACGCATTACGTTTAAGTTTATCATTCGAGAAAATGTCATATTCCTGATGTAATGAAATCGAATGATGCAATTTTCATTTCAATTTTAAATAAGCACTTTCTGCCTACGATAGAGAACAATTCTGGTGTTAGAAAAGTATGAAAATAAAATTGTAATTAAAATAATTCTTGGTTTTGTTATTCTTTCACATTTCAGAAGAAACTACTACGAACATTATTTTTATGAGTGTTTATTTTTTTAATGCCACAATATGAGCAATAATAATAAAACATGAGTTGCATACGAAATGATGTTGCATTTTGTAGGCTTAACTAATTGAATCTATTGAATCTGACTTAACGTATGACAGTCCAGCAGAAAAAGCAGTGTAAGACGCCAATGACTAAGATACTAAGAGCTAAAGTGATCTGATTTTCTTGCTGTTTTGTTCCTTTATTTGTTCCCATTTCAATTTGGCTTAAAGGAATTTCTAGCCATAGGTGTTGGAGGATCATTAAAGAGGCCTATTTTATACTCTTACTTGTCGCTGTAATCATCGCAACTCTATTTACATTGAAATGTAATTTTTTGTCAGTCTCTCTTTAGACGCTTGTTTCTCTTCTTTCGCTTGCTTTTATTGTAGTTGCTCGTTGCTCGCCTCAGCAGGTGCATTTTCAACATATGTACGTCTGCCCGTGTATAGTGTTGTAGTCCTCTCTTATTGTTTAGCTGTTGCGTAAATATACGTACAAGTTTGAGTCTTGTGTTCATCATTTATTTATCTTTGTGCGGTCGGTCATCAGTTTTGAGTAGCTTATAAATTATAGTAATCAAGAGATTGTTGTATATTGTTTGCTAAGCTTGGCTTGGCATGGTTTGTTACACTGTGCTCTGTGCTTTGTGCTTTGTGCTCTGTGAATGCGCCAGCCCCATGTAAAACTGTTGGGTTCTGTTCTGTTTGTTAGTTTTTTTTTTCTTTCATACTATCTTAACCATAATTATGTAAATTTTATGACACTTTTATAAGACTTATGTTTAGGCTTTGCCTGTTGTAGGCTGTCCTTAAATTTCCTTGCTTGATTGTCTATCTATCGTGATTGTATCTGTTTAAGGGTGTGTGTGTGCTAGTAAAAAAAAAATGTTCTGTATGCCATTGCATTTGTACCTCCTAATCATGCTGTGATAATATTGTTAGATTGATGATGCAGTCATTATTCTAAAACTTTAAATGAATGATTAACATTTTTTAGTTGTGCCTTTTAGTAATAATAGTTATAAAGTTTAAGCGTTGTAAAGTTTTATTATATATTTCATAGAAAATTGCCCCTTTTAGAAATTGCTATGGTCTGGCATAGTGATTAACAGATTTTTCTTACGTTTTTTTTTTCTTCCTTTATATTTAAAAGTTGTTAAGGTTGCCAAGGTTAAGTTAGCGTACAAATTAATTAAATTAATAATAACAGTGTAGAACAGTTTTTCACTTTTTTAAATTGCTTACTTCTGTGCTCATTAAAAGGGGGAATTGAAAAAAAATTCAACACTTAATAAATATACTATATTAATCACATGAGCAGAAGTCTGGTTGGTGTACCATAAACTACAATGTTTATTAGAGGAGTTAAAATAAAAATTGTAATGTTTTTTATAGAAAAATAGGTCGAAAAATTTATTATGCCAGTTTTTAGCTTAGTTTTCGCATTGAGTTTCAAGCGATTTATTATAAGAAAATTGTAAAAAAAGTTCATACCGGTGATTTCTTGTTCAGGCATATAAGAAGATGCCTTGATAGCGAAGAATATTACTCAACACAGCACTTAGGATACTATTTATTTCAAGCTCTCATGAAGTAATTTTTTTAAGGCCCACACACAGGAGATGACTCCTACTAAGAAAATGTAAAGAGGGGTAGTGTGCGAGATTTTCTTTTAAAACCATCGTCCCTGTATTTATTTTATCTCGAGAATTGCTTTGTAATAATTCTCACTTTCTTCTTCCAATTGATTAAAATACATATACATACATATTTGACCATTACAACGCTTCCGTCAGGATTACGACATTGCCTCTCAGACTCCTTATGTTGTGTATATTAATTTTATATATGAGTGGCGGGAGCTACAGTTAAAAGTCGACTCCAAACGACAGTTTTTTGAGAAACTTTTTCATGGGATTTTCAGAAATCTGAGAGGCAGTTGCCAAAGAAGTATTTTTGTATATTTGGGGCACCCCGATTATTTTTTGTCTTTTTTAATTTTTTAATATCAGACACAAACTATTTTATTTTTTTTGTTTTCAATTCATTGAAATAACAATAAATTTGAAATATTCTTTAGTTTCTTAAATATTAATGCTGTTTTGAATATTAATTCATATTTTAAGGGTTTTTATTACGCACAAAATATTTCATAAATACCTCACATGACTTGCATATTGATTGCTTAATAAAGATAAGAAACCAATGTTTATTGATTTCAGAAATATTTAAAAATTCTAAAATGCACATGACAAATAAAACGATTAAAAAGGCTTATAAAAACTCCAGCTTAAAGCGTTTGATTATTAAGCCAATAAGAAATAATTTGAAGCCATTTAAAACTAACAGTAACAGAAAGCAGCAATGGATTTTAAGCTAGTATTATTAATTTTTTTTAAATAATTATGCTTTACGTAGAGGCTACACTGTGATTGCTAATAAAAATGTAAAGAACTCATGCAAACAAAATATAATATTCCGCTGTTTGTCTAGTGACAACTTAACTTTTTTCTCAAGTAGATAAGAATGTCGTTATGTTTGTAATGTACGTTTAAAGATTTTAAAGATAATCAATAAATAATTTCACACACGTTCAATGAAAAGCTACACACAAAAACTAAATAAAAAAAAACATTACATAAATAAATAATATCCTGATAAAAATTAAAAAAAAAAATATTTCATTCAATAACGTGTATTGATTTTATTTAAATATTTAAAATTATCCGGACAGCATATCAAAATGTACCATGAAAGCGACAAGATATGGTGTGTACGTATAGAGCTACATGTTGTACGTTAAACAAGTTTCCTTTGTGTTTTCATTGATTTATTTATTTAAGAATTCCTGGTATAGATAGAGGTGTGTCGTCTAGGATAATTAAGATAAGATATACACACTTATCATTAAATTAAGAAGAATACTTGCCAATGACTTATTACGATTGTCTTGAATATCGACTTTATTATCTGTAAACTATTCCATATCTTGTATCTAATTAAAGTGCGCAAAGAAATACGGATATAATTTACGATCTGATACATCTACTTAGAAATAAGTATTGAGTAAATACATCAAAGATTAAATTTTTACCATGTGAAATTAATTCTTCCCTATCGCTGGTGGTTGCGTAGTTCACCGCAACACAATAAATCCAAAAAATTTAGAGTCATTTGTGCTTGTGTTAAGATAATGCATGATAAGACGCCGAAAATAGAAATGATTAGACGATATCCTATAAACGAAATCGACACAGCAATATTAGGTTAAAAGCTACAAGAAAACAGAAGAAAATATTTGCCAAAGTCTGCTAGAATGAGAAACGCTCAAAACAAACCATAGCCAGAGAGGGATAAAGGTATTAACATTACATAGAATAGTTTTTAACAACTAAAAACTTTTTGCAAAAATATGTAATAAAATTCATATTTTCAAATCGATAAACAGTTTACCAGAAATTTTTGATATTCGCTGTCTTTCAAAATTGCGCTTACGAAGCTTGTAATGTATTGTTGCCTTCGGATATCCGAACTTTGACAGTTGATAATGGCCATTTTGTTGACGCTACATGTCTCAAATTAATTGCCATTTATTCAATCTAATTTCCCTAATTACCATGGACAACCACGAACTACGACGTGTGTTCGCTATATGAGCGCCGAAGCAGTTGGAAACACACCCTAATTTTCGTCGAAAAATCATGTCGATGAGGCCCACTACTGAATGAATGGATACATGAACAAATAAAATTGTCGAGCTTGGGATGACACCAATCTATATGAGGTTCACACATCGGCACATATTTCTTTGAGAACAATATTATCTAGGCCATCCCTGTCAATGGCGAGCACTATAGGTCGATGGCTACAAACTTCAATCACATGTGGTTTCAACAGGACTGCTCTACGTGCCACACAATTAATGCGATATTTCAAATTCTGCACGAGCGATTTGAGGACGCAATCATCTCATATGGAGGTGATGAGGACAGGTCACCGAGATCTTGAGATTAGACCTCGACAAAGTTTCTTGTGGGGTTTCTGTAAATCGCAGGTATACGACAGCGGTCCGCAACGCCAACACAACCGTTGCCATAGGTCAAAATCAGTCTGCTCCGTGGACTATAGTTATGAAAGATTGGACATTTCGTATGCGCTCCACGACGTTATATTCCACACACATTATATTCCACACACGTTATATTCCAGTAGGTCTCACAAACGATTAAAAAATTTCAATAATGTGAGCTACACACTCTTTGTTGTATTAGTACAGCGTTTACCATTTCATAGCACAATTGTGCGGAGAGAACTCACACGCATTCTTGTGCTTTATGATTTAGTTGTCGATCAGACTGCGACAAGAACACATGTGCGGCGGATGCATTAGCATTTTATTTCGGAATGACACTCAAAAAATATTTTATGTTAAAAGATGCTAATATTCAATGCCTTATATGTATGTTATAAAACATTTAAAGAATGTAGGGAATATGTTCTTAAAAGACATTTTGTATATTAATATTTATCTAAAATTATTTATCTAAATTTATTTATCTAAAATTATTAAGCCAAAGTTACATAGCTTTATGTATATGATGGAATAAAAATCAAAATAGCGTATATTACTAACACTTTTCTATGGCTGTAAATAAATAAATTCATTCAACATATTTTCTCTCTCTTACTCACTAATACATAATCAAAAAATTTTTGGTAAACCCTGTATTAGTACTTACTTCAGCTTTAAAAAACCAGATAGAATTTACAATTTTTATGAAAAAAAAAATTATATTTTATAAGACTTAGCTTTAACCTTACTTTACAATATTTTAACCTTAGACGCTTGTAAATTAAAAAAAAAATCTTTTGATATAAAAATAATTACAGTCACCACAACCAACATGGCAGAGAGAAGCCAAATAGTACAATCAAAATATAATAGCAATAATAATTTAAATGAACTCACAAATGACCCCAGTACTTTAGATTTAGGAATGAACAATCGACATCTGTAGGCGACACATCGCTGCCACAAATGAATGTAAATGAAATATTGCAGGTCAATGACTTCACCTATTTAGCAGTAATCAAAATCATTAGAGTAAAACACACTAATAAGTTGTTGTTGTTGCTGGTATTTCGTCTATGATAAATTATCCACTTCCCTTTACGGAAATCGAGATGGTGAAACAATCATAGTCTATATAATAGCCACATACAACATTGGTATTTAATTTATTGTATACTACGTCTACCAAAATGGTTGAGGTTTTTATGATATTTTTCGTTTTTTTTTTCTTTTGTGTTCATAAACATTAAATAATAATTTTCTTATGAAATCTAATAAAATAAAAAGAAGAAAAAAAAAGAATCGCTTAAAAACTCTTTCATGTGAGACTAATTTTAAAGGAAATTTGGTTGTTGGTTATTGTTTTTGTTCATTTACTACTCCTAAAAAGCTGTCTTTGCTATATAAAGGGAATTGAGTCAAAATTGCGTAGATTGGCTAAGACAGCAAATGAAAAAAGCACAGAAAAAAACATTTAAAGAAAAGACATAAAATATGAAATGAATTGGTCAGAAACAACCTACGCGTTATTTGTTTTTATGTTTGTTTCCTTTCTTATTTTTTTCACAATTTACTTAATAATGCAAAGGCGGCTCTTGTCTAAAAATCCGCACAATTTACGTATACCGACTAAGTGCTGTATTTGTATTAAATAAAATGCTGTAGATGTCGCTTAAGTCTAGATTATTAGCTCATACCCAATGGCAATTTTTCATGTTTGTTGCGATAGAAATTTAAAGACTGTATAATAACGCTACACTTATTTATTTAAGGTGAATAGAAAGTGTTAAAAAAAATTGCTTAATATTTAAAAAATGTAAATACAATAAAGGCCGTGGGTCAAACACTAGCTCAGGCATCTCGACCAAAACGAAGTATAAAAAATATTTCCATCGGCGACTTCCTCTCAGCAGTCTTCTTCAAAAACTCGGAGAGTAAAAAATTTTGCCATAAAAAGTTTCTCAGTTGCATGGGCGTTGTGCAACGCATTAACATCTAGTGGCTGCGCTAGATCGGCCATGTCGTTCGAATGGAAGACGAATATTTGATGTGGGGATTAATGGAAGTCAGCGTAAAAGACGCTCTTGTCTGCATTGAAAGGACCAAATCATGGAAAACTTGTCATCGATTGGATTGAAAAACTGGCAAAGGCGCAAAAGAGGTGAATTAAGGTAGGCCGAAATCCGATAAACGGCTTGCTAATAGCCAATTAAGTAAGTAGGTAAGTAAGTACATAAATAAATTCATTATTATAATGGAATTGGGAAAATCATTTTAGCTAAATAAATACTCGTATTAAATCATGCTGTGTATTAATTGTGTTATACAGCCTGCAAGACGAGATCTATCAACATGAATTCGTTTGATTACAAATCATAATAATTGATTCGGTAAATTTTTCGACTAGTAAAATGTCTTAGAAGTTATTTACCTAAAGAAGTGTTCAGGATTCAAACGACTGCTTTCAACAAACCCGGATTTTTACCCTGAATTACTACTTTTTATTTTCAAACTTAAAGAAATGCTTCCAAGGGAAGGGAAGGGAAATTTGACTCAAGAATCAATTGAAGAATCTTTAAACAAAGTGTATGGAGTGCATGAAGAATACGCCATAGTCCAGTAAGTAGTGTGTTGACTTATTAGACGCGCGGCACAGTTCAAAACCCAGATCAGATATCTCCAACAAAACGAAGTATGAAAATATATTTCTTCGGCAACCTCCTCTGGAGATTTGTGGAAAAAACTCCGAAAGTTAATAAAATTGCCATGAAAAGTTTCTCAAAAATCTATCGTTCGGAGTCCGACTTTAAACTGTAGTTCCCGCCACTCATGTATAAAATTAACACACACAACATAACTGACGTGAAAAGTTAGGTCGCCATCTTGACTGAAGGGTTATAATGACCAATCATGTACGTATGTATGTACCTATGTACGTATGTATGCATGTATGTAAGTCTGTATGTATGGAGCTCAAAAGAAACTATGTAGCAATTTACAAGTATTCATTACTCAAAAAACATTTGTTTTATTTAAAAAGTTGTATAATTATTTATCTACTCTTGTGAAGCGATTAGAATATCACCTTGTGGTTATATTACATAGTATTTACAGGTCTCAAGACAAATCTTTCCTTCATAGATCATTACATAATTTAAGATGAATTAAAATTATCTGCCTGTGATAAATTATTTTTATTTGATGTTTAAGTCTTGTTTTAAATTTTTCCTACAAAAAAGTGTAAATGTTTAATTAATTTTAACAATTGGATTTTTATTTTATCATCAATTTTCATTAAAAAATAACTAAATAAGTCTACAGCAGAAGTTTTTATATGAAAATTTATCGAACTGAATAGAGATTTCGATTTTTTAAAAAAATTTTTAAAAAGAGTGTTAAAATGGCAAACAATTTTCATTTGTTCATCAAATATAACTCAATAATATGGTGAGAAATATTTGAATTAATTAAACATTTTATAAAAAAAGAAGTACGAGATTTGCAACCTCATGACTATCTATATGTAAGCAGCCTACTGTAGCCTATTTCTTAAGTACAACTTCCTACATGTACTTTGCATATATACAATTAATATTAATACTTTTCAGCTACAACGTCGGTGGGAAGCCTTTATGCAAATATTTCCTACTGGCCCTTTATCGAAATCAACTAGATTTGCTTATAATTTCAAGTCCCATACACAGAAATCTAATTCTTCTGTGTTTGTTTTTACTTTAAATATGCAAACAACAATCAAGATTTTTGTTAATATTGGGTTGGCTTAAAAGTAATATTACTCAGATTGAAATGTACAATTGTACATAAATGTATAGACGTTTATTTAAATGTGTATTAAACAGATACTCATATAAAACAAACAAAAATAAAAACAAAAGAATGTCTATGAACATTTACAGACAAGACCACAAATGTATAACATACGTAAGAACGAGTACAAGTAGTAGTTGTCTAAAGTAACGTACACATTCATAAAAATGTAAAACAAATCAAGATAGATTTGACGTCGACATTCAACGCCTTTCAGCAAAAAACCAAAAGAATAAAGTACTAGAAAAAAAAATAAACATAAGGGAACAAAAAAAAACTGATCCATACTCAACGCGCGTGTTATAATTGCACACTACTCACCATAAGTAGACAGACATTGGAAAAAGTGTAAGACCACAGAGAAAAAAAATGGCAACAGTTGTCTGCTAAAGAGACTCTTAAGTTTATTAACAAGACAACAGGGTGTGTAAACAAACATTTCAAGCAAAACAAAAAAATGTAAGAAAAACAAAAACGAAAAGAAAAGTTAAAAAAAAGAATGCAAGTCTCATTGAGAAATTGTTGCATCAACGCACTAAAAGCTTTTAAACTTAGCTTCTCAGTGTTTCTGTTTTTTTCTGTTTGTTCCAATGCTAGTTATTTAATCAAAATTTATTTTTTTTTTAGTTTTTTGTCTACTTATTTAACATTTTTATTATACCTGATTTATACGACAAAACAATATACTCGTTTGGTCGCGTATGTGTTAACGGTTGAATGAATTTGTCTATAATGGTTTTAACTCAATCAAGAATGGTACAAGGTGACTCACTGCCATTTATGGTAAATCCATCATTATTCACAAATAAATACTGGCTTTATTTCATCATTATTTGTATTTTTTTTTTATTCTTTTATTTTCTTTTATTATAAATTCATTTAAATTATTGGCAAGATATTACGAAATGTAGGCGTCTTGTAATTGTCTTGGTTTGATTTAATGCTATTACCACATTTAGAAACTTGAAATGACAGTTTAAATACATTTTGTCTTTAAGCTAAAGATTTATTAAAGGCAAGAAAACTTTATACTGTTAGAATCAAAACTCAAGAACAAATAAAGTGTGCTAACGAACGAAAAGGTTACTTGATTGGCAATCTAAAGATTAAAATTAACCGTTTGTTGATATTAAATTTCGGGGGAACTTGTATTTCATTTTAATTTATTTATTTTTAAAGATTTTTCATATAAAATTACGCTGTAAAAGATATCCACAACTTTTCCTTGGATGAGACTGCGTTTATATCACTATAAGTGGCGTTAAGTAGATAGAATTTTGTTAAAAACTGTTTTAAAGCTTTTATCTTTCTAGGCTCTGCATTGTAAAAGCAAACGTATATGGGATAGAGAAAGTACAGCTATCAGACGATCTATTGCATTGGTGTTCTTAACCTATACAGTGTTGATGCTACTTCCATTACTTAAAGATGCTGTTCAGCTTCAGTTAAGCTAACTCTTTAAGCAATAAATTGGTAATAAATGCTTCACTAATACCGCACGGTTACTAAATAGGAGTTCAAGTGATTTGTGTTCCTTACCACAAAATCTATATATTTGGCTTGAAGTGATTCATATTTTGAACAAATTTGCAACTATGTATGTATGTAATTTATGTTAAGTTACATGTTATGTTTTTTTTAATTAAGGGTCTTCAATCCTTCGTATAATCTTTCATCCAGGAAGTCCCAGCTCCTCTGATTACCCAAAGATGATAACATTAATATTATATAAAATGGTCATTACAACCCTTCAGTCAGGATTACGACCTAGCTTCTCACACCACTTATGTTGTGTGCGTTAATTTTATACATAAGTGGTGGGTGGGATCTACAGTTTAAAGTCGACTCCGAAAGGCAGGTTTTTTGAGAAACTTTTCATGGCAATTTTATTTACTCTCAGAGTTTTTGCCAGAAATCTGTTGAGAGGAAGACGCCAACGAAATATTTTCATATTTTCGTTTTGATGTCTGACCTGGGGTTTGAACTCGGGCCTTCAGTCTAATAAGCCAACACACTACCTACGATAACATTAGCAATAAACATCATCTAATGACAACCCTTTCACCTACTAAAGTTCCTACTAAAGTGAAAAACCTAATTAATGTACAAAAGGTACAAAATAAATATTATAAAAAGATAGGAAAAGTATGACAAAGAGAAAGTATAAGAATTATATCGGGTCTTTCATTAAGCGCTTTCTATTTTTTTTATCTAAATAAAATAAAGTGTACGTGAGGTATCATATTAATTCATTTAAAATACCTATTAATGCCGCTATGAGTGGAATATAACATCGTTTAAATGCTTTAAAGGCTTCTCTGGTGATCCAAAATTTCTAACTTTCCATGACTCTGGCCTACAAATCATACTGAATTTAGCAGATGGCATAGATTATATTGACTTTAAAAACTACTGTGGTTTGCCGCTTATTTGCATACATCTGCGACTTTGGAAAACTCTGCAAATTAATATCTTACTAGGTTAAATCGAATGATATCGGTGGCCATTTAACATCCACTCCACGTGAGACGCTCATACCCTTATGAACAAGACGAATATCCAATGTAACATTAGCTGTGTGGGGCGTAGTACAGTCCTATTGAAACCACGAGTGGTTGAAGTTTGTAATAACCTACCTATAGTGCTCGCTATTGACAGAGACGGCTTGACCAATGTCGTCCTTAAAGAAATATAGACCGGTGGTGCCGATGGCTCATACTAAGCAGTGGCTATCTTAGGATACATTGCACACATGTTCTTAAAACTCATATGGATTGGTATCGCTTCAAATTCGACAATCTTGTTTAATTGCGTAGGAATGAGTATGATTTCCCGATGTTGATTAGGATCAGTATTCAGCTGCTAGAGATCAAATTCGTTCAGTAAACAAACTAGTTTGACATTGGTAGCTTCAACAATATGATGATATTATTAATTCTCAAATATATATATCTTTTTATCGCTTGCTTACAAACTTTAAACGATACCTTTAACTTTAATTATCTACCGTTGTGTTAATGCTTAATAGGTAAAGCAGGTACATGAATAAAACTAGATTCAATGATTTTGCAATGGCAGCATCATAATTTCTTAATTACATTATTTTTTGAAGTACAAAGATAATATTATTTTTAAATTTCAGTTTGTTATCTCATTTTGTTAATGCCTCGAAGTTTTAAGAATATAATAAAATTGAACATACAGTAAGACCCCGCTTAACGCTGTTTCAGTATTACGCGGTAGTATTTGGATTCCCCTAAATCGCACACTGTATTGATACTTGTTGTATATGTGTGCAAATGAAACGCACATGCACCAACCAAAAGCGGTGCACTATATAGCGACGGTGTATTCTATGTATCTTTTTCAACGCTATTTTGTTAGTCTGTTCAGAATAAAGATTCCAACTGTATTTTCTGAAGTCGCAATGTATTTAGATATGTACGTGTTAAGTTGCCTCGTTTAACGCTTTTTCGTTTAGCGCTGGAACTTATTGGAACGTCTCCCCCGCGTTAAGCGGGGTCTTACTGTACAAAATTTACAACATTATTTCCTACACATTAATATCGCTTTAAGTTCTAAATTACTCAAGGCATGAATTTTTAAAAATCTTTTTCAATTTCCATTGAAAATAATCGTAAAAACGTTATAAACTTTTCCTAAGACTTTGTACAATGGGTCAATTTCGACCTCCGGGTATTGTACTTGTCTTAACGGACAAGTACACGTCCTCTAACCTTTCCTAAGACTTTACATATAAAATCTGTAATCTGACACGTTGACATTCATGGGACTAAAAAATTCGTTAAATTTTCGTAGTTTTAAGCACATAATAAATTAATTTTATGATTTAATGTATTTTTTACTTACCAAAATTAAACTTGAAAACCATATATTGGATCTGCTGTTGTTGTGTTTTATAAGTAATGTTGCCGTTTATTTTTTTTTTACTAAAGTTGCTGGCAGGTTCTTAACTTAAATTGCAAATTCCACTTGTTGGTTACTTTTTTTTGAACTTTTCTTCTTATTGTGTATGTTTCTCTTTCAAAAGTCTACAAAAATTATATACTTTCCCAAAAAGCAAAATTTTTCTTTATTTTTTTATAATTTTTTTTTACAATTTGCCTTTCCAATAGTTTGGCTTGAATCAACACCATAAGAAAATAAAAGCAAAAAAATAAATACAAAATAAACAAAAATTCGGAACAAAGCCAAGCAAAATGTAATTTTTTTGGCTAAAAGATTTGAACAAAAAAAAAAAAAAAACAAACAACGTGTTGTGTTTTGTCGCAATGAAAGGTCTTCACATTACATATCTTATTTTGTTTTCTTTTGAAGATGTTAATTATATTATTTTGTTATTGTTTTGTTGTTATTTTTGCTTCTTTGTTGTTGTACACTAAATTGTCGTTGTTATAATATGACTTTTAAGGTCTGGTCTGACAACAACTACTTGTTTTTATTTTTATAACTTTCATTGCTTTTTTGTCGATTTACGCAGGCGCTTTTATGGAAGTGTAAGTAGTTTCAAGTACTTGTTCAAATAATAAAATTCATTTTGTGTGTTAAACCAAAATAATAAACGTATATGTATGAATGAATACATATATATTTATACATATATTGCACATAAAATTAACACAGTTTAAAAAAAATCAAAAAGAAATAAACGAATAAAATGGAGTTAAAAATATAAAAAATAAAAAGAAAAACATGCAACCTAGATTACCTTGGGAGATGAATTTCTGTTTATATTTTCAAATTCAATTTATTATTTTTTATATTGTCTCTGATAAAATATGTTTCAAGTGAATGCATTTCAGGTTTCAGGCTTAAATAAATTATACAATAAATTTTCAATAAAAGCCGAATATGTATGTACATATGTATATTTCCTGTTTTAATTTTTTATAATAATACAAAAGGTATTTCATTAAGAAATAAACATAATAGAGAATAATCTAATTGCTTATAACAAATTCATAATGATATGAAGAAGTTGCCGTAGTTTAGTAGATAGTATATTAGCATATTAGACGTGAGGCCATGGTTGTAACCCTTGTTCAGATAACTCCTACTAATCGAAATATGGAAAATATATCAAAACGACTTCGTCTCAACAGATTTCAGGCAACAGTTTTGATTGTAATTAAAACTGCCCTGAAAAGTTTGTTCTAAAATCTGACGTTCGGAGTCATCTTTAAACTGTATTTCCCATCACTCATGTATAAAATTAACACATAATTGGTGTGGGAAGCTAGGTCGTAATACTGATTGAAGGGTTGTAATGACCAGTTAAGTATGCATAAAGAATAGCATATTCCTACAGTTTATTTAAAACATTTTGAAATTTCAATTATTTCATCACTACCCCTAGTACTACCTTTAAGCATTTATAACCAATTAGTAATATGAGATCTTAATTGATTTTTAAAATCTATGTATGTATGTTAAAAGCGATGGCCAGTGTTTATTTTTATTATTAAACATGGATTAAAAATATTTTTTTTTTAATTTCTCAATATATTTTAACACCGCTTTGATTAGTGTTAAGAAATTATTATCTTAAAACCACTAATTATATATTAGTTAACATCGTCTTCTGCTTAATTATTTATTTCTTTTTTTTTTCTTTTTTATGTGGGTTTTTTTTTTTTTTGTTATTTCTTTAAATATAACGATGATGTATTTTGTTATTTCATATTGTCTTTTATATGATATTCATTAAATTTTGCGTTGGTTTTTTGACCTTCATTGCTTTGAAATACTGTAAAAAGTTAAAGGTGTTTAATTGATGTTCTTTTTCTTGTATTTTTTTATTTCAATATTGAAACAAAATTTACTGATTTTTTTTTTTGCTTAAAGATATTTTTGATCTTTAGATATTCAATTTTTAAACCAATTTAAAGCTTTATTTTTGTATAATATTAATTGAATTCTTTTTCTTGTTTAATAATGTTTTTGTTTTATATTTTGAAATTTTTTTCTTTATTATATATCTTGTTATTTTATGTTAATTGTTTTTATTTTTAATTTTTTCTATATTTTTTTATATTTTTCATTTCACTTAACGTCATAGAATGTATTCAAGCAGTTGTTTTTTACTTTTAAATGTATTTGTAACGATCATCATCATGTGTATTAGACCACTACCACTACAGTTAACAAACAAAAGCTTAGAGCATTAGATCAGCTTTTTTGCGAAATATTTTTTTCTTTTTTCTTTTTATATTTTTTTAAACTAGTTTTTGTTTAAAATACAATATATTTTATGTTATTATATAAATATGAATATTTTTTCTACATCATTTTATTAAAAAATAAAATTTTTTTTGATTTCTTTCAATAATTTTTCACTAAATCTTTCAACACTTTTACATCATTCATTATTTTCATAATAATCATAATATGATTATTAACACATATATTATATGGTTTATACATGGTTTATTTTATTCGTCAACTTCGTACTAGAAATTGTTAAAGCGATTTTTTAGTTTTTTTTTTCTTAAATTACCTTTCCGTAACGTTAACCCGTTCTATTCAGTTACCACCTCACGACTGACAACAAAAAGTTTTGCTTATTTTAGCCACACCATATCCATACGTTTGCAATCGTTTGCCTGTTTTGTGTTTAGCTATAGCCAGCCGCCTGTCTTTCTGGCCAGCCGTGTTAACGTCTGTCGTTTTGACGTTGTGCCTACCTATCTGTGTAGTTAGAGTGTTGTATTTAAGATTGAATAAAAAATTTTTTTAAAAGTTTTTTTTTTTTCTACCACACAGTTAAAAAACGTTATAAAGCTTAGCTTTATCTGCTGAACGTAATAATGATCCATACAAATACTCACTCAGTCAAACCATTCAGTACGCTCGCTCAGCTTTAAATAGCATTAAATAGTTGGTGTTTTGCTTGTTGAGCTGACGTGGAGACTTTAAGTTTCTTTTTGTTTTTGTTGCCCCTTTGGAGAACTCACCTCATTTTGAACTCTAACGTTTGTTGGTGTTTTTTAACTAACGCTTTTATTAACTTTAATTAATGGTGAGTTTCTATTCACTTGGTTAGTTAGTTTCAAGGTAAATTACTGCATCTATTCACACTGTCTATGTCTAATTCAGTCGTTGTATAGGTAAAGTTTGCTTTATTACTCTCACAATAAATAGTTTATTTTTATTTATTTTTTTATTATTTTTACTTCAACCAGATCTTTAACATTGCTCTGAATTGTAATATGTGTGCAGTTTAACAATGAAAATACAAACAAACTAAAAGTACAGAAAAATTATTGTGTTTATTTTCGGCTTCGCTGATTTTTGGGTGCTGTTAGAATTTATATGTTTTGGTAGTGTTTTGTTTTAGTTTGAATTTTGATTCTTAAAGAAAATAAAAGCTTAACCCGTTTTTCAACGTCAGTATGTTAACTTTATAATTTATTTTAAAACAAAATTATATTAATAGTGGAAGTAGTTAAATATTTAGTATTTAACTTCTTTCTGACGTACATACATAATTTGGAAACAATATTTTTGAAATTAAACAGCAGGTTTTATAAATAAATTTTGTGATTTATTAAAAACAATCGGGATAGCAATTAAAGAAAAAATATAAATAAAAATATAGTCTAAAGTAAATATACAAGGTGACTAGTTATGATCCATCGAATTCCATGCAAGTCACATGACAGTCATTTAAGCGGTCATTAACCTGGCAAGGTCAGTAAATATTTACAGAGTTGGCCAGGTATCGGTGAAGCTCCGTTCGCGGCAAGAAGATTTCTGAAGGAAGTCTCTAGCCAGACTGGTGCTCGACACGGTGGTACAGCCCCCAATATCGTAGCTCACTTTGACCGTGAGAATGGATCACATTTCTCAAATTGGATAACTCCAGTTTTAGGATTCAGTGATTCTAAGGAAAAGCACGTTACCAGCTGCCGGATGCTGTAAGTCTTCTTATGATCCCTTAAGGATCCTGTGAAACTTTGCCTTATGGTCACCTGACCGCCTTAACTATTACTGACTTTCTTACGTTAGTGGTCATTACAACCCTTTATTCAGGATTGCAACAAAGCTTCTCACATTAACCATGATGCGTATGTTGATTTTATCCATAATTGGCGGAACCTACTATTTAATGTCTCCGAACTACAGATTTGACAATTTTAATGTACTCACAGAGTTTTTGTCAGAAGACTGCTGAGGGATATTCACCGAACGAAATTTTCATTCGAATTTAGTTTTAATGACGATGTCTGAGCAAAGTGTTGTACCACGGTCTCACGTCTAATAAGTCAACACACTATCTACAAAACTACAGCTACTTTAGCAGCAAAAATGCCTGTCTAACACTTAATCTTTTAAGGAATGTTTCAAGTCCGTCAACCCTCATATATCGCTTTACTATTCTCTCATATGCTCATCAAAAATTTTCAGGTTATTTATGCGATCAACACATTTCTTAATATTTGCCCAGAAACCCTAAAGAGATTCATTTCCACTGCATCTTTCATTCTTTTATGTAAGGTTCTTATTTGAATCGCAGAGGGTATAGAGAAAATGCGATAAATATTTTTGTATTGGAAAAGATCTCCTTTTTTGGCACCCTTTTATCAAATTGCCTTGGAGTCAATCGCCGCCTAACTATTCTTTCTACAAATGTCCTGAAAGAGGGTAAAATCATCGCATTTATTTTTTAGGAAGATTTTTATTCTCTTGATTTATTGTTCTTTAATTTCTTACCTGCTAATTCTAATCCCTTTAGGAGAAGTTGTGGATATAAATGAGTGGGGTATACAGAAGGTGCTTGTTTACCAACGTACCTCCAAATCTAATGGTTTAGGCGGTTCAGTTGGTTTATGTTTACACTAGGTTGTTTTATTATTGCATAAACAAATTTTTTATATAATTTTCTATATGTGACACCATTAACTGTGGCTCCAAGTTCACTGAAGTATGCTTTTTTGCTTGTACATCAAGATTCTCTAACTGTCTGTCAAATTAGAAATATTTCCATAAAACTTCCCACTTCTAATGCGTAATAAAAATTGTCATTAGGAAAATAACAATTACAGCATTACTATAAAAATTGCAATTATTTTCTTGAAATGTATGTATATGTATATAACTATTTGAAATATTTGCCTTAAACAAATAAGATTTATTACTTTTTTTTAAACAACCCAACATTTCTCAACAGACTGCCAATTTATGTTCATTAATATTCAACAAACTGATGTCATTTTCATGACTTCTAATTCGAAAAAAAATTAAACAAAACAATGAAATAATATTTCTTCATCCAACTGAAAAATTTAAGCATTTTTCCGCTATTTAAAAAATTAAAAATAATTATATTTTATTTTCCAACTGATTCGTTTATAAATTTTGATTTCATATCATTTAATTACTTTTCAATGTTACACATGATTTCATATACTTTTTTTCACTTGCAATTTGTACTTGGTAAACAAAAGACTTAAGCAACAAACCTGTTCTTCTATATATTGCACATTTTTTAACAAGAACTTCTAATACGAATTCATTGTTAAGTGAAGTGTTTTATTTTTGCATCGCTTTGACTGTATTCACATGTATTAGTATTGAAAAGGCATATTACGGGTTTGATAATTTAAATTGTAATTTAATATTAACTATACACTTGAAGAAATGACTGGTTGCAACACGTATAAGGTGAAAATTTATTACAATTAGAAGATATATATGAATATAGAAGGAAGAGAGGAATATTATATGTTATTGAAATTATTTTAAACTACATCTGTATACAAAGATAGATGTCTCATTTATTCACATTACTTAGATCGCTTGCTGTTGTAAATTATTCGGTCTGTCTCCTGCTTGACTATATACTTTTGATTTTAGCAAATCTCAGAAAATAGTCAGATTCATGAAGTATAGAGAAGAAAATTTTTGCAACCTACATTCAAATAAACTCCTGGTTAAGAGGGAAACCCTTTCCAATGTGCTAGGTAAATGGTTAATAAAGGATAAAGCTGATATTTGTCTAAATGGATTGGGAATTAATGTTCTATTGGACGTTTATTAAGCGCTTAAAGTTTAATTAAACAAAGTGTGTGTGCGACATCATTGAAATTTTTTTCTTTTGTTTAATAGACCATTAAATAGGCTATTATATGTAGAATATAACATCGTTGAAATGATCCTCACGAGTTCTCTGAGTCCAAAAGATCAATTTTTTCATAATTCTGGTGTATAAAATAGGCTGAATTTGAACGATGTCTTGAACTATGTTGGGATTGAGGGCCGCTGTGTTTCGTGGTTTATTCGCAAACACGGGCGACTTAAGAAAAGTCTAATGGCGTCAAATACATAGAATTCTATGGCCAATTCACATCAGCATCAATCCAATTTGGCATAAGCTGTATGAGCGCTGTCCTGTTGAAACCAATTGCCTTTGGTATCCAAATCAACCATTTCAGGCTTAAAGATGTTAATAAATATCGATCTATAGATGTTCGTTTTCAAAGAAATATAGACCGATGATGTCAGCAGTCCTTAATACAGAGAGTGACTTTTTTTAGGAATGCATTAACGTTTTTGGATCTGAACTCATCCAGAATTGAGGCTCTTAGTTAAGAAGACTCTGCTCTAGAACCCATTTCATTAACACACGTCGCTGTCTATATTGGAATATTGAAATATTACACCACATTACAATACGGGTATTTATTAATTGGAGATTGGAGAATTCTGAGATTTGGACAAATTTCAATCCTTTGGCCAATTAGAAAATGCCGATGGAACTGTATTATATATACGTTATCAAAGCGCCATTGGGAAGACATTGTAGTTTAGTACATAGTTTGATTGCTTATTACACGTGAGGCCGTGGTTTAAACGCCAACCCAGGCATCTCGGCGTCTTCCTCTCGGAAGTCTTTTGGCATAAATAAAATGTCCATGAAAAGTTTCACAAAAATCTGTTGTTCGGAGACGACTTTGAACTTTAGGGCTCGAAACTAATGGATAAAATTAACATACACAACATGGGCGGTGTTAGAAGCTAGGTTGTATTCCAGACTAACGTAAGTATGTAAATAAGCTTCTTAACGACTTACTTCACGTCCTCTAACCTAACCTAACCTGTACAATGGGTCAATTTCGACCTCCGGGTATTGTACTTGTCTTAACGGACAAGTACACGTCCTCTAACCTACCCCACTTAGATTGGGAAGCAATAGCCTCCTCGGCTTCTATAGAACAGAACATAAATAAATTTTTTTCGTAGATTTTTTTATTTTATTTTATTATATATTAGCTTGAACTGTAGATTTACACTATAATAACATCTTGGTACAGAAGCAACTACAAAAATGCTTTAAATCACACCAACACATATTTTTTTTCTCCGTCAAAATTTAATTTCTGTGGCTTTAAAATGTTTTATATGACGTCATTATGCTCATGCGTGCTGCATGTATTTCTAACATAAATCTTGATCGACCACCTTTTAGTCTCATAAAGTGAAACAGGTAAGAATACATATGTACATTGTACATATATTTGCGGAATACCGATTTGAAAATACCCTACACACTTTGCAGGCGTATATCCATTGTTTATGTGTAGCAAATAAATAAAGTTGTCTCAATACGTTGTAGAATCTCGAATATGATCAACATAGTCTGTGTTGTCTGACCACTGAATATACATTTTCCAAAGAGTAATTGAGGGTCACAAAAAACTTCATTAATATTAATTGTTTGGGAGCCATAAAAGTAAATTATTTTACTGCTTTTGCTTTAAAGCAAAATTCATATTTTTTGTCATAATTTTTTTCATCGTTTTTTTTTTTAATTTTTTTGTCAATTTGATCTGTAAAAAATGTTAAATAAAGTAACAAAACCTGTTGGTAACAAAATAATTGGCAAAAACGAATTTGACTCAAAAATACTTAACAAACTGTGATTGAATTTCGAAAAATAAAGTTTAAAATTTTTTTATTTGAAACGCACAGAAATAAAAACAGAACTTTTTCTAAAGCAGTAATTGAAATAAAATACGGGGCCAAAGAGTTTCTTATGAAAAAAGGTAACAAAGTCAAAAGCCACTTGAATCTTAAATGATAACAAATAACGAAGGTACCCACACATATACCTTGAAAATGTATTGTGGCCTACAGAAGGCATATTGGCCATAACACACTCTCACAGCAGGTAAAATTTTTGTTATAATGATTCTTTTCTTTGTTATACCTGTGTTTGTATATCGTTTTTTAGAGAAACAAAAATTGGTATGTTATGTCTACAAGACTTGAAATCAATAGAATAAGAAGAAATACGAAGAATGCATATGGTATTGATTTCTGTTTCCTATTGAACCAGTGCTATAGCGTTTGATGGAAAATCAAAGCTTAAGCAATTACTAATCAAATAAATGATTAATAGTTTCATTTAATTTTATCTTAAGTAGCTTTCTCTTTAATTTGATGCATTTTATTTCAAGATGATCTTTTGTTACAGTACTTAAGGTCATGCTGTGAGTCAAAACACTTGTTTTTGATGTTCAAACCAGCGAATATTGAACTGAAACTCATACTAAATAATTTAGGCCATGAAATATTTTGTATATTTTCTATTTCAACTTGAACATATAATCCACGTAATGCTTGGTTGCTTTAAATAATAAGGCGTTAGAACTTTTGTTAATTATAAAAATTTTTTCTTACCAATCTCTTTAAGCCTGTAATGCATTATCAAAGATGAGTCAGCTTTAATTAGTAAATACATAGAAGTGGAAACGAAATTTTTTTAAGTATATTGGTAAATTTTTGTTTTTTTTTCTTTTTCGTGTTTTCTTAAAAATCCACTTCAACATTTTGGTAAATAACCTCACAATGAATTTATGAATACAATATTTATAAAGACAAATAAACAAACAATAATTTGTATAATTAATAACGTACTTCATACACTACACTTTCGTTAGCGTATAAAATGTTCAAATATTTTATTAAAAATATAAAAAAATAATAAAACAATAAAATATAAATAAAAACTGTTCAACTTTTGAAATTGTCTTTCATTTTATGCTTTACGCCACCATAAGGAAGTAGGATTTCATGCGTCATCCATAGACATTAGGGCTTTAACGTAGTGGTTACATCTAACTAAAGGATAAACAAACTTCGCAGCAAATTACGACATATTACTCCATAAGTACAAAAATGGAAACTATGCCTGACTCTAAAAAACCGACGTACTGCAGCTTCACCAATTAGAATGAAGTAGAATACCAACCAGTACCACATAGGTATTCAAATATTTAAATCCCTTTTCATCAAATTGGTAACTGATAGAAAATGTGATTCTTCCAGCAGCCGTGAAAACAATAAAATGGAACTCAGATAGAACTTGAGAAAAATTATTACCATTTTCAACTGCAGTATACATAACGTTAACCATCAAAACAAATAGTACTGTTAAAAGGATTTTCATATCCAAAGATCTTGCAAAAGCAAAAGCACCACAGTAGAGCGATAAACGAGGGACGTACAAGACTATTTCATCAGCAACTTCTATCAACTATCACCACTATTTCATACACAACGAAATATTTTAACTTTCACAGGCTAGAATCTCTATCTATGTGAAATAGGCATTTTGGAAGAGAACTGACTAGCAATAGCGAACCGAAGGTCTTATTATTGCTCTACTGGAAAACTGGTGCGAAATAACATTTCTGAACATCATGCAGAAAATCATAGGCATAGACCACGTATTAATACAACGAATAATAATTAAGTCGCCGTAGTCTAGTAGGTAGTTTGTTGGCTTATTAGACGAAGGCCTCGGTTCAAACCCCAGGTCAGGAATCTCTAACTAAACGAAATATGAAAAAATATTTCTTCGACGACTTCCTTTCAGCATATTTCTGGCAAAAACTCTGAGAGTAAATAAAATTGCCATGAAAAGTTTCTCAAAAATATGTCATTCGGAGTCGACTTTAAATTGAAGGTTCCACCACTCATGTATAAAAAAAATTAACGCACACGACCTAAGTGGTGTAAGAAACTAGGTCGTAATCCTGACTAATGGGTTGTAATGGCCAATTATGTATGTATGTATGTATAATAATTAAGCACATTTCATGGGTTCCGTAAGAGCCTTTGACACCTACTTCATGAAACCATATTTGGACTATGGATGGCTTAATATGGAGATAGGCTAGCAGTGTGTTTTATTATGCTTTTCCTTGGTGTTATCAACGCATCAACAAACAAAGTAGCATAGAATGCAACAATTCTTATTGCCTTGTCCCATGATAACCAGACAACGTCCAGTTCGTGGGTTTTGCAGTTCGGGGGTAATGCAAAACGTTCGAGGGCGATGAGCCTTTGCACGATGGCAAGAGCCTTTTCAATTGCATTTTTGGTCTTAATGTACATCCTATCTATGTAAATTATCTTTTTAGAATGTCGTTCTCGATCGTCTTTGGTTTATAGTACGAAGCAGTTCATTATCATTTATAGTTTTTAGCCTTTATCAATGCATTTTTATCCGTAGGCAAGAGTTGGAAAATTTTTTAAGCCACCGTCCATTGTTTTAAGATACATTGTTAAGATACTCAGGTTTTGAACACATATACCATAATAGTATATGGTTAACTTTCGTGGTATATATGTATGTTTTAAGATTTTACCCTCAATGAAAACATGGCCTGATGATTTTATTGACCCGTGCATCTTAATTTACGTTGCTGTTTTTCGAGATTGTTCTCCGTAGATAGCAGAAAAGTTGCGTGTCTACTATAGTGTTGTTACTAAGAGTGGAGTACAAAGTATTTGCGGGCTTTATTCTCATCAGTTTTATTTATTATATAAATAATAATATTTGAAGTTGATGGATGCACTAACAATTTTCGAGAACACGTGTGTGCAGCCTACAAATGTTTTAAACAATTGCGTTTTTATTTTTTCGTAGTAATTTTTATCTAAAAATTAATTTCAATATAAAATTAATTAGCTACGGCGACTTGAAAGATGTGTAATCACAAAATGGTCAACTATACAAAAAAAAGGTAATTTTAAATTTCATTCTGTAAAGTTTAATCGTTTAAGAAGCTTATACTTACTTTTTTTTTCTGAAAATATCTTAGTTTGAATAAAATAAAAAACAAACATTAATTTATTTTTTTATGTATATTTTTTAACAAATCGAAAAATTGTTTTTTTTATTTTTTTTTTTTGTTGTTTTTTTGTTTTTGTTTTCTTGATCAAAATCATACAACGTTGTCAATACGTTTTTAATCATTTTGTTACGCATTATTATATAATAATATTTTTGTTGTTGTTGTTTTTTTTAATTTTATAATTATAATAATTTATAATGTAATGTAATAATATAATTTTGTTTGCTTTTTTATTATTTTTTTTTTTTGGTTGTTGTTTAATTAATTTACTTGTTTTATCGTTACCTTATGAACCATTATTTTTATTTTGTTGTTCTTATATTTTTTTCCATTTTTTTTATTTGTTTTGTTAATAATAGTTTGTATATTTTGTTTATAAGTTTAATAATAATTTTCTTGTTGTTGTTGTTGTTTTTATTTAATAATTTTGTTTGTTTGGTTTTTTTCCTTTTTTTTTTTGTTTGTTTGTTAATAGTAAATCAACTAATTGTATAAGTGTTTTTGTATGTGTGCATTGTTTTTGTATTAAATAATATTTACAAAATGCTTGTTTCTTTCTTTAAATAATATTGTTAATTAATTTAATGAAATTTATTTTTAAACATGTATTCTTATATAGTTTTCTTATTTATCTTTTTCTTAAAATTAAACGTAATAAGAAAATTTCTTTTGCATTGTTTTTTTATTCTTAAATAATATTTATAATCCTAAAATTTGAAAATTTATTATTGATATTGCTGTTGTTGATGTTGATGTTGTTCTTCTTTAATGGAAATTTTCTTATTAAGTTTAATTTTTGATTTGAATTTTGTAGAATTTAATTGTATTTGTTTGGTTTAAAAACTAATTCGTTTTTGTTTTTATTTTATTTTTATTTGTCTTGAATTTAAAATTATTTTAATTGTTATGTTTTATTTTTTAAATTTTAGTTATAGTACTGTATATAAATAATTATTATTATTAATAATAAATACTACAATTTAATAATATGTTATACAATCCTGAAAATGATGTTTCCGTCTTATTTTCATTATTAAAATTTATTAATTTTAAGTATTACTTTTTACCTTAAAATTAATTTAAATTTTTAGTTTTATTTTTTGTTTTTTTTCTGTTTTTTATTAAGTGGTAAAATATTCCATATATATATATATATATATATATAACACTATTTATGATCATGATTTTCATGAATTTTCTTGAATTTATTTTGTCTTAAATTAAAATATTTTTATATAAATTTTCTATTTTAAATTGTTTCTTTTTTTAATGTTTAATGGAAATATTGATGTCAACGTGACTTTTCGTTTTTGGTTTTCTAGTAATAATAAAATTTTTACCATAATTATATTTAACTATATATTTTGTTTTTTTTATACTTAATATTTTAAATTTTGTGTTCACTCATTTTGAAAAATTTATATAACTGAGTACACGTTTATTTATTTAAAATTCAATTTTTATTTAATTGTTTTTAATTTTACTATTTATAGCTTCTTCAAATTAAAGCTTTATTAACCATGCTCGCTTTGTTATTCAAATACATATAAACAAAATCATAATTTTAAAAATTTATACTAAAATTGTTGTTTTGCTTTTTTTTTTAACAAATTTCTATAAAATTTGAGTTATTTCTGGTTTAGGTTTTCTTTCTTTTTTTTTACTTAAATTTAATAATTACACAGTGTTTTGTTAATAAAACTTTATATAATTTATTATTTTATTTTCGATTAAGTTAATTTATTTAATTTCATATAAAACCTTTAATAAAATTTAATAAGATCGCAAATAATTTTTGAAAACGGCTGTATACACGATAACGTAACAATCAACAATTTTTGCAGCCTTAAAGTATGCAATAGAAAAGTTTACAGAAACCTTCTCTACCAATTTATATCTTTAGGAAATTTCATGTTTTCCAAATGATTTCATAAAAATCATTAAAAAGTTCCACTGGACAGCTACAACAATACATTTATGTACTTCAAACGAGATACAAAAAGTTTCTTAAATAACCTAAACATCCTTTGGAATTCTCGAGCTCATGGACGTCCAGCACAATCTGACGCACATAAACAACGCACGAACTGGTTGTTGTACAATTTTCATGGAAGGAGACAGCACTACTATCAAAAGAGTTCAATGCAAGCAACTTATTGATACCGTTAGCTATATCGATCTTAACAATTGCTGAACTTAATGTTGTGTGTACGGTCATAGAATCTCACTCAAAAAATGTACCGAACATAGGTGAAATTCATGCAGAGGTGCGTTTCTCGTTTTCATTGTTACGTCGAATGCTATCAAACCCAGACCATAATGAAGGCCTCAGTGGCTACCTAACGTGACTACATGTCCAACCGAATCTCTCCCACCGACTAACACTTACTAACATTTCGGAAAAAATTAAAAGCATACTTTAAAGCATAGCTAGACTTTCAATTTTAATCGATAACCAAAAAGAAAAACGATACAATTATCAAAATGAAGTTACCATAAATGTGTTTGTGAGAATAGTGTGTGTTGTTATATGTATTACTCCAATCGATTCAGATATGAATAAATTGGTCCCAATTAATTGAATATCTAATGAATGAAAATTAATTACATCACTGGAATAGGCAACTGGCAATTCTAATAATTTATAAAGACTGTGCTGTAAAGAAGCCAAAATTTTGAAGAAAAAATTAAAAAAAATAATTAAAGTCAATTTAAATTTAAAATTCTCTTAAGATGATTCCGTTTGTTTTACTTTAGGCTTAATGTATTTGCTTTGTCTTCTATTTTATGTTCTGTTTTTAACATCAATCTTTCCATTTTAAACGAATTTTTGGGTTTATGATTGGTGAAACTATGCATGTATGTATCTGACTGTCTGTCTGTATATGTATGTATATAAATCACTGATTTTATTTTATTTTTTTGTGTTCTGTAAATAAATGAATTAATTTTTAATTAATATTACGTTAATGCTATTTAAATTCCTTCGTTTAGTTTACTTAATTGGGGATTTCTTTTCTTCTTTTACTTCTTCTCTTCAATATATATGTATGTATGTGTATGTATATTTATAATATAATTTACTTTATATTTAATTAAACTGTAATTATGTGGTAGTTTGTTTTTTAAAGATTATAGTATAGTATATATTTATAATTAATTCTTTTATTTTCATTATTATTATTATTATTAAACTATTTATTAAATTAGTTTTTTAATATTTATTTTATTTAGACAAATATTTTTTTGGTTAGAATAAAATCATTATTTCAATTATTCAGTTCTCTTGTTTTGTTGTTTTGAATTCATTTCCAGATAATTGTTTTTTTCTGGGAGAGAGGGGGGGGGGGGTGATGTTGTTTTAATTTAAATTAATGATATTGTATAAGTTGTATAATAAGAATTTAATTTCCCTTCTTTTTCATTTTATTGTATATGATTTTTAATTTATTTTATTTCATTTTATAGTTATTATTTTGTCTTTTGCTATTAATTTTAAAATAAAATTAAATAAAAAATTCTTCTAATTGAAGGCAATCGGCGAATTTATTTTGAATTTCATATTATTATGCAGTTTTCATTAAATTTTTTAATATTATTAATTAATTTAACTTTTTACAAGATTATTTTATATACCATATATATATACTATATATGTATACGTATTTATATATTATATATTTATTAATTTACTAAAAAATAAGAAAAATGATGTTAAAATTATTGAATTTATTTATTGTATTTTTACTGTATTTTTGTTTTGTTTTTAATCTATAAATTATTTATTTATGTATATACAATTATTGTTATATTCTTCCATTACAGTTATTGCTTGAAAATTGTTTTTTAAAAATACTATTTACAATTATTTGTTTTTATAACTAAACTTGATATTTTAAGGCAGTTTTTATTTTTATTAAAATTTAATTATTAAATAAAAAAACAAGTTTTCTTTTTATTTTGAAATAAGTGCATTAAATTTTGAAGTGATTTTATTAAAAATACAAATGAAAATAGGTGCAGTCGTTTTTGTTAATATTTTTGTTTTTTTTTTTTTGTAAAATTTTAGTTCTAAAAAAAGCTGGTGCTATTATATTTATACAAGAATGTGTTATTATAAATTGTTGAATTGAAAAATTTTTTAAATAAAAACATAATTTTTAAAATGATTTTAGTTGCTTGAACTGACTTAGTTATTGCCATTCAGAAAGTGATAATATGTGATACTTAATAAGTGAAACTAAAATGCTAATATTAATTTAATTGATAATGAAATTCTTGTTTTAATTTAATAAATTTAAAGATTTTACTTAATTGTTTGAAAAACATTTAAGCGATTTTAAAGTTTACTTTAGGAAAATTATTATTGTTGGATTTTTCATGCCAAAATAATGGCTATTAAAACTGTCGCCGTGCGAATTCGCCATTAGGTTCCTAAAGAATGTTTACAACATAACTAATTTGCCTAAGAATGCCGGGTTTTTCCGTAGAAAATAGCAGGACATTCGATGGGTACCCATACAACGACAAGGTCTATGCACTTGTCAAAAATGGCACCTCGGAAGATTTTAATGAATTATTACCTGATATTGGCGCTCCTCTGCAGTGAGGGAAACAAATAATCTCACAAGAACTCCACAAATAGACACAACTTGCTCACACATGGATATATTTAGAGCAGAACTTTCATTGAATATATCAAGATTCCACTAAGGAATCTCATAGTAGTGATAACAGAACACTGGTCTATGGGTGTTCATGCCAGTAGACTGGAAACACCTCATAGCGACTTCTGCAGAAGAGAGGAGACCATATTATCATCAGTTTGAGAGAGACGTCGCCCTGAGATTGGAAATTTTTGGAAATCGAACATTTAGTGACAAAACATGTATAGCCAAAAGCAATATGAGAAAAATTCACAGTTTCATAAAACTCTCGGTTTGGTTGAGAGGCGTCAAGCAAGTGTCATAATTATATAACGGAATATGTAACATGAGTGTTACAACGGGAGCTTATAGAACCTAAGGAAGCTATGCCTATTGATGCGACTGCTTGCTTAATGTAACCTGAGCTTAAGAAAGTTTGAAAAACATTTTTGAATAACGGGTTATAATACTATTAAAGACTATAAATTGCTATGCAATATATGTTAGTTGCAGAAGGTTCCATATTATCTTTCCTTATGATTTTCAGATTTTCAAATAATGAGAAACTAAATTAACTAATTTCCTTCAATGAAGCCAGTTCATTTTTTTAATTTATTTATAGAATAATATTGTGGAGTTACATAATTTATTTGGAAGTTCTTTATTTAATTGAGTGCATATCGTAAATGAAAAATTAAAATTGAAAAACAATAAATCAATTTTAGTAAAATTCTAATATTATGGAAGACTGCTAGAAGCTTTAAAAATTAAAAAAAAAACAAATAAATAATTTAAAATACTTTGTAATTTAAACTGCCTAAAATAAAAAGATTTTCATATAAAACTTAAATAATATTATTTTTCTTATTTTGTGAATTTTTTAAGTATTTTTTTTTTTTAATTTTTTGTTTCTTTTTTTTCTAATTATTGTCTTCTAAATTTCATATTTTTACTTTCATATAAACTAATTAGAATTTTTTTTTGTTCATAAATATAACAGAAAACAAATTGCATAACTTTTCTGCCGATATTGTACCGATTTTGGTTTTAATTTGTCTTTTTAAAAAATTAATTATGTTTTGTAACGAAATCATTTAAGCCTTTTTTATTTTATTTTTTAATATTCTTCCATAATTTCTGCTCCACATTTTTATTTTTTTTTTGGTAATTAAATTTATTTATCCTGTTTTGCCTTTATTTAGTTTTAAGAAATTATGATATTCAGCAAATTGTTTTATTATTTTCTTGTAATATGATTTTCTATCTATAATGTTTTAATTTTTGTTTTTAGTAATTTGTTTATTTAATTTTATTGGCAGTTAAAATATGTTGAGTTTTATATTTGTTTTATATTTTTAACATATTTTACAATTTTTTTTTCAATTTTTTGTTATATGAGAGAATTTTTTATTATAATTTGGAAATAATTTATTTTTACTCATTAAATGGGGAAAAATCTAAAAAATAAAATTTTAAACCATTATTTACACATTTCATTGTAGAATTTTGTTTTTCTTTAATAATAAGGCTTCTAAAAAACGATTTTGACTAAAATGTCTCTATATAAAGTGATAGATTTGAAATGTTTTTGCGTTAAAAATTTTTATTTTATTTTATTTTATTTTTAAAATTGACTTCTGTGTTCTTTTGTTAAAAGTGTTATGGAAATGGGCAATAGAATAATAACAAAAAAAAAAAAAAATAATAATAAAAATTTTACTGTAATAACTTAAGAATATACAGGTAGCACTATCATGTTATATAATTCAAATGTTTATTATAATTAATACCAACCAATATGTTACGTATGTATGTGTATCCTAACTTTCAAGATTTTGAAATCAGTTCTCTTTGAATATGTATCTTATGAAATGCAAAGTTTTGAACGTTTTGAATTCAATTTCACTTTAACAGCTCTTCCTATGTCAGCTATAAATAAAAATTGATTAGCAATTGAAGTATGTAATCGAATTTGAAATGTTTCTATACATTTTTGTTTACTGACCGCTAAAATGCAGCTGAGTCCAAAGACACAAACTCTTGGACTGTTTTAAATTGCAAGGAATCTACTGAAGGTGTCTTCAGGCATGTTACGGTATACATAGTTGTTTGGGAGTGGTCGCAAATAAAGTGACAAAAGGTCTATGTAAGCTTGTAAAATCCTACATCTTTTGGGGCATTAATCCGAGTTATTACAATGGGCTAAAATGTAACACCATAGAACACTATGAAACAATAAAATTCTGGAGAAATCCTAATATTTTTAACGTAATATAAATGGATATTCCTATTTTCCGGGTTTCAAAATGCGTACTCTAGAAATATGTATCTTAGGAAATATAAAGTGTTGTGCTTTTACAAATTTTCTTCCTACATCTGCTCTAAAAAATTTAAGAACACACTGAAGTGTGCGATCAAACAATAAAATTTTGGGCATATCCTAATATGGGGAAGACTATTATTATAATGTCAAGTCAAAACAAAGTTGATCTGAACAGGATGATACATGACACTCAACTTGTTTTAGATTAATTAATAAAGGTGCATAAGAAAATACAGCATCTGCTGATTATAGTGCCACAAAACTCTGCCGATTAATTGTTATTTTTAAAATGGATTACTATTACCCATATGGATATTAGGTCTTTATATTGAGAGGCTTTGAATTCAGATAATTAGGATTAAATTTCTGCTGAGTATTCTATAGATATTGTAATTTTTTCTTTTTATAATTGTGCGACTGGTTCTAAGTCTTAGCTAATTCTAAGCCCTCAGCTTATTTTCTCTCTCTTACTCACTAATACCCAACCAAAAAATTTTTAGTAACCCCTGGTTTAAGAGCAAAAAAAATTTTTTTTGGCTTTAATTCTAAAGATCGAAATTTAAGTGAATTTGTTAAAAAAAATTATTTTAAAAATTTAAAAACAAATTTTTATTTCTATGTATATAATTCGTAACATAAATTTCTTTCGTAACATTTTAAATGTTACATTGAAAATGAGAAACCTAAAAAGTTTTTTTTTGTATTGTAAAATACATTTGAAGTTTATATTTTTAATTTTTATTTTTGTTTTAAACTATATGCAGATCGCTTTAAGAAACTCTACTAGCCAGAAAGGCAATTTTTTCTAGAATATTTAGACTCCAAAGACGATAAACTCTTACAGTTTCCATTTACAATTGCTCTGTTAGTAGCTGGCATCGTCTGGCATTGATCTTCAGTTGTTCGATTAGTTAAAGTAATTCTGTGAACGATAGTGCTTTTTTTATAAAAAAAAAATATAAAAAATATTATAAAATAAAAGTAAAAGAAACAAATAAAATAATATGTTTTATTTTGGAACATTTTGAATGGTTTTTTTTTTTGTTTGTTTGATTGTTTTATTTCGAATAAATTACACATAATAATTATAACATAAAAAATTTTACAATAAAAAATAAAAGAAATTATTTATCGTATGTATGGTTACCTACAAAATCTTTATATTTATAAAACTAAAGAATTTAATAACTAAAATATAGTTTTCATTTTACCATAAGTATTATTAGTATTAAAAATATATTAAAATGATTGATGATATTTCGTTGTTTACTATTTATTGCTCAAGTTTAATAGATAAAGATCAAATTTTTTTTGAACGAAATAAATTAACAAGAATTCTAATCTCTGAAACTAAAATTGAAAAGGACATTTTTTTTTTATTTTTAAAAAAGGAGTATTTATAATAAGAATTAATACTAATTTACAAAAGAAAATTTATAATTATTTTAGTTCGTTTAGAAATATATTTTAAATTTTATAATTACTACTGGCGTTATAATTTTTTTGTTTAAAAGTTACCTAATTCTTCCTATATTAAAAAAAACCGTTTAAATTAATTAAATTTGTTTTAATTAAATTTTTAAGTCCAAAATATAATTAAATAAAGTTAAAAATATTTTTCTTAATAATTTATAAATAACCTACTAAAACTAATGCGTCTTTAAGTACCTAAAATTTAAATTTGCATATTAAAGTTTTTCTTTTTTTTATTTGTTTATTTAGTATTAAAATTCTAATAAAAAATTTTAAATTAAAAATTTCTTTATATATCTATTTAATTTACTTATAAAGTGAAAAATATTGTTTCAGGAACAAATCTATGTTTCGTTTTATCTTTTTCTTTTCGTTTTTCTTTAATCAAACCTATTTTGTTAATTAGACTTTATACAATATTTTATTTTATGTATTAAAATAAAAATTAAAAACAAAACGGAAATCATTTAATTTTTAAATTTAATTTTATATACGAGTATATTTATGTATATACTTTTATTTAAACGATCACCTAATTTTATGATATTTTGAGATTATAGAACTATTTTTGTTGTTTTTTTTTCAATATTTTTTAAATAACTATTTATTTACTGTAATTAATTATTAATTATTTATTTTGTTTTTTTTTTCATTTTTATTTTATTTTATTAGCACCTTTGCTTTTATTTGTTGTTATATTACTTTTTCTTCTTCAGTGTTTTTCTCTGTTGTTGTTAAAGGAATTTACAAATACTTGTTTACTCTAATGGCATCATGTTGCTGAGTTTCTGTGTATGACATTTGAATGTGGCTGTTAAGGTTTAATTTATTTGAATTTGAATTTCTCATATTATTCTACAGTAATTTTGGCAGTGTTTTGGTTTTTTTTTTTTATATTATTTTATGTAATATGACTATGGAATTAACATCGTCCTTGTTTATAAACTATAAAAAAAATAATAAATAAACTATAATAAAAATAATTAATGGAAATAACTTTTGTTGGAGTTGTTTAAAAAAGCATATGCGTTATAAGTTTTAGGAAGGAAACCATTTAAAAAGTTGATGCTTAAACCTCAACACTTATTTCAAAATTCAGTTTTGTAGCTATTATTCGAATCGTACTTGGAATCGAATCTTACGACCTCCACTCTATTAGATTTGAATGCGTCTTAGTGTTCTAATACAACACACCTTGCTCATGACATTTTGTGAAATATGTGAATAGAATGTAAAGTAAGTGTTTAATTCTAATACAGTGGTAGCCACCAGCAGAACATTTATATTTGCATTTCACACGGATCTAAGACGAATAGGTCCAGAATGGAACATAGTATAGGTTAGGTTAGGTTATGTTAGCGAGTAGCTTATCCTTCATAGACAAGTTCACCCGATGGCCCATATCGCCCATTGGGTTACTTAATGTGAGGTAAGTCCCCTTGTCATAAACCGTTAGTGGTAGGTTAGAATCACACCGGGCTCCGCATCAAACCGAACAGTTTCCTTAGTGGCACTTTCGCCGCCTTGCCCAGATCTTTAAACGTTGGCGTATTTTTCGTCAAAAAAAAGTGTTAAAGCTATTCCATTTCGTCCACATCCTGGCAGCTTCTTCAGTACTGCTGGTGGAGCAGACCGAGCTTCACAGCGAAACTCTCATTAGAATTCCTGTTAGAGTGTGAAACCTTCTCTCGTCGAACTTAAGTAGTTTCCTGGTTTTTCTGTAGTTCGGCAACCAGGTAGGTTTGGCCACCTATGGAACGTAGTATAAACGTAACAGTAGTATAAACGACTCTATTGTGATTGAATGTATTAATCTGATACAAGACTCTGCCATACTGATGGCTCTGGATATGGACATAGGACCAGGAATGGTTATCTATATAATAGAAACAGAAACCAAACTACTACAACTTTTTTCTAGTCGGTTATTCTTACTGACAGTCAAATGGCAATAAAGACAGAAGTGTCCACAAACTCTGGGGAATGTTTTAAATCATAAGGAAGCGTGTAACGATTCCATCATATATAGTAGAACGTTGTTCAAATACCTACTTACCAAAGTGCTGAGTAGTCGGAAGTGCAGAAACAAATGTTACAGATCTAGAGATTCACATGATATAACCATGGAAAATTAAGAACGAATTACAGTAATTGCCTTAAGTGTCACATAGAAAACTATGAAACAAAGAGTCAGCATGAGTTGGTTTATACGGAACTTACAAATGCATCTGTGCAACAGACAATGTAAGACATGTTGGAAGGACTTTAAAAAGATGAAACACTTTCCATGCCATTGCCTAGCTTGTGGACGCATGAGATCCCCATATTTTAGGAATATTACTTTGCGAGACACTACTGGTATAAGAACAGACAATAGGCAGCAACCTGATGAATTGATTTATAATGATGGTCTCTCCCTTTCCAACCCACTTAACTTACTTTTCAATTTAAATTTATTTTTACTATCAAACTAAATTGTTTTGTATTAAAAAAATTTTTTTTTTGGAAATTTACGCATAATTTGATATGAATTTCTGTCGCTTATCCTCTCTCTTTGCTTCCTATTTGAAGGTTACTGATTTAGGGAATTTGAAACGCTCATGATAAAGCAAAAAAATAACACAATTTTTAAAATATATAGAATCTAATAAATATAATTTGACTTTGAGAAGTGTTTTATTGTTTTAATAATTTCGGGTATTCACCATAACAACTAACCAAAAAAATAAGATATAAAAGCGCTCTTTCCGATTTCTTTACGTTCCATGTAGGAATTGTATGTACGGTATGTATGTATGTATGTGATCAAAGTATGTGACTATTATTATTTGCGGTATTGTTGTTCTGATGTTTTTAATTTTTTAAATTGTTTTGGTCTTTCAAAATGGTTGCTGTTTGGTTCTGATGATGAATAGGATTTATTTAAATTCTTCTTAATTGTTTGGTTGTTTATTAATTCGCTAAAAGTGTATGCATTTTTTGGACGGATATTAAATATATAATATTTATTTATTATGTATGTCGTTTCTTTTCTTTTGCAATTGTATTTGGTTTATGATAAAATTAAATTGTGACTCCTTATTTGCAAAGGCTGGTGAAGATATTCTTTTGTTTGAAAGAAAAAGTAATACAATTACAAATAATTGCTTATGTTCTTAATTTTGTTTTCAATGTTTCTTAATTTGTAACTGTACAATTCTTTTCGATTTTTTTCTCTTTTCTTTTACTTCTGCTTCTCGTTTTAATAATAGTGAGATTATTGTTGATTTTTGTATGATTTTTTTTATTTTTGTGTTTTTTATTTTAAAATTGGAAATTTTCTTTAAATTTTTTTCGTTTTCATTAATGTTGCTTCTTTGTGTATATTAATAACTATTGATAAGTTAGTAAATGATTCTAATGAATTTAATTTTTTGTTCGGTTTTCTCCTTTCATTTTTGAAATAAAAAGTTATGTTTTTGTTTAATACTATGTTTAATGATTAATTCTTTTCGAGTGAATGTTTTTCGACAGTATGTTTGTTGTTGTTGTTTTATATGATATTGTTTTAAATTTAATTTAAAAAAAAAAAATTACTCTTCTTTAGTAATAATTTTTTTTTTCTTTTTAATTTCTAGTTCTCGACTTTTTCTGTATGGTTATTAGATGATGCGCGCTATTTTGTTTTATTATTATTTTTTTTTTTGTTTTTCTTTAAATATGTTTCTTGTTCTTTA
Organism: Sarcophaga caerulescens; assembly: GCA_927399465.1. Classification (NCBI taxonomy): domain Eukaryota; kingdom Metazoa; phylum Arthropoda; class Insecta; order Diptera; family Sarcophagidae; genus Sarcophaga; species Sarcophaga caerulescens. The sequence continues at coordinate 39,154,566 of OV656873.1, read as the reverse complement.
ATAATAAAATTTACAACTTTAAAGGATGTCATTGATATTATATTTTGAGGGTTTTCTTTTCGTTTTTTTCTGTTTGTATTATTAACTAAAGGTTTTGTTTCTTTTGTTTTTAACGGGGGCGTAGTTTCAGATGTTGACTTCGATAAACATGATCTCTGTGTTCTTTATTCGTTTTTGTTTGCCTGATTAGTTAATGAATTTAGTTTTCTTTTTTTTTAGATTTTTTCTTAACAGTTTTATATAAAAAGAATTAGTTTTTGTCTAAATTTAGTTAAATAAATGAACACTTTGTTGTTGTTTCTCTTATGTTTTAGTTGTTGTTATTGTTTTGTCATTTTTCTTTTGATCTGGTTTTGGGGAGTGGAGGGTGTGCGGGCCAGTACAAAAATGCAATTATACACCTTTTGTTGTCTCCAAATTTTTTAGATTTTTTTTAAGTTACATTCCATTTAAGCTTAAGGTTCTATCATGATTTTATAAAACGTGTTAAACTACACAAAGCAGCGAGAGCCAGTGTTTTTGAAAAAATGTTGTTGATGATGAATTCAATCCAATTAAATGGTTCTAAACCCTTATACAATTGAGGTCTAAACTTTACAACTATTTGAGTCATGACGGTAATAATGGTGATGATATTTAAAATTTATTTCTTCGATTGATTGATCTTATAACTATTTGTTTGGTTGGTTGTTTCCTGTTATATTATTTTACATATTAGTCTTGTAAAAAATTCAAGACACTTGCTTATTATCAATCCTTAGCTTAATGACTTAAAAAAAACACAAAAACAAAAACTTCCTTATCTTCATTCTTGGTACGGGCTAAACTGGTGATGGTAGTGGTGTTGATGATCTCTATCTTAATGATGTTGAATTTGATGATATAATTGTGCGTTTACAATAATTTTAGTTATAGTCCCTGTTCTGTGTTTTGCATATTAAATCCTTTCCCTTTAAAAAATTGCTGTCAAGGATTTGTTCCGGACTTTATTTCCATATTGTTTTAATGTGTTATTATATCATGTTTGATGATTTCTTTTTTCTTGGTTGTGGTTGTGGTTGTGGTATTGGCGTTAATATAAATTGCTAATAAAAAGCAAACTTGGCAGCATTTTGTTTTTTCTTTAATTTTTTTTAATATATTTTTTTTGTATTTTTTTGTATGTTTTTGGAGATTTTATTTGTTTTTTTGGTAGTTTCTTTGAAGTTTTACTGTTTTTTTAGATGGAGACAACGTTTTGCATTTTGTATGGTTTCTAATACTCCCAATATCATGCATCTTGAATTTCGCCTTTTAGTCCAGGCACCCTGTGGTGTTGGTTATGTCCTAAACGATTGGCTAAATCCTGTACAACATCTCGAAATATAACCGTATCTATGTTTTCGCCTAATAAATACAATAAAAACCAATCGCCCATCTTTGAACGACGAACAATTATTTCTATAGCGTCTCGACGCACTAACCTGTTGTAATGAATTGCCAAAAGAAAAGTTTTTAGTTAGTGAGTGTAAAATATTGCATTAAAGTCTATAGATTTAGTAAATGTTACTTACCTAAATCGCATACGAAATAAGTACACCCTCATACGTGGTGAAAATATAATAACCACCCTGTATATTAGTGTTAATAAAGTTAATAGTGTTAATAATATGAACCAAAACCAAAGGAAAATATAGATTTTCTCATTAACAACATTTAATGGCAATATGCATATGGCATCATGTTTTTCCACCTTTAAACAAACAAATAAATAAAAATAAATAAGAATTTCGATTAAATAAAAAAAAATTATATGATGATAAACTCACCTCCCCACTTGAACCATATTTAAAAAATGTACACTTGGTCATTCTAGGGAATATATAAATCATGGGATCCATTCGATCTTCCTGATCGTCTTCCATATACTTTATCACCTCTAAGCCAAATGTCATAAATTCGCCATCGAAAAATCGATTCATAAGAAACATTTGACCTTAAAATATCAAAACGAAAAATAAATACAAATTTAATTTCATTTATACGCTAATGTGTGCTTATTTGATTCTTTCTTTTTTTCCAATTTAATTCATGTCTTCAATCTGAATGAATCTGAATGGGCCTTTCTTTTATTAGTCACCTATAAATTATTCTTGTACAGAATTCTATGAAACAACCCCCACGATGTTTTAAATATTAACAACAATTATATTAATTACCCATAAATACGTGTAAATTCAAAGAAACAAACAAAAAATAAGTAATTTAATGGTACAACGAAATCTAAAATAAATACAAAAGAAATTATCACTCGATCATTAGTATCCCACAATTTTTGCAATAATTTACAATAAATAAACAATTCAAAAGACTCAAATGGCGATGAGGTGCAAATAAAATTTCAGCGCTTTAATACATCAGTGCGAGTTTTGAGAATTTATCCTTTTTTTTGAATATGTTTTTAAGGGAAATGTTTACACATGCCAACAATTTAGTAGAAAATAACAAATATTCCACTGTTTTTTATGAACTACAAACAGATTTTTTTCGCAGCCTACTCAAGTTGAAATGTAATGGAAATGTTGTGATTTAATGTTCTACTACCTTTAAAAAAGATTTTAAATGAGGATATTTGAAGTAGACGGTAATGTTTTAAAATGGCAAAAATTCATAGTATTTTATTAAGAAAACTTAAATTTTTATACACATTCATTTTCACAGTCACTTTTACATACATATGTACATACATACATAATTGATCATTAAAACCCTTCAGTCGGGATTTCGACCTAGCTTCTCACACCACTTATGTTGTGTGCGTTACTTTTGTACATGAGTGGCGGGACCTACAGTTTAGTTTTGATGCCTCACCTGGGATACGAACCCGGACTTTACGCCTAATAAGCCACCACACTACCTACTAGACTAGAGCGACTACTACACAGTCACTGTTGCCACCCTTAAAATTCTATGTGGCTATTTCTATACTACATGTCGTCTACAAGAATTTAGATTTTTTTGTATTATCGTCTCCTATGAGCTTTGTGTATTTCTCGATGTTAACAAAAGAGATTTGTTGGTGAGATGATTTCAAAGTAAAAGCCAAATTTATTTTTGTTAAGCCATTTCTTCAGATTTGGAAACAAGAAATAAAAATAATTCATCGATTTTTGCACGAAATTCCTTTTTTTCAACTTTCTACGCAAACCAAACTGTTATTATTATTATTATCGTAATAAAGATTTTACTTTATAGGATATCACTTTAATGTCTGCACCAAGCTAACTGCCCTAACAAATTTCAGAAGACTGATCGAAATCAACAAGGGCTGGGAGCCCTGCCCAACTTCTGGTGTTTCCAGTAAGGGATGCAGTAATGCCTCACAAGTTCCAAGAGTGTGTTCTGATGATTCGCTCTTATCATTACAGGATATACATGTTGAGCTCGAGACAAACTCCATATTAAATAAAAGTGTTTTACTAGTTCTCCAGTGTTAAAGAACTGGTTTTCAACCTCTGGTTATTTCTTAATCATCTGATATATACCTCAAATTTTCTCCTGTTATTTTTCTTTTGAGAAAACTCTTGCTTTTCCTTATTTTCCCTCTTGTTGAGAATATCTTTCTAAACATTTGTCCCCACTCCTATTCGTGTTTTTCCAATGTAAAAAATGGGAGAAGAAAAATTGTTACCAATAATTTTCTAGATATTTCAACGGAGTCTAAGGATACATATTAACGCAATTCTCTAAATTTACTGTGATTTATAACAATGCAGTGAAAGAATTGGAAATTGCACTTATTTCCCATAAACGTCTTGGAAGTTTGCCATCTCACAAGCTTGTCCGTTTGCTTAATGTCGAGAATTTACACATCAGGGACCCAGTAGAGCGTAGTCTTATTTAGCCTACCTTACCGATACTATTCTCAATTTAACCTCATCAGAGCCGAATAGTCGAATGGCAGCCTGACTGCCAGAAAGTATTGGTGGATCCTGTCTTTTGTACCTCCTATCCAAATTGAATTGCGCACATTTTTCGATTGCATAAACTTCCGTATAGGAGATACCTGCTGGTTTCCTCATAGATTCTCAGCACATCTTTCTGCGACCTAAAACTCCTGGTCCTGCCCCAGGATATATTTTTGGCACATCTATATACCACAAAGTGGTTAAACACTATATGACACAGCTAGTAGGTAGAGTGTAAGCTTATGAGAGGAGAGCACCGTTCAACTGCTGGCTGAGGCATCGCGAACATAACGAAATATGAAAAAAATATTTCTTTCAATGACTTCCTCTTTGTAGACTTTTAGTGAAAACTCTGAGACTTAAATGAAATTGTCATGAAAAATGGCTCAAAAAATCTGTAGGTTACAGGACGTGTACTCGTCAGTTAGACAAGCACAGTACCCGGAGATCGAAATTGACCCATTGTACAAAAAAAAAAAAAAAATCTGTAACTTTAAGCTATATATCCTGCCACGGATAAAATTAGCACGCACAACATGGATGTTATAAGCTGGATCCAAATCCTGACTAAAGAATCGTAATGAACAACTAAACTAATGAATTGACAGATGCCTGCTAGCAAGAGAAGGCGCTTCCAGTTAAAAGGCGAGAAATTCATCAAATGTTGAATTTGCTTTACTAGATCAACTTGATAATTTCAAGGTAAGTTCACGATTTATATTTAACCCAAATAGTAAAAAAAAAACTTTCTGTATTATTTCATAAGAAAATAAAAAATGAAAAACAAAATTTATGGTCAACTTTGGCAAAAAAAAAAGCAACAAAAAAGTGTATAAAATGTGTATAAATGTTCTTGGGTTAATTGTGTTTATTTACATATTGGCTTGTTTCATATACAGTTCAGTGGTCAGTTGAAGAAAATTTTAACATTAAATTTAATCGTGATTTGTTTATTTTGTTAATCAAACAACAGAATTTTTGGTGCGAGAGCAAAAACAAAAAAATTACGTTACGTTGTTATGGATTTGTTTGGTTTTCAAAAACAACAAAAATCTACGAAATTTTGCCTCCTGCCACACAAGTAAACAAATTCTGCACAAATACTCGTATTGTACCCTCCCTATCTATGAACATATGGATAGCCAGTAAATAAAATAGCAAATCTATTGTATGGTATGTATGAAAAAAAAAATTTAAACTCACTCACTCACATAAATTACTTTAAAATATTTTGTTGTATTTATTTGAGAAAACATTTGTCAATCTATTTGGCTATTTTCCTTATTGTGTCTGTCCGTTTGTCCATTCTATTTGAACTGTTCGTCTATCTGGCTTTTAGTCTAATTTTATTTCATCGTATTGTTGGATATTTTATTTATTTATATTTATTTGTCTTTACTTTTCGTTTTCATTTACCCAAAATGATAAATATTCAAATAATTACTTTTGTTTCGGATTTTCGGTGAAAAAACTTATTACTCACTCACCTATCACATTTATGAGTGCTAATAACTCGCAAACATAATATCTGTACGCCCACCAGTTGTGATATCTGCCGAAAAAGAATGAAATTTTAAATAGAAATCATTTTAATAAAATTTAAATTCATATTAAACGGAAATGACATTTTTTTAGAAAAAAAAACGAAATATGAAAAGATGAATAAAAAAATAGTCCCACAAATGATGAGTGGTAGTCTGGTTATATATGTTCAGATATAGTAGTTGTAGTGTAAGGAAGAAGTATACCTTAGATTTTCCCATAAATAATCTAAAAGTAATTTCTTTTTTTGTTTTTTCTCGGCTTCGGAACAGATTCCTATATCTAAGTCCATGATGAGTGCATGAATTTTGCCACCTTCCCAAGACTTCCACAGCCATCTTGGTGTGTAAAATAAAATTGCCTGGAAATATACCAAAAAAATAAAAGAAATATTTTCTTACTTGTAAATTCAATAATAAAGAATTAACTATTTTAATAATAAATTTACATTAATATTCGTCAGAAATAGGCCTCATCAAATTTGATTCAGAATACAATTTTGCAAAACCCCTCTTCTACAGTCAAAAATTTATTGACAAAACTGTATAAAAGTAAACAATTACGTTACACTAGTAAGGGTTCTCCTAGGATACGATATAGGTTGAAAAAGTGCTTCTTTTCAAAAAATTTTCTTCTTAATAATAGGGAAAAAGTTTTACTGACAGCAAAAAAAAAAAAAATGCAAAATATGTCGATCAAATCAATTTTCGCAAAGATTTTCGCAAAGATTTATTGTATTGTATTTATTCGAAACTTGGGAGCCGAACTATTGTTGAATATTCAGAACACAATATTTACATATTATTTTGCAAACAGTAGCAGTTTTAATTTAAATACTCATTAGAGCTTTATATAGAATTTTAAAACCGCTATAAAGAAGACAAAAAATATACAACATATGACTGTTGTATGCATTAATCATATTGCATGCACGGAGAAACGAATATGTGTTTTAGTTGCTTCAATTCTACAACACTTTTTTTACTGTGAAAACATACAACTTTTAATATATCAATGCGTTCTCAGCTCTTGCAATACTTAAAACTAATTCATTATATACCCAATACTTGCATTATTCGAAAATATTCACCAAAACACAACATGCCTCCAAGTAGAATGATTTTTTGTTTGATTTTTGGTTTTGCATTGTTGACATTGTAGAATCTAACATCGTTTAAATGTCCACCTCTGCTTCTCTCCATTTATAATCTGTAATTTTCCACGAATTTGAACGAAAACATGCAACACCTGCGAGTTAAGAAAACATCCCAAGAAAAAGTCTAAATTGAAAAATCGCCTGATATTGGTGGTACTCTACGTGGGATAACTAAATCAAATCACTTGTGCAGAATATTCATTGCAGCATTAGATGTTGGAACCACAAATCATTGGCGCCCAGTTCATCTAAACCAAACAGTGAATTCGATTGAAGTCGCCATGGTCTAGTAGGTAGTGTATTAGCTTATTAAACGTGAGGCTTCGGATCGAACCCCAGGTCAGGCATCTTCAACTAAACGGAATATGACAAAATATTTTTTCGGCGACTTCCTTTCAGCAGATTTCTAGCAAAAACTCTGAGAGTAAATAAAATTGCCATTAAAAATTTTTCAAAAGATCTGACGTTCGGAGTCGACTTTAAACTGTAGGTCCCACCACTCATGTATAAAAATTAATGCACACAATATAAGTGGTGTGAGCAACTAGGTTGTAATCCTGACTAAAGGGTTGTAATGACCAATTATGTATGTATGAATTCGATTTTATTTTTTATTTATTTTTTATTTATTAATTGCGAATAGTCTTTTCGGTAGGACGTTTATGGCGGTCTTAAAATGGACAAATACAATTCGATGCAAAATCATTTTATCATTTGCATGTGTTGTTGAATGCTACATCTTTGCATGGATGTTTGTCAAAACAATCTGAATAAATGATGGCACATGGATGTAGCTTCAACAAGATGGGAGTTATTCACTGTCAAGGATCGGATAGTTCAATACTACAATAGAATCCTTATATATTTACATATAAAAATATTAAGAAATATAATTTTGAAATATTCAACAAGATATTCAAGACTAACACGAATATTTGTTTTATAATTAAATTTTATGATTAAAATATAGATATAATAGTGATAAATTCTAAAGTTCTTATTGTCAAATTAATGATTACTTGTATCGTAAATAAAATGTTCTTGCCTAACAATGCTAGTTCTAGACTAAAAGTTATTCTAACAGTTTTGTTTATTATAGAAATAAATTTTGACGGATTAGTAAAAAAATATGATTTCTGTTCTTTTTTTCTTGTTAAATTATCAAAAATAAGAACATGACTGTGATCTAAATTTGTATACAATAATTTTTCGTTAAAAAAAATAATTAAAATTAATAAAATAAAAAAATAATTTATTATCCAAGTTTAAAATACGGCATTAAAAATTATTATTTATAACTTAATGGACAAATTTTCATTACTTTTTTTATATATTATAATATTTTTTATTTTGTTTTTGCTATTATAAGCCAGATATTATTATTCATATTTTCTTAATAATTTTATCTAATGCGGTTAATACTTTTGGCATTGGCTACTAATTAAGAAACTGAACGTACGTACGTAGGAGATAATTTTTAATTCTTCTATTTAAAATATATGTCTGGGGTTAGAAGTTCATCTGATTTATGACAGCAATATGTTTATATTATGCTTGCTAATACTTGTTCATTTTGTAGGTTGTTTTTTTTTTTTTTTATTTTATTTTAAATATTTTTTTTGTCTTTCTGTTCTACGTAGAAATTAAAATATGGCACATAAATATAAATTGGTAATTATTTGGCGATATCGTATGCTAGATACATACATACATATATCAGAATTACCAACTAAGTCCGCACACCACTAATATTGCGTGTGTTAATTTCATACTTTAGTGGCAAAACCTACAGTTTAAAGTCGACTACGAACGAATAGCAATTAAAAGAAGTAAAAGATTTCCTTCCCAAAAATATCATATACTGATGTAGAGTATCTCATAGTCGGCCTTATTCAAATGTAATATACCCACAGAGTAATTCATTTCTACGCCATGTTTTGCAATTTAACAATTAAATCTTGAAACAATTACAAGCCAACTCCTTTGTGCGGAAATTTACTTTTCTTAATAGAATTTTTATGTATGTAACACACTGACTTTGTTTCAATGAAAGACGATGCCATAGAAAACAAGACAGACACATGATGATGATGATCATCATCTTATCTTTTAAACAACATCTGGGGGCCATTAAAACGCATCGTTCTGCAAACGCACAGCACACGCCAAGCGTACAATGATCAATCGATTCAAAGTTGAAATATTTGAATGAAATTGTGCGTGAATCTAAACAAAAATTTTTCATTTTCATTACGTCGATCACATTAGAATTTTTGTTCGATTTGTTGTTGTTTTTTTATTTTGTTGTTTTTGTTTCTGTTAATTTCCTGAGAAAATTGAAAATAATATTATCTCAAATTCAATGTTTGTTTAACATTTCAAACAAACACATTTCACAAAATGCATTTTGCACTTTAATTTTTTTTCTTATTGTTCTTTTTTATTTTTTCTATTATTTTTTCTTTTCTGAAATGTATTAAAACAAATAAGAAAAGCGAAAAAAAAATTAAATATTTTTGGCATAAATTCAAACTTTTTTCTCCGTTTAGATTTTATTTTATGCTAAAACTGATCAGAGCGCATTTTGTTTTCAGACGCATGCCATCATAATTGTATAATTAAAAAAATAATAATAAATAAATACATGCAATATTACAAACTAAAACAATTTAGTCAAGAGAACTTCAAAAGAGAATTTTGAAAAATCTCTTAATTTTTCCACAACACTCTTTATTGGAAATTTATTATTGGCAACATGCCAAAAACCAAAGCCATATACCATACATACATATATTGTCTGCTTCCGTATTTTCTGGCGGTTGATCATTTGAATTTTTTTCTCCAATTTTTCTTAACGAGGGGGTGTATTCTCGGTTCTATTCTGTGGTTACAAATTATTTACTTTGGGTGGGCTTTACTCTAAACAAATACCGATATTTTGTAATAAATTGCTCACTATAATTATGGTTAAATGAATTGTTTCAATTTAATCTTTGTCCGGAATTTCTAATTAACACTTCAAAGTATTAAAATAGCCCCATAATTCTAAGCGAAGAATAATTAAAAGATATGCCGAGGTTACAATATAGATAAATGGTGGTCATTTATTTTGATTTATTTAGATTGTGTGAACAAAAAATTAGAAATAAATAATTATTTAAAATAATTAGCAGATATTAAAAGGGCCGGCAAGATTCAGACATTAAAATTAATTTAGCTCAACCTTACAGCTACAGAGTCTATATTGTCTATTGTCTATAATATTGTCTATAAAAAGTTGTTCTCTTTCCACATCATCTAAATTAGTTACTTCACTATTAAAAACTTTGAATTTTAAAAAAAGATTTTTTAACATAAAATATTTTTTGATTGTAAACATAAAAAAAATAATATTTATAACATCCGCTGACATGTGTGCTTGTCGCAGTCTGATCGACAACTAAATAAAAGAGCATAAGCAATATGTGTGAATTCCCTCTGCACAATTGTGCTATGAAATGGTAATCCCTGCTATAGACATATCACATCAGTGATGGCATATTTGGAAATCTGAACTCTTTAAAGTACCTTAGTGATGTAATCCCAGTGGATAATAGTATTGCTAGTTGTATTTCATGCAAAATATCTAGGATTCAAGATGCATTGTCTCATTAAAGTATTTAGATTATCATCAGTATAGTTAAAGGGTAGTTTACACGATAAGTATTTCACATACGTGAACTCAGAGAGAAATTATTACACAATTCCATTAGTAAAACACCAACGAAATAAAATAAAAACAGGTATTGCTCTGTATACGTGTGTATCTGTATAAAAACACGTTAATGATGTAGTGGAGTTTGATGGTTTCTAAAAAATTTCAAAAAGCGATGAGATATTAAGTTCACACGTACGATTCCCTCTCTTCTACAAAAAAACTTGACATACAGTACGACTTATGTGTTAATGTAAATCCATCTTAAATCAGTATTGTTGTATAACAGAAAGATCTCGTTGATTGTAAGAACAAAGGTCATAGAAAAATACTGAAAATATTATGGCCAAATACAATATCTAACGGTGAATCGTTTAGATTGGAGACACACTACGGAAATACGTAGTCAGGTATTCCAGTTTAACCGACAAATTACCTGAGCACAAGGAAAGCCAAATCGTACTTGGAAGAATAAACGAGAAAAATACATACAAAGATGTGATAAGAGACTTATAAATTATTCATTTACGAATAGCTAAAGGTGTAGTTAAATAATTCTCAAACAGTACAAATATTACAGACACTTTTCGACAATAGTCTTCTATTACACAGTTATGATTGAAACACTGACTTACAAAAGTGCTGTAGCTATTTTTGTCCTCTTTCAAAGGACTTGATTAATAACAATTGTTTTGTTTCTTAGTCAAGGTACGTTGTCTCAAATTTTTAATGTCTATTAGTAACATGCCATATTTATATTTCAAGAGAACATATACACTGGCTCAAATAAGTCTGCGTACACCAGGCAATTTATGCTTATAATAATTAAGTACAAAAATATTATTTCGTTTATACAGAACTTTAGATGTTTATTCAATAACTTAAGAACAATTCCACAATGATTTGCACTTAATTCAAGATAAATTTGTTAAGCTCCTAACAGTTTAATGGCAATAAAGTATCAAAATTTCACTCCAATTTTAATACTTAAAAGAGAAATTTTGGATGATAAGACTATGCGATAACGTCATACAATATTTGGACATATCTTGCACGAACAAGCTCGTAGTCTTGTTACATTCAACACGCACAGTTGTGCTTTTTTGTTGCATTTATAATTTATTCATTATTCGAGAATAAAGTACGACATAAAAGAACTTTGGATCAAATTTTCCGGCGTTGGGCAATTGCTTAATATGATAATAATTCAAAGGTACATAACAGACTCAGAATGTTTTTAAGCTGAATATAAACCAACATTTTTTCAACCACTTTAAGTTCGAATTAAAACTGTGATCCATAGATAGATATCTATTTGGATAAAAGAGGAATAAATTTTACGAAGAATATTTTTTATTGAACAAACATATAATAATAAACTATAATAAACAATATTAATAATGAAAATAATAATAATAAAAAATAATACAAAAAAACAAAAAACTTTGGATGAGATTTTGGTAATACACCATAACAAAAAATATCTAATACTTGTATTAAAATTAAAATAACTACATTCTAAAGTACCAGTGAATCGTCCTTGACTGTATTTAAATCCATAAGATATGTTGATCTATGATCTAAAAATAATAAAAAAATAAACCTATGTCGAATTGCATATGCCTCTCAAGGGAATCTCCCACTCAGTGTAAGCAATAGTTTTTCTAGTTCAAAATGTCACAATTTTTGATTAGGAGAAGTGAGGCGGGGTGAAATTACACAATAAATGAATTTTGTATGAGTCTCCACCAACCATACCAAATAGACGAGTAGGCAATTCAATAAAAAAAAAACAACATCAGCCAAAAAAACATAATGTTGACAAACTAAATTTAAAATATCCACTTTCTAGTAGTTAGCAGTTTCTTAGACGGCAATATACATAGTTCTGCTTCGATAAGTATCATCACAAATTTTTAATAGTCATCGACGCATGATACTCACTATAAATAAATTCTATAATCATGTGAATATTTAACGCTTAAACGACTTGTCACAGACATTTCACATTCACATATTAGATAAAAGCTATTTTTTTCTTTGAATTTAAATAAAAAAAAATTAAAATAAAATAAAATAAGCTTGTACGTTAGTCTACTTGCAGTTATTAAATTTTAACGATATTGTTTTAAAAATTGTTGACAGGAAAATTCTAGTTTAAAACAAAAAAACAAAATAAAAATGTTGGCGTTTTTATATTGAAATGTTTTTAGATCTTGTTGATATTGTTAGCAAAAATTTTATTTTGTATAATAAATTTCGAACATAATTTATGAGGTGATAAAATATACTTTTATTATAAACTAAGATGTTGTCTTTCAAATACTTAAAAAGTGTTATTTAAAAATGATACGTATTTGAAAATATTCCATACGCCTTTAATATACCTTCTACTTTGAAAATATGTATTCTATGTAGAAATATAAGATTTTTAATAATGAATGAATAATTCTGTTTAGGAAAATCCCATAAATCATCACCATTCAATGTTGGACTCATCATTATCGTCATTATATCTTGTTCGTGATTGCTAATATTGATCATTAATTTATTTTCGAATTATATTTAAACATAATTATTGATAGATTTATATGTTGCGTGTGAAATCTATTATCTTTATGTATTCTTAAAAAAAAATTTAAATAAAAAACAAAAATTAAAAACGTAATAATAATATATCACATATAAAATTCACACTAATCTAGTGTGAATCTAGTGGTAGTGGAAGCATTTATTACCATATGTTACGAAACTTTTATGGAAGGTAACATTTTATCCCTTGCAATATTTGAGAACTCTTTCTTTTTCATCACACTCTTTAAATACTCTTCTCCACAAAGATTAATAATAATATTACTTATCTCAATAGCAAAGTTTAAGAACAATCTATTTTTAAAATACAATAACTGAATATGGATTCAAGGATCGTCCTGGAATGTAAAAAGGTGATTAACGATTATCCGGGTATGAAACGGGACACATTGTACGGGTCATCAAGATGCGGACATGAGGAAGCGTCTAATAGAGCCACAGTATTGTGTAAATAAGTAAAAACAAGTTTATTTGTTTTTATTGCCAAGCGCGCCAAGAAGCGCACAGTTTAGCTATGTTTTATTAATCGATTCTTATCCCTAAAATTACACAGTATTTATATATAAATAATGCTGAACCAGCATTATGTCTACAGTGGAAGGTATAGCAAGAATTTCAAACAATTATTAAGAATATGAAAATATGACTATGTCCAACACTAACAGTGTTGACAGCATTGACTATTCAATTGCAAACGCAAGCAAATTGATCATTGCTTGAATTTACCAAACAGAAGTGCCATTAACAATGTGTGTGTGTATGAACATATGTACGTTATTGATAGTTTGTAATAAAAACACAATAAAAGAATTACTTTAAACATGTGTCGGCAATGATGACATCATGAACATGCTACAATTGCATACCATAAGATTGGATAAACCAATGCCTTTCCTTGCTGAGAAAATATAACATAGACTATTGTGTGACAATGACACAATAGAAAAAATTGAAAGATGTTCTGGCGGGAAATAAACCATAAGTGTATTAGAACTGAATAAAGTCTACTTTAGTACACTAATAACCATCCTTACGAGACATTCCACCTTACATGTACACCTAAAATGGATAAGTGCTGTAGATAATAACAAATGCTGGAAGAGGACGCTTTTTATGTCATTCTCCAGCTTTCGTGACATTGAGATCGCAATATTTTAAGGACGATACTCTACCTGACATAACGCGTCTTAGAGAACTGCACTGGAAAAAGCTATAGAAAGTTAGATTGGTATCCTGTAATGTTAAGCGCTCAGTAAATCTACTTTATGGCTTAGGTGTATGCCGATAGGCAAAATACCCTCCTCAAACCTTCCTACCTAATTGCATTCTAGGTTCTAAATGTTAGTTTTCCTCACTAAAGAATCTAACTTAAATCTTAATCTTACTTTCTGATGTAAAAGTTCTTAAAATTTAAGAGAAAAATGATCTAAAAGTGGGTAAATTTTTAATAGCATAGTCGAATTATTTATTCAAAAGTCAAAGACTCTTAAAAGAAGTCAACTGTTCACAATACTATTAAAATATTATTCATGAATTTCTGTTCTTACTATATAAACCAGGCATAAATCACTTCTTTTGAATAAAATCTTTCATACCAAATATTTTTAAAAGAAGAAGAAATCAGAAATTGAATCGATTGTTGTACGGAATCGATCTCAGGATCTTGCGATATGCCTTCCAAAAGGACACAGTTCAGTGAGAATCGCTATGTTTTGATGAATGGCCATGAGGTAGATTCTAAAAATAGTGCACGTAACTGTTCCTGCCAACAAGTTAAAGCCTATATACATATGGTTAAAATCTAATTTAACTGAGGTTATCGTAATACCTATCCCCTTCAACATGTCGGGAGTTCCGGATATAAACGAGCTCCGGATATAAACAATATAATTTCCAACGACATTTTATTCCACACATATTCCTATTCCACAAATGTAAGAATAATCCGAAATTTCACTGAGAAATCATGGACAAGAATGGAATGTGGGGGATTTTAAGAAACTTAATCGCAGTTTGACTGTCCGAGTAAATAAAGAAATATCAAAGGTTAATCCCGCCACCCAATAAGGATTGCACTGCTTTTAAAATTGCCACGCCCGCCACCGGGCAAATGCTGTGTGGTGTGGGAGTCTTTAAAAAAGTTTAGTACAGAACCCTTAATATACATATATACATCAGCTAACCCTGTCACTCAATATTAGTCCTTAAAGAAACACTTTTTTGTGGATTTCTGACGTCTATCATCGTCGTCGACATCTTGATTATTGCGTTATAAAATATATAAAAACTAGATGACCCGTGCGAATATTTCGCACCCTTAGTTGTCATTTTTGTAACAAAATGAAAATAATTAATAGAAATTTTATTAAAAGTATAAAAATATTAGAAATCATAATATATCATACATATTTACATACATACATACATATGTTTAAATGCTTTTATAATACTTCTTTGAATACAATGTTAGAGGTAATGACATGATCATCCTTAACTTTTTGCCCGTACGAATCCTTAATACAAACAAAAATATCTTTAAACGTACGCAGTCGAGAAAAAGCCACGTATAACTGCCCATGTGAAAAGACCGGTTCTGGTAAATACAATCCTACCTTTTTAAGGGTTTGACCTTATTTTTCTTAAAACCTTTTTAACTGTTACATATCAGCTGACACTATATATATGTATATATTAAAAGACACCGTATTACTACACTTCATAAAACAAACAATGCCATGACAATAACGACATTACCAAAATGGCTTTTACAACTTTATATATTATGTGGAATAGCATTACAATTAAGCGACCCTGTTTATCGCACTTGATCTAACAACTACTGCAAAGTATTGCCAAAACAGCTTTTTACAACTTAATATGCATTTTATATATAACTGACTTAGTAATAAACGGCATTATAGTAGATAGCGGTATTGCCAGAATGGATTTTAATACATACTACTCGTATATTATGTAGAACTGCATTACTATTAAGCGACCCTGTATTACCACACTTGAACAAAAACATATAATCATAATGACAATAGTATTATCATGCAGTTCTATATAAAATATAATTTTTATCAATGAAAATATTAATTTTTCAATTTTTAATTATTTTTTGTCATTAGTGTTAGATATAAGCTTTAAAAAGAGATATCATTCATTAAATTTGATGCGGTGGTATGGGAGATATTTCCAAACGACAAAAAAAAGTGCTTTAGAAATAATATATATGATATATATCAGAACAAAATATAAAACGTTTAATATAGAAATTATCATTGATAGTTTAATAAATATTAATATTGTAAACATTTCTAGATTTATGTTTTTTTAATCATCTAAAGTTACTGATTAATTTTTTGTTCAACAAATTTTTTAAACAAAATTTAAACAATTATTTGTTATAATAATTGATCGCGTAATATTTTAATAATATTTTTGGATAATTTTAAATCCAAGGTCCCTTTCATACATAATCGGACACATGTTTTAATTTGTAAACTAATCATTATGCTTTAATATATTCACGGTTAAAATAACAAAACTAATATAAACCATAAAATCCAATTGTTTTTCTATGATTTTCTTATTTTCTTTTTGTATTATTCTAAAAACAACAAACCACAATATATTTAATATATTAAACACCTCCTCATTTATGGTTTTCGTTGTCTCCATTGTGATTATCGTAATGGTCGTAATAACCAAAGCAAAAATCCAAAATGACAGCGAAATATTGCAAAAATTTTTAAGCTTGACAAATGCCATCAAATCGTAAAAACAAATTTTGAAATTGAAACCTGTCAAATCATAATGATTTAAACAAAAAAAAGGAAAACGCAACTGAAGCGATCATGTGGAAAAACAAAAAGCGAAAACAAATATCCATTTCGTTTAACGTCATCATAATCGTCAAGAACAAACAAATCGGAATACGAACAAATTTTAAACAGACGAATTAATGTTTCATTTAACTCAAAATTATACAAACTACTGGAAATTACGGTAATAATATTTGTGAAATGAAAATATACATTCATGTAGTAAATAATTGTCACACATTTAAAAATACACAGATGACAGATGGAAAGATCAGTCAGTAAAAGACTAATAGCGAGGCACGTCAGGTAGTATTTATGGATGCCAACTAAATGCGATCAATTTACTCATTTGTCATGGCATGTTTTCTTTTTTTCTCATTACTTGTTTGTGTGTTTTTATGATTTTTTTTTGGTTCAATATCTATATAGAAATTGTTCAAATTTACCTATTGTCTAAATAAAAACAATTTTTTACGCATAAATTTAAAAAAAATTAATAATTTACATAGAAAATATATGTATGTATATAAAAAAATATGACAGTAACAGTTGACTATTATATATAAATATTGTTACGGAATTTCCAGCAGCATAACAGCTATAGAACAGGTAAATAGTAGCTTTAGGATTATGCCAGTGCTTTTCAGGGTCACCGCAATAAAAAAGTTGCAGATATTAGAGGCAACGATACAAGCTATATAATGGTTTAATTCATTCCCCAATTAGTCAGGCAATGCAAACAGAAATTCATGTGTCTGTAATCTAATCGATATGTTATCCAATTTTCAATTCCAGAACATAGTAATGTCGATGGAAAAGAGAAAGCTTATTAGCTAGCTAGCTAGCTTATAAAGCTACTGCCATATCTCTCGAGAGGCATTCAGATCCCTATATCGATGAGTAAAATCCAGTGGAGATTATGGCACAGTTTCTTATAAAATCTCAATTGGTGCTAAACAAATTTAACAACTTTTTCTTGTTCTAAAAAGACGGAAGGACACACTTATTATCCATTATGATACCACAATTTTCTGTTCTCCCCTAGTTTCTTCCTAATGAAGAGAGTCAGACAGCCAATATTAATGTGCTTCCAAATCTATGTAGTAGGCACCAAGCTGCCTTTTTTCCTTTGATGTAGTGCTGGAATGTATGCGATAGGTGAAGCATAGTTCTCACTTCTTCCTCATCTCTTAAGCTTCTGAGCAAATCGTTTGCTAGGCGTCAAGATCAATGCGCCTGTAATGCATACCCACTATGCAGTGCCTCGTAATGATTCCGTAATGGCCCCGTACGATTTCTATTCAGATTTTCTGCACCGTTTTGTATGGTTAAATATAAGCTCACAAATCTTTAGAGAAATTTATAATTCATCAGAGCGTTCATTCATTATGCCGCTCTAGGCCGCTCTACATATAACTGGAACGTCTCTGTGTCCTGGTACCACTAACTCATCGAGATATTTGCGAAAGCTATTAACCGTCCTGAAATCTAGTGACACCTGACTATCAGAAATATCTCGCCTGCTATTTGTATCCCTGGTAAATTACGCCGCAGCCTGAATTGGCGATACTTCCACCTAAGCCACGCAACTGGACTATTCCAATTGATTTCGAAATCGTCACTCAAAGTTCAATACAGTTTAGTGCCATCAGTTGTGATTTGTTTTCCAGACCGTTCCGAGACTTTTTAAGAAGTCTTATGATCTTCTGCTACATGAGCGACCAATGTTGGCTATACTTTCAAATTTTAAACAACATCACAAACTATAAATACATAATGCTGGCCTTAATGATTTTGAACCAAGCCAAAGTAGACATGAAACGAGAATGGAACAAGAATCCTATTTATTTAATTAATAGATCATTACAACTTATTAGTCAAGATTACAACCTATCTTCTAACACCACTCATGTTATGAGTATTAATTTTATCCATGAGTGACGGGTCCTGAAGTCACCGTAGTCTAGTAGGTAGTGTGTTGGCTTATTAGATATAAGGACACGGTTCAAACACCAGGTCAGACATCAAAAAGAAAATATAAAAAAAATATTTCTTCGGTGACTTCCTCTCAGCAGATTTCTAGCAAAAACTCTGAGAGTAAATAAAATTGCCATGAAAAGTTTCTCAAAAAATCTGTCGTTCGGAGTCGACTTTAAGCTGTAGGTCCCGTCACTTATGTATAAAATTAACACATACAACATAAATGGTGTGAGAAACTAGATCCATAATCCTGACTGAAGGGTTGTAATAACCAATTATGTTATGCACGTATGTGACGAGTTTTACAGTATAACTTCGACTTCGAAAAACAGATTTTGAAAAACTTTTCATGAAAATCTTATTTACTTTCAGAGCTTTTGTCAGAAGACTGCTAAGAGGAATTCAGAGAATCTTTTATACATTTCGTTTTATTCGAGATGTCTGAACTTTGGCTGTCGACCAGGGGCTCTCGTCTAATAAGCTGATTCACTACCTACTACGCTACGGCGAATGCAATAAATATTAGGACAATCATTTAAATAGTATAAAAATTTTGCAAAGATATCAATCAATTGCATAAGATTTCATAAACTGTATTTGAAAAATGAAATCTTAATCGCCGCTTTCAATTATTCCATAAAAAGAAAATCTCTTGTTAAAATTACTAATCCAGATATATGTATATTTACATATGCAATTGCTGCAAGTTTAAGAGCAGATTAGGTATAAAAATATAAGTTACAAGATCATTAATTAAAATATATATATATATATAATTAACAACAATAATAAATAAAGTAATTGTGTAAAACCCACCTGAAAAAATAGGCAAAAACACACCCATTGATAATATTTATAGTGTTTCTTTTCATGTAAATCACCATCAGAGTTGCCAATACCTGGATACGGTACGGAAACTCCTTGCTTTTTGAGAAAATAACTTTTGAGCGCATATGTCGAATGTATCCAACAATATGTATTGAGAACATCTTCTGGAATATCTTTAGTATGAACACAATCGATGGGGTTACCAACATATTGACGTGTAGTTATGATTAGGGAAAACGACATCAATATCATCACAGTTATAGAATAATGCAAACGAAATACTGGCGAATCGGTTTTAACATGACTGACCTTTATAAGGTTTTTCAATCCACGGAATATATCTAACATTGTTCGCTAACAATTGGAAGCCACCATTAACTTCGCTTCACCAAATGAAAAGTGTGAAGATGCGTGCCAATAAAGTGGATAATTTTATTCCAACGTAACAATGTTAGATGTTGTTTGGATTAACGTCGCTAAAAATTATCGAATTAAGGTGAGTAAAAGTCTTTGTTTTGAAAACAGTTGAGTTGTTTGTTTTATAGTTAAAGTTTAATAATCTAAGCATATATGTATGTGAAGGATTGTCTAAAACATTATCGTATTGTTGTTGATAATTTTTGATACTTTCTTTTTCTAGGCACTTCCATTGCTAATCGTTGTTGTTGATGATCATTTTGCTGTTTTACATCACTTATACGTTCGTTTTTATGATTCTCGAAATAAATTGCAACTTTGTGGCATTTTCGTTTCTTTGTTGTTGTCGTATAATTTTCTGAACACAAACACTTGAAATTCAATTTCGTTGTTATGTTGAGTATGTAGTAAAAACTTTTTTTATTTTTTATAAAATTTTGCATTTTAAAAAATTATTGAACATTTAATTTTTCTTTTTCGAACTATTTTAACAATTTCCTTTTTATTTTCTTTTTCTTTGTCTTCAAAACTTTTGTATTAAATTTCGTTGTTCGCTTTGATTTTTAGTGTCGTAATTTGGAAATGTTCGGAAATAAAACAAATTCTGAGTAGCAAGTGTGCTCCTCCTCATTTCTCTAATTTTTTTGAAATATTTTACCATCACATGATTCCAATTTTATGATTCAATTATATTTTCCATATGGATCGCTATAAATTAAATTGATGTCACTTTTGTTTTCAATTAAATTTTTTTTTTAATTTCACTTTCTATAAAATTTTTATTGAATTTTCATTTATTAATGGGGATAATTTTTCTTTTTCTGTTTTCATTTTAAGGGGAAAATTTAATGTTTTGTTGTGTTATTTAAGTTATAAAGATGCCTTTAGAAATTTATTGATTTATTGAAATGATTTCCATTTTTAAAATACATTTTATTTCCATAGAATTAATGAATCTGTTTCTTGGTTTATAATATAACTTTATGTCAATAACCTATCATAGATCAGGGCGCATATATATTTCAGATAATGTACTATTAAATTTTATTAATAAACTTGGCATGTTTGATAATATTTATCAATTCAATATTCAACTCGGGACAACTTATGTAAGTTTATAATATTTTTAATCAGCTGGGTATAAAGCCGTTTTCAATATTTTATTAACTTGTGTAATTATTTTAAATATTTTAAAAATTTTGTATAACAATACATTTTTTTTTTTGCCTTAACTTTTTACATTTAACCCATTAATTACTTATTAACTCTCAGAGTTTTTGTCAGAAATCTGCTGATAGGAAGTCGCCGAAGAAATATTTTCATATTTTCGTTTTGATGTCTGACCTGGGGTTTGAACTCGGGCCTTCAGTCTAATAACCAACACACTACCTACTATACTACGGCGACTTCAAAAAGCTACTTCTTCTAAAATATACATGTTTTAAAAGACCTTGATTTGACCCTTCTAAGAACAAAAAGATCCAGTAGATTCATTAAACATGAATACGAATTTAATTTTTTTTTCTTCTCGACATAAACAGTTAAAGAGTTAAATGAAACAACTTCTTTTTGGTAACCCTTTCCTTTTTTTAAATTATTCTGTACTTTTTTAAAAATCATCCGCTATTTAGAAAATAGTGAAAACGTACAAGAACAGCGGGAGTTACTAAAAATAGAACTTCTAAAAATATAGTTTCTCATTTTCAATTACAAAATGGAAAAATACTTTCTAACAAACTTTTTAGAAAACAGAAAAAGAAGAAGAAGGAAGAAAAATTAAATTTTCAATAAACAAAGTAAAAAACCAAATAAACTAAAAGATCTTCAATGGAAACTGAAAGTATTAATACTCGTTCCCTTTTGATAACTAAAATAATTTCATATTATAATGCATATGTATATGTATGTATACAAATATTTACCAGTGAATGAACGATTTACTGTGGGGAATAATCTATAAATAACCACCGTTACTTACGTACATACTTATTTAAGACAAAGTATTCAGAAATTATTGAAACAGAATTATTGAAATTATCATGATTCACTGATCTCCTTGAACTACAACACGATTTTAAGCATTGTTTTGCTATACACCACAAGTCGTGAATCTAATGTCCATTTTCTTTACGTATGTACATACACATGCAGAAAAGAAATAATGATCACCAGCCGATACGGTATTTATAAATAAATTTATCTTTATAGTTCGTATACAAAATTAAAACATTTTTTTTCAAAGTCTAAAGTCAATGCTTTCAATTAAAATGTTGTTTAAATTAAAATACACTCACCCACATGCAATCGATTTTCGCTTAGACAGACGGACAGACAATAGCAAGAAAAACAAATCGAATTGAAAATCTAACTGAGAAGATATCAGAGTTTATATACTGTATTGTATATGAAAATAATTTTTAGTATATAAAAACGTTTGCCCAATTTATTTAGTTGTATACAACAGGTGTTTTTCTACACTCCAGGTTTTTTTTGTAATCAAATGCCTGTGTAGCAATAAATTATTTAAAATATTGAATAGAATTTTGAGTTAGAAATGTGGCCACGGAGGATGCTGAAAATATTGAATGAAAAATTAAATTTCAAAATGATTTAACCGTAATCAACAACAATCAAATATAGAATTGTATTATATTTTTAAAAACAAGTATTTGTTAAAAAAAAAAATGAAAGGTTTATAGAAAATCTAGGTGATACGATTTTAGATTTATTTTTGGACTTAAAAACAATCACAATAAAAATCTCTTTAACTGTTTATGTCGTGTACGCTTGCCAGAGCGAACTGAAATTTTTTCGTATAATGTCGAGTATACTCGTCTTGAAGTAGAAGATCGCATACGCACTATTATTTTACGAATCTACTGGATTTTTTCCCTGAGAAAACATTCGCTATTTTGGCAACAATAGCTTTTATTAGGCTGGAATAACTAATTCTGAGAAAGAACCGTCGGAAAATATATATTAAAAAAAAAGCCAACATTGCCTGTTTTTACAGGCAGAAACTGTTTATGTCGAGTTATGTCTTAGCTGGAAAATAATGAAGCAGGCTGCAAAAGTCTTTTGAAACAAAATTAAACAGTTAAAGGGTCAATCATCTTTAGTAAATACGCTAGCGTGATCAGATACTGTATTGCGTTCAAACTATTTCATCTTAAACTTAACAGTAACCTACTACTCAAAAAATAATTCAAATAAGTCTTCTTGATTCCTACGTAAGCAACTGAAATTATGTATATAAATTTACTCATTTAGGTTATTACTTTTTTTTTTTTTTAATTATATCCTTTCAATAATCAAAATGGCCAATGCCACAATGCATTATGAATACTTTTAAGAAGTACCATAATTTTACTTGTACTTCCATATGTTTTTATAAGAACTTTGTTTATTTATACAAAAAAGGTGTGAATACTTGTATTTATTAACAAAAATTTAATTATTAATTTTTTATGATTTCAACCCACTTAATAATCAGGTTTATTAATGAAAAATTGTTGATAAATTATTTCATGTTTTAAATAACAAAAAAATAAATTTTCACAAGCGTTAGCGCAAGCAATAGCATGTCATGGTACTTTTTCCATTTTAAAATATTTCAGGAATTAACTATTAGTCAGCTGCAACAAAGAGCAGAACGCATTTATTAGTTAAAAAAATTTATTTTTATAATACAATCTACATACATACATATGTATGTATGCATGGCAAGAATATTATGCTGGTTTTTGCATTTGTGAATTGTGTTTTTGTGTAATTTTAAACACATTTTTTTCGGTTGACTGCAAGTCTTGAAATAAATACATAAAGTTTCTTTTGATTGTTTTCTTTGCACGTTTAATTTTTAAAAGTATTGTATTTTGTAACAAAAATAAAATTTTTTTTCTTTTGATTTCTGTTTGGAAAAATCTGTTTTTTTTTTGGTTTTTTTCCAAAATTGCAATTGTGAATTGTTATTAAACAGAACACAAACAATTTAAATATTTCGATAAGCTTTTATAGTTGATTATGGAAAATACAATAGCATCTGCATCTGTTTGTTGCAGTTTGAATTTTTAAGTGAATTTCACTTAAAATATCTTTTGTCTGTAAATATGATATAATAACCATAAAAATATGTATATATCAATGCCAAATGGGCGAACTCGATTAAAGCAAAAGAAATTTTGTATATTATGTCCGTTTCTCAGTTACTTACACGAGTAAAAAAAATTTTAAATTGAATCTTGATTCGGCAAAGTCGTGGGCTAAGAGAGATATCGAAGATTTTGTAATCCTTTGGATTTTCACAATTTTAAAAAACCGAATTTTGTTAAAGCGTAAATCGACAATGTGGGATAATGAAGATATCGTTTACAAGTAAAAAAATAGGCTTTAGACGATTCGGAAGTTGTCAGTGTTTTAATGAAAAAAGAAAAATTTTTTTTAAATTTATTAGTTTTCAAACACGCCACAACTAAAGATTGCGGTTTTCTGCTGTCGAAAAATATAAACTAAAGAACGCCCATCTTTTTTTTTTGTATTAAATGAAATTTAGTGCTCCAAATAATTTGAAGTATTGATATTGAAATACAATACAAATTATATTTACAAAAGAAATCTTATTTTTAGATTTGTTAAGAGTACACAGTTCTGTTCATTCGGAATTTTTGGTTATGAACCGCTTGTTCAGTAAGAATCTAAATAATATTGCCTAGGTGGCAATTCTTCCAAGAATTATTTAGAAACTTTAATATGATACACATCGTATAATAATTTGATCACTGTGGTCTTGTAAGAGATGTGTTGGCTTACTAAACTAAAGCTCAAGGGTGCTAAACTCAGCAATTGAAAAAAAGGTATAAAAAATTATTCCTTTCGATGTCCTTCTTCTCTCACCAGTCTTCTGGTT
The DNA here is from genome assembly GCA_927399465.1 of Sarcophaga caerulescens. Lineage (NCBI taxonomy): Eukaryota > Metazoa > Arthropoda > Insecta > Diptera > Sarcophagidae > Sarcophaga > Sarcophaga caerulescens. The sequence continues at coordinate 39,129,677 of OV656873.1, read as the reverse complement.
ATGAAAAAAAACAGTTGTGTGTTGTGACATCGTAGGGTCCATCACTTATGGATAAAATTAACCCTCTAGTGCCCAAATTTTTTTCTGGATTAAAAAATTACTTCTGGGTTTGATGTTTTAAAAGTAAAGGAAATTTAAAAAAAAAATTGTTTTTTGGTCAAATCTGGTTTTAAAATGAGCATTGAATTTAAGCCGTCTACAGGCGGTCTTGGGCTCTAGAGGGTTAAGACACACAATGTAGGTGGTGTGAGCAGTTAACCTGTAATTCTAACTAAAGAATTGTTATGATTTTAGTCTAATGCCTAGTCATTACACGGAAGACTAGTAGTAATGCTTGGTTATTACATTGAGACTGAAAAGACAATGTCGAATTTGATTAAAATTTCTCCCATTTCTTATACCATCGACTAAGACCTCTAATAACAACGAATGTATGTAATTTGACTAATTCAGTTCACAACATATATACATAATTCGTTATTACAATCACTCAGTCTGGACTACAATTCAATTTTATTTATGAGGGGCGGTACCTACAGTTTAAAGTGGACTCCGTACGACGAATTTTTGAGAAACTTTTCAAGGCAATTATATTTCCCGTCAGAGTTTTTACCAGAAATCTCCTGAGAGGAAGTCACCGAAGAAATATTTATTCGTATTATATTTTTTTGGTGTTCTCTGGCCTGGGGTTTGAACAACGGCCTCACGTCTAATAAGCCAGCAGTGGCTACATACAACATAGTGTATGGTTTTTAAGAAAAAAAAAATTAAATTTTTAAAAATTTTATCAATTCAGTTTTAACATTATGTTATATTTATATGTATTTAAATTATTACTCTAAAGGTTCCGAAGCTCATAAATTTTCTCAACAATTAATAATACGTATTGAAATAGCATTTACAACTAATAAGTCTTCACAATTACTACAATTCTTGTTATAAACTGTTTTTGATTTACAAAACTTGACTACCATATGCCTCAGTGAAAAAATCCCATGTATTTTTTGGGTACAAGAATAAAAGAAAGTTTACCAAAATTATTTCATGTCCAAATACAAAAAAGACCAAAATATCACAATTAATTAAATTATATTATAATATTATAATATATAATAATTAAATTATAAGTTTATGATTATGTTTTGGAGATTTAACAAAAATTATCAAATTGTTAACAAAACATTAAATTTTCCTTTATTTTTTATTTTCGTGGCAGTTGCATTTTCGTTTTTTTTTTTTAATATACATATGTATTCATAAACTCCTTACAAAATTTCATATCAACGAGTACAGGTTTTCAAATGATTTTTAAGTTATATTTTTAAATATTTTCATATATTTTCTTAAATTATTGATAATTTCATATAAATTTGATTGAAAATTCAATAGAAAACTATACGACCGCATATTGAACTCGATAAAGGCACGCACTATATAAACACCGATACACATACATAGATACATACATATGTACACATCAATGAAAGCAAAAAACAATTAGGATGATCGCTTTTTTTTAATTTATGAAACAGAAAATTTCACGATCAACTCTGTATGTAACGTATACGTTGTATTCATACACAAAATCATTCACATATGCCCGAATCGCTCAATCTACCCTTTGCGTCTGGTCTTGTAGTTGGTATAGGTTTCTATTAAAATTTCTGAATGTTTTTTTTCTATTTATTTGGTGTTGTTAATTTCACGTAAATACGTAAGAACGTATGCAAGACTTTTTCATTATTTTATAATTTTTTGTTGTTAATTTTTCAATAAAAAGAAATCACCATATACGCCAACACACGCAATCTTGAGTATAAAGTTTTCGGTTTTTTTTTGTTTTAATTTTCAAACAATTTTTTTAATTTTTGAAATTTTATTTTTGAAATTTGGTCCACTTTTACTTCATGAAGCTTTAGTCGAAAGAAAAAAAAAAAAACAGAACAGAACAGAAAATAAACAGAAGAAAAAAATAAATTCGGAGCAATGAATCTCAAATAGAATATCATAACCGTTCTATTTCTATACTTTATATAGAGACCAGACGCCCGTTCACTATGCCGCCAAAACAAAGACTATCACCGCTGAATATTCGGCTGCAGCATTTCAACCTCTTGCTGTGCTTGGCTAAAACATCATATGAAAATCTCTCAGTTTTTCTCAGCTTTTCACTATGAAATGTGTTGGAAAAATGAATTTTTCCTCTTTGTTATTGGCTGTTGTTTTCTAAACAATAATTAGTTCCTGCTCACTTTTTCGATGGGAATATTGCTTGTACCGTGGAATATTCTTTTTAGCAACTCTTTGCGATCTCTTAATTTTTTTTTGTAAAATATGCATCTTAACTTGGCAGCACTTTTCTCAATTCTTTGTTCTTTCCTTAAACCGTCAGTTGCTCTTTTAGAAACGCACACGATTTAACTTCCGGTTTGTTATGCGTTTATCATGTAAATGATGTTGATATGCGTCTTATGCCTGCCAAATATGCATGTTTGTTTGGACAGAGTGAGTAGAGTCTCGTATTGTTTTTACATTTTATAACATCCTATCTTCTTCTTCCCTTTTCGTTGTTATTGTTGTTGTTTTTTTGGATTTTTGTCTGCTAAAGTTTATACAACATTTTAACACTTTTGTGGCAAAGAAAGTGTTTGTTTTCGGCCACTGCTGCTGTCAATACAGTTTCCTTACAGTTGTTTTGTTGTTTGTTATGCTCTGTTGTATGCTCTATTGTTTTGTTTTGTTTCTTTTAAATTTGTTGCAGTTGTTGTTAGCATTTATCATTTGTTTTGTTAGTCTGTATTGGTATTGGTGATTCTATTACTGTTGACAGTATTCTATGTGTTTCTGTTACGTATGACAAGATTCCAACACTGTCGCATACAGCGGATTTATACACAACCAATATCAAAACAAAAGTGTTGTAAACGTATGTTGTAAAGTAAGAAAAATAACGTGAAGATAAAATAAAAAGATGTACAGGTGCGGCCATTAAAATGGACATTTTGAGGTACATTTTCATTTTGAGTATCCTGGTTGAGTGGTGTGTAGTGAGCGTGTCTACTAGTGTGAGCGTTGTGGTTGCTATACCCACCACAAACAGGCAGACGTTTATTAACGGGACTCTTTTTTAAGTAATTCGTGTTGATCGTATTGACAATCATAGTGCTTTTGATATGGTCGACCTAATTTAATTTCTGCATTCAGTGTAACGCCACTTTGTTCTCTGTTTTTATATCATCTCCGTATTATAGACTAATTTCACAAAATGATATCGTTGATCGTTTAAGTCGCCGTAGTGTTTAATTCGTAGTAGTTAGTGTGTTGGCTTATTAGACGAGAAGCCTTGCCGCAGACATCGCGAATAAAACCAAATATGAAAAAATATTTCCTTGGAGAGCCTACCTACCATTAGCCATCAAAAGAGAACGGATACGAGAAAAAAATGTTACAACTGTCATCCACTAATATTATCCGCCCGTTATATTAAATGAATTCTTGATCTCTCTTTCATTTTCTCTATCAAGAAAGCTCGCCTTTTTAAAAAATTCTAGCTACGCTCCTCATTTACTTTTGGTCATGCCTAGTCGATTTAAAACTCACATTAAGATTTAAAAGTGGCAAAAACGAAAAGTAATAAAAATAAGTAAAAACAAAATGCATCCTTTCTTCTCTTTCATAGCCAGGCATAGCAAAAATCGCTCAAATGCTGGCTGAAAAATCACGAGACTACATTTCTTAACGAAATGACATATTAATAACATACATATGTTGATGGTTTCTAATACCGACTTGTGTTAGTTTATTTGTTATGACAAACTATTATCATTGTTGATGTTGTCTGTTGAGTATAGAATAGACATCTTCATCATCACATCTATCAGCAACATAACCAGCCAGCATTGCGTTCGCTATCGTCATCAACATCATCATTACCATCACCAACGCAGATATCAAGAAATTGATATGTGACATTTGTTTTGTCAATTTGGTAAAAAAAAATGAATAGAAAAATGAATTTAAATGTGCAGACTATTATTGAGGAAAAAGGGAACGTGTACGGAATACCAATTAATAATAAGTTTTTTTTTTATTATTATTAGGCGGAAAAAAATTTCGAATTGTATCCCACATACGTTTTGAGAACAAATCAACACGAATGAATAGATTAAATATGAAGAAAGATTTTCTTTTTCCTTTTTTTTTCAAATATTTTGTAATGGTGTTTAAGGGAAAATGTTAAAACAAAATTTATTTTTACAACAATTTTTGCGTAGAATGATGAGTTTCAGCAAACTACAATATTGTTTACAAGAAAAAATTATGCAAAATATATCATCACCACCAGAGGTTCATAGGAAAAGGAAGTTATTCTTTTAACATATTGCTAACAATATGCATATAATTATACTCACACATAAGCATACTTGCGATATAAAATATTGCAATCTTTCCTTATTACCGGAAATGACAAAGATTTTTAAAATCTATAAAATAAGATATGCTACCACATCTGTTTACATATATGTATATTGGTGCGTTGAGAGTATATCTACAGCTATGTTCAACAAATTAGAAACAAATATTTGCTTACTGTGTTATTGAATATTATATTTTTTGCAATACTATTAGATTTTTCTAAATAAACGTGGCCATTTTGTGTTCAACTGGTCACAGGTCAGACTCCCTCTCCAACTAAATGAAATCTGAAAAACTATTTCTTCGGCAACATCCAGTGGATTTCTGGCATAAACTCTGAGAGTATACGTATAACATTCCCATGAAAAGTTTCTCAAAAATCAGTCGTTCGGAACCGACCACAGTTTGTTCCCACCACCCTTTTATAAAAATAACACACACAAAGTGATACGAAAATATAGGTCTTAATCCTGGCTAAGCATTGTAATGACCAATGTATGGTAAAAATAGTCTGAATCAATTTTTTTTATTCGGTGTTATTACGCCTGATATTAGTTCAAGTTCCATCTAAATTTTTTTAATTTGCTTTAGGATCTTACGATGAAAGGCTGCCTTATTTTTTTGAATCGGTTTAGTAAATATGCATTTGCTTTTGATACACCCTATAATATAGCCGAAGTAATCATAATAAAAAAATTTAATCAAGCGGTTGTCTGTTATTACTGAGAATAATCACAAACCAAATCACGCAGTTTCTTAAAATTTAGACAAGAGTCAACTTAAAAACAGTTTCTCAAAGTTTCTCATTTAATTAAGCAAAAGAAATTTAAGAAATCATGAATATATTGACCCACTCTGCAAACACCAGCGAAAATATATAATTACGTGCAAACCACGCACATATATATATTTATTATGTAAATAACAAAAAAAAATAAATAAATAAAAACCAAAAAAAGTTCACTATTTTTAAAAACTGCAAATGCGTTAATAGAGGAATAATTTGTGTTACTCATTTCTATCAATTCTCATTAGTCGATGGCTGCTGTACCAAACATATGCGTAATTTTTTATGCGTTCTTTAGAACAATCTTTCATACAACATCCCAATAATAAAAAAATATAAAAACTACCATACCATGCCCATATACTTACATATATCATACGGAGTCCGTATGAGCATTTAAAGACAAGAGAAAATTGTTTGGTCAATGAACGCATTTATACCGCATTTATTGTTGAGTGAGAAGGAACGAAGCCTACTAAAAATATTACAATAGTGTTGTGTACAAAGCAATATTTAAACAAAAAGGAAAGGAATTCCCTGGGGGTAAAAAGAAACAAAATATTTGTGGCCCTTAAACTTCAGAGGTTGACAATGAACTTTTACTGCAAAACATTAAGCGGGCATGTAAAAAGATTCAAAGATACAATATAACTTGACCGCATGGCCATGTAACAGTACAGTAATTTTTTTTTTTAATTTCGAGAGGGTCACATATTGTTTTTGTTAAATTTTTTCAAAGCGGAAGGTTTAAATAGAGGAAGCAAAGAAGACTAGACGAAACCTACTAACATTACGTTGCAAAATAATAATAACACGTACATTTTCAGTTTAAATTTATTAAGTACATTTTGCTTAAAGCACGTATGTACATATATGCATTTAACAGATTTTATTTTAAATTAATCTATAACCAAATGACAGAATAACATCGAAGTACAAGTGACTTTATTGAATTTACTAGAATGTCAGCGTTGAAAAAAATAGAAGGGGGAGGATCAATCTCCCAGTGACTTTTAGAAACCCTAAACTCTTAACGGAAATGGTGATACTGCTACTGTCAACAATTGTTAAAATGCAAAGCAACTGGTTGATTTAATTTAAAAAAGGAAAAAAGTGTATTTCATATGTTCATTAAGTACTATTCTTTCTGGAGAAAAAACTAAAACCCACACCAAGACTAAGTTTTAAAAGTACTAAGTGAACTCCTCACCATCAATTTCAATAGTGTTGTTGCTTCACCAACATTCTGGACACCCAGTTGAGGTATGTATATACAATCGTTACAAATAAAACAATTTGCGATGTTGTACGATTCAGAGGTTATATGTTCAAGGGATTCTGATAACCATAAGTATCACTCATGGTCCAGTAGATTCAATTTTGAATGATCATTTGAAAATGAGAAAACTTTCCCTTTCGTAACCGCAAACGTAATTTCGAACCAATACACGAGACACTAAACTCTAACCAAAATAGTGAGTTTTTTGGCTTCTACTCGGCTCCAGAGAAAAGCTGAAAAGCTCTGGCGCATAAATCAGACAGAATTTGAACGATTGCATTGATTATATTGTGTTTGACGATCGCTGTAGCTTGTGCTTATTCGCCTACACCTACGACTTATGACAACTAAACAAGAAAAAATCTAACGGGACCAAATCCCACGGTCTCGACGATCAGTTCAAATCATTTTTACGTGAGGTGAGCATGGCCTTAAATATCCTAAGCAGAATGTCCAATGCGAAAAAAGGGCTTTATGGCACGTAACGTCAATCTATTAAAACTACATGTCGTTGGTGTCCAGGTCATCGAATTCAGGCCAAAAGAAGTTGGTGTCACCAATATACAATGTTCTTCGTTGACCGTGATGGCCTGACCAACGTTGTTTTCAAGAAAATATAGACCGATGACGACCGCAGTGCAAAACCTACACTAAACTAAAATTTTTTTTGTTTGTTTTGGATCTCGGATCTCATGCGGCTTGGTATTATCCTAAATTTCATAATTTTGTTTGTTCATGTACCCATTCATCACGAAATGGGTGAAAATGATTTTTCGATGAAACTTAGTGTCAATTGCCAACTGCTCCGGAGTCCATTCAGCGAACAAACGGTATCCCCTGTGGTTGCCCAATATGATTTCGTAAAACAGGCTGAATAAATTGTAACTAAATTGAGGGATAAAGCTTTAACAAAATGGCTGTTAACAATTGCCAAAGGTGGAAAATCAATGTCGGCAGACCCTATACACAGTTAAGGAAAAAAAAGTCTATATACACCGTTGACTGTATATTGTATTTAATACAATAAAATACTCAAACTGCATTCACATTTAAATGTTTATAAAAGAATCTGAAATCAAGTGCCTTAGTTCCATTATTACAACTTGCCGTTAAACATTTACATTTAACTTCTATTCGTTATTACAACTAACAGATAAAATAAAGTTAACCTTTTCCGAGAATATGGCAGTGTCGGAGCAATGTCGATAACACTGCTCAATTAAACAAGTTTTTTTAATGCAGTGGTAACGACGGGCTCCGCTATTTTGTTGTATAAGCTCATTTTATTATATTTGAAGTTGCCATATTGAAAATAATATATAATATGGCAAGTTCAAACATATACTTAACTTTAAAAGTTACCGCTAAGATGATCCTCCCTTTAGCTTAACGCTCACTTCTACCATATTGCCCACTTCTAATAATGAAAAACAATTTATCTGTCCGTTAAAATCCTCTCTTTAGTTAACGGCAAGTTGTAATAATGGCCCTTAGTTACTTAAAATTCATAAATTATTTAGGGTTCTATACAAAACCTTCTAGTCTTCATTGTGATGAAATATAAAAAAAATTTAATATCCTATTTTTGCGTTGGATAAGGGATAAGTAAGAAATATTAATATTATTTATTAAGTAAGAAATATTAAACTTTGCTAATTATATGTTTAATTTTCTATATAAGAGTAGGGTACATTTGTTATCATAAATGCCAAATTTGATAGAAAACATAACTTTAAAGTTTAAGCGTTTGTGCCAGCAAACTGTACGTATGTATGTATACAATTTTGTTAATCATTTTAACAATTCAAAATTAAAACTAAAACAATAAAAAAAGCAATAAAATGATATTCCTTATGAAAACAATGGCAACAACAACAAACTTGATTTATTTGCTAGAGGTGTAGGCAAACTTATTCATATGGGCGAACCGTACCGAACTTTCTGTCAATAAATGTCTCAATTGTGGCTGAGCGATGCAACATTTGAAACTGCAGGAAGAAAATTTCATTGACGGTTGACCTATTTAGTCAAATGTTTTATGACGAAAACATAATTTTAATTTAAATTTTTTAATACGAAATACATTCAAATATAAAGCGCACACAGATGCAGTATTGATGTTGTTCCTCTCATTCGTTTATATGTACGTACATATGTATATATAAAGAAGGTTGTATTTATTCTTTATGCCATAATAAATATAAATAAAATACTTAAAAAAATCTATATTTAAAATTTAATGCATTATTGCTCTTGCACTTGAATTATTGTTATCTGTTGAAATATTTGCCTGCTTCTCGTTAGCAATATTATCAAGATTATTATTTTCATTCTCATTTTCAATTCTGTGTGGTTTTTTTTTTAAATTTTTGTTTGTTAAATGCATCTACTTTTACTGCATTAGTAGTCGTCGGTCGATGCTAAACTTCAATGTCGTGTTAAGATTTTTATAACATATCACGTCCATGGTTTTGTCTCGCGTGCATCTATGTATATGACTGTCTGCCGGTCTCGTTTATTTTGTTCCTTACAACTTTGTTATTGCATACGGCCACATGTGGCCGTATAGACAAATGACATATGGTTTCTTGCAAGGAAATTTAATGTTACTAATGAAAACACAAATAGAAATCCGAATTAATTTCTTAACAAAACTTTTTCCCTTTTTCCTTAGTTATAATTTATTTCCATATTTTCTTTTCTTATTTTTATTTATTTTTTTTTTTTGTTTTTTTTCGTTTACTTTGCTTTACAATGGTTTTTAGCTTTGTTTTATAATTTTCCTCACATGATGATAGCTGTGTCTGTGTTGTTGTTGCTCAGTGTTTATAATGAAATGCATTTGGATTGTTGCCCAAATACATCAAGCTGATGTTGATGCTGATACTGATGCTACAGCAACTATCAACAATTGCAATAAGTCTACTTTTTAATGATGATGCAAAAAATATTTTAAGTTTGTTTTTTTTTTTCTTTCTTGTCTTCATTTATTTCTTTTGATTCCTTCTTGTGTTCATTTCCACAAACATTAAGAAAATTTTACAACTTTTTTAAACGTACTTTCGTACAGCTATGTATTATAAACTCTATAATGCTACTAAAAATTACGCCAATTGAAAACAATGGGAGATATTTTATTTTCGAACCTATAAAATAGGTTTGATTCTTTCATACATACATATGTATGTGTGTACTGAAAATTAACACTATGTGGCATAAAAAATTTATTTTAAATATGTATACAAATACAAACTTTTAAAACATCTAATAATTTATTCTACTAGAGTCCACTTAAGATATTCCCATCTTACTTAATTCGTAAATACAATCCTTTACCCAGGATTACGACCTACTTTCTCACACCACCTATGTTTTGTTTGTTTTCTTTTATTTTATCCACAAGCGCCGGATCCTACAGTTTAATATCGACAGCGTACAATAGATTAGAAAACTTTTTTCATGACAATTATTTTATAGCTCTTATTTCTTTTGTAATGCATTTTATCGAGAGGTCTCGTCTAGCCAGGCAATACATTACCAACAAGACTATGGCAACATGTTTTTTAGCCTCACAATAGGTTCGATTTAATAAAATTAATCTACGGTTATCGAACGAGTTTTCTCTGAAATGAGGAGCTTTGGAAAAGGCAACTACCATGGAACCTCTCTACTGAGAAAGAGTCCACGAGAATGTACAAAGGATATCTCATTATGGTGTGCAATTACAAATCGTAAAAGTTTTGTCATAAGTAAGTCTTCTTTATCAAATCTGAGGAGAAATTGGGCATGGATTGATATTAAAAGAGAAAACCTCTTTGGTAGTTTAAAAAATATTTACTCTGAACATATGGTTCGAAACGGTTGTGGCATTGAATTAAATTGGAATACATAGAGATTGAAAAGGATTTATTGATTTAAACAATAACAATAATTTAAGGGAAGAGAGGGTAAACGAATGAATTGAAAAAAAAAACGACAAATAGTAGTCAACATAATTTAACATTAGCCGTAATGAGAATCGAACCTTTAATCCTTACACTCGCAGATTCGAGCTTAATGGGAATAGATTCATTGCCTATGTATATTTTTTAAACTCATTTTTTCCACAACAGAAGGATCAGAAAGGCTAACTGAAATTTTAATTCCAATTTCGTAAAATCATGAATAAATCTAGCATTTTCTGCTTGAGGTTTTATAACTTAATTTAATTTGAATAGTGATTTTCTAGGACGTGGCTTATGGTAATTTTTAGAAAAATTTTTGTTCATAAACAATGTTTTCTTTCTATTCCTGTAATTGTTTAATAATGCCATGCACGTTTTACGTTATGTTTCTCCAATTAATCAAAAACTGCATTCATAAAATCAACTACCATGTATCAATCAGCTGCATTTACATTGTTTAATCAATAGCATCGATAAAAAAAAAAAAAAAAAAAAAAAACTTGTTCACCATACCATTTTACATAAGGGGTTAATTTTGATTGATGCCTCAGGCTTATCTAAGATACAATTATAAACAATAGTTTCTCATATTTCCGGTATAGACGTCTAAATGGACATTTTCTTTGTTTTCCGTAATAAATTTTCTCCAATGCTTTTTTGTTTTTATTTTATTTTTACCATTATCAATTTCTTTTCATATATTTTTTGTCATTTCATTTTAAAAAAATTGCCAATTTTTACTTATTTTTTTCATATTCAAATTTAAGTGTTAAAATTTCTTTTTCATTTCCTATACACTAATTGCTTGGCTATGTAACTTATAAGTAAGAACGAATGAAATGTTGTGTCTTCATTATAAAATATTTATTTTAAATTTAGTACAATAAATAAGTAGTTCTTCGTATTCATTTCTCTTCCAATTGTTCATACTTGTTGCTTTATTAAACTTTATTTATCCAAACAACGTTTGTTTTCATTGTGGAAAAGAAAGAAGAATAAAGAAATAAGATTGTTTTCTCTTCCTCATTAACAGCTGTAAGACAGATGCACGTTTTAGCTGTTTCTGCTCTAGTTTAGCCCTTCTACACTAATGTTTATTTAGTTTACACATACACATGTGGTGTGTCAATAATAAATTGAAAGAGTTTAGATACTTGATGTTAAAAATGTTACAATTGATTTTCTATGTTTGTTGATTTAATTAGATTTTTAAAATTTTCATTTTTATACCCAAAACTTTCTCTAATAGTCACAATTTACAATTAATTACAAAAGTCTTCATTACATATTTGAATGTTAAAAATGTCTTAATTTACATAAGGGGCAGCGTTGCCACAAAGAAAAATTTTTCCATACCAATATTCTTTCCAAAACCTAACAAAATTATTCCAATTCTACCAAAATTTGAATTTTAGTAATTACATGGCGCGACAGTGAAAATACACCCGAGTAACTACATAGTCCACGTTGTTCAGTTAGTTGAGTAGAACTCAAAAATACATTTTTTTACAATTGACACGTTTTGCAATAAACAATCAAGATCCATTAAAAATTCTGAAAATTTTTGAACTAAAAGTTCATTTGATGAGATAACATATATAAAACATATTACACGACTGTTATACTATTTATATAATAACTACGGTAATTTTTATCCGATTTGATCAAACGAAAAGCCAATCTCTTCACAAGATAATGCACTTTCAGAATGTCATCACTTATTTCATATTTTTTAAGTAAAGCTGGCTACTATGAACGGACAAACTTGAAAAAATATGAAAAAAAATCGAATTTTCCAAGTTTACCTCATCAAATCTTATAGCATATTAAGTCAAATAATAGATATATGTACACCGTGCACCGTTTTGGTCCAATTGGACCAAAATTGGTAGTTTTTATTTAAAAGTGCTACGATTGGTAGTTTTGGTTGGTTTGTTCAAATTTCATTTATTTTTTCGTAGGAAAATACAATTAATATCTGGAAGATTTAAAGTTGGGAGTATTATTTATTTTTAGGTCTAAAAACGAAAATAAAATGTTTAAGTAAGAAAATATGTAGCTAGAAACCCTGTTTTAACGTACCTTAACGTTTAACATATCTGTGTTTACATAAGGAACAACGAAATGTTTGTTAATTTTAGCAATAAAACTTTAATTTCATACTGAATAATTTTTTTGGTAGGTTTTGGTAAGAAAATTGGTAGGGAAATATTTTTCTTTGTGGCAACGCTGATGTTAATCCCTGATTTACATACACAAACACCCTTTATAAAAATGGAGTCAAATTTTGTTTGTTGCATCAACAACACCTACATGCATTACACAAAACGAAATTCATTTTTCATTTTTAAACAATTTTGTTCGAATTACTTATATATCAAAAAATCTGTTGCCGACTAATTATAGAAACCTTGTAATAAAGTATAACTTAACTATAAAATGTGTTATTATATAACCTTCATGACGTTATAACACATATTAACAATAAGAATGAACCGGTTAAAAGTTGAAAAATACACTAAGACAGTGGTGCTAATCTATGCTGCAAATATAGGATGATTATATTAGTAAGTATAACAACCACAACTAAGGTGAAATTTTTATGTAATTCAACTCTATGACCATGGGAGGTTTAGTACCAGAATAAAATACCACTTCCTTAAGGAACAATTTTCCACTCACATCCACATAACTAATTCTGGTGTATGCATCTGCTAAATGATGTAAGAAGTCACCATTATTGTCTGCACTAGTGGTATGTACTCTAGTACTGAAAAACATTATTATCGTCTTTGAGTATAACTCCCATGTTAATGGTTCGCACCAAGTATAAAATATTATATTCAAAATTTTTACAGGTTTATAGGCCGATGGTAAAACACTGCATTACCATAGAAATACAATACGATTTATTGTGAATGAAAATTAGTTTTGGTAATATTGTTCAACTGATGAGTATTATGCCTGCAGGAAGGCAATAGAATTTTGAGAATGCATAATCAGCATTAATATAAAACAGTTCTTTCTGGGTTCGTTCTCTGTGCACAATAATTTTGCAATGGCTGAGCCCTAATACTTTTAAGTCAGGGGTTACCAGCGTTGCCATTTTCGTCCAATTGGACTGAAATTTGTAATTTTTATTTAAAAATGCTACGATTGGTAGTTTGGTTGGTTTGTTTTTCATAATAAACTTAAAAAAAAGGTAAAAAAAAAAAACACAACACAAATGTTTTTTTTTTTTAATGAAGACATATTTTTAGGATAATAGTAACCGACATACACAAACACCTTAATAACCGGGTCATCAGTTAATTTTCCCTAAATTCCTCATGAAGAAGTTTAAAAAATTTGATATATTTTTAGGCTTAAGCCAAATTTACATGCAGCAAAATTTTATGCTGCCTGCAGCAAATTTGCATCATTTTGAGCTGCATGCAGTAAAAATGTTACATTCATTTTTCACGCTGCATTGTGCAGCATAGAAAAAATTTGCAATTTTTCAAAAAAAAAAGTTTTTTTTTAATTTTACAGTTCGAATTTAAGAAAGAAAAATAAAAATTACAATAAAAATTTTTTTTCCTTTTGCAGTTTTTTTTGCAGTTTTTATTTTTATTTATTGAGGGTTTTGGCGGCGGCCCTTGGAGGGGCCTTATATTTGAAAGCAAGTTAAGTTTGTAATATGCCTGAAAGTATGTAACAATTTAAATAAACCAAAATGCTGTATGAAAAATTATGCAATATTTACTGCATGCAGCACAACATTTTTGGTTTAAGCCTAAAAGTACGCTTTTCTATCAAATTTTGTAATTCATGCACTCACGATTAGCGTTGCCGTTTTGGACCAATTGGACCAAAATTGGTAGTTTTTATTTAAAAATGCTACGATTGGTAGTTTTGGTTGGTTTGTTCAAATTTCATTTATATTTTGGTAGGAAAATACAATTAATATCTGTAAGATTTAAAGTTGGGAGTATTATTTATTTTTAGGTCTAAAAACGAAAATGTTTAAGTAAGAAAATATGTAGTTAGAAAAACTGTTTTAACGTACCTTAACGTTTAACATATTTGTGTTTACATAAGGAACAACGAAATGTTTGTTAATTTTAGCAATAAAACGTTAATTTTATACTGAATAATTTATAATTACATACTTAAATTCAAATTTTGGTAGGATTGGAATAATTTTGGTAGGTTTTGATAAGAATATTGGTAGGGAAAAATTTTTCTTTGTGGCAACGCTGGGGGTTACCAAAAATTTTTTGGTAAGAGAGAGAAAATAAGTTGAGAACTTACTGTCATAGAAAAATGTTAGTAAAATACCCTATTTTGATTTTCATTTCATCAACATTCATAATGTTATACATCTTTGACTTAATAATGAGGTAATATTTTTTTAGACATTTGCTGGATACTAATTTTGGTTCATAAATTTCCTCTCCTGCTAATAACCAACCTTTTAATTTTTCTAAAATATTGCTTTATGCCTATAAAAAAGTTGTTCTCTTTCCATATCATCTAAATTATTTACTTGACAATCAAAATGTGTTGTAAGAATATATAATACTTTGAATTTTAGAAAAAGAATTTGTTAACATAAAATATTTTTTGAGTGTAAACATAAAAAAAAAATATTATAGCATCCGCTGACATGTGTGCTTGTCGCCGTCTGATCGACGACTAAATAAAAGAGCATAAGCAATGTGCTTATGCACAATTGTGCTATGAAATGGTAATTCCTGTTTTAATTACACATACAGTAGGACCTTGATTATCCATGATTCGATTATCCGGCAACATCAATTATCCGCGATGGAAAAAAAAAATTTTTGCATCGACTTAATTTTATTTTGGATCGACTTAAATTTTTCTGCATCGTTTAACCGTGATTACCTCTATTATCCGTGATTATAAGCAAAAAATGTTTTCTATTATTTTGGACAAACAAGCGAAAAAGGGGAATTCTCTCTTTAGTATACGAAATCCTTATCTACTGTTCACTGTTTTCTGACAAAATTATTTTTTTTTTATATTCTTGAATCCTTGAATTATTTAGTTTTTATATAAATATGTACATATTCATTTATTAATTAATAAAAATATCTATTAAAAAACTAGCCAAAATTGGTACTCAATTAACCGGGAAAATCGATTGTACAGAATGCTTCCGGTCCCGACCATCACGGAAAATCGAGGTCCCACTGTATACATGGGAGCAATTACAACTTGCTATTTGTTATTTTTACACACACATTAACAGGTAAAGTTAATTGCGATCAGCTTCGTTATACACCAAAAAACAAAATGAAATTCCAATAGTAGATTGGATTTAATAGAATTTTCTCTGGCAGCATGAAAATAATAAGTATCTGATTAAAGAAGACCGAAATCCGTTAATCGGGTTGTTAATGGCCAATTAAGTAAGTAAAACTAAAGAAGACATCGAATCGCCTCTACGTAAGATGACCATGGTCTCGATCCGTTCGTAAAGAATATCCAATGTGGCATCATGAGATATATGACACAATGTCTTTGGGGTCAAGATAATCATCTACAAATAATGCACGCAGTTGATTGACCGATGACGCAGCTAGCCCAAAATCGACGAAAAGTGCTTTTTTGGAATGCACTGGACTCTTTTGGGTTTTTTGTGGATTTATTTTGTCCTAAATTCGAAAATTTTGTTTGTTGACTTAATCATTCATCCAGAAATGACCTTAATCGATGAAGATGATTGTTCAATGAAAACTAGGGTCAGTTGCTAATATTTCCAGAACTCATTTAGCGAACATACGTCGTTTTTCGTGTGATTGGACAAAGCAGACTAAATAAATGGCAACTAATTTGTCTGATGTAGCTTCAACAAGAAGGCTTAATGAAAGACCCTATATAACCAGCACGGGAAAGTGCATGTTATTCTCAATTAGCAAAATTCAAAGGCATCGCAAAAAACGTCAAAACGTCCTACGTTTGAGCACAGCATGTTAAGGGTTTAAACACTGATTTGCAAATATCACATTTACGTAGATATAAACAACTCGTCCTATACTTGAATTTATTTATTGTTGAGGTGGATTGGACATAAATATTTATATTTTTTTTTTCGTGAAATTAAAAATTTTAATATTGAAGTTAAGATTTAAAAAAAGTGAATATAAAAAATATTTTTCAATTTTCAAGTACTAAAATAATATTCTTATACTAACGGGAGATATGTTGTTTGTTAAACAAAAGACAATATAATAACTTTGCCTTCAAAATCAATTTTAGTTTGATAGAAAGAATATGCAATGTACTCACCTGAAAAAATAGCGTAAACGCCACCCATTGATAATATTTTGTGTGTTTTATTGTTAGAGGTCCACGTCCCTGTGAATTATGAACCCCGGGAAAAGGCACCTCGGAACCTTGCTTTTTCATAAAAGCATCCACCACTGTATATGTTGAATGTATCCAACAGTACGTATTAAGTACATCTTCCGGAATGTCTCTACGATTTATGATGCGACAATTTTTATTGCATTTTTTTTTGTAATGAAAAGATAAATTTTTTGTTTTATAATTTTTTAAATGTATCTGTTATTGTGTAAGCGACGAATACTCACCTTGTATGTACACAGTCTATTGGATTTCCTACGTATTGACGCGTTGTAACAGCAATTGAAAATGTTATTAATAATATAACGGTTGCATTTGTGTGTAGGCGAAATACAGGTGAATCGATTTTAACATGAGACACCTATTAATTGAATCGATCGTTGTGTACGATGCATATAAGGATGGTACGATATGGTTGGTTCGAAGATTGGTTGGTTGGTTATTTATTTGGGAAAGGGAAATATATAAAAATAAAAGTGTATTAGTAAAATTCTTAATGATGTGTTAGATTTTTTTTAAATAATTAATGTTTTTCGTTACTATTATTAATAATTATAGATAAAACAAATTGAAATGTATTACTAATATAAGTACATATAAATATTGTATATATTTTCCGGTTTGTAAATTTTTTTCTGTCATAGAAATATTTTTTTTTATTTGTTTAAATAGATAATAAAATTTAAAACTATATAAACGTTTTTTTTTTGCTTTAAATTATAATTTAAATACTAAATACGTACAATAAAATTTGTTTTTAGCTATTCATTTGTATCATATTTTTTTTTTTTTTTTTTTTTTTTTGTAATAAAAAAGTTTGTAGTGTCAGTAGTAGTAGTAGTAGCAGAGGTATCATGATAATATTAATTAAACAAATAAATAGATTTGCAATTATTGTTTATTGTATGGCATTATTTTTTTTTTTTTTTGTTTGTAATTCATTTTTTCTGTTTACAATAGAATTGAGCTATTTAGTTAGATATTAGCTGTATACTGTGCCAATATAAATTAATATTAGTTGGACTTAAATTTTTTTTAGTTTTTGGCTTTTTGGCTTGCAATTTATTGGTTGTTTGCAAATATATGCGTATATGTGTATGTATATGCATATACTAAATAAATAATTAGTATTAACATTTAAATTTCCGGTTATTTCATAATTAATATTTAAATAAATAAAACCCCTTTGTGCTAAACAAACAAGGTAACGGACGGTACGTATGGATTATTTTAAAACTTCCACTGTAAAATATTTAATTCGAGTATTTTCTAACGTTCTCACATTGATTTTCTACATAATTTGTTTTATTTTGAAAGAAAAAATAAAAATATTTGTATTTTTGCCATTTATTTGTTTAATTAAATTCTATCGTTTCCATTTTTTTTTTTAAATTGATTTTGTCTCATATTTTCCATTTTTTTTAATTGTTTCTATTCATTAAATTTTAAATAACATTTAAATTGTGTACATAAATCTATTGTGGATATGAATTTAGTTTAAAAATATAGTAAAGTGTTGTTGTAGTAGTACTTTTTTTTTGGCATACGATTAATAATTGTTTTCGAAAAGTACGAGTATATGTACGTTATTATGAATTTTTATTATTGTATTTATGTACGTAGTATGTATGTAAGTTTTAATAATTTTGTTTCAAACATTTTTTGTTTATTTAGTTTTCTTTTTTTTATATATTTTAAAATAGATAAAAACAAAATTTATTCATAATTTTTTTTTTATTTATAATTCCATTTTCTATTTTTTTTTTTAATACATACTTAACCTAAAAATATATTTGTTAAAATATTTTTAAAGAAATAATCAAAATTATACTATAAAAATTATATTGAATTTTATTTTGATAGGAATGCAAATTTTCAGTTGTTGTTATTAAAAAGTTAAAAATTAAATTTCAATTAAAAACAAATATACTTAATGTTATGGACGATAAAAGAAACATTTTAATTGCATTTCTCCCATTTAATTTAAAATTTTGATTGTTTTTTTCTTTCACAATTTTGAGATTTTTATATGAATGATTTAAAATTTTCTAAAGCAAAATGAAAGCAAATTTATTTTGTTGATTAATTTTAATTTAGATTAAGTTAAAAATGGTAAGCAGGAAAGGGTTATAACTAGCAAAAAAAACATGATCCCACACAGAACTACCTAGCAAAGCTGTAATAGAGTGTTACATAACATCTCTGCATATTATCCAAGACCTCTATCTATTTGTAAAGACTTCTTTTCAAGAGTACTATTTGAAACGAATTGTAATTCTTCCTTCAAAACAAAGTCTCGCTTAAATTATTTTAAAGTTGTGATGAAACTATACAACATTCGCAAAAGCCTGGTCAACTAAGTTAGCTATACTTTGGAAAACTATATATAGCTTTACAATAACAAAGAAATTGAAAAGCATATAGAGCGCGGTATACATATAACCTCCTCTAAGTCATTGTTGCACCTACAAAAAACGTTATATAAACACCTATAAGGAGCATTTGTGAATTCTGGTCAAATCAAAATGTCTACTATGATTATATACCGTCTCGATTTTTTATGTTATAAGTGGGTTCCGTGTCACATCTAACCAGCTCTACCTATCTAAGTCATATGATCAACATACGTGATTGTCAGCTTTGTGCATAATTATACCCAGGTCAATATAAGAAATTATTGCAATCGACTTGCAGTAAGAATGTCTTTTAAATACATGCAATACCTTCTGAGCTTCTTGGTTATTCGCACAAATCCGAGTATATGCTCGGTTATACCTTAGCCAACTTATTATCCTGTAAAGCGCGAAAATTATGACCAGGACAATAGTACATTCGTACCTTAGACTCAAAGAAGCGTCCATTGGCTCACAATTCAATTCTCTTGGCAGGGGGATCATCCTAAATTCTCCCAGAGGAATTATTATCGAATGGGGGAGTAATATTTTGAAGGCGTTAGTCATTATTGAAGAAGATGGAAATAAGAAAACATTCTCGTAGTATTAAAAGCAGCAGCATTAATGGTTAGACCAACAGGTAGCCAGTTTAATATCACATAGTGAGAGATGGACATGGACTACCAGACCACACCGTCGTAGTGGTGAAAACAGTAGCCAGTTTAATATTACTTATTTGGAGTTGGCCGAAATGCACCAGTAATCAAGGAATCGCATGATCTTCAGACTTTGGCTGAAACACCATGATTAATCCACCAAACATTTCTCACGAAAATTCGGAACCCATGCAAGTCTGGAGTCTGAAATGAGTTCTGAATAAATAAATCCTAGTTTCAATGGACTAGAAGTGAAATTTACTGTTTTCTATATGCCTTGTATGGGCCAATTTGAACTAAACTATTTAAGGCTGAAAGGGCCATATAAACATGGATTAATTATCGTACACTGTTTCCATGTGTAAATTTGTGTCATGATCTATGTATAACTTATGAATGTATTGTTCTTATATATTTCTAATTTAATTTATAAGAAAATATTGAACCTAAAAGCTCTAGAGGAATTATATTATATTATTTGAATAAATTAATATGTATAGTTCTGACTGAATATAATATATAGGTTCCTTTTAAAGCGAATAAATTCAGATAGAGTAAAACATAAAAATATTTATCTATGAAGTCATAGTAAAAAATATTTGAGTATCATTGCAGTGATATTAATCCATTTATTTCCGACTTTTTCTAAAACAAATAAGTCCTCCTTCTAAGGTTTTAATATTTAAAACAAAAAAATTGATTTTTACAGGGTTTCAGGGTTAAATTCGATTTATACATAAGCTTGTGTTAAAAATCTCAAAATTTAAGTTCCATCAAAAAGGTTAAAAATGTTTCAATTGTACTATAAATTTAGTACTGATTACATTAATTACATTTAATCTAATGCATAAAAATTTTTTCCGAATTTAAAAAAAAAAAAATGTTTCTTTTAATGTTAATAACGATAACATGATCTTCTACAAGATAGAAAAACTTAAATGTTTGTAAAAAGATGTCATTTGAATGACTTCAAATTTTGTAACGAAAATGATAATTTTGTTTTTGAATTTTATTTTGTCGAAATTTTGTTTCGATTTTTTATTTCTGGTTTAATAACGATGACCACTGAATCGATATTTTATAGGTTTTGTTTCAATATTTCATAATTAGTGATATGAAATTGTTGATACGAGTTAGACGACAGATAGAAAGAGATTGGATTGATGTTTGTTGATCTTTTTTTATGAAATTTCGATAATATTGGTTTGTTTTTTTAATACTACATTTTATTTTCTTTTTGTTTTTGTATAATTGGTAAAATTAATTTCTGCTAATTCCAAAATTTTTATTTAAATTTTAAAGAGAAATTTTGTTGTGGATTTTAGTGGTTTAGTAATAGTAGTAGTAGTAGTGAAAAAGTGGTGAACGAAATAGAGCATCAATTAGTTTTGAGAGAAACAAATTTGAATTTTGCAGTGATACGTGGTGATACTGTATATTATCTTTGTGGTGAAAAAAGAGTTGGTGATTTAAATTACTTTGAAGTGAATGTGAACATTTAATAAAATTTGTTGAGAATCTCCGAGAGTTGTATTTGAATTTCAATGGTGAGAATTGAAAGTGAAGTGAATTGAATTTTCTTGCGTTGGTAATTTGAATTTTTTTAAGTAGCGGTTGTAGTAGTGAATTATTTTTGTGATAGTGAAGTATGGTGGGTATATTTTTAGTACAGTTGCCTTAAAATATATGATTTTTTTTGGTGGTAACGAGAGGTGGTGAGCGCTAAGTTAGCAGTAATTTGTCTAGTAGTTAAATTTCATTTCTTATGTGGTTTGAATAGTGAGAATTGAATTATATGGTGAGTATTGTAATTCAATTGTTAATTAATTAATCAATTAAAATTTTACTTTGAATTGTGGACTGAGTATGTGAAGTGAGAAAAACAAATTTTTTGTTTGTTAGTTGATGTTGAAAAGTAGCTGAAAGTGAGGTGAAATTTGTGATTTTCTACTGTTTTTAAAGGTGAAAGAAATTTTTAAGTGATTTTGAAGTCACTTTAGTGATTTCAGTTTTTAGTGGTGAAGGTGAAACATTTTTTTTATTGGTTGAAAAAGAAGAAACGTACTCTCTAAGGTGAAAAATAATTATTTCTGGATAAATAAAAAAAAAAAAATTCAAATAAAATAACAACAAAGGAGATAAAACATAAATAAGGTAACATATAGATTTTATTTAGATTTTCAAACAGTAAATTTTATTTTGAAATTTTTGTATTTTTTATAAAATACCTAAAATGTTTATAATGAAAAAATACATCCAAAGCATAAACGTTTCACTTACATACATTTTTGGTTGAAATAAATAAATACATACATACTAATAATTTAATTTGCTTGTTTTTTTTTAATTAAATAAATACTTAAAAATACATTAATTTAGAGAAAAGACACATAAAGGTTTGGTTTTTTTGTTTTTGTTTTTAATTAGAAAACAGGGAAATTGAAAGCAATACAGTCAAAGTTAGTTTAGATTGATATTTTAGTGTTAATTTTTATTAATATACGGTTTAAGAGAGAATTTAGCTTAAGTTTGATTGATTTAAAATTTGTTTTTGTTTAATAAGGATTTGTGTGATAGTAATACATTTTTTTATTTTAAATTTCAGTAATTTTGAGGCTTTTTTGATGGTGTGTTCGAAATGAAATTAAAACTAAATTTTACTAATTAACAAAATTATGTGATATTTGATTTAATTTTTAGCCTTAAATGTTTGTTCATTTCAACTATTGTTTTGTAGTGTACTTTTTAGTGGGTGAGTGAGTGAGTGACAAGGTGGAAAAAAAGTATAAAATAAAATTTAAAAAAAGTGTTTAAATTAATTTTTGTAACTAATTTTTAAATTATTTTCTAGGAAATTTTTCTTTAAAGTGTTTTCAAGAGTGTGGTTGGTTGTTAAGTAGTGTTAGTTGTTAGAAATAAATAAAATGAAATAAAAGGTTTACGGGTCGTCCAACAGGTGTTTGTTGTAGTGTCTATTTTTTTTTATTTAACATTTAAATAATGTGTGTGTTATTATTTTCATAAAAATTATGTTTCTTTTAAAATTTTCATTAACACTTTTTGAACGCGTGAAACGAGCTTTCAAATTTATTATTGCTGGTTAATTTATTTAAAAAATTATCATTCCCAAACGAGTGTATTATTTATTTTATATTTTAATATAAAAATTTGTTTTTTATATGACAAAAAGCTGAATTTTGTAAGCAGCGTTTAATTTACGAAAATGCAGCAAAATGTTAACAATGATTGATTGATTGATGTATTAATGAAATTTTTGATTATGCTTGACACAACAAAATTCGTTTATTAAGAGGTTTTTTTCCAAAAGCAGTGATAATGATAATTTTTTTTATGAAATTTTTATGTTTACTGAATACTTAATGATTTTATGAGTTTAGACGTTGTGGTATAAGTTGTTCATTGATCTTGTGATGGTTTAGTTAGAAAGTTTTCATTGTGTTAAATAGTTATACGTAATGTTGTTTATAATGAAATAAGTTGTAGATTTTGTTGACATTGTTTATACGAATAGCTTTTGTAAACATGTTATTGGCGTTGTGGTATATATTTTCAAGTTTTATATTTTGAAATATAAAATTTCTTGAAAATAATGCTGTGATACATAAGAGTATAATAAATAAATTATGATAGAGTCCATACATCATGAAGATACTAATAGGTTCTCCCAAATGTTTCAGAGATAAGTTGTCATGGAACATAAAGGTGAAAATTATAATGCCTTAGAAAAAAAAATTAAGAAGTGAGAAAGTTTCTGTGCTATATGCCCCCAGATTTGTAGAAAAATGATAAAAGAAAACTTTACAATTTTTAATAAAGTAGTAAAGAAAGACTTTAGTATTTTCATAATTTTTAAAATGGAGCACTAAAATTTATAAATTTATTTTCTATTTCCTCAAATTTTGTACCACAGTGAAGTGTTTCCAAGTGAATAACCCTAAGAAGACTGTAGGAATGTTGATATAATCTATTATCAATTGATGTAAATTAAATTAAATTAAATTGTTACAATTTTGATAGTAAATAATGTAATATCCTTGTCAATGGTCATTATTAACTGAATTGACGTTTTTGGATCGTGTTCTTATGGCGACGTATTTGTAATAATTTTCGCTTTCTTATTAATTTTTTAGAGATGAGTTGAATTTGTTAAATTTTTTTTGCTGATATCTAGTGATAATATATCTCTATTTTCTTTCCTTTTCTTTTCTTCTTTTATGTTTGTTAATATCATAATTGTTGTTGGTTTTGTGTTATTTAAGAGGAGATATACATACATAAGTAGTGATTATTTTGTTGTTATTATTTTGTTCCTGATCAGCTGGTGGTGATAAATAATGATTTTTATTATTGATTTGATTTGATTTATTTTTACTGTTGTTTCTGTTATTGTTGTGATTTTGGTGATATTTGATGATGAAATGTTGAGATGAATTGTTACGCTTGTTTATTTTGAATTTGCAAATGCATTTAAAACAAAATGTATCATAAAATTATTTTTAAAATTCTTTTTTTCTTTCTTTACCACATCAAAATTTGAATTTTAATAAGTGATCGATTCAAGGTAAAACATTTCATTCTTTTTTAAGTTGTTTGGTTGATTGATTGATTGTTTTAGTGCTAAAGGTGGGAGTTTGATTGTAATTATTATTGACAACCGTTCCGAGGTTTTATTGTAAATGTAAGAAAGAAAATCATTGAAAATACAGGTGAATTCGATTTTGCTGTGATATTTACGAGTATGTTGAAATAATATTAAAGAAAAAAAAACTTATAATAAAGGAATTAAAGTGAATGGTAATTTAAATAACAAAATTTATTTAAATAGTATGTACAAAATAAATAGGAAAGTTATAAAACAGAGGGGTAATACAACAAAACTGCAAAAACTATTTTTGTTTTTCAATTTAGCAAGTAATTAATTTGTTTTGAAATGTATGCTATTGATATTGTCATTGTCATTAAGTTTATGATTTGAATTTAAATTTTTTAAACAAAGAATATTCGTTTATTAACGAAACAATTACACGTACTTATAAGCTTAGTAGCTTCAGAAGAAGTTTTTATTTTAATCTTAATTTTTCCCTTTGCTATGTATACTTAGTAGATGGTATGTGTAGCTTTAATTCATAATAATAGTTTTCGGTTGTTTCATGTTATAAGGCCGTAAGCCTGTAACATAGACATTATTAAAGAAGTTTTTAGTTTTCTTTTTTGTTAAGTTTTCCTTTATATGTTCTTTGAGATTCTTTCCTTAACACAAATAAAAGAAAACAATAAAAAAACTTTAGTTTTTTTTCCGTTTCTTTTGGTAATAAAATGTAATAATGCATAAAAATAAAACCTAAAACTAAAACTGAAACTATAAAGAAGACAAAGTCAAAGAAATATGAAATAGAAAAACAAAAACGAAAAATGAAAAGAAGTTAAAGAAAGAAATTTTGAAACTTTTTTTTCATTTTGGCAACATTTTATTTACACTTCTTATGTTAGGCGTAAGTTGTTTGTTAAAGTTGTCAGTCAAATAGCATACATATACGCTTCATTAGTGTTCTAATTTAAACACGTGTTAAGTATATATAAGTTTTGGAATCGCTTTAGATGCTATTCAGAGTATAACAGAAGTTATGGTAGTCAAACATAAGCGATTTAAAACAATTTCATAGTAAATGTTTTAGAACCTTTGCGTTCAATTTCCGAAAGTGGCATAAAGAATTTAAGTTAAAATGATGTTATAAAAGAGAGAAGGATTCCAATATTGTTTTTAAATTACTGGGAGGTAATTCTCATAGTCGATCTCATGCCAGATTTACACAAAGTTACGATTCTTTTTAATTTTGGAATTCTGTCACTCGTTATAGAGTGTTTTTAATTTTTCACAACACTTTATTAAAAATAAAAAATTCGAACACGAGTCCTATAGTTACATAGGCATAATTGGTGATTACAACCCTTCAGTCAGGATTACGAGCTAGCTTTTCCTCCACTTATGTAGTGTGTGTTAATTTTATACGACTCCGAAAGAAACTTTTCATGGCAATTTTATTAACTTTTAGAATTTTTGCCAAAAATCGGCTGAGAGGAAGTTACCGAAGAAATATTTTTTCGTATTTCGTTTTTTTGGAGATATCTGAACTGGGGTGATTAATTAATTAATCCTGTAGTTATGCTCGCGATTTATTATTACTTTTTTCATCCATTTTATGAAATGTGTACTACAATACTATCAAAAAAGAATCGATCGGTATGTGGAGAATAGACATTAAGGTATATCACCGGAGTTCATGGTTAATTAATTTGTTAGCAGGTAAGATATCTCTAAGCATGAGAGAGAAATTAGTATTTATTGTCTCTGAAAAATTTATAAGACGCATTGGACTTTTTTTCAACAAAAACACACAAAGCGTCTGTGGTGGGACAAATTGTTCCATGTGGATTACTGGAGGTCAGTAGATTGGTATAATTTTATAACAAGTCATACATTTAATATGTCCGTGTATAAAAGAAAGAAAACTTAACCTTCGCTCTGTTAGATTGGCCGGGTAATAGCTGCGATATATTTTAAAATGAAAAAGTTTGGGAGCTAATAAATAGAAAAGTGGATAAACAGAATATTTGAACCAAAATGTTCACTGTTTTTACAATTCGATATACTTGAAAATTTTTGAAAAATTTTTTAACGGAAATTCTTTATGTCCCTACTGTCCCAGTGATTTTCATTATGTAGCGTACAACTTTTCGTCAATATTTGCTTATGAACTTGTCGTATTTACTACGTTTAGTTAAAGTTCTCTGAGTCTCTTTTGTTTTCTGTTTTAGTTAAAATGTCGTTCTCATAGATTTTGAAGCTTCTTTCATTTTTAGTTTTGTTTTTTTGTTACTTATACGTCATTAAATGTTGCCACCACTACCGCTTCCACCAATATTCCTGTTTTCGCCTTTGCCTTTGTTTTTATGGATTTATGCTTATTTATGTTGTACAAAAAATATGATACATATATAACTAAAACATAAATACATACAAACATGTGCCCAAAAGTACTCACACATTTGTAGCACTGTGTTGTATTTGTATAACTATATTGCCTACAACCCTTGCCGTAATTGCAAAAATAGTTAGAAAATAAGATTTTCTTTTGTTGTTTATATGTTAAGTAATAAAACATGTTGTATAAACATGCAGAAATCTATTATTATTCTTCCTTTTTTTGTTTTCTTAACTCCTTTTTGCTTCGTCTACATTACTTGTCTTTGTATTTGCTTGAAAAAGGAATGACAGAACAAAAGTAGGTTAATAATATACTGACTGTCGCAATAAAACAATGTGAGTTTTTGTTTTGTTTTTTCATTATTTGGTTATTTTTTTTTTTTTTTTGAATTCCTAAGAAAAGTTTGGTACTAAATTATATAAAAGTCAAGTCAGGTATATGTACCATCAAACCACACATAGAATGTCTAGGACTACTTGTTGGATTGCTCAAAATTAAATAGTGAGAAAATGTGGTTGACAGTTAAAAACGGAAGAAACGTATTGAAGCAGAAATGTTTCTTTAATAGGATAAAATATTGTTATTTGTCAAATATTACAATCAATAAAAGTCTAAAAGATTTAGGGAATACACTAATGGATATTTGGAAGTTTTTGTTACATTTGCATACGTGACCCAATAATGTGTTGCGATACATGGAAAAACTACAATTAAAAAATTGCTATTTAAAAATAACATTAAGTAAAAAGAAATGAAAGTAACGTTTTGTCCAATTTTGCAACATAGGTCAGGGATAAATTATTTAAGGATAGGGATGTCCAAACTAGCTTCATCTGTCAAATTAGGCGTCATTAAACAGTGTGTTTAGCCAAATCACCATGGACGACCATAGACAATGACGTATGTTTGCAGAATGGCTTCTGGAATAGTTGGCAACTGATCTAATTATAATTGAAATATCATCTTCAACGATGAGGCCCATTTCTAGATGAATGGGTATGTGAATATACAAAATTATCCAATTTGACATAATACTAACCCATAAGACTTCTGTTTGGTGTGGTTTTGGATGACCTAGACCCTAACGACATGTAGTTTCAACAGGACGGCGCTACGTACCGAGCGATTTAAGGCGTGATCATTTCACGTGGAGGTGATGTGAACTGATCACCGAGATCATTCGATTTGACCTCGTTAAACATTTTCTATAGAGGTTTTCTTAAGTCGCAGTTGAATGTGAATAAGCCACAAACCACAACGATGTCAAAACCAACACAACCAAGTCTTGGACAATTCTTCTTCTCAATATTTACATCATCTGACTAAATAAGGCAAAACAACTGTCAGGTATGGGCCGAAGCCCACACATCTTTTGGATTTTATTAAAGATATTAGGATATCCAACTCCATTGATTAATTGATCGTACTTTCCAATATTGTATGTGTCTCATTTATAGTTTCTATTTTCCCATTTCCAACACAGTGCGCTACAAAGGCACTTTATTAAAGAAATTTTTTCGTACACCATATTTGCAACTTAAGGGGTGTCTTATTGCGTTTATACAAATGTTATAGAAGTAATGAAATAAATATTAAATACCTCAAAAGATTTTTGACAATTCCTTTAAAGTTTTAAGGATAATAGAATAAATCTACTGTCATATTTTTATTGATAATTAGTAATTTTTTTGCTTTTAATTTACACTGTAAATAATTAAATATGTACTGAATATCAAATGAATGTTATTTAAATTTTAAAAAATATATTTATATGTATGAAATTTATATATAGTAATAGAGATTTTTGAGTGTCACTCCCATTGCTTTTCTTGCCATTGTTAATATTCTTTCACATAAAATATTGCTAAGATTATATTTGAATTGTATTTTAAGTCTGTTTATAATAACATTGCCAAAACTATGCAATTACTCAGTTAAATTTTGTCTCTAGAAAGTTATTAACACAATATGAAATTTCATAATGCCCTAAGAAATTTTGCACAGGACAATCGTAATCGCCCTAAATGAGTTGTCATCTAAAGTTGAGCATCGTATTTATTGTGATTTTTAATTGAGAAGGGAGTTTTTAATGAATAAAATTTGTAAAGTTTCATCTGCCAAAGAAGCAAAGTGGAATTCTGCATTAAAAGAGGATTTTAATGCTGAAAAGAAACACAGCAAAAGTTTTCTTACAAAGATGGTAGAGATGGTGTTCGTTGGTGACAACATTAAGCAACAATGAAATTTACCAGGTAACATGGCAACATTTTTGACTTCATATACGTATTATGCGGAAGAGAGTTATGAGTTAATCTTAAATGAAGTTAAGGTGATTTAATAAAGATTTTTAAAACAAAAAAATAAAAAAGTTAAAGAAAAACGAAAAAAAATTACCAAATAATTAAAATATTAATACCAACAGTTACTTGGGGGATGACAGTAATTTCTTTTAGTGATTTTATTTTTTTAATTTTGATTTTACATGGTTTTTATTTTTATTTTTGATTTTAATTTGATTTTGTATTTAATTTAATTTGGCAGGTGAAAATTAATAACAAAAAGAGTTTGTTTTTCATTTTTGGCATAAAACAAAATAAAATTTAAACAAATCAATATTTAAAAACCAGGGGGTTTACTAACTATTTAAAATTTGAAAAGCAAAGCTATAAGTAGTATGTACGATTAAAAATTTATATTAAGAGTTTCAAGTTTTTGTTTAAGCTTATTTAGATGATAGGATAGTATTTATGTATATGCATATAGTATAGGAAAATAAAGCAGCAGTTTTGACATTTTACACATTACGTATACATACAATACATTGGATGCAAAAAGCAAAATTAACAACCATGAATGAGTTGAAAAGAAAGGAAAATCAAAAATACAAACTTAAAAATAATAATAAATACAAGAGAAATTAAAAAATATAAATTAAAACTTTGAAATTTACACAACGACTACATTAGGTTACCATATATACAAAGCTTGTAACAAGTAGGAGAAGGGGTTCTTATTTTTAAAGGGTTGTTATAGAGGGTTATAAGAACTTCATTACCAAATAAAGCACAAGAACGTCGATGCAGCTTTATTTTGTTATATTTTTATTTTCTTTATTTTGAAATTTGAAAATTATAAACATGAAAAGCACACGAACATTAAAAATTTTAAAATCATAAGATTATTTATTATACGATAAGGTTTAAAAATTTTAATTTTAAACCCATTTTTATATAATATTTTTAAGTTGAATTCACATTTGCATTTTAAGTATACATTTGTAGAGTATCATTTAAGTGTTTAACAGTGTCAAGTGTTTTAATTTAAAGTGTAAGCTCAGTGTTTAAAAGTGTAATAAAAGTGTAAATTGTCTATAAGGAAAGCTATATTAATACGTTTCATAATCTTTTTTATTCGTTCTTCATACATGTTTTATGTATTGAACAAATTCTTAGATAAAGAAGTAAATAATATTCAATAATATTCTGTATACATATAACAGTAATCAATTTCTGACTATATTTTAAAAAAATTTAATTTTTTCATTTGCATTTTACTAAGGCTAATGCTATATCTATGACTAATTTATAAATGAAAGATTTTGGGCGTATAAAATAACTCGGCTTAACACGTTATATTGATTTCTATGATACTAGGTTGAAGTAAGGGGGTTGATATTTTCATATACTACAATCATAGCAAAAATTAACAATTGTAGAAGAGATTTTATTATACCAACTGAATCCAGATATGTTTGTATTCAGATTAAAGTGTTTTACTTCTGTTCTTCCAATTAATAACTTCCAAATTAATAATTATTACTATTGTTAAGGCTAAATAAGTTCGAGAAAAATAAATCTGCGTTGTGGACGCATAAACTACAATAAAAGAAGTTGTAACCCACTTGGAAGATTGTCCAGCAATGCCAAGTGTCTCAGGAGGAAATAATGACACAACGACGGTTAGCTAGCACACGGCGACATCTAAGACTACAATAAGGCCGAGGCACTGGCTAAAACTGTCACCATAAAAAATTCAAATGAATTTCTACCTGAGATTAGCATTCCCCTGCAGGGAAGCAAACAAATGGTTTCACAAAAATTCCATTCATTGATAAATTTAGGATGGGAAAACGAAATCACTTGTAGAAACACAAGACAGGGCTGGCAGTATTTGCTTTGAACTTATTAAGATTCAACCTATAATCGTGTTCACGGCAAGAGACTGGGAATACTGCATTACGATTTCTGCAGAAGCAGCAACTACGAAGGAAAAGAATAGACTACAGAATATCCTTTCTGTCATTGCACAGCGCTAGGGAACCTGAGAAGAAAAATTTTTGAACACCCGGGATTAATAAAAAGTAGATAACATTTACCGAATCATCAATCAAAAAAAAGATTTAATCTGATATTGTCTTTTAACCAGAGAGCCAAGCCTAGAAAGTATTTTCCCATTGTTTGCTTTGTAAGTTGTTTGACTCGATTTTTTAACTTTTGGGGATTGATCAAAAGTAATCTGATAGCGAACATAACATAATAATTCAAAATTTTTAGGTTTTAATTTTCATAACGATTCAATCTGTTGCAAAAAACCTAGAAATTTAATAAAATTTAAAAAATGTTCACTAGAATCACAAAATTGTTTTTCTTTCTTTAAAAGTGTTAAAGCTCAGTTTTATTTGCCACATATATTTTTATTCAATATTCGTAAATAAAGTGTGTTTTCCAATAGTGTAGGTATAGTAAGTGTTTATCAGACAAAGACACCAAGAAATAATAATTTCAAATCTTTGTTAACAATACGAGTAGCAATTTACAGAAAAAGCCGATCATAATTAAATAAAACTCATCATAATATTGAGTTTATATAACAATGCCATATAAAGTGCACATACACTTGCTATTTATGTATATAAGTATGGTATATAGAATAAGTAAGTATAATTACAACAAATAAATAAATATCATGTACAAGATTATAATAATATATTGTATAGTATATTGCATATATATATATATTGTAATTAATTGTTAATATATATATATATATATATTGTATTGTTATAGTTATAGCTGGTTAAAGAATTCAATGTGTGAATACAGAAAATAGATATGAAGATAGTAGACAGATAGTAATTGTTAAGACTTTATTGATTACAAAAATTAAAAGTGAAAAAAAAAGGAAAAGAAAACAAATTAAGACAAATATAAAATCAAATTTATTAATAACATTTACGCACACACTTACAGAAGGAGCCAGATCATACAATTGAGAGTAAAAAATGAAATATCTCCACCAACACACACACACACACATAAAATAATTACAATTTAAATAACAAAATATCCTTAAGCCAAAGAAAACTTAAAAACAAACACAAACAAAAAACAAAAAAATATTTTATGTTCGAAAATAGCAAATTTTGTTTTTATTTACTTTTTTTTAATTAAACATAATAATTGTACGAGTAGTATATAAAGTGTGAGATTAAGAGTACATACTATTAGTAGCAGTTATTTTCGTGTTGGTAGTAGTAGTAGTAGTTGTAGTATTAAATTAGTAAATAGTTATGTTTATCATAATTGTTTTGAGTGTTAGTGATTGTTTCATTTGCTTATATTGTTTGTTAAGTCTAAAAAACGGAGATTTTTTTTAGTGTTTTGAGTACACAAATGTGTTCGTTTCCTTTTCTTTAAGTTTTCAAGTGTTTTAGTGTTTTGGTGTTTAAATTTGTTATTGTTTTATATATATTTATGTATGGTATATAAAATATTTATTATAGGATTTAAATTAAGTGTGTTTTTATGTGTTTAAATAGTTAGTTTGAGAATTTGCTGTTGGTTAGTATAGCATTTTTTTAAAAAGTATTATAAATTATAAAAAAATTAAAAAAGAAATTAGAAAAATAAATTAATTTTATAGAAAAACTATTGGGATACTTTGTAGAGCTTATTTGGTTTGGAAAAAAAAGATTATCGAAATTTCAATCGAAAAATATGTATATTTAATTTCTTTTTATTTTATTTTGCAAAGTTTTAATAAAAAAAATACATTTTTTTTAAAGTTTCGTAAAAAAACAGTTGCTCGATTGCCAACATATATGCTGTCCGTTTAATTTGTTTGAAAATTTAGCGTTTGGTTTATTATTTAATATAAATTTTTTATTTATTTTTTATTTTTTTGTTCAAAAATCAAACATAAAATATACAAAAAGTTTACACAACACTTTCTGTTTGTTAAAACGGTTTTGAATAAGTTTTTTTTTTATGGTATATATATATAAAGACTATATATAAATAAGATTATAAATATATGTAGATATTTATTGGAGATTATTGGTTTTTGTTCAATTTTTTTTTTTAATTTATTAAATAAAGGATTATTGCACATTTATTAAACAACATCAACAACGACAACTACTTCTTGTTATCTTTTATTATTTTAATTTCTGTAAATATTTCGTTTATATTATATATGTATATATGAAAATATAGTGGCATTTGTAGCTGGTAATAATAATATTAGTAATAATTTGTCATTTATTAACACATTTTATAATTATATGTTAAATATACATACCTGTATTATTAAAAAAAAAATTAATTTTGTTTGTTTTATTTTATAAAATATTAATAATTTGTATTAACTAGTCCCAAGTCTGTATTCTAAACATAGGCAATAATTTTGCTTTTAGTTTTTAATAAAATGCAATCAGTTTCCCCATAAATTCATGAAAGTATAAAGATCGACATTAATATCTTCTATCAGAATTTTCCGTGTATATTTGGTTTCCTGTTTTTCTCCTTGTCAAAAAATTTAAAAATGTATTAAATATTTCAATTTTCTTCTTCTTTCCGTTCTTATAGTATAGTAGGGTATCAAATATACTGTTTAATAAAGCAACTATCTAGAAACTTATATTTATCGAAAATCAAGAAAGTTAAATTGTCATTCTTGAATATACATAGGTGTCGAACTCACGTTCTTTAATAGGTAGAGCTTTAATCTAATAAGAGACTCTCATAGGGAGCACTTTACGGATTGATGGGTCTCCAACGACCAGCAGATCATGTATACATAACGTACAGTGGACAGCAAAAGTCTTAGTACTCCAATATATTTTGACAAAAAACGTCTCCACAGGCTTAATACTCTTGCACAAAGTCCCGATATGACTTCAAGAGAGTATTTAGCAGATCATTTGAAAGAATGGTAACGTAATCGCTAAACATCAAACAAAATTCAACAGAAAAACTCGCTCATGGTGCCATCAGAAAACACTAAACAAAACTTGTACATTCAATTCCATGGGTTAAAAGGAGTGCTTGACCTTAAGTGATATTCTACCAAATACAAGGGATAACATTTTCATATATTAAGCCTTTGAAATTTAAATTTACTTGGGGTTCTCCTTGGGGGTACCTATGGCGTCATGTGCAACTATTCCTTATTTTTCTCTTGTTTTATGAAACACATTAAAAAAATTGTTTGTTAATGAAGTCAATAAAAAAAAACTTAATTGTTTATACAAACTGTTGGTTAAAATTTATGAAATTGTCAAAATACATTGGAGTCCTAAGACTTTTGCTGTCCACTGTATTGTCTTTAATGGCTCCCACGGAAAACAAGGCGACCTTATAAGAAAATGCAGGATGCTAATTGAGACGTGTATAGTTCAGTGTTTTCTGAAGGTTTACCTATTGTTCAAGACATAGTCAGACTAGATAAATCGACGGACAGCCTGTCTGACAAACACCTGCTAAATAGCAAAACCTGCAAAGAGTGAGTAGCAAGGGTTAAGGCTAAGCACTAGTGGTGGAACCCCGAAATTGAAGCATTGCAGCATTGCAAGAGGTTGTTCAATCAGGCTACGCGAATTAAAAAACGAACACGGTAGAATTAACAAACTTCTTTCAAAGGCTAACTGTGATGTACAGACTATTGGGTCGGATAGTAATATCTGGATTATATCGAATGGAGAGACTGTTAAAGTACATCTTGAGGCATATTGTCCGGGTAATCGTCAACGCAGTTTTGACTCCGTATGGAGATATCTGCGCAGGTTATTACCCTTAATTTGAGTGTAGATGTTATCCTAAAATGAAATGAAAGAAATCAAAACACGATAATTGAAGTAATAGGACGAGACAAAAATGATGGGTAACTTAACATTAAATTGGTGGCAGGATGTTTTTGATCCAATAAATTTCAATACATAGTTTCATATAAAACTGCTGTATTTCAAAATTAAAGCTGTTTTCCCGATTTATTTCTAAAAAATGAATAAAAAACCTTAAACTTTTTAAAATTTTTAGAAAATTCGTTTCAAATTTAAAGACAATAATTTTGCTGGCATGATCAATGAATACTATGAACAATGAAAATATATTAAAATCTTCAAAACTAACAATCGTAAAACATTATTAGCGAAAAATATCTATTAAATGTATTTGACTTTCAAATTTTACAAACGAATTTTTTCTACCATTTTCCTTAAAAGAGTTAAGAGAAATCGTTATATGTATATTTGATATATTTATATTGTTAGTAGATATTCAAAAAGAAAATTTGTCGAAGTTAAAGTACTATGGTTTAAAAAATTTTAAATTTAGTTTTTTTAGACAACACGTTACTGCAAGCAAGTATGTGATGTACTGCGGCTGCAAATGGAAATAAATTTAATTCGAGACATTTTTGAAACAGATATGATACATACATAAATAATACTTTGTTGGAGAAAAATGTCAAACAAAATATTGTTTTCATTTTAGATCACGTAGACGATTATAGCAGACATGCACACATTTCTTTACATTATTGATTATTAGAGGATGACCATACGATTAGAAATTTTTATACAGATAATTTGCTTTGTTTTAACTACATACAAAAACAAAAACAGACAAAAAAATATTTTAAAAAAATTAAAATTTTTAGACAAAAATAAGACAGAAACAGAAAAATGTACGTAAAACGTATATTAAAAAAAAATAAATACTTTTGTTCAACCAATCATATTGTAAAATAGGCTGCAATTTACGTGCACAAATATGTTTACTACGAATTTTTGTTTTGTTTGGTTAAGATTTTTGTTCCATTATATATGATTTTATATATAAATATCTCCACATACGATTATTATTATATACGAACACACACACACATATAGATATGGTTATTATTTGTAGTAGTATTATAATATTTAGTATATGTAGTAGTAGTAGTATATTAGTTAAGATTATAAATTGAATTGATATTATTTATTATATTAGGCGCATATGTAGTAGTAGTAGTAGTAAATAGTTTCAAATATAATAATATTCTGCAATTATACAACAACATATTGGTTTGGATCAGTTTGTAACACGTATACAATACAAAAA
Organism: Sarcophaga caerulescens; assembly: GCA_927399465.1. Lineage (NCBI taxonomy): Eukaryota > Metazoa > Arthropoda > Insecta > Diptera > Sarcophagidae > Sarcophaga > Sarcophaga caerulescens. The sequence goes on along the minus strand of OV656873.1, from coordinate 39,093,437 downwards.
AAAATTAATTTGTTTTGTGCAAATTATTTGCAAAATTGCTTCGGCTGCTGTGTAAATTGTTTTATTTTTCGAAATAATAATTTGTACAACACAAGTTATTGTTTTTAATTCGTGGCATATGAAAAAGATACGAATTATTTTTAAAAGTTATTTTCATATTCATCTTAAAAAATAATAAATAATTGATGATTCTTTTTTCTTTTTTTTTTTTTGTCAAAAAAACAGACATACATATACGCGGCAATAGAGCTATTTTAGTTATTCTCTTTAACAATTTCAATTTTATTTTATATAAAAACAACAAAAAAATAGTCATCGTTATTGATTTTTCAAAGGAGACGGTTTAAATGGTTTCAATTTTTGGTTTTTTAATAAATAAATAAATTTTGTTTTTATATATGTATATTCTAGGCATTGTAATAATCATTCGTTAAGCGTATCTCCTTAGAGCTTTGTTTAATAATAGCAAATATGTTTAGAAAACACCACCCATCTTTACTATATTTTTTTTTTCTTTAAAGAATTTTTTTTAAAGAATTGTGTAAAACTTATTTGTATATATCAGTTAATAAATGTATTAAGAATAGTTTAATTTTATTTATTTAAGACAGCATATTTTTTTTTAGCAGCATCCGAGCAAGTGAAATTTATTATTAAGTTTTAAGGTTTCTATTTTTTTTTCTTTAATACAGTATTTGTATTATTATTAAAATTTTATTTTGTCAGTTTGTTTTTTTTTTCTCATTACAGAGGCGAAGCGAACGTTATTTTGGCGCTTTTTTATACTTTCATTCGGTTCTTTAATAAAATATCGATTTTCGTTTCGTTGCTCATTTTTTTTATTTTTATTATATTTGCATCCCCTCAGTAGGTGCTGTTGTTTAAGAAAAATAATCATTTTATAAAACAATTACTATTAAGAAAACGTAAAAAATTAATCAAAAATTCAAATTAATAGAGTTTAGAAAAAAAAAGAAAAAGATAAATTGAAAACAAAATTGAAAAATAAATTTAAATATCAAAAACTATTTTTCAGAATTTTCAAAATATTACAATAGGGAAAGTGTTTTTTTTTTATTGGAAATCCATTTTAATTTCCAGTTTTGTTTTAAAAAAGTTTCCCGATTTAAATACTGGAATTTATAATTTTTTTTAAATCTAGAAATAATTGAAAGAAAAGCAATAATTTTTTCCCTTGAGTTTCTGGCTGCTACCACGGAAAATTCAGTTTAATTCCTACATGAGATTGGTGTTCCTCCGCAAAAAGGTAAACAAATGGTCACACAATTCACACACTCCATTCATTGTCTTGCAGAGGCGCCAAACAGGCAGTGCTTTATAAAAGAACTTTACTCGATAGTATAAACTGATCATGTCATGCTCTGCTTAAGTCATAACACTTAGGGCCATTATTACAACTTGCCGTTAACTAAAGGGAGGATTTTAACGGGCAGATAAATTGTTTTTCATTATTATGAGTACCTAATAATACAGAAGGGATCGTTAAGCTAAAGGGAAGATCATCCTACCTTTAACATTTAAAGGTCACTTTATGTTTGAACTTGCCATATCATATACTATTTTCGATATGGCAGCTTCAAATTTAAACAAAATAAGCATATACAACAATAAAACGAAGTCCGCTGTTGCCACTGCGTTAAAAAACAACTTGTTTAATTGAGCTGTTTTATCGACTTTGCTCCGGCACTGCCATATTTTAATTTTATTTGATCTGTAAGTTGTAATAACGAAAATCAGTTAAAGGTAACTTTACAGTTCCCTTTAGCTAAAGGTACCTTTAACTAAACCCAAGTTTTACGGCAAGTTATAATAATGGCCCTTAAGAATTCAAACGGAAAAGATGTGTTATACAAAAAAAAAATAGCAAGACTGACATGCAAAACTTTTAAAAACACTCGTTACAATTATTGATAAAACATTGATCCTTTGTTTGCTTAATGCATCAGAGTTAAAAACCTAATACAAGGCTACATACATAACCGAATTCAGAAATGTAACAAAAGATTTTGTAAATGCATAACAATACGGTAAAGAGATCGACTTGCGTTGATATAATAGTGGCTGGAGGCTCTGTTGGATATTAGATACTATAGTTAGGATCAGAGCCATGTGGACTATGTTTATGATAATGGAAGACAAGTCTAAAGCGAGATTTATGAGAGGAAATCAGAATGAGAAAAAAGATACAATTTGGTTGTTAATTTAGGAGAGGTACCATTCTGTACTACGCGGATAAGTAAAGAATACATAGTGGTATACATGAGCGAGAGTGTTCGGCTCCGGAGTAAAATATATGTGAGCTCGTTAGGAAAGTCACGAGATTTTTTCAAGCGAAAGCTTATGCCATCGAAGAATGTACTGAATATGTATGATATATGATAATATGATGTAATCCTCTGCAGATGATGACGTCAGAACCTTTCTAGAAAGTAGGAAGACGGATTTAGACGGGTCTACCCGGTCGAAAAGAAAGATGAACACACTCAAGCAATAGGCAGCGAAATGTCGTCGAAAAGCATGCTGAAGTTTGTTATTGCAATAGAATTATAGAAGACATTATAAGGATACGCAATACATACATACATAATTGGCTATTACAACCCTTCAGTCAGGATTACGGCCTAGCTTCTCACACCACTCATGTTGTGTGCGTTAATTTTATACGTGAGTGGCGGGACCTACAGTTTAACGTCGACTCCGAACGACAGATTTTTGAGAAGCTCTTCATGGCAATTTTATTTATTCTCAGAGTTTTTGCCAGAAATCTACGGAGAGGCAGTCGACGTAGAAATATTTTGTTTTCATATTTCGTTTTGATGCCTGACCTGGGATACGAACCCGGGCTTTACGTCTAATAAGCCAAAACACTACCTACTAGACTACTGCGACTACGGATACGCAATGTAGATTAATATTACAAAAATCAATCGAAGCACAGAAAACATCGATGATATTTTTTTCATGCATTGTGATTTTGTGGTTCATTTCCGTCACTACTGATAAACAACTGGATCATTATAAGGAGCTGTATACTATGTATTATTGTATTATAAGTTCTGAAGTTACTTATGGATTGGACAGATATACCTTGAAGAATACTGAGAAGAATTGCTTTCAATTTTCGCAAGAACAAATATCTTAAACAGATATTTGAGTAAAAAAATTTTAAAAATGAAGAAATATGTCGGACTGTTACATCTCAATCATAATGGAGGATTACTATATCTCAAAACACAACATGCAACGTACTTCGGTCGCTCACGTAGGAGTCAAACACAAATAGAGATTAATGGGGCAGCACTGCAGAAATAAATTAAAACCTTTTAGGTTGTAGTGCTGGATTTTGTTGTAGACAAAATTGCGAATGAAAATTGACCCGAATACTAATTGCAACCGAAAGTGCATAAGCAACCACAACCGATAACCACCATGTGTTTTTCATTTTTTTCTTCGAAATAGAAGCGATTTATCTGCTATGTAGCTATATTTTATAGAGGATTCTTTGCACATGTATTCTTTGGGAAAACTTTTTTAAGTGTCTATATTAAGGATCTTTGAAATATTTGGTATAAATTTAAGTTACAAGTCTTTTGTTTTATCCAAACTATTTTGAAAATAATAAATTTTTAAAATACGTAATATTATGAAAATATTGATTTCATTCTTTTGGTAGTATATTAAATAGTTTTTGATATTTGAAATTGAAAAGTAAAAATGTACGTATTTTTTGGAATATATAAATCTATTGTATATATCTTATAATTTCTTTCTTTCTGCAGTCATATAAAACATAAAAATTTTTTTAAAATATTTAATGGAAACTAAAAGTTAATTATATTAACATATGAAAGTTATTAAATAAAATAAAAAAAAAAGAAAAAGTATAAGTTAGAAAACATTTCAAGGTTTTTAAGTAATATTAAAAAATAAAAAAAGAAGTATTAACAAGTTAAGAAGAAAATTTTGAAAATATTATTTACCATTTTCTTTTACTATGCGTACGAAAATCGTTTTGTGGTTTTTGCGTTTCACAACAGACGAAACCACTTTGAAGTTCACTGAGTTTTAAGTTACAGAGTATTAGATTTGTATATACAGAATGACGACGACGGCGATGATGGCGATAAAAATGACGACGTCGACGACAACAATGATGAAGATTTACAAAATATACAAAAAGCACGATAATATTATAAAAAGGCACGGCTGACTGAAATATATTTTATTTTAACGGTTTTCTTTTGGTTTTTTTGGTTTTATTGATTACAATAATATATATATCCTATATATATATATGTATGTATATAGGTGTTTTATTTAATAATAATGGAATTTCTTTGAATTTCAATCCTTTGGAGATTATGGAGATTTTATTGTTTGTTTTTTGTTTTTGTTTGGTTTTGTTATCGATATGTACAATTAAGTAATGCAGAAAATGAAATTGATTATTTATAAAAATTTATACATAAAAATTAAAGTTATGTATGGTATCGGTTGAATTTTTATGCAGTTTTTTTTTTTTTTTTGGTATTCCTTATTTAAGCCACTTTCTTAGTGCTATTGCAGCAGCGGTAACTCGAGTATATCCACTCGTAATAAGAAGCCAGCTGTGTGGTATGCAACACAATGGATTTAAATTTATGTTTATACGTTTAAATATACAGATCTCACTCGTTTCTTAGACGTTAATGAATATTTTGTTAAGTATTTCTTATATACTACATATATATACGATGAAGACTCTTCAATAACGTGTTTGATTTTTGTATGATTTTGATTTGTTTTTATAAGTAGATATACAATATACATATATGTATGTAGATATTATACAATATTTATATATATTCTTATGTATGTTGTATAGAATCAATTATATAGAAGATATTGCTTTCTTAATCTTAGTGATCACATTATATATGCATGTATTTGATTTTTAATATTTATAATTTTATATGGAAATATTTTGGTTTCTTTGTCATTTGTTGTTCTTTATCATTTAATCATGATTTTTTTATGGGGATTTCATTGTATTGTATCTATAAAAATCATGTTGTTATTGTTGTTGCCTTTTTTTATATTCCGTTTGATTAGTTTCATTTTCTTCTTGGATATTTTTTAAGTTTTTCTTAGCAAGCTTCTGTTTTAATTCTTCTTGTAGTGCTGCATTTTCTTTATCCATAAAATATCTGTTTGGTTTAGTAGTCGAAGCAGTAGTAGTAGTCCTAGTAGCAGTTGAAGTACAAGTGGTTGTTGTTTTCAAATCAGTGTTTTGTTTTCTTGTTGCACCCCGTTGTTCTTGATCTTGTTGTTGCTCTTGATGTTGTTGTATAGCAGTTTCATTATCATATCCTTGATGCTGATAGTTCACATTCTTGGATTGGTTTCATTGTAATTTTGTTTATTTTTTAATGTTTTTTTTTTTTTGTTTTTGTGTTTATTTAAAATTTTTTATTTCAAAATTGTTTACCCAAGAAAAAAAGATTTTTTAAGAAAAAAATTTCTAATATTAAAATTTATGTATTTTTATAATTCATTTTGTAATTTTCTATAATAAATTCATTTAAGTTGAACTGCAAAAAGAAGGTATCCAGAGGTGTAAATTGCGCAAACTTTATTTTGGTTAGTGTAGATATTATACGTTTTCTTTATTCTTTGAAAAATTCTTATTAACTGTTATCAATTGTGGAATTTGCTAACACCAAGCATTTTACCATAACATAAAATATGATTTTTCAAAGGATATTATGATCACACTCCTCTCATTAAATTGGAATAAAAAAACCAATTAAAAACTTATGAGGTAGAAAAATCTCTTTAATTTTTAGCCTGCTAGATCATATCGCATATCATAATCTCACCTACTCTCTGTGAATCTTCTTATTCTCAGTGAAACACTTAAAAAGTAAATTATCGGATATATTACTTACTTAACTTAATTATTCGTTGCAACATTTGAAGTCGGGATTACAATTGAACTTCTCCCACCACCCATACTGTGTGTGTAAATGATATCCGTGAATGGCAGGACTTACAGTTAAAAGTCGACTCGGAACGACAGATTTTTCATGGCAATTGTGCTTACTCATGGAATTTATGCCAGACGACTACTGAGAGAAAGTCGCCGAATAAATATTTTTCAATATTTCGTTTCGTTCGAAACCGAGGTCATATAATAAAAATCGGATATGTCTGCTAGAATCACTGTGTGACGTTTCAAAGATACATTTTGTTTAGTTAATTTTTTATATACCAGTTTTATGATCGCATGTATAGTATTTTTAAACTGCACACTGTATATCGTGAAAGATAAAATACGCATTACTTTATGATCCTGTTACAATTCATAACAAAAATGCACCACATTGACTGTGTATAACATACTCTGATTAGCTCACTGAGTAATAGGAAAAAATTATGTTCCTTCAGGTCAGAAATTCCTAGTGACTCAATTGCAATTCCGGGAGCTTGGGTATTATGATATTTCCAGTCTATTCTATGTGATTGCATTACTGTACTTGTCGTAATGACAAGTACACGTCCTCAAATCTAATCTAACCTAAAGTAAAGGGATCATATACTATTGACATTAGGATATGAATGAATGACTATTGCAATGTAGCGCGCGTTTCACTGTTTTATTATTACTTCGGGGGAATGAATTTGCTGCCAAAAATAGCATGTTTTTACGTACTCCTCTTCTCCCATTCGTTTGAGACCGATTGGGAAGGCGAGAGAATTCATTTGCTGTTTGTATGTGAAAGGCCTTTTATGCAGAAGTTTTTCCTGTCGCTTCTATTCGAATCTAATATCCTTAAATACTATTTATTCTTTCGTTTCTTTCACAAACTATTTTTTCTATTAAAACTTGGTGGAAAGGATCATTCTACCAAAGCTAAATATATTATTATTTAAGTTTAAAATATAGTTTCAATGCAAAGATTTTGAATTTTTCTTCTTTTTGTAAGCCATAACATAAAACAAGAAAACTTTAAGCTCTATTACTTCATCAACATTTCATATTTAGTTTTTTGTAACACCTTAGGAGACCTTCATCATACAGTTTTGGAAGTTACGAGTAATAAAAATATAGAGAGGGAGTTTAAATAAAATATTTCATATATTTTTTATGGTAAATATGTATGTATGTACTACATGTATGTATGTATTTACATATACAATAATTTTTGTTCAAAACGAGGCTTATCTAAAAAATACACACACACGTCTATAGTGTTACGGCTGTGTTATAGTAGTATTAGTGCGCGCTTATAACTGAGAGAGGAAGTAAATTGTATTGGGAGTAAATAGAAGTTACTGTACATAATATTTTATATGTATTGAGATATGTATACATGTACGTGTTCTTTGTAAATGTAAAGTTATATTCAGTGTTGGAAAATTAATTTTCCACATTATTATGATTTTTGTTGTAGTTGTGTTTGTTCTTGCATTTGTTCTTAAAAGTGTTTTGTGTTTTTGTATGTAAAAGTTTGTAAGTGTTGTTTTACTAAATTTGATTAAAGAAGAACACGGGGGTCAGGTTTATTGTTATTGGTTAACCTCGTTCGTATACAAGCATTTGTATAAGAGTGTGTTAAATATTTCGTATGTATTAAGTATGGTATATTGCGAGTGTATGTGTTGAGGTCTTAACTTCCGTTAGCATTAAATATTTATTTTTTAATTTGCTTTGTTTTATTTACAAAAAAAAAAAAAAAAAATCTGTTGTTGTATGCTTATTTTTTCTCTTCAATTTTGTATATTGTTGATAATATTTAATTCTCTTTAGTATACCAAATATCTGGTAAACAAAAAAAAATGTTGAAGTCTGTTTTCATTTTTATATTTTTTTATATTATTCTGCTAAATATGCATACATATACATACTTATCTGCTGCTGTAGTTGTTGTTGGTTATATTTTATGTTCATATAAGGCAAGAAATAAAATCTCTTAAAGGAAAAAATAAATTAAAATTTAGTTTTCCCTAAAATGTTAAATTTTTGTAAAATGCTTTTTATTTTTTCTATGCAACTTTCGAAAGGCATACAATGTTAATACAAAATATTGTATTACATTTACTATAGTTTACTATTTATTAGAAGTACATATATATACTTGTGTTACTTTAAATATTACATTTGCTTCCTGTAATCTCTTGACCATTATCTTAATTTAAAACTTAAAGTATTCCTTTGCTATTGTTTCATTGAAAATTAATTCTTTCAACTTTAAAATTAATTAAATAAATAAAAATAAAGGGTCATTTAACAGGGACTTTCGAACTTTGACAGTTGATGAGGGTTATCTTTTTGAGCTACAACTGTCAGGCAGTCAGTCTGGTATGCCAAATCACCAAGGACGAATATAAAATGCTTACATAAAATTATTTAATTAAAATGGGTGTTCTGTTCGAACAACGTACTGCTTACTTCGCGATGGATAAATACATTGGTTCAGTAAACGATCGGCTAACGCGTCGACGTCCACGAAACTCATTATCTGCCGAAAACAAGTGTGGGAGTATACAGACTAACTCGAAGTAGTCAATTTCCTGTTGCTCACAAGAAATCGGCGTCTCGTATACCATAACATGTTGGAGATTGAGACGTGAGTTGGTACTGTACCCGTACAAAATTTAACTGATCTTGGAACTGAACATAAACGTTTGCTGTAAGCGCATAGAGCAATTGGAAACTGACTGTTTATTGTGTATTCTGTCCAAATTACTTAGAGGACGACTTTGGTCAGGCTATCCCTGTCAACGATGAACACTTTATATTGATGATTAGCAATTTCCTTTGGTGTGAGTTTGATGATCTATATACCAACAACATGTGTGTGCTACGTACCATACAGTTCATCCTTCATTGGATATTCTGTGCGTGAGGTTTGAGGGCATTGTTATCTCACGTGGAGGTGATGTGAACTGCTTGGTGTATGCGAATCAGCCACACACCACAACGGTCCTCAAAGTCAACGATCAAATTCAGCCTGATTTATGCGTCAGAGTCATGGAAAATTTGACATTTGAATGATGTTATGTTACACACATATTGGCATCAATATGTCTTTTAAACGAATAAATTTTCGAATTTTATTGACATTAGTGGCTGGCGCTTTATTCATTGGTGCTTCAATATGATACCTCAATAGACTTGAGATATTGACATGTCAATAGAAAACGTGCCAATATGATAAAAACACATGCCTGCACGATGTCTTGAATATATGTATATTTTCTATTTGTAAGCATAGAGATCTCAGTATCATTAGCACAAAGTGGGATAGTTTTGTCAAGATTGTCAATTTGAAGATCAAATAACCGAATTGGTTTTTTAATTTATATTTTCCTATATAAATTCTTCGTCTTTCTACACATTTTTGATAAAATATATATGCATGTAAGTGTTCTTCATTTACGATTTAAAAGTTAATAGACATGAAAGCGCAGAGTTTTAACGTACCTATCGCGGACAAAGATCTTTCCTTTTTTTAATTTGTTTACTGGCCTAGACATACAAAGTTAAGGATATTCATTTCTATCTGTGCTTACATTGAGTAGCTTTGAATTTACTTAATTTTATATTAAAGCATTTTACAACAAATAACAATATTAAATACAACATAAAACTCTTAATAAACAGTGGTTCGCAGGGTAAATCGTACAGAAAAGTTAATAAAAAACATAAATTACGGAGAGTGTGGAACAGAATCCAGAATAATTTTAACCTTAATTAAAATAAAGAAAAATACCTACAAACTTAAACCAAATAACAGTAAATATATAGAACAACATAAAAGGGGAAAAAATTAAAATCAAGGAGCATACAATAATAACTAACATAAATCACAGACATTAACACAGAAATACAGAAAAAAAGATACCAGGACATATTTTTTTTAAAACGAAAAAAATAAGAGCACAAAAATCAACAAATCTTTGTATTTATATACATATAATTAAGAAAAATAATAAAAAAAAACACAAATAAATAAAGATTAAATACACTGAGAATGAGAGAGAGATAAAAGAACAAAAACGAACAGAAGTAGACGCAGAAAAAAGGAAACACAACAGGAAACGGATGAGAAAAAAAATATGCTGTAGGAAATTAAACACGTTGTACTTATTCATTTCTAAATTAACACTTTCATTATTTATGTTTTATTTTTGCTTCTTTTGTTATATTTTTGTTGTCTGCTGTTGTTGTTGTTTTTGTTTTCATCAACTTGTTTTTAATATTTGTTGTAGTAGTCACTCTCTTAGAATGTCTCCTGACTGCCTTATATATATCCTCATCTTATATTTCGCCTGAAAATACTCTACTCTATGGTCTATCCATGCTTTTATTTCCTTAAACAAATTTAAGTTTCACAGAGTAAAGATATAAAAAAAGGAAAAGCAAACGCTAACCATAATTCAACTTTTTTTTTCAAGCAAAAGAAGTGCTGTTTCTTCGAATTTCTTTATTTTCTTTGCTGTTGCTTTATTTATTTGCGAGAGAATTAAACACGAAAAAATGAAACAGAAAATCGAAAATGATAAAAAATGGAGCAAAATATAATTGAACCGTAGGAATGAAGCAGCGTAATTAAAATGTAAACAAATAAATACCTTTCCCTACTGCCATAGTGGTCTCTCAGTTTTAATTCATTAGAAACCAGTAAGTAAAAGAAACGCTAATTGCAATAAAGATCTTAAATAATTAAAGGTTTTTACCTATGGAAACGTAACAACTTAGTAGAGTATTAAATTGGCGTTTGAAAGTTTAAGAAATTAAAATTTTAAATTAATTTCAATGAATTTTATTGCTGTGGTTTTAGAAATTTTATGAATAAATTATTCAATTTATTTGTTACCCAAATATCCCAAAAGAATATGCAGCAAAACTTTATAATTGTTAAACACTTTCAGTTTCGATACTGATACATACGATTAAGAGTTCAGGAATTTGCTTTGCATTACTGATTTTTACAATTAAATGTACTCCACAATGTGGATTGAGCATTCAATCTTTCACTTGTTTACTCGCTCTTTATCAGTAAGAATTTGTTGTGTTTTTTGTTGTTATTTTTTAAAGAATTTTCAGTAATTTATTCAAGAATCTTTGATAAAATGAAGAGACAAGGGTCCTTTTTAAAATACCAAAAAATCGTAAACGTTATTCTATAACTGTCAGCTAGAAATTATCAGCTAGACTGTAGGCCTCCTGAGTATAACATTAATTATATCAATAACTGCAGAGATATAATCAAGCTTTGTCGACTTTGAAAATGAGTGCTCTGTTATCAACTGATGAAACGAGTTTCTCGGTTTCGAAGTTTCTACATTCCGTTGCATCTTGCATGACGATAAATAAAATGAGAAACCTTGAAGAGTGTACTTTCATTCCAAATTTTTAATTCTATTCTGGCTACAGCAATTGAGGATGGTAGACGTGAAAGAAGGGGACTATATTGAAATATATACTTCGAAAATACGCCATTAAATTTAACAGTAAAAACTGAATTGCAGATACACATATTAAACTATTAATATATTGCGTACTATGTATCATGGAAAATGTTATCAACAGAGACTGGAAGTTTTAAAAAGGACATTGAAAGGTGTACAGCACCGCAAGATATCCTATTAGTTAGTTGTAAAGGCTGGATTGCAAATAAAAATATTGAAGTATTCGGAGACAGCAAACACATCATGGAAAAGGGTGCTGTCAACACAGACTGGGAGCACTAAAAATAATATTGGATGCTGTACAGAACCGCAAGATATCTATCTAGTTAGCAGTTAGTAGTAATCAGCAGTAAAGGCTGGATTCCGAATAAACATAGTAAAATGTTCCGAGACAACAAACACATCATTTGTAAAACGTGGTATCAACAGAGACTGTCAGCTCTACATTGAAATGAGCTATCTAGCTACTTAAAGACCGAAATAACAAAATTCCCAGCTACATATGCTCATATATAGAAAACAGCAGCCATGTGCAGAAATTGAGGTCATAAAAGCACATACATTTAAAAGAGAACTGTTTTCAACTAATTCTTTTGGAATGGAATTGAAACTAGGAAGAGAAGTTGATAGCATTTAATTTTTTTGCAGCGTGCTGCATTATTTCACTGATGTTTATTATAATATCGATAATATTATAAGGATACAAGGATACGTATTCAATGCTAACTAATTTGGTCACAGCAAAATTACAACCCGTGATTTTTAGGTCATATCAAATACGAATTAATATTCGGGAGGTCAAACAGATGACAATTTAAAACTGTCACCATTAACACGTTGCTGTAGTTAACCAATTTATGTTTAACTTTCTATTACAAAACGCTAATGAATTTAAAAAGTCTTATAATTTTTTGTAGAAAAAATTAGGTTAGGTTAGTTTTGGTTATAGGACGTGTAATTGTCAACTGTTACAAGTACAGTACCCGGAGGTCGAATTGAACCATTGTACAACGTCCTAGCTTCTCACACCACTCATGTTGTGTGCGTTAATCTTATACATGATTGGGGGTACCTTTTGAGAACCTTTTTCATGGCAAATTTTATTTACTCTCAGAGTTTTTGCCAGAAATCTGCTGAGAGGAAATCGCCGAAGAAATATTTTTATAAAAAATTATATAATTAAGAAAAAACCGCTGCTGCATTTAGCTTTGAAAATGAAATTTGAAACAATTTAAATCGAAACGTAACACTTAAATGAAAAATGATAAACAAGGTTTATGTTTAAAAGGAAAATATGCACACTAAAGCCCTTAGTCAAAAAAAAAAAAAAGAAATAATATGAAAAATGAATAATATAATGAAGCTAAAAGGAAACTTCTTAAAAAAAAACGTCCCTTTCAATTAAAGTGATAATATTATTGTTCTTTTTTTTCTTTAGGATTCGTTTTCTTTCTTCTTTCTAATAAAAAGATACCACCACCCTAGCGAATCATAAGGCACGAATTGTTAATGAGCTGTGGTAATATGAAATCAGCGACAGCAACGGCGTAGAAAATAATTATTTATTTATATAGAAGTACAGCATATTGTTTTACATTTTTCATCAACCCCGCTGAGTTATTGTGGCTAAGACAGCAGTAGTCGACAAAAATCTGTAATTTACCTTCATTTTACAAATTTTTCTTTTCAATACTGTTCTTGTTGTATTTGTTATACATGTAGTTGTTTTATGTTGCAAGTATAATTAAATTGAATATTTTTAAAAATTCTTTTTAATTTCATTTTGATTTTTGTTAGAGGTTTTTGGTTACTTTCATAAAAATCTTTCTGTCATATTTTGTTGAATTCTGTTGTATGATTAATGTTTGCATTTTAAATTTAATTTTTTTTCTTTTTGTTAAATGACTGAGTTTGAGGTTTGAGGAAAGAGAAGAAAGTTATAATAGCTTATAGTAATAGAGAATAAGAAAATCAGATAGAATGTATGAGAGAATAGTAAAATCTTTCAAATTGTTTTCCACGAATTTATAACAGAATGCATTGGTACGAAATGATATTTTTGATGTTATAAATTTTTGCTGTTTTTGCCCCATTTTGTTGATTATTGGTTTTGTTTTGTTTCCGCTTATGTTAAATGTACAATTTTTGGAAAACTTTATTATTATATTTTTCCATTTAACGCCGTCTTTAAATGAGTTGAATTAAAGTCCGAATTTATTTCTTTAATTTTCGTTCGCTCGCTCACTCGCTCAGTTTTTTTTTGTTAACGTTTTTCATTATTTTTTTTTATTAAAATATTATGCATGACTTTTATTATAATTTGGCATGAGAAATATAGTTATAATCGATATTGCTTTAAAGCATGATTAATTTTTATTACTTTGGTAGGTGGATTTAAAAAGAAATTTGAATTATCAGCGATGAAATTGTATAAAATTATGAAAGTGACTAGAAACTTATTGAATTTATTGTGTTTTTTCCTCTTACTGCTCGTCAGTGTAGCTTCTTCAGACTGGATTGTGAAATATGTTTAAAGTTTGGTCTTATATACTCGGTAGCTATGTTGCTACGACATGTGTTGGGCAGACTTAACGCAAATCTTTTTTTGCGTATATTCAAAAACGATGGAGTGTATTCAGTTGAACATATTTTCTTAGCTAATGATATAATTTCGGACCTTAATCATCAACGTAGGATTCAGAGCAGAAGAATGATCAGTTTACTGTCAAAAAATATGTGTACATCCCCTATGAATGGAATTAGTACCGCGTACAATTTTTTGCCATCTCTTTGGCTTGAGCCATACTTCATCAATTGAGAAGTTTAAGAAATAAACCGAGACTCAAGAGTCTTTAAAAGATTTGACTACTTTGTCGCTAGGAGGTGATAACCATTGTCAAAAAAGGATATTCTGGAATTTTTGTCATAAAATCAATATTGGGTATCGTGTACCCAATAGGGGTAATTTGGTTAATGCTTACCAATTAGAACCAAACAAGCTAAATGTCGCAGTATTAATGCTTTGAACTTACTCGGAAAAGGCCTAGCATCCATCGTTAATGATCAATGATATGTATACGGGAATAAAGTGCTTGTCTGCAAGACCAAAAGATGTAAAATTGGTTTTTAATAACCATTAATGTTGTGAATAATGATTCAAAAATTGAATACTATTCTCGAAAAATAGAAGGCAACCCTCGTAAAAACAATGTGTTTACTCGTACGGTACACACCAAAATTTGCAAGACAAAGTTTGCATTATAAATCAAGATTGCCCATTGAGAGGAACCTTCTACATCATTGATGAAAAGGATAGGATCTATTATGCACTATAAAATCGAAAAGATTTGTATTAGAATTAGAAATCATATGCTCAAATTCTTTAGTAAGAAATTTATTTTCAAAACATCAACTGCTTTTCATGGATTTATCGCCATTATGCTTGTTTTTAGTTTAAAAAACACCTTTTGATACTGAAATTTTGGTATTTACACCTTTCTTTAATAAAAAATCTTTTATGTTTCTTTTCAAAACCACAAACCATAGCTTTATTACTCTGTTTTCTATAAAGCTTTAAAGTACATAGTCATGATTTTAAGTTTTTTTTTTTTTTTTTTTGAAAAATCATATAAAATTTCTTAATGATCAGATGCTGTTGTATTCTTGTTATATCTGTATTTAATCACACAAATAAATTATTGTTTTTAATAAATAAATATTATAAAAACAAAAAGACAAAAGAAATACAAAATTTTTTATTTAATTATGACTTATAAAATAATTACTTAAAAAAAAATTAATTGCGATTTGACATGAGTCATAGAGAAATGCGGATTCAATCAATTTTAATTGATTTTAATTTTTTGCTTGTTTTTAAATTAATTTGTATAGTAAGTGTTATAAGGTTAAATTAGTATTGTTTTTATTTTTTTTTTATTTTTTGCTCAAACATATCAATTGGAAGAGAGTTTTGTTTATTGTTAATATGATTATAGTTTCCAACCAAAATTAATTAAGAACCACATTAACACACACACACAAAAAGAGTAGAAGAAATATATGTAAAGATTAGTAAGTTTGTTAGAATGGTATAAGCGACACTTACCGATGATCTACTCACTTGCATAAACGCATAAACACCACGTAAAAACTCCATGTTAGGCTGCTGATCTTGTGATCCTTTAGCAGGGCGTTGCGCACGACTGATATACTGTTTGACGGTGTCGGCAACTAAATTTGGTTTTAGTTTACGTGATAATGCTCTGTAACGAAAGAGAATTTTTATAATTTTATAAAAAGTTATTTACGAATGAATTGTTTTTGTATTAAACATATGGTAGAAACAAAAGTTTAATAATTCATATGTACATACATATATATGCACTTCAACCGAAAAGCTTGAATTTATTTTAAATTTTTTCTGATTTTCTGAGTATACTTGTCATTTAGTTGGTATTTAACATATATCTGGTGCTTACAATAAACGCCTTTCTTATGTTGTTGTTTGCCATGAATACCACATATGGCTTAAACAATTGTATTGTTCTTAATTTACCTTAACTGCCTTTTTTAGTGCTCTTAGCCGACAACTCTCAAAGCAATGAAAACAATGAAATGGAAAAAAAGTCTATTCATATATTTATATTTACATATATTACACATACACACACAAACCTACTTATGCCCTTTAAAACAAGTGAAAAAAAAACGTGCATCACACCTAGTTATGCACTTAGTGTCTGTCTTTGTCCCTCTCTCCTACACACACACACACACTCATACGCATGCATACATACACTTATCTATAACAACGTATGAAAAACCGCATAAGAAAGAACAAAAAAGTGCAGGAAAACCTTCACACATCTTTTACCATACCATACATATATGTATGTATGCTGTACATATCTATGTTTATATGTATGTGTTGATGTCCTTATAACACCCCGTTTTAAACTCATGCACATAGCTGTGTAGCCATGCATAATATATACACATAAACATATGCAATCATACACATGTATGGATATATTATTTTGAATTTGTTTTTTTTTTTTTTTTTTTTTTTTTGCTACTGCTGTAGTTGTTCTTGGTGTTTATTTAAACTGCTACTACAACCACAACAATAACAATAACAATAACATTTATACCAAGCCAAGCTTATACACATTTACAATGCAATGCAAGTAGCATTTTTCGTCGTTATTGTTGTTGTTATTATTACAGAAGAGAATATATGTACAACTTAAGCACCAAATTGCCACTTTGGTTTCTCTTTTACTATGTGTTTTTTTTTGTTCTTTTCTAAAGTGCAAACGGAAATGCTTTGTAATTTTTTAGTCATCTCTCAGCTTTTTTTTTTTTTCTGTTTGTTGTTGTTATTTGAATGTCTTCTTTATGCTGCATATATTATATACGATTATATTCATATAAAAAAAATATACATACATTGCGGTTTTTTAGTTTAGGGGTAAACGTTTTAATACAAAATTTAACTTAAATACGGTTTTACAGTCTCTTTTATTTTGTTATTGTCACTAAAGGATCCTTGGAAAAAACAAAAACACAAAAAAGGGGGAATGCAGTCTAGTACCCTCGCTTTTGTTCAAAAGTGGTAATTACCATATACAATATTATTTTGACAATTTTCAAAAAATATATGTATTTAAGAACTGAAGGCAAGCGTTTAAATGTCATTTAAAAAAATCACTCTATCAAATTAAGATTCAAATTTCGAAACAAGTCCCTTCTCTAAAAGAAAGATTAACACAAAACTATCAGAATAATGAAAAAATCGTTTAAGATAAAAAGAAATGACTAAAAGATTTGAATCTATGTAAATGAAAATAAAATCATTTTGTTTTTCAACAGAGTTTTGTTTGAGATGCACATACTTCATAGATCGTTTCATCATTAATGTCGGCTTCGGACTAAAAATTTGAGATAATTTCAATGTTATTTTTATTTCGGAGTTTTTCTCAGAAGTTTTTTCATTTCAATTTCGTTTTGTTCGAGGTATCTGAGCCTGGGGTTGAACCACTGGCTCTTGTCTAATAAGCCGACACACTACCTACTAGACTACGGCGAACTCAAATAAGAAACAGTCTGTCGAAACTAACTCTAGAGAATAACGCAGAATTGTAGCCTAATTCATAATTTTTTTTTTAAATTGGCCAAATAAGTTGGAACAATATTCGCTATTAAGTGTTTTACATTTTACAATATAGTTTATGTGGATTCTATCACAAGTCTTTGGCACACATTTAAACAAACTTTACCATGACTTTGCATTATCTGATAAGCCTTCTTCGGCGTCGTGTCGTCTAGAAATAATCGTTCTTTTGACTGTCTTTTGTAAACGGAGCAGACACTTCTATGTATTACAATTGATATCCTGAACGCATTTGCAAAGTTGCCACACGACCAACTTAGCAACTGTGTATTTCATATCCAAATGCAAATCACAATGACTGCCACAATCACTTGCACTTTCAATCTACGATCTACAAACAATATATTCGGAATATTTTTAATTGTTTCAGGATGCAGAGGAATCAACTGAGCATCCAGAAATACATTCATTGAAATTTATGATGTAGGATTTCGAACGTGACGATGCACCTGCACACAAAGCTAAACTGGTTCAGAATACAAACAAAGCTATAGGCTGGCAGCTGCTATACATTTCTAAAACCATAAAACTCATAAAATATTGGTTTACGATGAATAAACTCAAACATGAAAAAAACTTAAAGTCCAATAAAAAATTGTATTTAAATTCACATTCTCTGAAATAAAATTTCAAAAAATTTAAAACCTTTATGAGTTTCTATGGTACTAAAATTAAAAACTCATTTCTGCACAAACAAATGTGATTACAATTATAATGACAGCCAACATATGTATGTATGTATGTATGTATGTTGCGAAGGTGTAAATATTAGAAAGGGTAGCTGAAGCCACACATTCGCTTAAATTTTTTAAGAAATTTTATTTGTAACCACCAAGGCAAGTGTTTGAGCAGTCAACACATGAATTTCCTTTCAAATGCGGTTGGCAAATGGTATACTCTCTGACAGTTTAAACGTTGTTAAACAAAGGTGGTATGAGTGTAACGGAAAAGAACGATAAGTTCAGTGGGGCAATAAAACATGAAATTAAATTTCTAACACACATGATATAAACACTCATATCTGTTCACATACTCATACGTATACCTTAGGCTGTGGCAGTAACTTTAACTGAGGTTAATGCAGTAAATACACGTGACTTTAACTAATGGCAAACTCCACACGACGGTGTATACGGTATTTGTGCGGGTTTGAATGCATGTGTATGTATGGATGTTAAAGGTTGAAAGTCAGAAAACATTAAAAAAAGAGAAATTGTAAAAAAGGCAAAAGAAAAAGCAAAGTCAAAACAGCACAACGATAAAGAAAAATATTTTAGTACCTCGTATCTGTTATGCCCGCCAACATAACGAGGCAATGGCAATCACACTCAGATAAACTTCCTAGAAGATGATTCAAAATACGATTTTGACTTCTCCACCCATACGTTGTTTTAGCTAAACACGTTTCACATATACGATCTGTTACTAAAGGCTAACGACTGGAACACGACTTATTCTTGAATTTTATTACTTGCATATACTATAGCAACTAATTGTGTCTGGAAATAAGTAAATATCTGTGTTATAATTTCTTTACGCGGTATTAATTTTATAATTTATCAACTAATGAAATTAAAACCGTTAAGGACTGTAATGATAACTTGTTCCACGATAGGAAATCTATATGTTTAAGAGTCCAACGCAGACAATTTCGAGATTATCAGTTCGTTTTCAGTAACTTTGTTGAACGTTTTAGACTTGAGATATTTGTTAGCGACCTATGTTGTGAAACTGCTACAGTTTTATAAAAAAATTATTTAAAATCGTATTTTATAGCCCATTTACACTACAGCGAAATCTAGTAGATTAGATTTCAAATCTTGCTAAAAATCTAGATCGTTTACACTGGATTTATTTGACAGTAGCAAGATTTCATTTTAATAACAAAAACAGCTGACTGAAATTTAAAAGAAAATAATATTTCCAAATTTAGTTTAATACCAAACAAAAATGAAAAATATAGGACATTTAGTATCGTTTTCATCAAGACCAAATAAGATCCAATCAGAAATAATGTTGGTGCAAAAAAAACGTCAGCATTTGTAGAATATAAGATTAAAAAAATAATGCAAATGTATTACTACATACAATTGCTAAATAAAGGGTCCGCCAAATAACTTTTTTTTTTTTGAAAATGCTTTAAAAAAAAAACTACTGAATATTTTCTCAAATTTCTTTTTTTATTTGAAAGTACAATCCTTCAGGTTAATAATGGAAAATAATTTCATTCAAATGGCTGTCTCGGCTGGCCATGCAGTAGCCTACACGATCGGTCCAATTTTTAAGCACATTATCGATTGTGTGCAGCTGTATTTCACCAATGGCTTCACGAATATTGTCCTTTAAAGCGTCAATTGTCTCTGGCTTGTCGGCGTAACACTTATCTTTGACGGCACCCCACAAATAATAGTCCAACGGTGTCAAATCGCAGCTCCAAAGTGGCCGAATTATGCCTCTGGACCAAAATCCGCACCAAACAGTAACTCGTTTTGGGTGCGTCGGCTTTTCAATGTATGCGTGCGGGTTTTCTGTGCCCCAAATGCGCCATTTTTGCTTGTTTACATACCCGCCAAGATCAAAATGAGCTTCATCTGAAAAGATGATTTTTTTTTGCCAAAATCGGCATCTTCTGTAATTCGATCGCAGGCCCACTTAGCGAAGCGAAAATGCATAATCATTAATTTTCCATTATTAAACGGAAGGATTGTACTTTCAAATAAAAAAAAGTTATTTGGCGGACCCTTTAGCAGAATGGAATGGGTACATGTTTTTAAATTGAACTGTCATTTTTTTCCTGTGCAGCGTTGTATTTTTAAGTACTATTTTATTAGATTTTGAGTAGATTTTGCCGAAATTTATTAAATAAGTAGATTTTGTTTTGTATGGGAAATCTAGTTAAAATCAACTAGATTTGGCTCGAAATCTCATAATTACTAGATTTCGATGTAGTTAAATGGGCTATTAGAAATTTGCCTTAGTCTATAGGAATTCTCCTTTTTAAAAGCTCTGCATAATTTTATGCCCCATAAAACAGTTGGAAATTCTGATATTTATTGGAAGATTAAATTAATTGGAAATTTCCTCCGAGGAGTCTTCTGGCTAAAATCCTGATAGATAAAAATGTAGATAAAAATTCCTGTAGATAAAAATTCCATTAAAAAGCTTCTCTCATTGTAGTTGACTTTAAACTGTAGGGTCCGCCATTTTGAGTAAAATTAACACACACAAAATGTGTGGTGTGAAAAGCTAGATTGCAATCTAGACTAAAGAATTAAAAGAAAGAATGTCAGTTTTTATCTCTTCAATTTACCATTATATTATAACCAGATTAACTGACATACATATAATTTCAATTTTTTTAAATTTTTTTAACCCTACCACCGTAAAAAAGCAAAAAAAATGAGAAACATCATCACTCTTCTATACAACTCTTTTTGCAATTTATAATACATAAGTATCTAAGCTTTAACACTCAAAGGATTCAATTACATCCTACGCTAATATAGACGCAGGAAATAAATCCTATAAATAGATATTTAAACACACATCTTTAGAGTGGAAACAGAAAATTCAGAGGAACAAACAAGAACAAAAATTTCAAGATTTCCAGCAAAAAGCAATTCAATAACAGAGATTTGCTATGAAAACATATCTAAACATCTTTATATGTTTGTTAAAAACTCAAAGGATTTTGTAATAAATTTAAATACAGAGTTAAGTTATGGATTTTACACATACTGTGATATTTCAAATTTCAACAATTTAACAAATTTTGGCTTTATAGACTTAGGCATGCAAGTGAATATTTGAAAATTATTTATTTTAGATATGAATTTAACAATATTTAATTAAGATATTTAATCATATTGAGTAGAATATAATATTATTTAGCTTTATTTTTAATAATGAAATATTTTTTTTTTCAGAAAAACAAAAAAAAAATTGATTTTAATTGAGATAATTTCTATTTCATGGCTTATTCACATACCATAATAAAAAATTTTTTTGAAGTTACTTGTTAAGCCCTTTTGTTATTTTATTGATGAACATATTAATTTTAAATGTAATACAATAGCAATAATAATTTTTAGAACATTAAATACATAATTAGGAATTATTTGCCTTTCATTGAAAATTCTATTTGAAAATATTTTACACATATTTAACGTCAATTTATACTGTCTTTTGGTTTTTGTTGACATATAAAATTAATTTATTTTTTTATTTACAAATTTTTAAATAAATTTTTTGTATACTTTTTTTATTTACCTTGTTACCACTATTTACATAAAAAACTCATATTTATTCTCTAATAGATTGGCACACAATGTTTGTACAGTATTTTTTATTTTGTTTACTTTTTGCTTTTGTTTTTTTTATAACTTTTTATGCAATAATTTTCATATTAAAATTTAGTAGAAAAAAACAGCTGCCACTCACTTATGAAATTAACAATTTGATTTAATTTTTTTTCTTGTGTATTATTAACAACAATTTCATCGAAATAAATAAACAAAAAACCCCAACACAAATAAAAGTACAGTATACATAGTAGATATAATGTGTATAGCCTGGCAACGTATGTTTTATGTGGTTAACAATTTTAACCAAAAAAGGACGTACTTTAAACTGATGATAATAAACTTGGTTTTACGGCAAACGAATACTAAAGAGAGTACACAAATTGCTAAAACTGAAAATAAAAATTGAGAGACAAAAAGTATGTAAATAAATGTAATGACAAAAAAAATACAAACACATACTTATAAAATCGTGGTTACAAACACATAAAAATGAAATACATACAATATAAAAACACAAATTTGATCAAAAAAAAAAAAGAACAAAAAAAAAATTAAAAAAAAAAAATTAATAAATAACTTAAAATTATATAAACGTGCAGCAGAATCAATCGAACAACTGCGCATACATGGTATAAATATTCAACAGATTTCTCATTCCTCTTCTTGCAATTTTAATTCATGGTAACAGTACATATTTATTTTGCTTGCTCTTAGTGCAATTGTGAGTACTGCATTTAATGTTATCTACAACTGTGTACTTCTATTTGGGGTTAATGTTGTAATACCACAGATACTACCTACCTACACAACCGCAATACTTTTCTCTATTTTCGTTTATTTTTTTTCTTTCTTTTGTTTGTATTTATTTTTGACAATGATATGTGAATTAAAAGTTTATGGGTTTAAGTTACTGCTGCTGCTCTCTGCTTTTGCAGCGAAAACATACTTGCATTGTAATACATGTAGGTAGGCAATGCACTTGTGGATTTTAATTATTATTAAAGCTCAACTAACGTCATTTGTATTTCAAGCACTCATTTTATGACAGTTCAATGAATTCTTTTTTTTTTGATACAGTTGAATTAAGAGCAAGAATATGACATTTTAGCAATATTGCTACAATTATTGCTGTTAGAAATGAAATGAATACAGGATTCATTATCAGTATCAAGTTTATGAAATTCGGAGTCCATACAATAAATACCCACCTAGCATGTTTTTTTATGTTAACGTATTTAGTTAGAAATTTAAGTGGGGTTGTGTAAGAAGCAAGATCGTAATCCTGACTGAAGGGTTGTTCTATGAGAGAGGCAAGACCTACAGTTTTAATGTCGAATCCGAATGACAGATTTGATAAACTTTCATGACAATTTTTTTACCGAAATCTTTTTGCCAGAAATTGTTAGTGTTCAGAAACTATCATTGCGCATATATAAAGTACCTTAAGCAGATAGATATTAAATCTCCAAAAGGTGTTTGAACAGCTTTCTTCCAGAAAATAAAAAAAAAAATTTTAAGAAAAATTAGAAAAAAGACGGGAAATTTTCAAATTTTCTAATGAAAACTTAACAATTATTACATCACAACTCGTATTTCTTAGTCCTTTATCCGTGTGCCATATTATATTTTTGTAGCTCCACACACTAAAAAATTGGCCATATATCCTTTTTTACGACTTCATGAAAAATCATCAAAAAATAAATTCTTAAAATAGCATTTGCATTTTTAAGGTCATCCAGGACGTCTATTGTTAATAAATAAATTATCTGAAGGTCACAATCATTCACAAGTTACCGGTACCAGTCAATAAATGAGAAATTGTTTTCGATTTGAATGACGCCTAGTTACCCTCATCGATAGTGTCTTGACTAAAGATTCGTAATACACACTGTTAACAAGTATGTCGCCGTAGCCTAGTAGGTAGTGTGTTGGCTTATTAGACGTGAGGCTATGGTTCAAACGCCAGAAGAACAAAACGAAATACGAAAAAATATTTCTTCAGCAAATTCCCGTCAATAGATTTCTGGCAAAAACTTTGAGAGGTAATAAAATTGCCATGAAAAGCATCTTAAAAATCTGTCGTTCGAAGTCGATTTAAAAAAAATTGAGAAAATTGGAATAGAAAAACCTAAAAAAGCCAGTAAAGCTATCTTTTTCTAAAGAAACGAGGAGTTATTTACTATTTGAACGAAGGATATACTTTAGATAAATTGACAGTATTTTTCTTATTTCATTCGTTTACTTAATGAATTCAATTATTTATTTACCTTCAATTTTATTTACGTTCTTAATATTTGCGTATATACTCGTATGTACTGAGAGGAAGTTGCAGAATGAAATATTTTTTATGCTTCGTTTTGTTCGAGATGTCTGACCCGGGAATTGAACAACAGGTTTTCGTCTAATAAGCCAATACACTACCTACTAGATGACGTCGACTTCATCAGTTCTTTTTTATATTTTGTAAATACACAACTTATAGAAAGAATGCAATTTTGAGCTTGAATTTAAGCCCCTATACATAGAAGGTTTAACGCGAGCGGAGTAAACCGATTAGCACAAATCGTTAAGACCTGAGCAGCATGTACTATTTAATAAATTAACAAAAAATATGAATTAAATAGTTGATGGTTAATTACTTTTCTATTATAATCAGCAATTAATAATTTCCCCTTAGTTTTACTGAAAATGTTTACACAATGTAATTGCAATTGTTTATTTATAATTACTATAGAGTGCGCGTATGTAGTATTAAGCAATTAAACAATTTCATTGAATTATCTCTACATTCAATTCCTACCAGTGAAACGAATGCATATTTTACACAAAATTGTTCAATGACTGTTAATTAAACAAAAAAAAACAAAAAAAAAAAATAAAAAAAATTTGTTTAAAATTATTTATGACCCCATTCTCTTGATATTCATAAATAACCTTAAAATGTATGTGTTATTCAATATTTTATGATACTGCAATAACTTGACCTAACAAATATGAAAATTCAAATAAAAAACTAAAAAAAAAAAAAAATAAATAAAAAACTTTTAAGCAAATTATAGAAGGAAATGACATGATATCTAAGCCACGTAGCAGAAACAAAACCAATCCCTTTAAAGTGAATGAAAGCAAAAAACAAAAAAATAATTGAATAATAGATTGATTCAAGCAAAATACTCAAAAGAACAAAAAAGTAAGAGAAAGTATAGACGTATATGTATGTGGAAAACAACGGATGTAAAGTCAGTAGGTTAAGAGTTTAATAACAACTACAAATCGAAAACAATTTTGAACTCAATACGAGCTAACGGTGGAAAAACAACAACTGACAAAAGAACCGAATACCTTAGAAATATTCTATGCAAACCAGCAGATATTAGGAGTAAGAAAGAGAAGAAATTAACAAAACATTTCCAAACGAACTGACTATAACAAGGACAATAAACAAGAAAAAAGAAAGAAACAAAAAAAAAAAAAAATTAAAGGACGACCGGACATTCGCGTTTAAAGTACAAAAACCAAAAGAAGCACAAATTGTTCGAGTAATACACATACATACATATTCATTCATTTATTTTCACATACATACACTAAAGTACACATATACGAACCGTACAACAATAATAACATAACGGCTTTTATCGTTTATAAATTTTGTATGTAAATATTTGCCATACGGTACAATTTAACAAGCTCAACGCACACATGCATACACACACAACATTTACACACACACGTTAGATTATGTGTTGTTGCATATTCGGTTTGCTTTTTCATTTTTTTTTTGTTTTGTGTTACAACAATACTTAGTTAAAATATAACCAACTACTTGACTACCACATGACAAATGTAGGACAAGGTATGCATATTAGACGAAGTCATTGTTAAAACGTTACATCTTGTACAAATTTGAAAGGTATGAGAAAATCTTAATTTCTTAATACTAATACACAGTATATAACACAGTTACATTGTTTTGTATATAAATTTATAAGCTGTAGTGGAAAAATTGGTGCATAACGTAGAAAAGCTTCGTGAATAGTTTTGCGATCCTCCTTAATGGAAGAGGTCACACTTAGGCTAGCGGTCAGGCCCATTGTGTTGCCTAATTCGTTTCTACCTGGTGATCAAACATGCCCTAGAATAAACTAACCTGAGTCCAAAATAAGTCTTGCTATTGCAGCAATCTTAATATTACAGGACTCAGTCAAAAATGTCAGACAGTGATAGATCATAACAAGAGCAAGACAGTCTATTATTTGAAAGCCACAAGGCAATAAATTTTAAAATATTTTTTTTAACTTTAAGAATTCTCCGTAGCCTAGTAAGTAGTGAGTTGGCTTATTGGATTCGAGGCCGTGGTTCAAAAACCAGGTGAAACATCTCGAACAAAACAAAATATGAAAAATATTTCTTCGCCGATTTGCTTTTGGCAGTATTGCGGAAAATATTCAAAGAGTGCAACAAATTGCCATGAAAACTTCCCCGAAAATATATCGTTCGGAGGCGATTTTTAACGGAAGGTTCCACCACTCGTGATGAAAATAAATACAACATGGGTGTTGTCAGAAGCTAGGTGGTAATCCTGACTGAAGGATTGTAATGATCAATTAAATAAGTATGTAATTTCATACAAAAAATTAGTATTGAATTTTTAAAAACGTTTTTTTTTATTTTCTTTTGATTTTAAAAGATAACATCAATTCTCTTCGAATATATTCTTTCACTCAACCAATAGGTAAGCATGGAAAACAATACAGCAGTGTGTACCTTCATTTTAACTAAGAAAATACTGTCAATGTTTTCGTTATGTTGTAAAAATTTCTTTTCTCTTTTGTACCCCTTTGTCTATTGTTTTCGTAGTTTTAGATTGTTTTTTTTTTTATTTAATAATTACAGTTTACTAAGCCATTGCGAATTTAACAACCGGAAATTCTACAACAATAATTTTTCATTGTATTGGTGAATAGAAACAAAAAGAAAAGGAGGAAAGAAAATAAATAAATTCTTTAACCTACATAATTATAAAGCAAAACGAATGAAAATTCAGCAATAATTGATAGTAATCATAAGGTTTACCTCTGCAAAATGCACAAAAAAAAGGATTGAAATCCATACAAACAAAAAAGCGGTAATAGAAAAATAGGTCTTGGTCAGTGGTGTTCAACGGTGCTGCAGTTGCTTGATTTTTTTTTTTTTTCAACCACAATAATAATAATAATGAAAAATAATAGAAAAAAATAAAAAACGAATACAAACTGAAAATATTTAAAAAATAGCAAAATATTGTTGCTTTTGTTCGTCATTTTTTGTTTCTCCTATTTTAGTTCTTTTTTCAACTTCAACTTATTGTTTAAACAATAGTTGACAATGATGTATTTCCGTGATTTTCCTTTCTGTTGTTTTGGTTTTATTTTTCTAAATTTATTTGAGTTATTGTTTTATTTTTCTTTCTTTTTTCCTTCTATTATATTATACTATTTACTTTTACTTTGGCTCGATTTTATTTGCGATTACTGTTGTCGGTTTATCATGCTTATCATTCTATTTAAGTCAAGTCTACTTTTGCTTGGCTGACTGACTGGTTCGTTTATTCATTCTGATTGTAATCATTATATACTTTTGTATACTATACTTTTTGTATTTTCATTTTTGTTTTGTTTTTGTTGTCCTCCTTTTTTTTGTAATAATTTTTGTTTTCCTTATTGATGCTTATCGTTATTATAGTTTTATAATGCTACAATCAAATGCAAAATTTTTTACTTTGACAAAGTGGAATCAAATAATTTTAATATGAATTGGAAATCTAACGATTCTAATAAAAGATATTCAGATTAAGTGATAAGAAACTATATAAATACTTTTCCATGACATGTTAATAATAATACATTACGTGTTAACATTTCTAATTTGATCCAGGATTACAAAGCTTGAAATAATTATCCCTATCAACATCGTCCAGGAGAGTGCTATTTCTGTTTTTTATTTCCTTAGGGAATTCAGATTTGTTATAACGTGTCAGCTCATCTTGTTATTTAAATGATTTGTTGACTTCTAAGCAACTTAATTCTCTTAATAAGTACGACTTTTTTCTCTCAAGAGCTGGATGTCATCTAATTTTCCTATGATATTCGATATGCAAAGTCCAGATTCGAAATGCAAAGTCCTGCACGTGGATTACTGGGTAGGCAAAAAAAAAGGTTAATCTCTGGTCATGCGGGGATACGCGGCAATGCGCAATCAAAGAGTGGGGCTAAGACTTTTCTCAAACCAAATGGATTAGAGGCCATCGAAACTAGTTTTAGGAATACACAAGGATAGACATGTGGTAGATTATCAAGGAATAATCGGGCACTTATTCAGTATGGTGGTACACTTATTCAGTATGGTGGTTGACTCGCGTTCAGCATGTGGATACTGTATAGATGAGATTGAATCATTGGAACACATTCTTTGAACCTGTCGTACATAAGTGGAAGAAACACTTGAGTGCGTATCAAGTGGTAGGCAGCGCCCTGAAATTAGAACCATTAGAAGGGGCATATTAAGGAAATGAATGAATAGCCTTCTCGAAAGATTTGTTGGCTTTGTGGATGACATCTATCTGCTCGAACATAATGCAGCAAATCTGCATAAAACATTGTGGCGTAAATTGGGCCAGTGTATTAAATTCCTGCAGCTAAAAAAACCAACCAACACGGAGTATTGCAAAAGGTGCGGAGTTTTACACTAACCCAATGGTTTAACGACGTAGTCGCAGTAGTCTAGTAGGTAGTGTTTTGGCTTATTAGACGTAAAGCCCAGGTTCGTATCCCTGGTCAGGCATCAAAACGAAATATGAAAAAAAATATTTCTACGGCGACTGCAAAAACTGAGAATAAATAAAATTGCCATGAAGAGCTTCTCAAAAATCTGTCGTTCGGAGTCGACTTTAAACTGTAGGTAACGCCACTCATGTAAAAAATGAATGCACACAACATAAGTGGTGTGAGATGCTAGGTCGAAATCCAGACTGAAGGGTTGTAATGACCAATTATGTATGTAATGGTCTAACGACATATTAAACCTCGAATTATAGCCAAAAATAAAATAACCATCAATCTGTATTTAATAAGTAAAGGATGGATGGAACTAGATCAACCACGTACTAAGAACACCACACGATAATAAAGCAAGAACAACAGTTGAATGAAATACTTAAGGTAATAGAACAAATGAATATACATGCAGAAATAACACAATGCTGCGGGTTCTACTCTTAATAGGTTCTCATACGCAATTTACAAATTTTGAATGAACTAAACTATTTAATTTTAACATCTTTTCGTTCATAATTAATGATAAAAAAAAATCCTGTATATTAAACATTATTTCAAATTTAAAAACTACATATTGAAAGAACTTTAAAAATAAATACCACCTGCAACACGTACTTTTCTCGAAAACACTTTGCCCTTATAAACGAATAGCAGCAGCACTTGTATTTACAATTTCCTTTTGTATTCAAAGGGGGTTATATTTTATATTTTAACAATTTATTCGTACTTTTTTTTATTTATGTATTTATTTCTCTTTTTTTCATAATTTAACCTCAATATTAAAGTGAAATTTTCTGGCATTGTCATTATTATTATTTTATGTACGTGTTTAGATGTATTTGTAGCAGCGTACCATACACTAACACACACAAAATATACACCTATACACAGGCTTGTACAATTTTCATACAATACTTCTGTTATTTGTCTTCTTGTTATTTTCACAAATAAAAATAACAACAACCATTAAATAGCAAAAAAAAAGGAAAACAAGAAAAACTTTTCAATTCAAAATAAGGAAATAGGTTACCAAGTGCACATGCTGAGCACAGTGCTCCGATTGCACTCTCGTTTCGGTGTTTTTTGTGTGTGCATTGTCATCTCCTAATATGTGTATATGTATGTGTATGGGTTGTATTGTTTTTTTTATATATCACCTGAGTGTAAGTTTTTGTTCTCTTTCAAAACTACAACATGAATAAATGCCAGCATTAGGAATACATATCTTTGCCCAATTCCTCCCATGTTTTCTTTTTTTTTCGTTTTCAACTGCTATCCCATTGCTAGTTTTCTCTTACTCTTACTGTTGTTGTGTTAAATATTTAGGAAATCATTATCTCTCTTTTATTTTCCTGTGCTCGCATTTCGAGTACAAGCATTAAGTTCGTTAGAAATAAGCAGGAGCAAATATATTGTTCTACTACTGCTTCAGCTATTGTTTTTACATTATCTTTTAGGGTTTTTTGTTTTGTTTTTATTTTTATTTTTCAAACTCTTTTATGACTTTAAAACCCTTGTTTTTGTGAGTGAAAAAAGAAAAAAAAAGGAATAATTTTAAGTATTTGTAACTTTGGCTTAAGTCTGTATTATTTGTGACATTTAGTTGGGATTAATTTGTCTTTTAACTCTTTCTTCTTATGTTTTCCTTTCTTTTTGTGTTTTCACTAATGAGAACGATGAATTTTTGCGTAAAAAATTACAAAAATAGATTGCAATTAAGTAGGAGCAAGCGATTAAGTTGACCGAACAAGATGATAAGTAAAGTGTTAAAAAACATATTTTACAAACATCTGCTTGTGAATAGCATGAGTTTGGTAGGAAATTATGATCGACTAAAAAATAGAATTGGACTTGATCGCATATATTAATTATGATATACTCATTTAAGCACCATTTGTCTTTATGTGGCATTGTAAAAGTTTAGCTTGTATTTAAAGCCCCTACAATAATTTTTCTATATTCTAACGTATTCCTTATATTCCTATTTCAATATAACCTGTGGTGATTTGCCTCATTTAAGCATATAACTCCTTCGGACCATCCATTCTGTTTCCTGTGTCTTTTCATGTAAGGTTGCAATGTCCTGGGTATTGGAGTATTGAAGGTCTTTAGGTATTCTTTGGTCGGCATTGTCTTCTTGAGTTTTGAAGATTTCACTTTAGAGATTTACGAACGCAACGAAATATGAAAAAAATTTTTTTGGCGACTTCCTCCCAGTTGTCTTCTAAAAAAATTTGCTGTTAGTGCATTCTCAAAAATCTGTCGTTCAGAATCGTCTGTAAACTGTAAGTTCTGCCACCCATGGATAAAATTATCGCACTGAACGTGGGTAGTGTGATAAGTTAGGTCGTAATCCTATGTGAAAAGTTGTAATGACAAATTAAGTTAAGTAAATAGGATTTCATATTTTCTCTTGATAATATAAGAGATCTGGCTCAAGGGTGTTCGATGGGTTTGTTTTAAAATGGTTACATTCGTGGTTAAGTTTCAGAGAATCGTGTTGCTAATGATGTTGGGTCGGAATATCATGCCTCTGAGATACTTACTGATTAATATTAAGAGTTTTTATATGATTTTATATGAATCTAATCTGTTTTTAATCTCATAAAACAGAGTTGACTTTGCACATGCGTTGAATTTTTGAATTGCTAGTTTATTTGAAATGCTGGTCTCATTTTGTTGACTATTCCTCTTCCTTCTGTTTCTCTCCACCATTCATTGTCTCTGGACAGAAAGCTTGAGTATTGACAATATTATGCCAGAGTAAATATATTTATATCATTCTAATAAATCATCTTTGGATAGACTTGGCTCTTAATATCAATCAACACGCTGGTGAAGAAAAGAGGTAATGGATAGCATTTTGTTTTTGTCGCTGGCATAAAATATTTAACTGATGTTACTATGATGTGCAACTGAGAGTTTAGCACGTTTGCACAAAGTTCTGATAATTTGATTTGTTTTCCAGGGTACAGCTTAACTGCACAATATATTTCTAGTTGCAGTCCGCCTTTAGATACTGAGAGCAAGTACGTCGTACAGATTGCTTTACTCTATTTCAATATTTTTTGAAAATTCTACCTATTTGTCTTGCAGATTGTTTAATGTTTTACTTGATGTCTTCCCTGTTTCAATAAGTCTGTTAAATATTAAAGAATTTTGTCATGATAAGGCAATGTTCAGTGATAGCGTGTTTCGAAAGTGTGCAAAAAAAAATTTTTTTTTAAATGTCAAATTTTCAAAGTTTTTTTGGAACCAATTAACAAGTGCTATAAAATTCCAATATTTCAGGAGTGTCATCACTTTACACTTAGTCTACATGTTTGGTAATTATAATGGATCCTATAAATTATAATATCCTGGTCTATAGATGTTGATTTTATTAAATATTTCAATAACCAGAATCACCATTTAAGAGAAGTTTAACACACTTATCGTGAACACACTTATCGTGTTTATATACTTATGGAATGCGTACAGCATCACAATAATGAAAACTTCATATGCATTATTTCGCAAAAATATGTAGGTATACCATAGCCTTTTTAAATGCTTTCACTGCATGCATATTCCCCCAGATATATGTACATATGTGTGTATGTATATGTGAAAGAGAAATCATAAATTATTAATTTGTTCTCATATGAAAATAAAAGCATATTCTTAATTATACTTTTTACCCAAAAATACGTATGTACATACATTTATGTATGGGCCATTCAAAAAAGAATATTTGAACAGAGGCTTTTTCAATCTAACGTTATAGGGGAACCTTGGCAGGTGGAATACTCGTGTATTGAAAATTTTCCATTTAAATGCCAGCTTACTAGTTATAAAAAGAAAACGTATAGTTGAAGCTGTTGCTGTTTTTGAAATGTTTTATTGTCAGATTTCTATGAAGTGCATCGCAGCAGGTGTTTAACTAAAACAACATGAAGTTTCTAAGGTTCTTTCTGTTTTCAATTTGTTGAAATTTCATTTCTATAAAATAGTAATTAATGAACACTTTTGGATGTTAATAAGAAATTAATATTTAAAGGAAAAGAAAAACTGAGAAACTGAAACAAATTTTTCTTCACATTTCGCTATGTTCGAGAAGTCTGACTTGGGCTTGAACTGTGGCCTCACGTTTAATAAGCCAACGCTCCAACATACCTACTATACTATGACAACTTCTATAATTGTCCCCATTAACTTCGAGCTGGGCTCATTGGTATGGTATATCGATTGATCCAAGCAGGGAAATTGTACTTGTTCCAGGCATAGAAAGTCGATTTTAATGGGTGTCCCTAGGAGAATGAAAGGTTCAAGCGCTATATACATTTGTATAGTTAAGCTGATATCAAAGCATTTCAATTGACCACAATTATTGTATGGTACGCGAGTGCTTCAAGTTTCTCGACACCTTAGTGAACTTTAACTTTCCTTTCATTGCGCTGCATTCCAGGCCACTAATTATCATTAGACTTACAAAAAGCCATACGAACGAAATACTTAGTGACTGAAGGGAAATAGAATTTACTGCTGATTGGCAATCTCTAGTTGGTAAATGTTGGATAAGCTGCTTTTGCTAAGTAGTCTTTTCATTGTGTACTTGACGGACCATTGCAGCCTGATGTATCATTTGAACGAAAATGGTCTCTCTGAGTATTGCTCTAAGTATTCTCTCACTCAGCAGATAAAAGACCCACCAACTTGATGATATTTCCGTAACTCCACCTATGTTATAGTTGAGTTCTTAAAAGGCCTTGGATTGGATGGTTAATGTAATTGAGTTACACAATAGATCTTCGTTAACCGCAGTGCTTTCTTGTCTCCTATAACATTAAAAATAATTTCTCTGTAAATGCCAATGTGAGTACATTCATGGTCTACATGTAACAGGTAAGGCAAAAGAAATCTTAAATTTTTTGATAAACAACTTGAACCAAGGATTTATCATAGTTTTTAAAGCATAGCTTTTTTATAGTTCTATATAGTTATGGTTTTTGTTTAACACAACAAAAGATGAGTTCACACAGTTAAGTTGAACCCTATTTTATGCTCTACCATACTATACTATGCAATGCGTTTTCCTTTATTCTTCTTCCTTTTCATTTCTTATATACAATTGCTGTAGTACACATACACACACTCCCGTGTAACTATATGTACGTGAGTGTGTTAGTATCGTTGTAAAATAAGGACATCGCTCTCGCACTCAATTCCATGTGAGTGCTTTTGTATTGTTCATTTCTATTGTTTGTCATATATGGAGTGTAGTGTATTTAACAGTTATTCTCTTAGTTGTTGTTGTTGTTGCTGTTGTTCTTATTATACTACTGCTACTAAACATAGTTCATATGTTAAATACTGGTTGTTTTTGTATTGTAATATAATGACGTATTTTTAGTTGTTGTTGGTGTTGTTGTTGTTGCTATATCAATAGTGGCCGTATTATCATTAAAATAGTTTACATACATACAAGTATAACACTTATGTGAATGTATGTGGTATACTACAGTGTGTGTATGTGTGAGTGTGTGTAGATGAGAGCATTTAAATGTATTGTTGTTAAAGACGTATGGAAATTATTGCAATTTGAAGTTGATAACAACCTGAACAGTTATTCCGTTCATAGAACAGTTATACCTCTTACAATACTCTTTAACGTACCCCCCTATAATATACCAAGTGTAAGTGTTTAGAAGAGTTTTATGCTCTTATTATTATCATCGTCATCGTCATCGTCATCATTATCATTATCATTCTCACCAAAATCAGCATGTAAAGAAGGAATGCAAAAAAAAAAGAAAAAAGATGAAAAATGGAAATAATTTAAATTCAAGTATATAGGATGTGACTTAAATGGTCATTGAGGCATAGATATGTTTTAAATGGTACTGACAAAGAATCATTTCATGAATTATATACTGAATTATGATGCTCTGTAACATTTTGCATAATTCAGTTCATTTTTAATGCTGCTGATGAACTTTAATAATTTGTGGTAAATTTATTTTAGTTTGGCATAAAGAAATGCAAATTCAAATATCAAAGAAAATATTAAATTATAATTACAAACAATAAATTTAAATAAAATGAATATAAGAATCCTACTATTGTTTGAAATGCTTTTATTTCTTTCACCGAAATCAGAATATTAAAAATAATTAAATATTTTTGGTGGATTAGATGATGTTTGTATTATTAGTAAAAGCAAATAAGATTACCCTCTGCTTGCCAGGAAGGAAGCAGAAGCCTCCACGACGTTGGTATACATAAATCTTCTATAGAGTGGGTACAAAAACAACTTAACCAGAGGTAAGGTTCTTCTCAAACTACGTGGATTTCGGATAATCAAATCTTCTGTTTTAAAATTAAAATGAGGGCCTGCATCAGACTATTAAGAAATAACCAGATGTTGATAACTGGATCCAACATGTAGATACTGTGCCGATAAGACTCAAACATTGCAATACATTATTGGTATTTCTGAGCCATTAATGCATCCCAAAAGGAAATAGCTGAGAACATACTAAGTGCTAGACATTCTGTCCATATTTATACAACCTTAACATTATTGTAACCTGTGGGAAATTATTAGCACAAAGCTGCTGGTCAGGGCAATGAGCTTGAAAGGGACATTACAAGGAGACCCTACAAAGTGTGAGGGGAGTATAATAGATCGAAGCACGTCTTTACGACAATAAAAATAATAATGATTTTACTTAATATCTTAATTCCATTATTACAATCGTTAGTCAGGATTAGAATCTAGTTTTTCACACGACTCATCTGTGTTTTACAATTTTATGCATGAGTGTGGATACCGACAGTTTACCGTTGACTCATGGCAATTTCATTTTTCTCTCAGAGTTTTTGCAAGAAGACTGCTGAGTGGAAGCTGGCGAAAGAAATATTTTTTCACATTTTAATATTGTTCGAGCCGTATAAGCCAGTGGTTGAACCATGGAATCTCGTTTAATAACTACTAGACTTCAATATTAACTTCCTGAGTATTTAATACAATTTTTGTTATACTTCAATTTCAAAGCAGATCTGCGTTTTGTTAATTATATCATAATTTCCTTCAGGTTCAAATGTCTTCAAAAAAAACCTCACTACTCCCGAATAACTTAACTTTAGACAAGAAGACTCATGAATAAAACATTTGTCACATACCGAGCTGAACACCAGCAGTTTCACATTGACCGACATATTATGTACGCCTCTATACATACATTCTTCAAATGGTTTTTAAATTTGTTATAAATTTTGTTGTGCTTTTATCGACTTTTTAAGTGATCTGAAATTTTTGAACAACCTGAAATTTTTTGTAGTCTACCACGCATTTTTACTTTTTTATAATAGAAAATCAAAAAATACGACAATCTTGAGAATTTTTACTTATTTCTAAGTTGAGATTTCTAACAAAGTAAAGTTTAAAATATTACATTTAGTTGTCTGATATATTATCAGACTTATGACATTATAGAGCCTTCTACCGGCAATTCTTCATTTAATTTTCTGGTGAGCCTAATAATTAATCAGAGTATCTATCTGATTTAGTAATACTAAATTCTAAAGCTGAAATGCCAACAAGCTGGATTCAATCAAAGGAATCATGCAAAATATAACAATTTAAAATAATGAAACGGTTAAGAATTTTTAGTATCATTTATTCTGCATTATGCAGTCATTTTGCGTTACTTTATTACTTTATTATACCAGTAATTTTAATTATTTAAAAAGCAAGCACAATAAAATACGATGTATTGCATAAATATTGTAAAATTTCAATAGTTTTTGAATAATTTTTGCAGTTAATTAGCATATAAATGCGTGTAAATGCATTCCTAATTAAAATCCATTAATTAATTAAAAAAAAAAAAAATGAATGGTTAAAACAAATAATAACTTTAAGTAGAATGAAAGAATGTTTGTGGCTTGTAAACGTATCATGCCATATGGAGTAATAAAAATTGCATTGTCCTACAAAAATTATTCACAAAAAATGCACACACACAAAAAAAGAAATATGATTGATGATAAGTACAACCTTGTGTATGTATATCTATTGTCTTTACTTTGAAGAATTTGTTTGTATGCGTTTTGCTATTAAATTCATGTATTTATTTCAAGATGTTTATAAACAGTTTATTCAAACTTACAAACAAAAATTATTAACACACAAACACATATAAGAAATGACTAAATGATAGCCAGCCAGCCAGTCAACCAGCTAGCTAATACATAGAAGAGACAGGGCGGGTAATAACACAATGAAAGCTTTTATTGAATAGCACAGACGTATGAATAATATATTATTCTTGACATAAATTAAATGACCCTTATGATACCCAGGCTATTTTCAAGGATATAACAATTTTTATGTATTAATAATGTATACGATAATGGCAACACTGTTAAATATTTAATAATTTTTTTTGCACTGTGTTATTTATTGTTGTTGTTGCTATATATATATATCACTGTTGCATTTTTATACGCATTATGATTTAATGGTTAATAAAATGAAAAGAATTGTCCGAAAAAAAGCTGAATAAAAGAAAAAAATATTGCAAAAAAACTCAAGACTGACAGAAAGAAATGCAGATTTACAGGGAGCGGTATAGATAAAGTTTATTAAACTTTACAAAAATTTAATTATTTAGAAAGAGATCGCGTATTAAGAAGTTGGATTTGCTTTGTATTTGTCATTTATATTTTCATTGCTTAAATTTATGAGTTTAAAACGAAATTTATTGTTAAAATTTTATTAAACGAAGCAAATAAAATTATATAAAAATCTTACTTAATTGGTCCTTTAGCCAGGATTACAAACTAGTTTCTAACACCACTCATGTTGTGTGTGTTAATTTTAACGATGATTGATGGTACACACTGTTTAATGTTAACTTCAAACTACAGATTTGAAACACTTTTCACGACAATTTTATTCTACTCTCTTCATTGAGAGAAAGTTTTCGTACTTTGTATATGGCTACATAATTATCTGGCATATCCCTGTTATATAGTCTGTAGTTAGTCTGTTGGCATATTAGACGTCAGACCTTAGATTCCAACCCTATCAAAATTTCCAACTAAACGAAATATGAAAAACTATTTCTTCTTCGATTTCATCTCAGAAGATTTCTGGTAAATACTCTGAGAGTAAATAAAACTTGCCATGAAAAGCTTCTCAAGAAATCTGTCGATGGGAGTTGACTTTAAACTGTGATCCAGCCGTTCATGTATAAAATTAACACACACAACATAAGTGGTGTTCGAAACTAGATCGTAATCCTGACTAAAGGGTCGTAATGATCAATTATGTATGTATGTGTTATATATGTATCCCTGTTACCAGGTATCCATATCATATTTATACATTACTTCTGGGGGTAGATCAAGGGGAACACAATAGGTGTAAGCCCCTAGAAACTTCTCCCTCGAAATAAAGAGATTTGTTGAGCATAATCGATACTGCAGAGTTATTAATAACCATTTGCTCGTACTGACACAGGCTACAGGAGAGTAAACTTTTCCAAAAACTCCTTACACTACATTGTATGTGAGTTATCAAATTTTTTTAAGTAATTAAAAATAATCCGAAATATGTCCGTAAAAACTAGAAAATTTTTAAATCTGTTGTTTATTATAATTTTTTTAGTTCATTACTTATTTTCATTCCTAAAATCACTTGTTTGAGATGAACTTCATTCACAACAATTTAGCACTGCACTTGTGTCAAAAAATATACTTTTTTCCAAACCACTTACTTAAACTAGCTTAATTTATTTCTAATTTGGAAATAAAAATTATTTTTAATAGAAAAAATGTATACAATCCTGAAAAACAAAAGCCAAGTTGTTAAGTAAAAAATTGCAAAAGATGAAGAAAAAAGAAAACAATTTTTTCCTGACATCATGTCCACTTTGACACTGTTGAGTATCTGTGAAATTTTTTGTCTGCATACACACCTAGCCATGCATATACATACATATGTACATACATACTTATTTTCAAAACCATTGTAGTTGTTTCATTATTGTTTCTTTTGTTCGAGTCAAAGTTGGTCACCATTATTATTATTTTGTTTAAAGGTTTTACAGCTCGAGGACAAACTTCCTATTGTTCTATATGACTTGATGGTTCAGTGGTTGGTCTACAAGAAAAAATTACAACCAACTCTCTATGCTCTTATAACAAATAGTACCAACATTACTTTCTCAAAATTTTTTGTGTTTTTTTTTTGTGATTTTTATGCTGTTGAAATTGTTTTAATTTTTTTTTGTCTCCTCCGTGGTTTTTTTTCATTCGAATTTTGCATCGTTTTTATCATTTTGTTGCGCGTTTGGGTTTATGTCGCATTAACTGGCGCAACTTTTATAACAATACGAAAACTCCTCTTTCTCTCTCTATATACTGACTTTGTTTGTCGTTATTTAAAACACAAAGTATAAAAAAAATGTTTCATAAAAAGAAACAGAAACAGGAGACGCATAGACACAGTTACGTATAATATTTAAAACAACTTGAAACAAAACATAATAAAAATAAATATCGTACATGAGTTGGTATGGCACTCGTATATTGAAGTAGAAAACAACTAAAGGAGGCAGGTCTCATAAAAAAGCCATTTTAAATAAAGAAAATAAAAAAATACAAAAAAGGATGACAGCTACATGAATCAGTTGTATTACAAATATTGTATATACATACATATGTATACTTAAAGAGTGTAAGTATGTAAGTTTGGCTACAGTCAAGGAAATTTGAATAATTTCAGATGTTCAACAGCTAATATAGCGTCAATTAAAATACAAATTCTTGTGAATTTTTTGTTTTATAATCGAATAAAAGTGACAGATATCCAGACTTCTGTCAAAATTTGAATAAGCTGTGTCACTTAGTATGTGTTTGACAAACAGACAACCGCCGGATTTGAGAAGAAAATGGAAGAACAAAATTACATAGTAAAAAAGACAAAAGTGCATGAATTAGGCTACGAATTGCTTTTTCATCCGCACTATTCTTCCTTCTTAAACCCCACTATCTATTCCATGTTTCCAATTGAAAAAGTTTCATGATGGAAAAGTTTTTTTTCCAATGATGAAATTGTCTTACAAACAATTATATCCGTTGTACAAGAGGTATAGGAGGAGAAATAAATTTATTTTTTATAAGTAATTCTCTGTTACTTATTGGCCTACCCTGCAGTACTCGTAGGCGAAAATGGTTGTGGGCTATAGTGGTATGAGGGCGTATCAAGGGATAAATCCAGTATTGATGACCAAAAACATTTTACAGAGTGCGTGATGGGATTTACAGTACGGAATCTATTCAGACTATCTCTGCCGTCAACAATTTTGCTCACTTACATAATGGATAATTCTAACCCTTTAGTCAGGATTACGGTCTCGTTTCTTACACCATCCTTGTTGTATAAGTTAATTTCTATCCATGACTGGGCGGACATGCAGGTTTTTGAGAAACTTTAAGTGGCAACTTTATTTACTCACAGAGTTTTTGCCAGAAGACTATTAAGAGAAACTCACCGAACAAATATTTTTTTATATTTCGTTTTGATTGAGATGACTGAATTGGGGCTTGAACCATGACCTCGTTTCTAACTACCTACTAGACTACGGCAACTTTTTTGAATTCATTTTATAATCCGTATCGGAGTAATGATGAAAAACTGGGAAGCATGTAAATAGAAACCTTCTTACAACACGTTACATTTTATGGAAGGCATTTGTAAAATATATTAATTCATCTGCCTGCAGTTAATATAATATTCCTCACTGTATGTTGCAGCTGAAAAAATTATTTTGCATATACAATTTGGAGTGGAGCGTATGGGTCTGTCTCTGTGTTGAGTAGAAATAAAGTTTAACTCTCTGTACAATAAAAAAGTGTAAATGAATAAAAAAAAAAGCTAAAGAAATAGCAGAATTAAAAAATAAAAAAACACAAAGTTAATGGTGTTGTGGCCTGAGTGTTACATTTCTGTGTCATTTCCTATTTGGGCTGATATTGCTTTTGTATTACTTTCTTTCTATCTCTCTTTCTCTCTCTTTCTCTCTCTGCTCTGCTCTTCTACGAATACAAATTTTTCCATTTGTAGTGATTTTTTTTCTTAGTGTTGCAAATGTTGTTCTTCTCGTTGTTGTTGTTGTTGTTCACTTGTCATTGTAAAGTTCGCTACTACTGTTATCATTATTGTATGTTTGTTGGGTCGTTGGTTTTGTTT
Organism: Sarcophaga caerulescens; assembly: GCA_927399465.1. NCBI lineage: Eukaryota > Metazoa > Arthropoda > Insecta > Diptera > Sarcophagidae > Sarcophaga > Sarcophaga caerulescens. Next base: position 39,052,427 of record OV656873.1, on the reverse strand, counting down.
CAACTACATTTTCCCTATTCACTCTTTCTGTTCAGATATTTTTTTTTTAATTCTTTAGTTACACGTCATGCTCTTTTTTTCTGCCTTGTTGTTGTACTCGTATATAATTTTCATGTTGTAAAAATGAAGGAACTAAAGGGGAAAACAAAGTGAGCAAAAAGAAATGTTAAGACAATGAATGTGTTATTTTTGGGTGGTACAGTTTATGTAAATTTGTTCTAAATGACAAATAGGATGTGTGTAGTTTAGTAAAACGTAGTTGTTGCTATATTGTAGCAATGCCAGTATTATTATTCTAATGCCAATGGTGCCACGCACTTTTGTATTCAATATACGATATTTAGTTTTGCTGATGAAGCATAATTTAATTCAGAGTAAATTTGATTTTCAATAAATGATAGTGACCTTCCAGCGAAATTTCAACCTACGACAAATGACGTCTATTGAGAAAGAAAAGGCGGTTTGCTCTTTTTTATTATTTTATTTTATTTATTTAATGTTTTTACTGTATGGCAAAATAAGAAGAATCTAAATTAATACAATATACATACATATATGTACATGCTTGCAATAATATTTAATATACAGTGTTTTGTTTTATTTGAGCACATTATAATAAGAATTCAATAAGAATCTAAATTTTTCTCTTACTTCTACATGAAGAACAACTTTCTGACAAAATTAATATTCTTGCGAGACTGGGCTCAGTACGATTACCAGAGCTCTGACGCAAAGAGAAATTCCATTGACGGTTACAAGAAAATCTGCGCGACTTGGATTGTTATGATGACAGTTGCCTGACAGAAAATGTACATGCCCACCCAGCATGAAATCCATACTATTAATTTCAATAGCCTTGAAGCTACAACGGATAAATTGTTTCATTCAATGAATAGTCGAAGTATTCGTAGCTTATTAGACTTGAGGCGACTTCCTGTCAGCAGATTTCTGGCAAGAACTCACGGAGTAAATGAAATTGCCATGAAAAGTTTCTCCAAAATCTATCGTTCGGACTTGACTTTAAACTGTTTCGCCACTCACGTATAAAATTAACACACACAACATAAGTGGTATGAGAAGCTAGATCGTAATCCTGACTAAAGAGTTGTAATGACCAATTATGTATGTAAGTACGTGATGAATTCAAGATGGAAACGTCATTTATAGTGCAGCCTGTTTGAAAATTACTTACAAGTCACTTATAACTGCATTAAAAGCTTTTAGAAACACTTCCCAATACCATCGATTTATTCATCTCCAACAATTAAGACTATAAAAAATTATACGTTCAATGGCAGCCGGTGACTACAATGACAGACATACATTTTGGGTACTACTTCTGTTTTGTCAACTTGAGGTCGGGAATTGTGTAGTACGACAGCTAAAATGGCTTTAGACGTCTTCTCGCGGGGAGAGTCAACTTATTGATCTTCTGACAGGAAAAAATTCCCGGTGTAATCAAATTTGGAGCAACAAAAAATATGCCCAGCCGCTAGTTTCAATTTGAGGCTTCACTAGATTTGTCATGGCATTACTCGATTACAATTTTTGCGATCTCAAACCCGTTTGATTTTGTAGCATTCGATTGATTGGGCGTGAATGGTGTTGTTTCTTTCTGTAGGATGAATGGTTTTATACGTTCATTCGTTTGCATGGAAAACACAATCAAAATTAAGTGTTTTTGTTTATGTTGTCCATACAAACAGAATATGGTTTCAACAGAATGGCGCTGCGTGCTACACACAGTTTAGGCCACATTGAATATTCAGCACGAACGGTTGGAAGGCATAGTTATTTAAATATGGAGAAAATGTGCACTTGCTCTCTTTGTCGTGGTTTTTTATCGCATTAGTTTTGTTCTTGTCGAGATTGCTTAAGCTGCAATTCTATCCGAATAAGCTACAAAGCACAGCTGTCGTCAAAGCCAATATAATCCTTGCTATCGGTCAAACCTTTGCCTGATTTATGCGATAGATATGAAAAATTGGGGTATTTTGGAGGGACTCCGTCCAGAGAAGCCGTGGCGGATATTTGAATTATATTATATGCCACACAATTACAGATAAAATATGAACGCAACGAATTTGAAAGTCACTTGGAAAGTGTGAATTGGTAGAGTGCTTCTAGCAAATCAAGTTGGATAAAGTGTATTTCGCGGTGTTACAGTGCTAATATTTTCGAGAGTTTTACAAAAAACGTGATTTCATTGCTCTTTTAACGTTTAGTTTAATCTTAATCTTGCACAAATAAGTAAAACTATTGCTTACATGTGTGAAACCGAAAAGCTATGAATTCAAGTGGTCCAAAATGGACCAAGAACAGAAATAATTGATATGTTTATAAATCGATTTTAAGACAATCAAAACATGAATTTATTGGCGTTTTTTATCACAAATTTAATTTAATTTTTATTCTCTTATTTTATTTACTAGAAACTTAAATTTTATTTATATCAACATAACAGTCCTTCATATTTTTTTAGAACTTCTCGGTTATTATACCCCTCGTATAAAATCCCTAAATAATGCTTTTAAAATTTATGGCCATTTTGGTTTTAAATACCCCTATATGGTGTACTATAAAATAAGATACTTGGAGGTTAAATATAAAACTATTCAAGTTTGCTTTGCGAATGCATGTCATTTCGAAAACTATAAATAAAACTCAAATGTATACTCAAGTTAATGAAAGCAGCACCAACACCATATGAAACTATACTAAAACAATAAAATGAAATCTTTAAGCTGCAAGTTAAAAATTCATTGCAAGTTAAATCCACTACTTTTTTGTCTTTACCCACAATCTTTATAGTATTACGTTTCTAACATTCTAACTGCTATTATTTTCGACATAAAATACATTCTTAACACTCTGTTCGACCACAGACATGTAATTCGTATAACCTCGATATCCTAGCTTAAATATCCTCTTTAGACTTCTTTTATAACAAAATCTATAAAATTTGGATTTTCTTTTTTTGCTGAAAGGAAATTATTTGAAAAGTTTTAAATGACTTGAGAGTTTGATTTCTTTTTAAAGGGATTAAAATAAAGTTAAAAAAAAAAAAACGAAAGAACACAAGCGAAAAACGTTGTAAAACTTAAATTTTTAGTTCGTATGGAACAAAAAGGAACTCAAATACTAAGTGTTTTACTTAGTTTTTGTTGCGCTTTTTTATTTTTATATGTATAATGTTTAAAATACAAATGAAATTTAAAATGTATTAAAGTTATTTGTGCACAAACATATTTCTACTGTTGTTGCATGTATGTGTGTATTTGTATGTGTGTATACGGTTTTTGGTAGTTAAACTGCATACAAATGTTTAACAAAATTTATTACTCTGTCAGGCATTATATTTTTCAATGCATTTTCTCTCTGTGGAAGTAAAAACGAAAAAAAAAAAAATCCACTCATTCACTCACACATAAACGATTGCAATTGTAGTAACACTACTGTAGTGGTGGTAGTAGTAGTATTTTATGGTGGTTTTTGTTTCCTTTTACTTTATTTCCCTGTGTAAATGTATTTTTGTATAATATTTTTGGTATTTATGTATATGTACGAAAATGTGTGTGTTTAAATGTAATTTGGCATTTTAAAGGCCTCACAAAGGCACATTATGCCTCAATATACGAAAAATTCTGGCTGAATAAAAAATTACTGCATTTGCTGCCTTACAATACAATCGACAGCACAAATGAACAAAAAGAAAAACAAAATAAAATGAAATAAATATTAAAATAAAATACACACATACATATATACTTATGTATATATATACATACTGAACAATACTAAGAAATATAATATTATAGCCCTCGTCATACACAACCAAAAAATGATTCTGTTTTATTTTTCGTTAGAATTTCTTTTTTTTTTTTTTTGCCATGATGTTGTTTTTGCTGTTGTCTTTGCCACGGCTGCCTGTGATGATGATGATTTTGTTGTTGTTGTTGTTTAGTTGGCCAGTTGCTCTACTGCTTTTACTTACTGCAGTCAGAGCATTTGCAATAGCAAACCAATCCTGTGTTTTGTGAATTAAATGCAAAAGAACAGAAGACCATTTCGGTTGCTGTTTATTCAGAATCATAGAGCATTGAAATCTCAGTAACTGTATAATGAATGTACAAATGAATTGCAGTAAATTGTAAGAACGTTGCTAAAAGTAGGATATGCAAAATGAAATTTCAGATCTCGATAATTAAAAAAAATAATTTTTTGCTCACTGGCTACAACTACGAGAATTTTTGGCATAAAACGTATGTTATTCTCGGACTCACAGCACAGGTCCATATTTCTTTGAGAACGACATTGGTCAGGCCATTACTGTGAACGGCGAGCACTATTGGTCGATGATTACCAACTTCTTTTGTCCTGAATTGGATAATCTTATACTAATGACTCAAAGATGAGTGACAAGGAGAGCTGTGATATATTTATTAAGGGTGTGGCATTAAATTTTCTTATAGGCTGCCTGAACCCTGCAGTCTTTTACAGTCAGAGGTGATGACAATTTTAAAAGTGGAGTAATGCCTGTTGGGTGGCGATATTTTCCCTGAAAATCTCTTGATTTACTTGACTAGCCAGGCTGCGATTAAGTGCCTAAGTTTGAGTTCATTCAAAGGTAATTCTTACATGTGTCCCTGTACATCGGGATCTAATTGGAAATTGGATTGCTTATGAGCTCGCAAAGCCGGTACGGAGCCTGAAATCTACAAAGTGTTGCAGGGCATATGTATAACGATTACATACATACATACATAATTGGCTATTACAACCCTTAAGTCAGGATTACGGCCCATGTTGTGTGCGTTAATTTTATACGTGAGTGGCGGGACCTACAGTTTAACGTCGACTTCGAACGACAGATTTTTGAGAAACTTTTTCACGGCAGCTTTGTTTACTCTTATGGCGTTTTCTTTTCTACAAAGAAAATGTCACCCTCTTACAAGATACATTAAAAAATTGCTGACCAACCCTGTTGTAATGTAATTTTTTATTTGTGAAGAACAAAACACAAATTTTAAAAAATTTTATTCCCTGTGTTTACCACTTATTAAGAAAATGAATGAGGAAATGCCAATTTGTTCAAAAGATGACGAAGATGAATCTAATAACTGATTTATTTCAATTTTCGCAAATAAAATAGATGCAGCAATATCCATATTTAAAAATTTAATTTAAAAATATGTTGTATTGTTTTGATTTGTTTTCAATAAAATATGTAAATATGAAAAAGGTGTTGCCAGATCGCTAATTTTTCGACTTAATTTTTTGAGCACTTTTTTATAACCAAAAACACTGTTCTAACACTGAATACAATTTTTTTTATATTACTGACCATGTAGCTTCAATAATGTAATGTTTCCTTAATGTTCCTCCACAAAACAATGAAAAAATTAACTTCAAAATTGGATAACGATACCAGGCGACTTTTTTTAAATTTCATCTGGTAGCCCTATAAATAAACAAAAGTCATCTGCATTACAGGGCATTATCAGCACTCTCGATTTATACAGGGCATAAAATGCAATGCCCTCCACCATTGGCAAGTGCAAATTATTTAGAATAAAACATACCACCCTTTTAGAGGGCGAAACATTTTTAAGAAACAAACACAAAATTACATTTTTTAAAATAAAATGCACATTTTTTGGTAGAAAAGAAAACACCATTAGATTTTTTGCCCGAAATCTGCTAAGAGGAGATTGCCGAAGAAATATTTTTTTTATATTTCGTTTTGATGCCTGACCTGGGATACGAACTTGGGCTTTACGTCTAATAAGCCAACACACTACCTACTAGACTACGGCGAATGGCTCAGTTAATTAAGGTGCTACCATCTCGTTTTACAGATAAGATCAATTTGGTGGGCAGCAGTAGGTTACCTGTAATATTGCTAGACTCTGTTGGACACATATGTATAAGAAGAGGACTTACTCAGTTCTGTTCTTTTGGTAGGCGTTGCGAAAGATTTGGCATTAAGGCAAATGACTTCTGCAGTTGCTGTAGGTCTGACGAGCAGGAGGAAGAGACTGTATTTCACCTAGTGATAGTGCTCTGCTTTTGTCATAAAGAGACAGATTTTTTTGGCATCTCTTTCTGACATCTTTAAACGAACTCTCTAATATAAGGATTGCTTTAATAGCAAGATTTATTTTGGACTCGGGTTGATTTTCTGTAAAAATGTTTGATCTCAGGGTAGAATTGATTGTGGTATCACAATGGGCTGAAATGCTGAAGTAAATAAGTTTTTTTTGTTAGCAATTTTTTATTTGCAAATATCTACTCAAATTCTATCCACCAGCAGTAATATCGTAACTAAAATTTAATTAAATTTCATTTTAGGAAAAACATTTATGTGTATTTTAAATCATATTTCAATTGCCCCCTCCCATATTATTTGTATTACTTAGCCTCTGTTACGTTTTATGAATAATAAAAAAGGAATCCATAATATTTACTGTGTATGTGTGTATATACGTATGTATGAGCGTATACTTTATTGTTTGCATTTAAAATATATATTTTTGGGGGGAATTTATTTATTTATTATTATTTCTCTTTTTTTTGTAAATATTTACAACCGGCTCTGTCAGAATAGTTACAAATAAATTATAATTTAAAAAGGGCAATGAACTTTCTAAAAGAATGAAATAAAATAATATAAAACTATATTAAAGTGAATTATAAATTAAAAAAAAATATTTTTAAATTATGCTTTAGGATTTAATTCTTTTTTTTTTTTTAATTTTTGCATTTCCTCTTCTTTTATTTTCATAAAAGATTTTTTTGTTTATTTATTTAAGACTCTTTTCATATATTTTTCGAATTTAAGTTAATTTTGTTGATTTAAGAAAACAAAAAAATTTGCTTCACTTCCATGTCAGTGGTTCAAATTCTTAAACCCCGCCAAAAAAGGCAAAAAAAAAAAAACGGAAAAAAAATCAATTTAATAAAGGTAACCTAAATTGTTCTAAAATGCAAAACTTTTTAACCACATCTTGCCGCATAGAGTTCAAGTACTGTTCTTTAGAAAATTTTTAACCCTTATTTTTGTAAACCATAACCCCTCACCATCTTCCTCTGCTATATCTAAAAACTATGTTTACCCAGTTAAATGCTAATGTTTACCCTGTTTATATAGAATTTTGTTGTTGTTGTTGTTGTTCTTGTTATTTTGCTTAAGTTTAATGTTATTTTGCTCGTATACAAGAATATAAATTTTTAATACGAGTATTGTTGTTTCTGCCTTTTTACTATTGTTGTTGTTGTTGTTAGGGGCGGTAAAGTAAGTAGGCCAATGGCTTGGCTTTTGTGCAAAATTTATTTGCTTAAACACTTGTTCATGTCGAGTGCCGCCAGCACACAGGGCCACACCAAATGAATGCCGACGAATATGAGAGAATGTTCTCTGTCTCTCCATATAAAACCCTTGAAAATAAATTTTAATTAAATTTAGATTTTGTATACTTTACATTACACTTAGGATCATTTAAGATTTCTTTTTTGTTTTTTATATTTTTTTGTTTATCATTATTGTAATTAATATTTATATATATTGTATACACAAAGAACAAAATAAAAAGCAAAAAACAGAGTGAAACGTAAGCACGTTTAATATATAAACGCACCCTTTTCATAATGACCAAAATCACAAAAAAAAGTGGGTGACATTATTGTAAACGTTAAAGAGGAAAAACAGAATTAAATGACACTAATGTTTTGCTGTTTTAATGGACCATCAGGTGTTGGAGGCTAACACTTTTGTTAAATTTATTTTAAATGTCATAAATAATACACGGTAGTATTTGCCTTGGAATAAGGCAGATTGACGTTGGCAATAATTATACAATTTTACAATTGAGAATAATTTAGTACGCAGTTCTTTTTTCTTTCTTGTTATTTCCCATACTTTTAATAGTTGTACAAAATAGAAAAAGCAAGGAGATATGACGTAGGAGAATGAAAAAAATCCATAAAAATAATAAAAATTATTAGGGGATAGCAACAAGTTGCCAGAAATATTTCTAAATTCACTCTAAATATTGAAATAAGTGAAAAAACGATAATTATCACACACGCAAACTGTGTGAAAGCAGTTGCAGGAGTTTCGACAGTTCGATCCGTATTCTAATCGAATGAGTTTTGGAGATGAATTCAAGTCTGTACCTAACACTGAACGATTACGGAAATTTTCTCGCCCTAAGTTCATACATATATACGACTGGCGGCTAAAGGAATTCCAATGTCGTTGACAGATATTAAATAAATGATGGAAAGAATATTAAAGGTCAAAGATCAACACAATTATAGTAGGAAGAAATGGCATTATAAATATTACTGACGAGTTAGCAAAGTTTATAGAGTGGTATATGAGAATACGCAAAGCGATGCCTCACCGAGTGGAGTAGAACAAGGGTGGATTTATTCCCAATTTTATATTTTTACCAGGAATCTTACTAAAAGAAGTATTAGCAGATCAATAAAAGATACATACTTAACTAATTGGTCATTACAGCACTTTAGTCAGGACTACGGCCTAGCTTATAAGGGCTGAACTAGTAAAAAATGCTAACAATATTAAAAACTCAGAGTTGTCGATGTTTAACAGAGGCACTGAAAGTAAACAGCAATAACACAAAGAACCTACTAACAAAATCGAGGAATAGACTGATAACAATTTAAATTGAATTCCGAATATATTCTACTTTTTTAATTTGGACACACATCACCCCAATTCCAAGAAATGAAAAGCTTTGAATTGAAAACTTCAAAGCAGTAAACGCTAAGGTAGATAGATTAAGTTAGGCTAGGATATCCATTCACAAGAAAGTGCACTAGATGGCCCATGAGGTCCATTTTCGTACCCAGTGTAAGGTGAACCTCCGTTGTGGTGATCCGCTAGTGTTGGGTAGGAACTATCCCGAGCTGAGGATGAAACCGGGTAGATCCTTTAGGGGCGCGTTCGCTCGGATTTTCAAATGTTCTGTCACACAAAAAATGATGACTTTGTTTTGAAGTGCAGGGTACTCTTTTAAAAGTGTTGTACTGTTACGGTTTCCTTCGTATCAATGCAGCTTCTGCAGTAATCCTGTTGGGGCAGACCGAGCATGTCGGTGGAGCTATTAATAACGCAGTGTCCCATTAGTATTCGTGTTAAAATGCGAAACGGTTTCTTGTAGATAAGCTAAGATATGGAAAAAATGTGTCTAATATTAGCAAAGCAGAATTCTGAAAAGCTGGGAAATATATAAGCAATCGTAGCAGTATAGAAGGTACGTTAACCATTAGAGTCCTTTGCTTTGGAATGAAACGACTGGAGAATCACTAGAACCATAACTACTGGAGATAATACTCCCTATGAACATTAGGGAGAACACTGATTCTAGTGCACTATATAACGGACTAGGAAGCCGGTTCGTTAGCGTATTTATACTCATTGTTTGTATTTTGTTCGAGCACATAAAACTTCAAACTTCACAACTTTTATTTATTTGTCATCTTATATGCAGTAAATATCAATATTTCCTGGTATAGCATTACTTAGTATTATGTCTAATATAGTATTGATTAACTGGGTGCGAAAAAGCATTCATTGTGGGAAATCCTATTGCAATAACAAACTCAAATTGTTTTTTCTCTATTCAATTAGATTTTATATTAATTTATTAATTTAGTTTATATTAATTTAGTTAATAAAGCCCATTAATACAATAACATCAAAAGGCTTTCAATTTGTCTATTTAAATCCCATATACAACGTACGAATGTACGTTCATCAACAATATTACATATGCAGGCTTTATTAAGAGAAATTACCATCAATTCATAATAACCCTAAAGAAATATACTTGATTAATTAGTGAAACACATGTTTTAACAAAAACACAAAAAAAAGAAAAACAAAGAAAATTAAATGTAAAACATTTCATTTAATAACACAAATATAACGTCATAATTTTACTCACTTACATCGCAACATTTATAATAAACGTCTTGTAGAGGAAAAACCGAAAAGTGGAAAAAAGGAGTTCCATAAAAATAAATACCAATACAGGAAAAATAAAATATGTTAAGAAATAAAATAGAAGTACATTAATAAGTCACAGAAAATATTACAGGAATTAATGTTGATTAACATCATAATGTTAAAGCAGCAAATCCTCTACCATATTCAAAACATATAAAAAAAATTATTTAATATTGAAAAGGAAAAAAAAACAGAATCCAAGAAGAAAAAGAAAAATTAAATAAAATAAATAAAAGTATCATAAGATTAAAACAAACTTATTTATAACATTAAAACAAACAAACCAACTTTTTTGTTTTTGTTAATCATCGCTCTCTCTTGACTTAGCTGGCATGATGGTGTCAGAAAAAATAAGTATAAACCATTAAACATAATAACAAATTTATCAAATTAAACTCAAACTCTTTTTGGTTTCAATCATCTTCTGACTTCTACACTTCTTTTTGTTTTTTTGTCTTTCCTTCTTAAAGCAATGATACATCTCTATCTGAAATGTTGCCAACAAAACAGGCCACATTTCAACGTCGACATTCAACGTCTACACTTCAACAATAATCACATGTGCCTACCAAAGATAACGTTGAGAAAAAACCTTATTTTTCACTTTTCTCTAGATGTTGTGAAAAAAAAATGTAAAAACCCATTAGCAGTACGAGTGGTAGCAGCATTCAAGTAGGAGATGTTAAATGGAAAAAGTGGCACAAATTAAGTTGTTAGGGTGATGAGTAAGAAAAAAATTGAAGAAAATTCTTAATTGATAGCCATGTTTTAATTAAAAAAAGTATACCATTCTCACTCACTATTTCTTACTTCTCGTTTATAATCACACTCGTTGAAAGATATTAAATAAATGATAGAAAGAATATTAAAGGCCAAAGATCAACACAATTACAGTAGGACGAAATGGAAGAGTTAATTGCAAAAGAAATTTATTAAATAGCAAAAAAAATCATAATATTGAAACAATAAAGTACGCACATTCAACGCTAATTTTGCAGGTTATTTTAAAGTCTATGCCAAGCATATATGCAACATACAACAGAATATTACAATATTCTACATATGCATATGCTACCATTTTCTATATATTTCTTTCTATGGTCATATCTTCTTTCCTTGGAAAGCTTCAACAGTAAAGCAGCAAATTAACACTATAAACTAATTTTAAATGCTGAATATTAAGTTCTTTCGATCCCTGAAAAAGTAATTAATATACATTAATGGTAACCCCGGAATGCTGATGTTTCAGAGAGCTTGAACTCAAGAACTTGTTTATATCAAATAAATAAAAATGGTTATTCCAACATCTTTGAGATGTGTGAAGATTTTATAGATACGTAGAGAGGCCTTCTGTTAAAAGTCAATTCCAAACTGCGAATTCGAGAATTTTATTTATTCTCAGATTTTTTCCCAGAATACTAGAATTTTCCCACAATACAGAATATTAGAGGAAGTTGCCGAAAGAAATATTTTTTTCACGTTTTGTTTTGTTCGAGATGTCTGAGTTGTGGTTTGAACCAGTGGCTCTGATGTAATAAGATCTATCTATCTAACTATCTATCACGACTTTCTAGCACGACTTCTGATATCGACTACGATCAAGCAATGTCATCTTTTGATAAAGATTACAGCTCAATCAAATTTGCCTATTCAAAATGTACGTTTCCTGTATTTCTTCGTTTTTCTAACAACAGACGATAACTAACACCTGTTACAGTAGACTAATCACCTGCTAGGTTGGAAAAACATATATAATGAATATGAAGAAAGGAACGGAATGCTAAAATATTTATCAGAAATTTCGAATATCGTTTATCGGACAATTGTAAAATTCAAATACCTCTATTTTACTCAGTAATCCCATACGGCTTTTAATATGTTTTCTAGAAGCAAATGTTGTCAGCTATACCGGGATAATGTAAGAAAGATAACGTATGAGCAAAGAGGAACTTGTGAGCAGAAATTTGCGGCTCAATTGAGAACACAATAGATTCAGTCGTTTAGCACAAACAGAAAAAAATTGTCTTGATTGATGGATGTAACAAAGGTTTGATGAAATATAATGCTAAATAGGTTTGAAATGTGAGATGAACCATATTTGAAGCTCTAGTTACGAGTATAGGCAGTAGGCCAATACATCTTTAATTAATAATTTTCTATAATTTCGATTTGAAAAACAAATATTTTTACAATCAGTTTATTTCGATAAACTTTCCCCACTGTCTTTGACATAGAAAGGAAATCAGTAACTTAACAAACAGTAATTACTGCACATTTGGTGAGTTAACTTGGCAAATTGTTAGAAGAAATCATTTCAACAACAACATACAATTTAATGAAGATTAAGAGTGATGTGCTAAAGCAGCAAATAAAACTATTAATAGACGAATATAATTTTAGATCATAAATTACTAAGAAGTGAAATTAATTTATTAAAGATTATTACGAACGTATACGTATATATAAGTAGTATCCATAATTTCGTTTATAAGTCTTTATAAAGTCAAAAATAGGGAGAAAGAGAAATAAAAAAGGAAAGACCTAAATCTTCTTATTTTTCACACAACGGAAATAATCCGTTTTAGAGTTGCCAATATGAAAACAAAGATTATAATGAAATTTGATTAAAAATAACAAAAAAAAGCTTTATATCCTTGTATTTATTTTTTTTTTTTTAATTAAAGAAAAATTAAGTTAGCCTACTCCACACATCATCCACCACACAGATAACAAAAGGTTTCTAAATACTTACTGTCAATTATAAACTAGACATGCATTGTCCCCAATAATTATTTCGAGACTGACTTTCTTTGGTAATGCAGTTGTATTGCAAAAACGATTCTGCCTCTAGAATCCATGTGAAATCAGATGTCTGATCGCGCAAAGGCAAAACTAAATAGTTCAGGAAACCAAAATACCTGACGTTTTTGTCGGCATTTAAAAAATATTCTGATATTAGTTGTAACGACACGTTTCCGCTCGGGTGCTGGGGTAGTTCAGCGGCGTCCAGTGGTTACATAAATAAAAGTCATTCTTTCGTAGATTCTAGGCTATTTATTGACAATTAATAAAATAACTTAAAATAGCTTAGTTACTATACTACGTCAGGATGAGAAAAGTAATACTATGTTAATTTAATAGCCCTAGGCCGGCTAAATAACGGTTCGTCAGTTAACAGTGAGTCGGGTCAACCAAAGGGGAATGTCAGGGCGACAAACAAACGGCCTACGCACAGGATGATTGCGGCCCTGAAACCTCTGGTGTCTGTCCAGTCACAGTTGCCAACGTTTTTCTGGCTCCAAATATCTCACTAGTGGTGTCAACTACGCCACTTGTGATTTACCTGGATAACAGTGAGTCTGGTCAACCAAAGGGGAATGTCAGAGTGACAATCAAACGGCCTACGCACAGGATGATTGTGGCTCTGAAACCTCCGGTGTATATCCAGTCACCGCTGCCAACGTTTTACGGGCTCTAATCAAGTCTGGTCAACCAGAGGGGAATGTCAGAGTGACAATCAAACGGCCTACGCACGGGATGATTGTGGCTCTGAAACCTCTGGTGTCTGTCCTGGTACAGTTGCCAACGTTTTACTGGCTGTAAACAAGTCACAAGTGTGGGAGAACCACGCCACCTGTGACCTGCTTATGTTTATTAGCTCAGTCGATGTCACAAGATCGACTTGCCTTACCAGCAACTCGTCACCAACTGCCCCGACCGCTGAAGACATGCTTGCTTTAATACACAAAAGAAATGAATAATGGATCGAACATGATCGAACCTCAAACAAGTTGTGTCCAACGTTACAACTCACCAATGTGAGAGCAAGCAACAATTGAATTCAGCAGAGAGGTCTTGTATGTCAAATGAGGGTCGAACGTCAACCGTTATTACTTAAAAGAATATTTCTAAAAATAGAACATAAAACCTTAACAACATTAATAAATATTTCAAGCACAATGGGCTTGTTATTAACTTATGCTGAAATAATTACAATAATTTTATAATAATAATAATTTCAGGTTAGGATTTAATATTCATATAAATAATTATAAATATATAATATTAGATATTAGTACATACTATACAATGATGATTTGGTTGAACCGGTGGACATATGTAAGTAGGTATGGTGTGGGCAAAAACGAGGCCTCCGACTTTTGTCGTCACACTGCTCCCCCTTCTTATTCAAATGAGTTGGACCGTCACCTTGCCGTTGCGCTGAATGGTAATTCGATATGCTCGCCTCCAAATTTCACGTCTGCACCTTACTCGTCTTCCTGGTTGAGACCTCCGTATCATGTCGACTTCCTCTTGTATCCCCACAGGCAATTGTTCTAACACGGGATAGTCAAGACTTGCACTCCATATACGCGAGGCGGGGTAAACACCAATGGTGGGTTTTGGTTACAGAGAGGAGGTGGTGGTGGTGGTGTTGATGGTGTTGGTGTTGGGGTACCGCTGGTTGAAGGTTCGTCGGTGTTTCTGAAGTACACACGGCCTGCTCGTTCAACCACCCTCTGCCAGGGGTTACTGGGATGGTCTGATCCAGGTGATCAGATTGTGGCTGAAAGGACCATGGCCAATAATAACGACTGGCAATCTTGTTGAGGGTCTGCCGTATACCCATATGACCACCCGTAACTTCATCGTGGGTCTCTTTTAAAACTTGTGGCCGCTGCTAATTTTGTGTCATACCAGTGGCTGGTGTTTTGTGGTATAGGGAGTCATGCTATCGCTGCAATCTTTTCGGGGTAAGTTTTTATGCCCTCGCTCGTAACAATGTCTTTCCAATCACGATGATATCGTCGAGATATGCGAAAGCGTATGGTTCCATATCGGGTCCTATAACGCGATCCAGTAACCATCCTTGAGGTCTAGACTGCTTATCAATTTGGCATCTCTTATTCTGTCGAGGATGGTATCAATATGCGGTAGTGCGTAGGCGTCAGATATGGAGCGTGCCTTGGGATGACGAAAATCCATGCATGTCCGCCACGTGCCATTTTTTTCTTCACCAGGATTATCGGAAAGGAATATGGGCTACATGACGGTTCAAAACAGTCCTGTGACAGCAACGAATTTACTTCTTCGTCAATAATAGATTGCCAGGCCGGATTTCTTTGGGCATATCTTATTTTGATTGGCCGGTCGTCCTTCATTACGATCCTGTGCGTGGCAGCGGTAGAATCTGTTGAAATTTGGGCAGTTCGGTTTCTAAAAATCTTATAAATCGCACTTGTAGCGATTCTTCTGGTTTAATGGTTCATCGTCACTATAACAACTATTGGAGACATTTATGATGTCATGCTCCCTTACCTGGTTTAAAGGTTCATCGTCAATCGGTAACCCTCGAGCCTTGGATTCGCCTTTCGTGGTTAGAACGGCACAAAGGATAATTGTGTCAAAAGTTCGACGGACTCAGTGGCTTCCGCATGACAAGAAACTCCTGGTTTTTTTGTTACCTTACCAAATGTCTGGAATTTGAACGGCTGTAGAGATGTGTTTCTTCGACCCATTGTTTTTGATCAGGTGACGGACGGGTGATACCAATAACTGTACTCTCACTAGTTCAACTGTAAGTATAGATGTGGATAGGTTAATTTATTAATTGGACAATTATGTCCCTGCTCGGGCGCCAATGTAACGACACGTTTCCGCTCGGGTGCTGGGGTAGTTCAGCGGCGTCCAGTGGTTACATAAATAAAAGTCATTCTTTCGTAGATTCTAGGCTATTTATTGACAATTAATAAAATAACTTAAAATAGCTTAGTTACTATACTACGTCAGGATGAGAAAAGTAATACTATGTTAATTTAATAGCCCTAGGCCGGCTAAATAACGGTTCGTCAGTTAACAGTGAGTCGGGTCAACCAAAGGGGAATGTCAGGGCGACAAACAAACGGCCTACGCACAGGATGATTGCGGCCCTGAAACCTCTGGTGTCTGTCCAGTCACAGTTGCCAACGTTTTTCTGGCTCCAAATATCTCACTAGTGGTGTCAACTACGCCACTTGTGATTTACCTGGATAACAGTGAGTCTGGTCAACCAAAGGGGAATGTCAGAGTGACAATCAAACGGCCTACGCACAGGATGATTGTGGCTCTGAAACCTCCGGTGTATATCCAGTCACCGCTGCCAACGTTTTACGGGCTCTAATCAAGTCTGGTCAACCAGAGGGGAATGTCAGAGTGACAATCAAACGGCCTACGCACGGGATGATTGTGGCTCTGAAACCTCTGGTGTCTGTCCTGGTACAGTTGCCAACGTTTTACTGGCTGTAAACAAGTCACAAGTGTGGGAGAACCACGCCACCTGTGACCTGCTTATGTTTATTAGCTCAGTCGATGTCACAAGATCGACTTGCCTTACCAGCAACTCGTCACCAACTGCCCCGACCGCTGAAGACATGCTTGCTTTAATACACAAAAGAAATGAATAATGGATCGAACATGATCGAACCTCAAACAAGTTGTGTCCAACGTTACAACTCACCAATGTGAGAGCAAGCAACAATTGAATTCAGCAGAGAGGTCTTGTATGTCAAATGAGGGTCGAACGTCAACCGTTATTACTTAAAAGAATATTTCTAAAAATAGAACATAAAACCTTAACAACATTAATAAATATTTCAAGCACAATGGGCTTGTTATTAACTTATGCTGAAATAATTACAATAATTTTATAATAATAATAATTTCAGGTTAGGATTTAATATTCATATAAATAATTATAAATATATAATATTAGATATTAGTACATACTATACAATGATGATTTGGTTGAACCGGTGGACATATGTAAGTAGGTATGGTGTGGGCAAAAACGAGGCCTCCGACTTTTGTCGTCACATAGGAGTATACTCGGTAATGGGACGGCGGATGCTCTCGCTAGATTAGACTCACTTCGTGAGGACGATTTGATAGTTGATCCTCATCGCTACGGACACATCACCGGAAAGGTCTGGGAGGAAGGGTAGAGGCGTTGGTTGATGTTATTCGTCTAATAGTCTATGGCCTGCTATAGCATATATAGACAGTGCTGGAACAGGCTCGCTGTTAGGCTTGGATAAGGCCAGCCTGAGGTTAGTTGTTGGTTTCATTACAGGACACTGCGAGATTAGATCGCTAACAGCAGACAATTGCAGTTTATGTTGCAATAAGGAGGAGTTCGAAACTATCGAACACCGACTCTGCAACTGTCCAGCCTTTAGTTGAGGTTGAGTACCAGGGCAGGCAGGGGCTTCTCCGCAGGTTTGGACTCTTTGTTGAGTGCCAACATTAGGACTCACAATAGATTCATAAATATGTTGAGCTGTTTGATAAGTTCTAGGGCATCAAGGTTGTAGTCCCGCTCTCTTGTGCGTTTTTTTCTTCCTCCGGAACCTACAATTTAAAGTCGATTCTAAACGACAGATTTTTGAGAAAGTTTTCATGGCAATTTTATTTACTCCCAGA
This sequence comes from Sarcophaga caerulescens, assembly GCA_927399465.1. Classification (NCBI taxonomy): domain Eukaryota; kingdom Metazoa; phylum Arthropoda; class Insecta; order Diptera; family Sarcophagidae; genus Sarcophaga; species Sarcophaga caerulescens. The sequence continues at coordinate 39,034,933 of OV656873.1, read as the reverse complement.
GTTTTCGCTAGAAATCTGCTGAGAGGAAGTCGTCGAAGAATTTTTTTATATTTTCATTTTGATGTCTGACCTGGGGTTTGAATTCACGTCTAATAAGCCAATACACTACCTACTAGGCCATGGCGATTCTTTTCATAGATTTTTAAGTTGTGTGTCAAAAGTGAGTTAACATAGGAGAAGTACGTACTCAGGCCATTGAAGTTAGAAGACGAGTTTATATTTTGTTTGGAAATGCCATGATACCCTTTATTCTAATACGTAAAAATTTAGTTTGAAGGGCTCAGCGAAAAGAAATCCTTTAAAATATTGTGAAAAAAAAAAACAATTCTGCATTCTCATTCTTTTCTGCAACTCTTATTTTTTCAACGAATAATCTTTATATACAAACATATAATACAGCACCACTACAAATAATCTAATGATTCAGCAAATAGAAGTTTTATAAAAAGGCACTGTAAACTACTAAATTCAGAACGTTATTCCAAAACATAGTGCACTAAAAACCACTCAATTGACAACACTGGTGTTTGCGCAACACAATTTTTATTATGCTTCTTGTCAGTGGTCTTGACAAATTTATGCAACGAGTTGTTGGTTAAACACAAAAACTATAATTTGATGCAGTTGTGTAAGTGTCATGGATAAGTATTTGGGGAATGCATTCCTTAATTGGATTGGGTTATAATTTTATTTCAAGTTATTTTTTCACTTCCTCTTTTCCTTTCTTTTATAATTTTTTATTCCATGTATTCTCACACTTATTGCGATGACAACACTCTCATAAAACTTTATGTTGTGATCACCACAACCGTATGTGCATTTATTTTTTTAATCAAATATTGTTTGATGTTATGAAAGGCAAAAATGTGTGGAAGACTGAAGTAAGACAACAAAAAAAAAAAAAAAGATAAAAATAAATTGAACATTTTGTTGTTGTACAGGTACTCTCGCATATAACTCTTTGTATGGGTGGATGTGCATCTTTGGGAATATATTGGATTAAAATCCCATTATAACGTATTTCTTAGATATTTTTAAAATACGTGTTTGTATGCGAAGTGTTATCGTATGTATATCGATTTACTAAAAGAGCGAATCTTATATTCTAATATTGGGCACACATGTGTTATTTTTTTTCTCAAATTCTTGAAACTCAAAGAAGAATAGCAAGAAATTCAATTCGTTGTATGCAAAGAATGGAAGACAAAGTGCAGTTTATATTATTTTTTGCTTATTAAAATCCAAAGTACATATATTACATTTGAAGGCAAGCAAGTATAACGTAGAGAATCGCAAGTTCATTTTATTATTGGTTTACACTGACTTTCAGTCTTTGAGTGAAAAGTTGACATTCAATTGGAATCAAGTGTAGGATTCGTTTTTAAGTTCGTCTGATTTGAAAGCTGTTTGAGAGGGATTAACATGAATTATGTGTATAATTTCCTATGGAATAATTATGAATCGTTTTAATGTTCCGTTTGATGGTCAGTTCAGGAAGAAGCAATCATGCTTTGGGGCAAATGTTGCAGAGTCAATCAGATTAACATACATACATAATTTGTCATTACATCCCTTCAGCTAGGATTACAACCTAGCTTCTCACACCACTTATGTTGTGTATGTTAATTTTATACATTAGGGGCAGGACCTACAACAGTTTAAAATTACTCCGAACGACAGATTTTCCATAACAATTTTATTTACTCTCAGAGTTTGTCCCAGAAATCTGCTGAGTGGAAGTCGCTGAAAGAAATATTTTTTTGCATTTCGTTTTGTGCGAGATGTCAAGGGTTCAAACCGCAGCCTCTAGTCTAATAAGACAACACATTACGGCTACGGCGACTTCATCAGATTAACAATTTCGTGTAATTGCCAAGTAGAGTCATGGATTTCATAAAACTTTTTGCATGCCTATAATCGTATCCCAGAAGTCATTTGAAGCAATCCATCCCAATGGTGGTAGGTCACGGAAATTAAAAAATCTCATAAGAAACCAGTACCATACCGAAAATAACATACAAGAAAAAGGATGAAAACCTTTTAGATAGTAAGCTGCTTTAACCATTCATAGTTCAATGTTGTTGACTACGCTGGTAAATTAGTACGATTGACTACAATGAAAGACTAAATGCAGATGAAAATAAGAAATCTTGTTCCCTTAACGGCCTCAATGATTTCCACAATGAATTATTTTAGATCCCCTACTATATATTATTTGCACCGCCAAACATTTCAAACCATCCAACAAACTTTTGGAAATAATGCAGCCATGTTAGCTAATATTATGACTGCGCTATTGCATTATATCTATGGTCCCAGGTAATAACAGGCAAAGTCAACTTGCTATCATATCCTAACAATGTTTTTTAAAAAGTTATTAATAAATACATGTTGAACTAAATCGTAATGAATCGTAATGGGGTCGCCGTGGTCTAGTAGGTAGTGTGCTGGCTTATTAGACGTAAAAGCCAGGGTTCGAGTCCCAGGCCAGACATCAAAAATAAAAAAATACAAAAAGTATTTTTTCGGCGATTCCTTCTCAGTTTCTCAAAAAATCTGTCGTTCGGAGTCGACTTTAAAAACTGTAGGTCCCGCCACTTATGTATAAAATTAACACACACAACATAAGTGGTGTGAGAAACTGTGAGCTTCTTGGGGACGATTGCCTGTAGACTGTCTAACGGTGAAGGTATAGCACTGGCCATTTTACAGTCACCTAGCAGCAACTCGTTTCCTAGCCGTTCGCATCTTCCCCCTTTCCACCTTTCCTAAAAACCTGCACAATGCACTGCATGAGTAGGGGCCATCCCCTGAGTGCTGGTTTCATAAAAAAAAAATTACATTTACAGTGGCTCCAGTTTTTTATAATCAATTTATGGATGAATTTATTAAAGTTTATTTTTGGTTTCCACTACAACTAATCTAAGTTTAAAAATAAATAGACATTTGTTTCCTATCTGCTGTAGAGAATTGGGCACACGCAATAAGCTGCGAGCCACTGTATATAAAAAGTATAATTTTTGACTTAGGGACAACAGGTATATACAGACATTTATTAGAAAGACAAAGACATTGTAGTCAAAGCGGAAAATGTGGTCACATCTTTTAGCATTCCGAAGTGAGACATATTTTGCTATGAAAATATTCATCCCCCTGGTACCTCAAAAAGATATCTGAAAATATTTCAGACTACATTTAAACCGTTGTCTAACTTGGTCACACCATTTCAAAGAATGATTAGACTAAAGGAAGTAGTAATCAAATGCGATGCAATGGCTTATTAATAGGCGATAGATTCTTTAATCGTCATTTAATCAAGTATGTATTAACGATTGCTCAAAAGAAAATTTTTTAAATGTTACTGTTAATATAATTTTCCAGTTGAAATGTTAAGTAATAAAGAAAGAATATATAAAAATGGATGTTTGGGTTATTGGTTTGAGCGTAATATTATTGAACAAATAAAATATAAATAAATAAAATAAAATACCAAGAATTTTTGATATTTTAAATCAATAAAAAAAATAAACTTCAAGCAAAGTTTGACAGTTTAAATTCAAATAAAAAATTCTTTTTCAGAAAACAACTCTCTCTCTGTTATACAAGTGACGCTATTCGCTTTGCCACACTATGGGCAAAATGAAAATAATTTTAAATTTAATTTTTTTTCCTTCTGTTTTTGTATTTCATTCAAAACCACAAATGAAATGAAAAGTTTTCTTTTTTATTTATGTCTACATACGATGCGATACGATACGATACGATACGATATTATAAAATATTCATGTCAGGCCATAACCACTATAATATATTATGAAAATATATATACATACTCACATACATATGTATGTACATAAACTCATAAATATATATTTCTCAATTTTTGTTTATTTTATCTTTCATTCACTGTATGACTGTTATTTTCTTTCTTTTCTCATTGCAGCATCATTTATTGTATTTGTGTATGTGTATTGTTTTGTTTATGTATGAATGTGTCTATTTATATACATATGTATGCGTATCTGTAGATAATATCAATGTGTGAGTGGTATATGTCCATGTACATAGATGAAAATAAAATGCATAAAATATATACGCATGGTTGGCCTCTGGCAATATTTGTGGTAACTGGTGTCACAATAATACACCTGAGCAATAAAATCTTAAGTGATAAGTTAATATTTGCATTTAAATATAAAATAAATCTACAATGTAAATAAACGCATACAAATAAAAAATAGAGAGACGTTATTTACCAGCTTATAGACATAAAAAAAAAATCAGAATACAAATTATTGATTTATTTCACTCATAAACACTTAGCAGCACTTATTAATGCTATAAGAAAAGTTACAAAAAATCTTTTTGTAAACCAAGAAAATTTTAAAGATTTAATTAACCCGTGCTTATGTTATTAAAAGATTCGATATGTTCGTGATACCGTAACACTTAATTATATGCTTCGTCTGAGTCGTTGCACAGCATTAGAAATGAGAACACCACAGCTAGTTTATGATTTCCGTCTTTTAAAACCTAAAGTAAATAAAACAAATAATTTTATGGTCTGGCGTCATTAACGAGTACACTGATGGGTTCTGTGGCCCGTAGTGTTACCATTTGCATAAGAATCCAAAGGATGGCCAGAGAGGAGATACGGCATAGTTTCACGAAACTCTAACAAATTTTTTACGTTACATACCCTTCAGAGAATCCATGTCCTGAAAGAGATATGCACCAATCTACTTAAGCCTAAGCTCTGGGAGAGCGTGAAAAACGCAGGCAGCGGCATATATTGCTGAAGTCTTTTAACCAATTAAAGAAAAGGCGAAAGAAATGTAGATTTTCAGTAGGCAGTGATATTGGACCAAGTGACGTCATACATGCATGGTCATTACAACACTTCAGTCACGATTACGACCTAGTGTCTCATACCACTTTTGTTGTGTGTGTTAATTTTATATATGAGTGGCGGGACCTACAGTTTAAAGTCGACTCCGAACGTCAGATTTTTGAGAAACTTTTCATGGCAATTTTATTTACTTTCAAATTCTTCGCTAGAAATCTGCTGAGAGGAAGTCGCCGAAGAAATATTTTTTCAAATTTCGTTTTGATGTCTGACCTGGGGTGTGAACCTACGTCTAGACTGCGGCGACTTTTTCATTGTTCAGTTATTTTTCTCAATGTTCAGTTATTTATTAGGTTCTACAACGCAACTAAAGTAATGACAATTAGTAGCGCATTCGAATACAAAATCATTCTGACGGAAATCTGCTGAGGGAGATGCTCCAGTGACTTGTGGTTCATATAGTTCGACATGCTGTCGCTCAAGGTAAGCCAATGGGTGCATGCAGCATAGCAGACACTATGAGCTATACTGCCCACATAGATGTCAATAATTTAATTTTATTAAATTATTATTATTATTTAATTTTCAAATATAAGCGCCAAATTGAAGTCGCCGTAGTCTAGTAGGTAGTGTGTTGGCTTATTAGACGTAAAGCCAGGGTTCGAGCCCCAGGCCAGACATCAAAACAAAATACAAAAAGTATTTCTTCGGCGATTTCCTCTCAGCAGATTTCTGGCAAAAACTCTGAGAGTAAATAAACTTGCCATGAAAAGTTTCTCAAAAAAAAATCTGTCGTTCGGATCTGTAGGTCCCGCCACTCATGTATAAAATCAACACACACAACATGAGTGGTGGGAGAAACTAGGTCAATAATCCTGACTGAAGGGTTGTAATGACTAATTATGTATGTATATATATAAGCGCCGAAACATATTCGTGTGAAAAACAATGTATGCAACGCCGTTCAGATTTATTAGAAAGAAAGAAATAAATTTTTTAGTATTCAATCGATCAGTAAATATAGGATTCGCGCCAGCCGAAAGCTGAAAAACTGTATAAGCCTCACAACTCATTTATTGGGGAAAAAGTTACGGGTAGACGGACGGAGAGTATAATGGAAATGTAGACGTCTGAAGAATTAAAGCAAAACAGAAAAAATTTTAGGATTAGTTCTTAAGATTGAGATTGAGAAACGTTAAGATTTCGAACGTAGCGCTGGTAATATACTTGCATACAAAAACATGCATATGAGCAATATATAAAAAATTAATTTAAATCCATTTTAAAACTTGTCAAATCAGTTAACATTAATAGATCTATGGGAAGAGCATTGTTTGCATAAACAAATAGAAGGCAAGCAATTTTTTTTTTGTTTTTTTTTTTTAATAATTTTTCATTATTACTTTAAATAAATAACAAATAATTTATTCCCTACTACTGTTTAAATTAAAATTACATTAAGGCCATGGCTTTATTTATATATCCCAGGAGTTTTAAGTAAATTATGTTCCAGTTTATGTTAATAATATCATTTAAAATGCATGTAATCTAGTACAACGAGATCGCAGAAGAATAAAAAAAGGAAATCACTAGAGCCTAAATAACAAGATACAATCTTTAAAATATAGAATTTAAATGAGAAGCCTTAGCTGTTACAAAAAGATTTAAATGAAATCAGTTTTAGAATTTTAAAGAAACCAAACTCGTGTACTTTTTCTTGCATAAACTGAGCATTTAAAGTTCAATATTTTAATGCGAAGTTTTACTTTTTCTTTTATTTTAACGAAAAATGTGTCACGTAAACCATTAAATCTGTTACGGTAGCCCGAAGCTGATAACAGACAGTTTTAATGCCTGTTGTAGCATTAATGATTTACTTTTTCAATAGAATTGCTAGAGGAAAAACAGTAAAAATCACAGAAATCACTTTCATGCGAAACACAAACGCAATATTATTGGCAATAAGGCGCATAAATACATAGAAGTGTTTGTTTTACTCTCGTTTTGGATTCATCAATTTGCCAGCCAAGGCAACCAGCCGCCACCACCATCTTATTGAATATTACCTTAGCCAAAGGCAACTAGGAAACGTATTCCTACTTCGTTTTGTTGTTGTTTTACTTATTGATGGTGTCGATGAAGCGGAAACACTTTGCTTATCCATTTACGAATGCGAAAAAAAGGAAAAAAATCTGAGAAATTCAAATCAAAAATGATTAACAATAAATGTACCACCAGTTAAAACGCTTTAAGAAACACGTTATCGTGGAGGGGCTGGTGGAGTTGAAATAAATTTATTTAAAGAGTATGTATTTAAAAAAGTTGATTTAAAACTATATATTAAATAAAATTGGAATTATTAATATAAATTGTTTTACCGTCCTAATAATACAACTATTTGAAATGGTATTTTCATAAGTTGAGAAATCATTAACAATTTCAACCAGTCATCGAATACAATTTGAAAGCGAAAGTAGAATTGGAGTGAACATACCATTCGTAAAGAATCATATGTTGGGAAGACGCTGATCAGGTAGGCCAACTCACTCACACGTGGCAAAGGCAAATCCGAATAGATGTCATCAATTTGCAACTAACGTGAAGTAAAATCAGTCATCTAATAAGTCAACATACTACCTACTAAACTGTGGCCACTTCAGCGATGCATAATTTTGAGAAAAGAAACTTTATAATTAATGCTACTCACCGATTCATTTTTTTTATAAATTGGGGTTAAAAAACAGAATGTACTAGAATGTCAATTTATTGTACTGCCTTCAACCTACATGTTGGCAGTAAGAATAACTGCCTGCCAGTGGCTTGATAAAACCTTAGTTGTAAGGTACGGCGATTCGTTCTTCTCATCACGGAGAGTATATAAGTAGCTTGAATCGATTCCTGTTCTATAAAAAGTGTTCTTCTACTGATAGTAGACCCGGTATCGATTACAATCCTTAGGCTACTTTGCGATAGTCTGATACATAACTCAAACCACTTTTCATTGTAATTACCTGACAAAAGTTAAGATTGTCTCAAAACCGTTAAGAAGAACGTCTGGCTGTATTCACCTTTAATTTTGCACAGCATAATCATCCAAATTCTCTTTCTATTCCACATAAAGGTTTTGATCTCTTTAGCGGCTTCGAAACTACTCTTCTCGAGAAATAATATGCCTGCGCATTAATGTTAAATTTTATGTGTTAGGAATCCAATTCAGTCTAGCTAATTCAGCGGGGCAAACTCCTAGGCTGACTCATGACCAGTATTGCTATAAACAAACCGAATGTTTCCACATAAATAAATATTCTGGACTGTATAGCTCTATAGTCTCCAATATCTTTTTAATAGGCCTAAAACCTTTAGAAAAAGCAGTCTAGTTAAAGGACAGGCACACATTGCCACCGTTATATCAACAGATATTAAACTAACGTTGCCGTAGTCTAGTAGGCAACGTGTTGGCTGAACCCAACTCAGAAATCTCGAACAGAATGAGATTTGAAAAAATTTTCCTTCCGCTATTTCCGCCAAAAACTACCAGACGTAAATAAAATTGCAATGAAAAGTTTCTTAAAAATCTGTCGTTCGGAGTAGACTTTAAACAGTAGACCCTTCAAATATGTGAATTTTGTACACACACATCCTAACGGGTGGTGTCAGAAACTAGGTCCTAATGTTGACTAAAGGTTTGTAGTGTCCAATAAAGTTCTTCTTTAAAGATTCAGAAAAGAAAAATCTCAGAGGTTTTCATTGATTTAATTATCAAATTTCAAAGCTTTTTAATAGAAAATAAAAAATAATTTCGTGATTTTTTTTTACAATTTTAAAACAAAATTTTCAAAAAAAAAAATTATTTTGACAAAGAGGTTAAGCTTTAATATGCAACACAGGCTGGTAAAACTTTAATTCAATTAAGCGTTTTAAAGAGGAAATTATAAATTTTTATTCAAATTAAAAAAAAAATTGTACTTTATGACATTTGAATTGTAAATTGTGTGATTATGATAAATATTCGTTTAAAATACAATATCGATATAGAAAAAGTGTGACATAAAATACTACAACGTTATGATTTATTCAAATTTAAAAACATTTTTCTTTCATACTGTATTATGCAAATACAAGTTGTTTTTCTTCTTTTCTCGTGTAGCAAAACGTTTCACATGTCAAATGATTTAATAGTATTATTACAGTCAAACTTTTACTACCTTTTTGCCCTCGCTCCTCACTTTCTCGCGTTAATATCACTTAATTGACCATGTACTCTATGCATATTTAAAATAAACATTTTTTTCTTTTCATTATTATTGGGGTCTCCTGTTTTGTAGATTTATTTTTTATTTAATTTGCATAATTTTTTGGTATTTCTACTTTTTTTTTTATTATTTTTTGGTTTTTGTTTGTATTTTTTGTTTTTAGTCAATCATTTACATACCGTTGTGGTGGTTTAATACGTTTTGTTTCCCTCACAGAAGCCTGCGAACCCAGGCGTGTCTTTAATGATGTTTGTGGTTGGGGAACAGCTGCTGCTGCGGTTACTGCTGCAATACTACTACGCAACGATGCCCCCAAATCACTATGATGCTGCTGTAAGGCTGACTGTGATTGTACCGTGTGAACGTAATCGAGACCGGGTAATTCCAATGAGGTAATCGGATGTATACGAGATAATGACAGAGTACTCTCTAAGACAGTGCTAAGTATGGGGGCGCTGCGTAAGGATCTTAAACTACCCCGTCTACTAAATGGTTCCTGTTTATCCATTTGTACTCAAACAATAACACTCAAGGAAAATGTTTTTTGAATTTGTTTTTTGTTTTTCAATTTTTTTATTCTTTTAAAAAGTCACGTTATATTGCGTGGACTCTTGTTTTATTGTGTTTTAAAATGTTCTTCTTGTTCTTCTCTTTACAGTTTTGTTAAATTATTTTGAGCCTTTTGTTTATAATTATGAAGTTTTGTTTTTTATTACCACTGCTCTTATTGCTTTAACTGCTGGTTGTGTTGATTTTGTTGTACGCGTGTTATTATGGAATTAACGCTTTATTTTATAATTTTTTTGTTGGTGTTTTTCATTATTATTGAAACGAAATGTGTAAATATTCTTTTACTACAGTGGGTCGCATTGAAAATGTTAGAGAAAATTTCTTCAAGTACTATGTGAGTATAATGAAGAGATGTTATAAACCTTAACATTATCAAACTTAAAATCAAATAATCTCGAATGTGTTGTTAGATACACATTCATTTTAATCTTGCAATTAAAGTATTGCATGTTCAGAGTAAATATATCGAGACACTGTAGGGCTTGTTACATGAAACTCCATCAAATGATCTCAGGCTAACCGCAAAGATCGGTTCTCTTTTTAACTCTATTTCTTGTTTTTATTAAAGATTTGTCTCTTCTAATTCAAATCCTATCTGCTCATTTGTTATTCAGATTCCTTCGATCGAGCGCTTGGTAGACTAAGTCCATAAGGGTGATGTGAGTGAATAACTCTGACGTTCGCTGAAACCATAAAATTTTTAAATTATCGAAAAAGCATTCAAGTGCCTCGGTTTCTTAAGACGAAACAAAATATACACCATTTACATCTTTACTTAAATGGAATACAACTCTCATGCAAGATTTGGTGCCACGAAATCTATATTCAGGTTTCTCGAAGTCAAAAGTTTCCAGCTCTATTAATTTTTTACAACACCGTCGCAATGTGACTTCTTTTTCGCTGTTCTACCGTTACGTCAACGAAATGTGATCGAGGGAAAGAAAATAACTTGTCCCCAAAGATCTTTTATTTTTAAGTAAAACACGTCGCACATTCGTTTGTAGTCGATTGGCCAGTATCGCACAGGCAGAATTCGTGGTTTAGACGTACTATTCGTATGTGGAACTCTTCTTTTAGAAATCTTTTTGATATGCATATACAGATTCAAATCTATTATACATAAATACTATTCCCTCTTTTCTCCTAAACATAAACTATTTTCCTAATCCTAACACAATACACTACATTTCCTTGATCTTGGGTTGATCTTAAAGAAAAGAAAAAGAAACACTCTAAACAGCAAAGTCTTGTTCGCTTGCCTAGAAAAGCAGATTTACAGTGGTACATTCGAAAGATAGTTAAGATAATGGTGGAGATATGCACTAAGGCGTCTAAGTTTATTTTTCCTATTCTCCTGTACCTGATTGTCACAACTCGCACAATAGCCATAATATGGGTTCACTGTACAATGCGATATGCGTTCACCCCTACAAATCCCGGTAAATATACAGATTTGAAATCTATTAGACTCTCTACTGTGATTAAACTTTTTTTAATGGAAGTTAATCTATTAAGTTCGAAAGAACAACTGAAGAAGAATGTGCAATGCGGGTTACAACACCAAGGTATATCTCCTTATTAATACATTCATAAGAAATGTTAATCTCTCGGATAACAGACTGTAACTTCACATGAGATCGACTAGTCTGGACCACCGAACGAATGTGGATAAGAGGGAACGTGAATTTTAACACGTTCGAATTGAGAGCATTAATCAAAGGGGTCCTATACACAGTGGATTAATCCACTGCCTGGAAATCAATGCAGTTGCTGGGCTATTTGAGATGAAGAATTTGGTCAAACTTCTAGCCGTATGTCTATTACTGTAAACTTGACTTTAGTATTAAGTTTTTATAAAGGAAAATGTATGCAAAAATTTTTTCTATCCAATCCCGTGAAGTTAGTTTAAACTAGAAGTGAAATGGAATAATCCATGTATAATTTCTTAAATTGGCAAAAAAGGTAATTTTAAAGCATATCAAAAGAATAATTCAATCACAACAATCAATTATGGCGTTTAAAACGTCTAATAATTTTTCTTAACTCATGATTTATTGACAACTCCATCGCATGTTATCAGTTTGAACCCACTGTATTATAGATATTTATGACATGAGGTTTTCCCGGTTAACATTTCATTGTTTTTGTGCTCTGTGTTAAATTATATTAAACATTTATTTTTTCGTTACGGTCACTTCTGTTATGGGGCTGTAATATTATAGCTAATTAACTGATCTTTATCACAGAAATTGTTACAAAAATGAGCGTTTTGTTAAACACAACCACTAAAGCACGCGATGTTTTTACAATCGTCAACACTTGCCTCTAATTACATACAATGTTTCTAAATGTTAAATATCATTACATACATACGTACAGAAACAATTTGTCACTTGAATATTTTATTACCGCGTGCAGTTTTCTTTGTTAATTTGACTCTGTTGTTGAGTTAATCAAAATGACAAAACGTTAATCACATGACATACTAGAATTATTTCATTATTATTATTATTTTATTATTAAAACATTTGCATATGTAAACTACTAGCTAAAGGATTATTGTTTGATTCCACATTTTTCTTTTAATTTAATTTTCATATTTCATGGTATGCTGTTTTTAGTTTTATTCATATTTATCACATACAAGTCTTGTGTGAGACTTATTTTATATGTTATTTTTTCGTTTCCTTTTTTAAATTGCTTTTAATTCTTTTCAATTTTTAATATCTTTTGAGATAAATTTTCAGATTTTGTTGGCAATCATATGAAAATTATTCAAGCAAAGTGTGTCATAATTAAAATATTTATTATTATTATAGTTGTTGTTTATAGATTTGTCTAAAACATAAAACAATATTCATAAACTATATTGCACATATGAATATATGTACACCATAATGTACATGTACATATGTATACATGTATGATTTTTATATGAGTTTTAAAGGAATCTTATTTAGGCAAAAGTTTTGATATTGTTTTTCAAATTAAAATCCCTTTTTTCTTTTTTTTTTTTGTGTAATCAATTTGTGTTTCTAATTTGAATGATTTCTAAAATATTTCTGCTAAAACTGAGTCACATACTGAAACGGTATGAGGCCAAGTTGCTGTTTTAAACTTTTTATAGTTTATTTAAAACTTGTTTATGATAGTTTTATTAACACTAAATACGTATATACATATATTTACATATATATGGTGGTATCAAAATTATCACTATGTTATAATTCTGATTATTTATCACAAATATATACATTATGAGTTATTCCTTTGACAATTTACTTAATTGATAAAATTGTTATAATAAAACCCTTATAAATTCGTAATTTAATTTATTATTATACATATCACAGTTGTTATAAAATAATTTATACCAAAACACACATAAATTGCTTTGAAATATTACGGTTTAACATACAATGGTTATTACCACGCAGGGACTAGACACTTATAGATTGAAAATAATATCACAGTAAGTGTATTTTAAACAGTGTGTTGTGGATGTTCTTAAGTTAGAATATTTACTTTTAATTATTTAATAAAACACTTTGTCAAGATTACAACCAAACTTCTCACACCACCCATGTTAGTTGTGCCTTAATTTTATCTATGAGTGACAGGACGTTTTTTTTTAAACAAAAATTTTTCAGGGCAATTTTTAATTACTCTTTGAGTTCCTGCCAGAAGACTGCTGAGAGGCAGTCATCGAAGAAATATTGTTTTATATTTTGATTTGATTAAGATGTCTTTCAAACTGGGGTTTAAACCGCGCCAACACTACATACTAAACTACAGAAACTTCGACGACGATGAGAATACAGCATTGTTTAATAAGCTGTTGTATCCTCAGTATCAGTTCTATGCTTACAGAAGGCAGTTAATGCCAAATTTCATAGAATTTTATACAGAATAACTTCGCATAAGTGCCAATAACTGAAAGGGAACTTTGGATACGTTTGCATAAACTCCTTAAGAACTGGCCTGATGGGTAAAAAATGGTATGGTTTTCATTTTTGAGAGAAATGTCATGGATTCAGACAAGAATTCATACAGATGTTCTGGGATTCATTATCGCCACCAAAATAGTTAGCACACATATAATGAAGAGCCTAAGAAATAATATTTATCCAGATTATCCGTCTCTACTAAATGGCTTTGAGAGGACATGTTTATAGGTCATATGGGATCGGAAAGTGTGATAGGCTGTTAAGCAAAGTAATGTCAGATTACCAGATTAGATTATGCTGGTTAGCTGGTCATTGAAGCGTTATTGGTAAAGAAGTTGCGCATGAATTGTGTTTAGCTTGGAAGCTACAACAGAGCACCAATAGACTTCTTCTTTCGAATTATTGACGATAAGTTGGATTCATTCGTAAACCTTGCAAGGAAATGTAAAATAGTCTGTAGGAACAAAACTAATCCTAAACATAAGTAATCGGGAAAGGAAAGTGTACTAATGGGGCACAGCCACTTAAGGCATATACTTAACAGATGTGATAGGGATATCTTTCTGTAGCGATGATGATTTATGATTTCTGCAGCCAATGTGAGGAAGTAGAGGAAATAGTGAAACATTTTTATGCCAATTTCATTATCTGCAGGTACGTAGGCCGACATGGCCAATTGTGTGATTTGTCTAGGAACTGGTAAATATTAAGGGCGGCAAATTTGAGAAGCAACGAAATTGAATGCCTACAGGGATATCTTTACAAGGGTAATTTACTTATGGGTGCCATAACAGCTAATTTTTGCTCAGTCTTTTATCGGTGACTTTTTATAATGGAGAGTCACAATGCATCAATAGATCTCTAAGCCACACCTCCAACCTAACCTACCCTAACTCTGCAGTTCACGCTTAATCAACAAATCGACTTTATAAGTTAAGTTATTTATTTATTTATTATTAGATTGACTGAGAAATATTTGCTTTTAGTTGAGTACATAAATTAACTATAATTCACGAACCACCTCAAGATTGTTTGGATTTTGATGGAGACAAGTACAACTGGATTTTAATTGTCATGGCAGCAAAAAGCAAACAACACAAACATTAGTGATAATTATATTAACAATTTTACGTTTCACTGTTATTATTACTTCTCTCTAGCAAAACATTTATTCTATTCTTTAAAAGAATTATAAATTATTAATGTATTGTTAAATATAACAATTTGTAACATTTTGATTTCCATCATTTTATTTACATTTTTCAAAACATATTTCATTTGGATTTTCATTCAGCTTCATAAAGTTAAAAAGAATATTTTCAGTTAACTAAGTCAGTCAATATTTCAAATCAAAGAAAGGGTTGCCTGTGACGTATAACAAATATTTCGTTTATCAAGAAAGTAAATTGCACACATTAATCATACGCACCATGTAACATACCACATCGTTATAATAGAGATGTTTTTAAGAGTACGACTACTTTACAGTAATCATTCGATTTACGTCGCAGTTGGTTCCAAAAAAAAAAGCGACGTAAATCGAAACGAAGTAAATCGAATTTCATATTGCTCATACTACAAAGTAGTATGTTTTTAACAAGGAACTTAAAAAAGTTACAGTAATACCTCGATTTACGTCGCAGTTGGTTCCAAAAAAAGGGGACGTAAATCGAATGACGACGCAAATTGAAGTTAGAGGGAACAAAAAATTTGACGATGTAAATCGAAACAACGTTAATCGAGGCTACGTAAATCGAAGGATTACTGTACTTTACACTTGAACATTCATATATATCTAGATTATGATAAATATATATAAGAACCTTAATATTTATGGCATATAATGTCTGTATGTGTATTTGAGAGCGAAGAAAAGAGAAACTAATCTCTTCCATTAGGTGGTTATGTGTGATAAAAATGCAATGTTATATTTACAGTTAAAAATTATAAGAGAGCATAAACTACATACTTGGGAGGTGTTTTCCTTTTGTAGTAACTATTTGATCATATAAAAAAAAGAACTCCGGTATATATAGCTATAGAGATGATGTCCTATATCTCTTCTAGATGTCCTTAGTTTTGTTGTTGTTTTTGCCTCGTATTTGCTTGGTAGTTTGTTTTCATTCCTTTATTTTATTTACTTGCTCTTCTTTGCGATGCAATCACTATTGTGTTGTGCGTTTCGATGATTATTGAGTTAAAAAATGATAAAACTTTTCTTTGTTTCCTTCACTCTTGCTACTCTGCTTCTCTGTTTCTTTGCTTTGCCTTTAGCACTTCCCCTCTTAACCGTACGTCTCTCTCGATCTCTCACTCTCTGTCTCTCTCTCTCCGTCTCTTAACACAACGTCCGTCCTCTCTTCTCTCTTATTCCATTAACTTGACACGTTATTCACAATATTCTTAAAATCATGACGATAAGTTTCTATTTGTTTTCGGTTGTAGTAGTACGTGAGTGAGTTAATATTGTGCTTGATATTATCGTAACTAACGAGTATTTCTTGTATTGCTTTCTTCTCAGTTTTTGAGAATTTTCGTACTCCTGTTTTTTGTTCACTACTACTGGTGCAAGTAATGCAAAATGAATTTATTTATAAAATGCTGTATGTGTTCTTTCTTCTGTGTCTTAAAACAGTCTTGAGAGGAGAGATGGTGATAATTTTTCTATGATAATTTATTGAGAGAGTATAAAAAAAGATTTTTTTTTTGGGGAAGATCGTTGCTGTTTATATGTTGTTTTCTTTAAACTTAATTTAAAATAATTCGTTACTTGTGTGTATGTATGTTTTTCTCTTTTGAGTTCGCTGTTAAATTTTGCGTTGTATGTCTCACAACTACTAATGACTACAGACAGTGAGAAAGTTACAGTGATGAGTGTAATGAGCACAGTAAGACAAACACACTTGCTTGCTAGGCTTGTCAAATGAATTATGGTTTCTGCAAATGTTGTTACTCATTTGCTGTAGTTTTTTTTGTTTATCTTTTTGAACTAAAAACCAAAAATGACTTTTTTGATAATGTAACTCAGTGAGTATATATTGAGTATTGTTTTGATACGGTGCTTTCCTTGTATTTGTATTTATTTTTCACTTTTAAATAAATTCTTCTAAGTATTTATAATTTATTCAGTGAGAATCATATGGGTAGCCACATTATGCTCCCAGACTTGAATACAATCCAAAGAAATGTATTTTGCCAACGAGTCCAATCCATTTTGGCATAGAAGTATAATAAAGAAAACACACTATGAAAAACAAAAAATAATCAACAACAACACAAGGTAATAATGATGATAGATGAGTACGGTTGTTATAATTCTATTATTTTATTACTGTTGCTGTTTAGTTTATGGAGTGTTATATGGATTGAAAATTTTTTTCTTTATATTTAACTCCTGTTTTAGCGCAACAATGGCTGATAATTGAAATAGCCGCAGTTGATGCTTATTTTTTATTTATATTTCCTGTTTCAGCTGTCCATCATTTCTTGATCTGCAATTATAAAGAGAAAGAGAAAACAAAATATCATCAGTAAATGTTTAGTAAATGATAAATTAATTGTTATTAAAGAAATTATCTAATTGAGATAATAGTTAAAAGCAGGCTGTCATATCCATCAAAAAAATAAAAATTTTTTCTATACTAAAAATTTGGTTTTATTCAGAGTAACACACCTCTGTATTTAAATAGAACAAGTTAGTCTCGTAATAAGAAAGGGATCTTCAACTGTTGCACATAAAAATAACTGGATAACAGGACAATATAATATTAATTATGGTATAAAATTTATAAAAAATTTATAAAAATTTATAAAAAAAATAAAAATTGAAGTCGCCGTAGTCTAGTAGGTAGTGTGTTGGCTTATTAGACGTAAAGCCAGGGTTCGAGCCCCAGGCCAGACATCAAAACAAAATACAAAAAGTATTTCTTCGGCGATTTCCTCTCAGCAGATTTCTGGCAAAAACTCTGAGAGTAAATAAACCTGCCATGAAAAGTTTCTCAAAAAAAAATCTGTCGTTCGGAGTCGACTTTAAACTGTAGGTCCCGCCACTCTAGTATAAAATTAACACACACAACATAAGTGGTGTGAGAAACTAGGTCAATAATCCTGACTGAAGGGTTGTAATGACCAATTATGTATGTATGTAAAAAATTGTAATTATTCCAAAATATATAAAAATCTGTAAATATTTGAACTTTTGTTGTAGAGAAGAATAAGGTTTAGGAATAACAAAAATCGGAAGAATATACAGGCTTTAAGTGTAAAAATTGATTCTAAAAGTACGGAAAAGGTATCCAAAACGAACATCGCTCCGGCATTGGTACTAGGCTAGCAGCCTTTAAGCCTGATGGCTAGAATAATTCGAATTTTGACAGTGCATGCAGATACCTACTCAATTAGTTAATCTGATTTAAAAGCATTGATGTGTCCACATTTAAAATAAACTACTTATTTCGAGTCTAACATCTTCATGCAGTTGGAACATTGGAAGACTTCAACAACTTAAGACTGTAACTAACAAACTTTGTGAAAAGGGCTTCAGTTGCCACTACTACTCTTTACCCAGCTCTTAAGTGCCTTTGTACATGTAGTGACCATTGTAAACTGTATTTTAAACATAAAAACTATTCTTCCTCCTCTTTCGAGGTTGGGTTCTGCATGATTTTGAGATAAACCAGAATGAAGATATGAAATTATCTGTATTCACCTTTGTTTGGGTTCGCAAATTTTAAAAACAGCCTCGTGTTAGTGGTTCGTCTTCTTCTGTCTCACTTTGTCCTATTACATTGAGGCGGTTTATTTTTTTCCGTAGTGCAAATTTAAAGCAATGTTTTGTCTGATCTCGTATTCAGTACGTATTTCCAATTCGATATCTAGGTCTATAGGTCTTGAAGAAGAGAATGAAAGTATGCTCAGAATCATCATTTGTTGACTTGACTCATGTGGCATATAAATTTCCAAAAGTGTCTGTGACTTGAAAGGAACTAAGTCAGAAAGTAGATAACTTTCCCAATAATTCTTTGAATTTTTTTGTCTATGTTGAGAATGCTGCCTAAGAACTGCTCAGTTTTCTACTTCTTCTGTCTGGCTATCAAAGCATCAAACGATTGTAGATAAATGAATACCGCTACGCCAACTACGAGCTTGACACGTTACGATAATTTGAGCTGCAAATACAGCCACTGTACTACTACCAGTAAATTACGCTTGGTTTGAGCCTTTAGCGTAACTCTACAGGTTGCCAATACATAATAATAGAATCGAGTGTGTGATTAGCCATCAAACAATCAATCAACTCAGTTAAAGTGTTTTACATCACCAGAACCATGGAAACTTTTCCAAGTTATATACACTCAAACCTCGTTTTATGCGAATTTATTTTATGCGAATTCAAATTTATGCGGTTTCAAAATTCTCAAATTTTTTCTTTGCAAAAACGATTTTAAGGAAATATTGAATGTTAAAATCCAAAAAAATGTGTTGTTCGTAACAAAGTTACTACTATCTTTAAATTTTTTCGGCATTTCCGGTTCTGATGTATGAAGTATTATTCAAATGCTATGGACGTGGATTAATATTATAATTTATTTCATTGAAAAATTATGTTTTTTCTTCATTATTTGGAATTTTGTATTAGTTGTTGTTTATTTCCTATCTTTTTCCTTATTTTGTATGGTCTCAGCAAGGGATTAATTTTTTGTTGATTTTTTATATGCGATTTTGTTTGAATTTTAAGGGTTAAATTTGAATTTATGCGCTTTTTTATTTAAATCCCTATTAGTGGATTTTGTATGAAGCTAGTGTATCGTTTTATGCGAATTTGAATTATGCGATTTTTTGCGGAACTAATTAATCGCATAAAACGAGGTTTGAGTGTACACACATAATTAAAGATACGACTTAAATAGGACCTTTCATACAGTTATATATTGTTCTAAATAACCGTTAATGAACTAAAAACATATTCTCAAATTTCATTGTTTTCATTGTCTCATGTCACTTAAATTTTCTAATTTAAGTAGAGTTTTTAACATTTAACTTTAAATTGTTTGAAGGACAATATGTTAAAAAAAAACCCTTGGAAAACTCTAATCATTTTTTCAATTGTTTCCACCAACACAAATACACACACACAAAATTAACCCACTTTACCATAAAACAGTGGCAAACGTCCTTTGTATATAAAATTAAACATAAATATGTATGTATGTGAGCGCGTGTTTGCGTTGATGGTTTCTTTAGAATTGTTGGAAAGAAGAAACCAAAAAAAAAAAGAAAAAAAAAAACACTAAAGAAGGATATATTTTCCAATTTAACAAAAGGTATTATTGCGGTTTTGCAACTATTTTTATCAGCTCATAGCATACATAACCCGAATGTGAGTTGAATATTTTTCGCATTTGTCTTGTTTGTTGGAAGGAAAATACAAACAAAAAAAATGTGTCACTAACACAAACAAACAAAAAACAAAATGAATTAAATAAATGGTTAAAATCAAAGAATTTTAAATTTTGTTTCCGTCCGTTCTTTTTTTTCAAACATACTGTTGACCACAATTCTTTTGTGTTTGACATTAAATACATGACCGATTCGAATAGCATGTCAATATCCTTAAAGTGTAAATCTTTAAGGACTTTTGCTATTTTTACGCTTAAGACTTTAAAATATTTTATTTCTTGTTTTTGTTTTTGTTTTTGTATATAAGCAATAGTGAACAAATATATTTGTTTTTCCATTTCGTTTTGCTTGAAATATGATCTGGAATTTATTGGGTTTTTGCCGTCTCAACAAACAAAATCAATCAATCAATCATTGGCAAAATTAGGCGGAAAAAATTAGGCATGCTTAGTTTTAAATTTTTGTACAATTTTAGCCTTTTTTAAGGAGTTTTTTGTTCCTATTGGCTTGAGCATATGTTTGTACAACTAACAACATAATTAGCATTGGGTGTCTGTTCGATGTAAATCAGTTGGGATTAAAAACATGAAAGCAATAGTGATATTGAAGTCAACAGTTAAACTCTTTAAAAGGCCTAAAACTTGTGCATGAAAAATTCTGGTTAGATGTATTGAATGTCTTAATTTAAACTGGAAAAATTCGAAATAACAATGATAGGGAAAAGTAGCTACCACTTGGTAATATAGAAATAAGAAAACCAGAGAGTACAAAGTTTGTAAGAGAATCGCTCAAACAAATTAATAAGAGAACATTCTCTTGTCAAAGTAGCAGCGATATAAAAACCCTTATACTCGCAAATTTCTCCACCGATTATAATTCGAATTTCTAATTATATACATAGGTAGAAGAGGCGGAGCCCACCTATGGCTTCAAGTAGGCTTGTTGTAACTATCCATTCCATACTTTCCACAGAAATTCAATATCTTGTACAAGCTTCCTAAACTTCTTTCAATCTGCTCCTCTGTAATGAGTTATGTCTGATATATTGTCTTCCCCTAAAATGTTGGGTAACGAGCCGGGCAATGATATAAAAAGTGTTCTATCATTTCAATGTATTCACCACATGCCATCTTTTTCCACCACGCTAGTATGGTGTAGGTGTTCATGTAAGGCAGAAGGTCATGCGGGTACACTGATTAGTGTACTCAAGTCGCCCTTCTTAAATCTTAAAATACTAATAGTTTACTCCTAATCGAGATCGTGTCATTGCTACACAATAGTCAATGTGATGTTTCCGTTTATATTCGCAGCTTGATCTTATCCTAGGTTATTGTACGTAATATAACGGCTCTATTAGGCAGAATATTGGCTTCTTTATTTTGTATCGTTTCTTGATAGACACGAATACAATCCGTAAAGTTCCATTTCTGCAGTAATTGTTAATCATACTTTTTTATTCTAGGACATTCCTTAACTCCATATCTATGTATGTTATTGCCCTAATTGTCATTTGACTATAAGTAAAGGTACTTAAGTCCATGTGTGCATCTCCTGGTGTGAGGTCAAATTTAGAACCTATGGCTCTCCTACACATGGACCAGAATCTATGGGATTTTGCTGCTGTATTTTCCAGATGCTGTATCTATTGCAATTTATATAATAATACCCAAGTACTTCAATTTCTTATGGACATGCTTATTTCTATATCAAGAAAGCGAGGACAATCTTAATGGGCGATCTTCGTCTCTCTTGTAAGTAAAAATATTTCGGTATTACCGGGTCTCACGCTTGGACCCCTTTGTTCTGCCCAGTTATATGCCATATTCAGAGAGTATTCCGCTATGTAGATGGTTCGAATTCTTATCCCTTAGATGTATTAACACATTCTCTGCTTAGCATGCTGATTCAAGTTCTTTGTCAGTACATATCCTCAAGAGACTATGATTAGGGGTGGCCCACATGAGAAGTGAAAGTATGCCCCCAGGGGTGTTTCCTTCTCACATTGTGAATAATAGATGAGTTGTATTTTTCAATAAAAATCCAATAATTTTTGATGTGAAAAGGAAACATAAATTTCATGGCAGATTCACGAAAGCAATTTTCCCTTCGAACGGAACGAAAATTTCATAGAATAAATGTCTCCAATAATCGTTTTTAAATGAAAAGGCAATTGCGTTTTTTTTTTTTCAGCACTTAATACACAATTTAAATTTTGTTTATTATATATTTTTATTTATCGTTATACCTTTTTATTTTTACATTTTCTAGTTAATTTCCCAAATTTTATTCACTTTATTTAAAGAAAGATTTTTACAATGTGTTTTTATTATTCATAGACTACCGGTATCGATTCTCCAGTAGCTTTGAACTTAATTTCAATTAAATCCATGATTACTTTTAGGTGGTAAATATATTATAATTTAAATTATTTTAACCAAAAAATTGTATTTGTAATTTGTTGTTAAACAAAAAAACAGGAACTTTTAAAATTAGAAATTTTATTGTTATACAAAAAAAAAAAAAAAAAAAAAAAAACAAGAGAAAATAAATTGCAAATGCAATGTAATGCAATAAATAATGAAATTATTTACCACACAAATTAGTTTTATATTTGAAGAGAATGAAATGCAAAAAGTAGTTACCGAGAATGAAAAAATTAATGCTAATATTGGTTATTTGTCAACCACAAAACATTGCCATTTACAATTGATTACTATGCGAGAAATGAAATGAAAAAAACAAAAAAAAGAATATTATTTTCTAAATGCTAAATTAAAATGCAATTTAAATTTGATGCAAAGAGACAGACACATGGTGTACATGGCTATTATTGAATATTTAGTTCGAAAAAAAAAAAAATTAAATACTAAACAAATGCCAGCCTAATTAGACAGATTTAAATTAATTAAATTTATGTGAATGCACTAGCGTATGAGCTGTAGCATAAATGCTTTATTTATGGAATAATTTTTTTTTAATTTTCTTTTTTCAAATATATTTTGTAGCAACAAATGTCAACTGATGTTTAAATGTGACAAAAACTGTATCCACACGTTAATTTTATGGTGACATTTAGTTAAATGTACAGCAAAGCATGTTTTTAGTATATTGACCTTCTGTTTGATAAAAATTAAAGCGGAAATTAGCTTTAAAATTAAATTAGTAAAATTTGTTTTAAAATACAAAATACGCCATATAAGCATTAATTAAAAATTCATTTATTTTACAGTACAATTTTAATTGTTGATAACATCGTATTTCATTTTCTTTTTTAATAATTTAATTTGAAGTTTAATTATCAACTCAATGCAGAATGCAATCACATAAAATAATGCAGCATATGATTATGCAGAACAAAAACAAAACAAAAAAGGAACAACTTTTAATTTTCACAAAAGAAAAAATGAAAAACTAAATGTGGAATATTTTTTTTTTCATTCGATATAATAAATATGACGAGAAAAAGGGAAATGTTTCTCATTTTTATTCCTGTAATAATAAAATAAAATAACAACTACGCAAGAGATTACAAGTTTATAAGTGGAAATGTATGAGAAAGCGAATGAGTATATATGTGTGTGTGTGTGTGTGTGCACTTTTTAATATATTTACTTGTCTATAATATAAAACGAAAGAACACATCCAATTTGTAAAACACCAGGACCAAAGGATACAATACACATAGACATATATACATGCACACTCCATGTTAGGGAATGCATTGGTAATTGTGTCATGAACTCATACACTTAAATCAAACAAATATGGAGCACTCATGTACAAGCACATCAACACACGTTCATGCATGCACTCACTCAGCTAAAGATAGAAAGGGAGAGCGTACATATCACATACTGGGTGTTCATGTTCTTAACACACGAGCATATACTCCTTTCCTTTTACTCTTTTCAGTTTTTGTTTTTTTTTTTGTTATTATTAAAGAGAAATGAAAAATAAAGCAAAGAAATATGGAACAAAAGTTAAACGTGTCATATCTTTAATCAGGGATTCGCATTCGCCTGTACACTATGCAACGCATTTATTTTAAATGGAACACTATGGTCTTAGGTCGTGGGAAAAATGAGCAAAAATTTATTGTATATTATTTGCAAGCGTGACACATGAGCAGCAAACTAACATGCTACCATGCAGTTGACATTTTTCACAAACATTTGCAATTAAAAACGATTTATTTGTGGAGTACAAACTCTATAGAACTTAGAAATTACAACAGATCGGTTTGTTTGGATCAATGCTCTATATTTCTAAAAAAATTTTTCTAAATTGCTTATGATACATAAGAAATAAAGAAAATAATTTATATTAAACACTACAATATTATTTTAATTGTGTTGACAGTTAAGGACCAAAGGACATAGGGTTGACAATAGCACAACGAGATAATCAATAAAAATGGGGCAAAAATTTAGTATTATAGATAACCTACTGCAACCATAATAAACATACGGGATAGTCGAGATTATTATTGTGGTTTATACTAATAAAAACCAATGAAATTGGTCAATTTAAATATTTTCTGTTTTCACAACTGCAGTTAAACTTTTCTATGTTAAAAGTCTCCCCTCGTATTGTAATTAATGAAGAGATGTTTTTATGAACTTAAAATGACATCAGAAAAGGTGTAATATAAGGAATATAAGTCTAAACGGATGTAGGCGCATCAATCTAGAAAGTAGTTCGTTGGCTTAGTAGAAGTGAGTCCACGGTTCAAACCCCAGGTCAGACATCTCCAACAAAACGAAATAGGAAAAAATATTACTCCGGCGACTTTCTCTCAGCAGCAAATAAAATTACATTGAAAAGTTTCACAAAAATCTGTAATTCGGAATCGACTTTAAACTGTAGGTCCCACTATTCATGTATAAAAATTGACACACTCAACATAGATGGTGAGAGAAACTAGGTCATAATCCTGACTGAAGGGTTGTAATGACCAGTTATGTATACATATATATGTATATGTATGTATATCTTTATCAGCGAGTCCAGAAAAACTGAGCAAATTAAGGATATTAAAGTCCCTAATCCACATTTTCATTAACGATTTTCATACTCTGATGATATTTTCCAATAAAGCTTCAATTAACCTATTCTCCCCATATACTCCATATAACAGCAAACTGCAGGAGGCAAAATCATATACGCTAGACCGAAAAGGTGGCCAAGAATCAGATCGAAGATATGGGTTGAATAAAAGCTTACGCGTAACTCAAATATTAAACCACAAATTAAATTTGTATGTATAATTAATTTTCATTTTTCTTAGTAAGAAACGGATACATTTTAAGGCCATCGAATTCAACTATATTGACTACAGCACAACTGAAGTCACAAGGTTTCGTAACTTACAAATAAACATACTTTTTCATTTTTTGTGCCTATAACTTTAATAAGATTCACACAGTATTTTAAAAACTCTTCTTCACATTTACTCTAAGTTAACAAACTGTTGTAATAAAATAACCTTAAAATTTTTAGTGAAATTTTGTGAAACCTTTTTATGAAGTCTCAACGATTACTTTTTCAAATTTTAATTAATTGTTGTTGTGGAATAGGGTTTAAAAAATTACACATTTTTATTATCACATGTTTTGTTTTAATATTTCTCATAATCATATTTTAATATTAAATCTGTTTAACCTCTTACAAGGTGTCCTTAAGCCATAGTGTTACACATGCTCTACATTTCTGAAAAAAAAAAAAGAAAAAACATTCCGACTCAGTCACATGGTGCCAAAGTCGTAGATGACATGTTGTAAGGTTTTATACTATGTGTGTGTAGTTACTGTGTGTATCTGTATGTGTATGTTAGTAATATTCAGTTTTTGTGCTTAAAATATACGGTACTCTTACACAGACTCAAAATAAAACTTTAACTAACTTTTGGTTTTTTTAGATATTCGTTGGAGTCATATTCATATACAATACAGTATGCCTCCAAACAGTGGACGTATAGGCGATTTAACTTGAATTTGAAAATTACTGAAAACATATCTAAATGATAGCTCTACTAATTTTTGTTTTGGACATTAATAATCAGCTTAATGAATGTGTACGTTAGGTAAGCTGGCGGACCCTCCTTAAATGAAGAGGGCAATTAGGCTATTATTTAGGCCCACAATCAATATTCAACCCGTGAATCAATCATTCCATAGAGAAAACAACCCCGAGTACACAATAAATCTTACTATTGCAGCAATCTTTATATTCTTTGTAAAGGATGAGAGATAGTGAGAGCTCAGAATTCCGTTTTTTTACGGAAAGAGCAGGGCACTGACGCACGAGATGAAAAACAGTCTCCTTCTCTTTCTCAGACCCATAGATTCTCCAGAAATCATTTGCCGGAATGCCGAATCTACCAAAAGAAGAGTGACCGTGTGAATGGGTTTAGCTTATCAGCGATGCAATTTCCAAGGGTATCCCTATGTCCAGGAACCCATATAAGAGTTACCTTTTTATGAACATGAAAATTTACATGAGAAATTCTAAATATTCATGGACAAGGACGAACGTCGAGACTGCGTTTGTTAGGCACTTAATCGCAGCCTGGCTATCCGAGTAAATCAGGAGATTTTCAGGGAAAATTCTGACACTCAACAAACTTTGCGTCGCTGTCCAAACGGCAATAACTGCAGTGGTTAGGTTAGCCTATAAAAAGTTCAATGTCAAATCACTTAATTAATTAACTACAGCCCACCATGATGTCACACATCTTAGTGCCATCGGTATAAACCCCAAGAGTTCCATTAGGAACCTCCGGATCTTTAGACCAACTCAGAATTCTAAAATCAAATGTAGTATTCAGAAAGTTATAAGGAATTATATAATCGAACTGGATGTGTTATGTATTCCCAGAATAGCAGCATATTCATAGTCCAGGTTATGTTAGAACTTAACTGCATTGAGTCTTACTACCACCCACCCAGCTCTCTGCTTTAATAGAACCTAAGAGGGTATCTAATTGACTAAAGATAATAATGCCTTGGTTGGAGTACACTGTCTGCGTATTCTGTTTTTTAATCTACAATGCCATTTGTGTTTGCATACCGCCCGCCAAACATGTACATTTAAAGCAAGGTTAGGTATAACCCGATAGACCCAGTATGCGATGGTTGGTCTAAGATCGTCACTACGGTTCTTTTTCAAGTCTAAAGTATTACTAGTGCTTTCTTAAGCCTCATAATAATGAAAAATTAAGATTCGCTTAAGTTTTGATGCATAAATGTTTGGTTTGTCGTTTTGCTCTTGAGTTCATTTCATGATTAAAAACTTTACAATTATACAATTATAATTAAAGTGTAGAATGACCCACACTTAACTGGCTGTATATACCACTCTCTATGCATTTGTAATTTTGAAAATATTAGAGTTCTTTGGTAGAAAAAAAAATCTTAAATTATAAATTAAAAAGAAAATGAAATAACTTTTGATCCTTTTTTGCACTTCAAATTAAAATGTTGGGCCTTTGTGAATATATGTATATGGTATGTATGCATGTACGTATTTATGTTGTAGTCAACATAATTTTCGTTTAGCCGTCAGCTAAATAATGAAAGTATTTGCTTTGCTAAGCAAAAATGAAGAAACAGCCAGAAAACATCAACTCGAACATCACCAACAGCCATAAAATAAGTGTAAAAAAGAAAAGAAGCAAAAACAAAAAAAATTAAGCAACGAAAGTACCGAAAGTAAAAACTTAAAAAAAAACACTAAAACTCTTTCGATGTCAAAACTATAAATTACGCTAAGGATTGCACATATGTTAGCATTTCTCTTCTCCTTATGGTCATGTATTTGTGTGTGTGTATTTAAAGGTTTGTGTCCTCAGTGTATCCTGCCGCATGCATGAGCCCAATTTTATATGTTTGCGGCTATAAGAGTGTGCAATATGCTGGTTGCCTTTGCATCTCCATGTTATTTTCGGTATAAAAGTAACGAAATTAAAAGAAGTGAAGAAAAAATGAAGAAACTGAGATTGTATGTTCATAGAGAAAATTGAGGCAAGACCGTTAAAACAACAACAACAAAACAATTCCATTTTATTTCTCTTTGTTACACATGTTCATACAAAACAGATACGCTCTGTTAAATTTTCACTTTAAATTAGTTTGTACATCCCTATTAAAAAAAAGTAAAAAAATAAATAAGTGTCATAGGAAAAAATCTTAGGGCCATTATTACAACTTGCCGTTAACTAAAGGGAGGATTTTAACGGGCAGATAAATTGTTTTTCATTATTATGAGTACCCAATAAGATAGAAGTGATCGTTAAGCTAAAGGGAAGATCATCCTACCTTTAACATTTAAAGGTCACTTTATGTTTGAACTTGCCGTATCATATACTATTTTCGATGTGGCAGCTTCAAATTTAAACAAAATGAGCATAGTCCGCTGAGTCCGCTGTTGCCACTGCGTTAAAAAAAAACTTGTTTAATTAAGCAGTTTTATCGACTTAGCTCCGGCACTGCCATATTTTAATTTTATTTTATCTGTAAGTTGTAATAACGAAAATTAGGTAACTTTACAGTTCCCTTTAGCTAAAGGTACCTTTAACAACACCCAAGTTTAACGGCAAGTTGTAATAATGGCCCTTAAAGGTTTAAAACTTTCGATTGTATACATATTATTTTATAGAACTTTTCTAAGTAGACCAGAAACACAGCTTAAGATGACTGATTCTAGGGTCAAGAATTCTACAGCATGCTACTGATTCGACATGGGTTCCATTACATGCATACATATATACATACATACATAATTGGTCATTACAACCGTTTAGTCAGAGTTACGACATTTCTTCTCCCACCACTTATGTTGTGGGTGTTAATTTGATCCATATGTGCCGGGATCTATAATTTAAAGTAGACTTCGAAAGACAGATTTTTGAGAAACTTTTCATGGAAACTTTTTTTACTCTCAGGGTTTTTGTCAGAAATCTGCTGAGAGGAAGCCGCCGAAGAGATATATTTTTTGTATTTCGTTTCGTTGGAGATGTCTGATCTGAGGTTTGAACAGAGCCCTCATTGCCTTCTAGACTACGGCGACTACATACCATAACGACTACAAACCATAAATTTGAATAACCAAAATTTAATTTAAATTTTCTAAACCTTTTAGTTCAAACCTTTTAGCCAAGTAAACAATAATAACTAAACACGGATTTTATAATTAAGAGGAGTAAAAATTAAATTAACAACTCAACATAATAAAATAATTTGAAGTACAATTATAAATGCAAAAAATTTAAAATTAAACAACAAAAGGAAAAAAAAAATAAAAATCATTTTTATTAAATGTCATTTAAATTTTAAAAGTTATTAAACTATTTTGTTCTTTCTCTTACAATAAAAAAATAACGACTCTTAACTTTATATTGTTAATGCGTAAAATGCCACAAAATTTCTAAAACTTTTCCAAAAGTGACTAAGAAATGTGAAAGTGCTCATACTAATAGCGAAAACACAAAAAAAAGCAAATAAACAACAGTAAGGCCAGTCTCAATGCTATACACTGTTCTATTGTACGAGGGCGGGTTAGGTTTTTAACTCTAAGGGAAGAAGGCATCTAACACGAGAATTGAGGAGCGATTGGAAAAACTGATAAACATTGAAAGTTTTTATTCATTTGAAAGATTTTTTCATGCCATTATGTGTATAATATCATCGTTCAAATATTCACCACGGCTTCTCACGGGTGGAACGCAACGAAAATGTCAAATTCTGAGACTTAATCGGGGTGTATTGGGCCGATGTCCCGAGTTATGTTGGCTTTAAAGTCGGCTGTTGTTTGTGAAGTATTTGCATACAGCAGCGACGTAAGAAAATGGCCAACGGAGTTAAATCACACGACCTCGATGGCCAGTTCTCATCACCTCCAATTGAGTAATTCTATCAGAATTGGATAACAAGTAAGTTAATTAGAGGTTTGCTGATGATTTTCTTGAAGAAACGAACGAAAGAACGACTTCGAACTGAGGTCTTTGCCCCTTAAATAATCGAATAAGCTTATCAAAGACTGAAATTACGAAAAATAGTGGTTGCACTGGTAATCTCATATGATTTTGTGATTTCAGTTTTGAGCGATCGGTTTTGACTATAATAAAAGGATCCGAGTGATCACTTTACAGGAGCTTTAAACAACAATATGGTCGAGTTTTTATGCCGTTTAGTTATCGCAAATGAAACTTAATTCCATAATACATACATACATAACATACATAATTGATCATTACAACCCTTCAGTCAGGATTCCGACCTACATAGCTTCTCACACCTCTTATGTTGAGTGCGTTAATGCGAACGACACATTTTTTTGGAGAAGCTCTTTATCTGCTGAGATGCAGTCGCCGAAGAAATATTTTTTTCAAAATTTCGTTTTGATGTCTGACCTGGGGTCAGGTGCATAATAAGAAATCGGAAATTAAATAGCAAATGATAAATCGCAAGGTTTCTCGATGCAGATTGATATCATGGGGGTTTATGGTGATACCAATTAGGTCAAAAAAGCGATATGAAAGGACAAAATAATCATCGATTATTGGTAAAATAATCATTTTACCAATCGGTACCTATTTTAAAGACCTAAAGAGGGAGTATTTTATTAAAGGTTATGTTAGGTTAGAGGACGTGTACTTGTCAACTGTGACAAGTACAGTACCCGGAGGTCGAA
Source organism: Sarcophaga caerulescens (assembly GCA_927399465.1). Lineage (NCBI taxonomy): Eukaryota > Metazoa > Arthropoda > Insecta > Diptera > Sarcophagidae > Sarcophaga > Sarcophaga caerulescens. The sequence continues at coordinate 39,004,229 of OV656873.1, read as the reverse complement.
TTGACCCATTGTACATTGTACCTTCTCACACCACTCACGTTGTGTATGGTAATTTTATACGTGAGTGGCAGGACCTACAGTCTAACGTCGATTCCAAACGACAGATTTTTGAGAAACTTTTTTATGACAAATTTTATTTACTCTCAGAGTTTTGCCAGAAATCTGCTGAGAGGAAATCGCCGAAGAAATATTTTTCTTTCATATACGAACCCGGGCTTTACGTCTAATAAGCAAACACACTACTTACTAGACTACGGCGACTTCATTTTATTAGAGGTACTTATAAGAAGATTGACGAAGTAGCCAATTGTGTAGAAAGTTAGCTCAAAATGGTATGTGTTGAAAGACATGTACTTACACTACTGCACATTATTACCCTTCAGTAATAATGATAGTTTAGTTTCTTACATCATTTTTGTTTTTTGTGTAAATTTCCTCCATATGTGGTAGGATATTCAGTTGAAAGATAACTCGAATAACAGAAGAAGGATCGTTGAAAGAAAGTTTTCTTTTTCCTTCAAAATATCAGAGCTCTCGATTGAACTCAAGAGTGTCATTTAGTAAGCTAACAAACCAATCTATCCACTACCAACATCTTGGAAATGAAAATGAATTTTTATTAAAAAACGTGTGTTTCATTCTAAAAGTCTGAGAACTCTTTCAACCGACCTCGTATAAACAAATACTTTCGAAATGAATACAATTTTTTCTGTTTCTGTTCCCGTTTTGTTGTTGTTTTTGTTTTTATTGTTTTAAGACTATATAGAAAACGACAAACCAAAAACAAATAACAATAATAACAACAAAATGAAATCCCTAAAACCAATAATATTAAATACATTCAAACAACAATAACAAATACAATAAAAACAACAACAACAACAACAACAAAGGAAGTGATAAAGTAGTAAAATAGAAGAGAATGCTAGATAATAAAAAAAAGAGTGTGTTTTAGAAAGTCTAATCCACATAAACATTTTGAAAATGGTGCGAATTTGCTGAATTGTTTATGCGTGAGTTTTTCTCTATGTGTGAGAGGCAGACTGTAACTTTGCTTGTGTTGATGTTTGTATGTGTTTTTTATACATGATGTTGTTGCTATTTATAACCAACAAGCAGGCTTTACGAAATCAAATCAAAATCACAAAAATTATTGGGCCATTTAATATGGCGAAAAGTTAAAGATGTGCTAATGATACAACACCATTTCCAATGTAAAATTTTTTTTTATTTTATTTTATAATTTAACGACGTTGGAAGTTGGCGAATACATTAATGGTTTTCAGTTTTATTTTACTGTTGTATTGTGTGTGTAAATGTTATGTTGTTTTAGTAACATTAGCAGTATCCAAGATTTTTTATTTTCAAAATTATTTTGCTATTTTTTTTTTTTTTTTGTAAAACGGGAAATAGTGTGAGTAAATAAAGTTACGCAAATGTGTTGCAGGAATAAATTCTGTTTAAGCAGTTAAATAACAGCTTAAATACTTAAGAAATGAATAGACAAAATGAACGCACACCCATACCATCCATAAACACTCAAAGAAAGCAAAAATATTTCAGTGAGCAAATGAAAAGGGCTTGAAATTGTATAGAAGATGAGGGTGTCTATTTTACTGCTTGAAACAAAAGGATTTTTTCAGTCTTTTTGTTTTCAGTTTATTTTTTTATATTTTTCATCATGCTCTCTCTATAGTTTAAGTGACAATCATTGGCAGGTCGTTTATGGCCAAAAGACTTGAAGAAGATTTCATTTTTCTTAATTCCAAAACTACAGCCAACAGATGTTTTTTGTATGTCTCAGCAAAAAGTGGGTGAATGAGTGAATAAGTGGATATGGACGTTGATGACATAAACGAATAAATGAATGGAAAACTCAATGAATGGATTGTAGACAGTCAGACAGACACACTGATTAACGTTGGACAGACCGATAGACAAACAGGCTGGCTTAATGGATGTATAAAAAGATGGATGATTTACACAGTAACATCCAGCCTTAGGATAGGCCTGTTGTTTACATAAATAGGCTTCAAGTGTAAGGAATTCTTTTTACTATATATGAAGTATATGGGAATGTATGTGTATTTGTACGAAAGAGATAAATACTGTTATAATGTAAATGGATTTTATGTTGTTGATACATTCCTTTTCTCTATTTTTCCTTGTTTTTGTTTCATCTTCAACTACACTGTCGTGTTCCGTAACTTGGGGGCAATTTTGTTAAAATGCTTTTTAAATACCATCAATATATTGTAAGCGAAAGACGTCATCATTTCTGAATTTCTAAGTGAACGACCAAACCTACAAATAAAATGGCTGGCTGACTAGTTGAATGGCTGCGTATAGTACATACCAGTGTTGTAGATGAATAGATGGATGAATAGATGGATGAATGACTGGATGAATGTTTAAAAGGCCGCCTTGTTATTTCGTCGTAAATCCTTTAGCTTTGTTGTATATCCTCTTGGTGGTTAGTGCTTCTTTCTAGTACTTCGAATGCGATGCTTCACCAATGAACAAGTCTAGCGTAGTGGTTAATACTGTGTGTTCTGTATTGTTTAAATGTGTTTGGTCTGTGTAGTGATTTGGTGTTAATGCCATTAAACTATATTTGTCATGGATAATAACGGCTTAAAAAGCCTTGAATGCAACGAAGTATTCTACCATTTATGACTATAAAAGCTCTTCTTATTTTTTTATTTTTTTATGTTTAAAGGGAAACAGAGTTATAATGATTTTCTTTAAGGAATATTTATAGTATAAAAGTTAAAGAGTACACAACTACGGCTTACCTTTACTGAAATGTTTTACAACATATCACAAATAAAAAAGAAATATTTAACAATAAATGTTTAATACAAATACATTAAACCCGACACAATTCATTCATCATGATCAGTTAATGAAATAAGATATGAATAAATTTTTAAGCTATTTAGTAGAATTATCGATTTCTAGTTGATTATTGATCTAGAATCGTTATGCTACCGGATACTATTTAAGACTGGACTTGGAAAGAAGCAGCTGATGTCACACAGTTTACATACTAATCAATAACTAAATTTTCTTCTTATCTTGTTGCGTTGATTCAAGAGTTAGAATACTAAAGGTTTTCAAGGGCCATGTTTTTAGCTCACATCTTGTCTGGAAATGGAAATGGCTCCTAATTGGCCTTATATCAGATTAATAGCTTAGATTATTTTGGTTACCTAATGCTTGCAGCGTTTTTAGCAACGAAATTGCTGCTGAAGTAACAAGATCAGGCTCAGCTTTCTAAGCCATACCAGAGGAATGGTCAGCTTCTTTTTTTAGGATTATTAAGGAAAAGTTTTATATACTGGGGACGTAGAACAGACTATAGGTTGCTCAATCCTATGGGAACGGAAATTAACCTAAGCATGGGAAGCCAACAAATGAAAGCTATTAGAGCAGAACTAACGGGGCACGATTTTTGTAGGCTATATGAAAGAGCAGAGGAAACAATGGATAATACCACTACATACATGCATACATAATTGGTCATTACAACCCTTCAGTCAGGATTACGACCTAGCTTCTCACACCACTTATGTTGTGTGCGTTAATTTTTATACATGAGTGGCGGGACCTACAGTTTAAAGTCGACTCCGAACAACAGATATTTTGAGAAGCTCTTCATGGCAATTTTATTTACTTTCAGAGTTTTTTCCAGAAATCTGCTGAGAGGCAGTCGCCGAAGAAATATTTTTTTTCATATTTCGTTTTGATGCCTGACCTGGGATACGAACCTGGGCTTTACGTCTAATAAGCCAACACACTACCTAACAGACTACGGCGACTACTTTTTTTTATACCACTGTCCTTGGTTAAAGATGTGTAGGAAGAGGATGTTAGATAGTCGATTTGTTTATGAAGTGGTAGATCTGAAAGAGCATCTAATAGGCTAACGTGATTGACTAGCTAGGGGGATTTATTTAGAGGTAGAAATTTATCTATGAGTGCCACTAATGTTTAATTTTGAACCTTGCTGTTCCTTATCTTCTCCTTTCTCTTTTCTTCCTCCATTTCGTCTTTAATTTCTTCCAAATTGAAAGATCACTATGGACCACTAGGTCTCCTGGTACAGGCGTGGAACTGTAATGTGAGGCGCACTGCTTACTTACTTGAATTTTGCATTCAAAATATTTTCATAGGATGAGCGTGTGAGATCTTGATTGTTATCACTGTCATTATACTTCTAACAATATATACTATTAGCTTCTGTTTCCTTAATGCGATAATTTTCCATGAGGTTTTATCTAAATCGAATTCGGTATTTGATTTGCGTTTCACTTGACTTTCGCCTTTATGGGAGGAGAATGTGAGATCTTGACTGTTATCATTGTCGTTAAACCTCTTGTTGCAATAATTCTTGGCGAGAGTCTATCGAGTTTGGGAGTTGATGGGTGTTTCAAAAGAAAAATTTAGCCTTAGGAAAAGGGATGAATATAGCACTAATGAGTATACATACATATATTATTATTAGTCATTATAACTTTATAGGCAGGATTACGTCCTGTCTTCTCATACAATGTTCCATATTGTGTACATTAATTCTATGGAGAAATTCTGTAAAAGTTTACTTGCCTTGGTTGGTTTTGTGTGCAGCCAGTTGTTGTAGTTTTTTCGAAGAGAAAAAACAGTACAAATCTACTCTTCTAACGTTTGATTTACTATTACGCATTAACTCATGTTATCAATTACAAGTGGAGTTTTTGAGTAATTTAGATACTGTTTCGGCCTTTAATATTCAACCTAAACTAACTTCACTTTCTTACCACATCATGCTTAATAATAAAAACATGGTTTTATGTTCAATTCCATGTATATAAGACATAAACCTATGCATTATTAGCTGTTACCACAGAATTCTTAGTTTGAGCTGGCTGTATATGGTTAAAATATAAATTGTGTATGATATTGGAAACCAATTAATATTGTAAAAAAGAAATCAATCGTGTACCCACCAGAATAGCAATAGCTTTTAGAAATAAGGAGTGAAAATAGTTACGTTCTGAAGAATCCGTCTTATATGTATATAAAAAAAAATTGGCGAGAATGTTAGCTGAGCATTTCTTAAAATTCGAATGAAATTTATGAGACTACAAATCAGTGGAATGGTACTTCTCTATTGCTTTGGTCATTTGAAAATTTAAATTATTCTCTTGTTTAAATTTTCATTATTCTGTTATTATTGTTTTAATCATACTGGAAATTTTCATTGCAAAAGACCATCTAATTAAAAATATGATAAAAATAAAAACAAGAAGAACAACGACAACAGCGTGGGCTAAAGATTTCATCTGTGAAAAGTGCCACATTTTTTTCTGTTTGGTATGACGCCCTTTTTCAAAATGGTAAGACAACGATGTACAATAAATTAAAATCTCAACCTCTGTAAATAAAACATGTGTATGTACTTGAAATATGTACACATACATACATCATCCTGGGCATATTGAAAAAATTTTTTTTTTAAAATGTACTCTTATCTGATTAAGAACAAAGACAACATCAATGAGCCATATAAGTAAAGGGCTGCCAAAACAGATTTATACCGCAAATAGAAAGAATACTTACATGCGAGTGAGTATTATTATTTACAGAAAACAAAGCAGAATTACTTTTACCTTCTTTGGAGCAGTATTAGTATGCAGGAGCAGCGTAAGAGTATGAAGGGTAAGGCAATAAAAAATGAAATATTTACAGTATGTATGTGCATATGAATGCATGATAAATTCTCCTTTACTTGCTCTCTCTCTCACTAGCTATCTGTTGTGTTTGTTGTTGTTCTTGCTTTTCGTGTTGTTTTATTATAGATTCCGGGCATGACCATAAAAAAATCCTGTTAAGGTTTATAATGATATGGTATGTTTATAGCTTGGAACCTACGCTATTTATAAATATGTACTTTTATATGTGTGATCGGCTAATGCATGTATGTATATATATATACATTTTGTTTTCCTCTTTGGTTAATTTAAATTCTTTTAAAGCCAACACGTACCCATAAACATATTTAGTTTCAAGTGTACGAATGTGTTTACTTTTATTTTGAGCCTGTATGAGTGAATATGAAAGAGAATGCGGTCCTTATTAATTTGTAGAGCGGGGCATATTTATGAGCCTGTGTGGTATGTGTAAGTGTGCATAATAAACTATTGTTTATTTAAAACCGGAAGAGTATTTTTTTTATATATATTTTTTCATTGCTACTGCCGCCGCTTTAGTTGTTATAAATTGTTTGAGTTTTCATTTCTTTTTTTCTGTTTTTTTTTTCTATTTTTTCTGTAAGACTGCATTTTCTTTCTATAGCTTCTTTTATTATATTTTATTCTGTAGTGGTTTATGTGTGTCTGTAATAAATCTATATATATATATATATATATATATACATATATATAAAGGCTTCATTAAATTATGCTTTATTAGTCATTTGGGTATTCTTTTGCTTTTTCCCATTTTTTTCATATTTTAGGGTTAAAATTCTTAAGCTTTTTAGGAGAAAAAAAAATAACCCGCTTTATTTTCTACAGAGTATTTAATTACAATACAAAAATTTAATAAAAGTAAGCTAGAAAAATTAAATAACTTTCTAAATATGTATATTTTAAATTATTGAAACAAGTTTTCATTAAATTTCCTCACATTTTCTCCGACAAAAAAATTAAATTATTATTATATATTTAATTATCTTCAACAGCTTTTGAGTACTTTATATTATTGTTGTCAATCTTCTGGAGAAATTTGTTTATAATTGGCACCACATATTACCGATTGACGTCAACAGAGTGTGTTATAATTAATATCCAGAGACGTTGATTAGGGTTATAAAATGTAAACTTTCTTGTTTAATTTCAAATGAATATTTCAGAGGGCAATCGCCACCAACGTTCAGAAAGGAACATTTACATTCATAACTGGTCATTACAACCATTTAGTCAGAATCACGACCTAGTTTCTCACACCACTGATGTTGTGTGTGTTAATTTTATACATTAGTGGTGGGACCTACAGTTTAAAGTCGATTCCGAACGACAGAATTTTTTTGAGAAACTTTCCATGGCAATTTTATTACTCTCTGAATTTTTGCCAGAAATCTGCTGAGAGCAAGTCGCCGAAGAAATATTTTTTTATATTTTCGTTTTGATGTCTGACCTGGTGTTTGAACCGAGGCCTCACGTCTAATAAGCCAACACACTACCCATTAGACTATGGCGAATTCGAAGAAAGGAACATTTAGTAGTAGCAAATGGCTGAAGAGGAAATACATATCAGTACACAGCCAACACTACTGCGTTAAAAATTAAAGAGAGTTGCGTGGTAAGAGTACTTAATTTCTAATAACATCAATGAATTTATTTATACGACAAAAAACAAGTTTCCCATTAAAATTACCAGCTATACACGTCATTGAGTAGTCTAGTAGGTAGTATGATGGCTCATTAGACGTGAGGCCACTGTTCTAACCTCAGGTCAGACATCTCGATCAAATGGAAATATGAAAAATATTTCTTGGACGACTGCCTCTCAGCAGATTTCTAGCAGAAACTCTGAGAGAAAATAAATATTGCCATGAAATGTTTCTCAGAAATATCCTCAATTCGAGGTCGACTTTAATCTGTAGGTCCCCTCATGTATAAATTAACGTAACCATGTACAAATAACGTCCTATCTACCTATAGTACTACTCAATAACTGTATCATACATAAAAGACCATAAACCCTTAAATATAATAAACAATGGGGTTGCAATACCGCCTTTCTGATGATACGTTGTACTCAGCACAGAATTTGAATATCAGGCTTAAAGCAATTCCTATTTGAGAGTAAGTGTTAGATTGGAAAACCGGTTACTATCCACCCTGTTATTCTGATGCATGTCTTACCACTGTACTTACGTAGAAATAATTTAGATTGTCTTAAACACGTTATAAGCATCTTCTCTGTGGACGTTTGTCTCCTGCCTGTTTATTGCCGTGAACTCGAGACGAATAATTATGAATTAACCTCATAGAAGTTTAGTGCTCAGATGAAATCCAGATTATTAAATAGTATAGCTCTGTCCTGTGCTTTGTACTTCCTGTCCAAGGTGACAACGTAGTGCAGAAGTTGCTGTAGACTAGTAGGTAGTGTGTTGTCTTATTAGACGAGAGCTAAACGAAATAAAAAAAATAAATTTTTTTTGGCGACTTCCTCTCAGAAGTCTTCTGCCAAAAACACTGAGAGTAAAATAAAATTCCGTTGAAATTTGTTCCAGTAGTCTTCAGGCAAAAACTCTAGGAGTAAATAAATTTGGCAAGAAAAGTTTCGAAGTCGATTAAAAGCTGTAGGTCACGACACTCGTGGGTAAAATTTACACACAAAACATAAGCGGTGTGAGAAACTAGGTTGTAATCTTTATTGAGTAATCAATTAAGTGAGTATTCCATGGCGAAAGTTTCCGCTTTGTAGATAAACGCGAGTTTTCTCATGTTTTGTTTTTGGCTTTAGCTTTCATTCACCTTTAAAAATATTTTATAACACAAATTCAATATTGAATATTCGAATAATAATTGTCATGTTGCAGCACTTACTGAGTGACCTAGTTTGAAAATCTAAATTTTTTTTATATTTTTAAGACAATTATGTTTTATTCACCTCTTAACAACTGTTATCCGCTGACATTTCAAATATTATGCCGGCGAAAATTATACACTCAATGCCATCATTTTTTCATTACCGTTTGAAAACTAGAATAGATTGTCGCCATTAAAATCCCGGAGATTACCAGTTGCAATGAAATTCAACTAGTTTTCTAAATGTTTGTATGTCACAAATAAATAAATGGATTTATGATTGTGTTTTGTATATATAAATGCTGTTTGTTATAGAAAATACATTAAAGTGTTGTTTTATTTTTTCATTTTCATTTCCATTTTCATTTTCAGTTTATTTATGCATTTAAAATCGCATAAATATATGCATAAGAAATATATCTCTGAATTCAAACAAAAATAAAAAAGGCCTGGTATCCATGGCAAAATCCACTCACACTGACTTATAAACAATAAAGAACAGGTGCAGAGTATCTGTGTGTGTGCATGTATGTATCTGTTTTCTAAGTTTATTTATTCTTCAATAGAAAAATATTAAAATACATTATGCATTTAGTAGTCGCAATAGTAGTATCTTGCAATGCATTTCTATTCTATATATACATTAATTTCTCATACATACATACCATACATACAAACAACATATTCTTTACCGTCACCTAACTTTTAAAATCATAACAATTTTTTTCCATTTCGCATGCCTAAGAAAACATAAAATATGCCTGAGTTTTCTTTCTGGTTTTTTCTTTCTTTTTTTTTTTTTTGTATTCTAAGGACCTTAGAATGAATGGTGAATGAATAAAAAAAAATTCACATAATCGTTGTTATAAATAAAAATACTTTTAGCATGTAAAAATGTATGTAAGAATAATCTTTTATGCCGAATACACAAATATTCATATGCTAAGGTAAGTATTTATTGTATAAGAAATATTCACATTTTAATAAATTCTGAAATACAAATGCATTTCCTGCTTTTAGTTTAAATCGATAAAAAAACCAAAACAAACAAAAATTAAAAAAACATGGGGATAGCATAGGGCATCCTTTAGGGGTAAGTTTGCAAAAAAAAAAAATTACGAATAAAATTGAACGTTAGAAATTTATTTTTTAAGGCATGAATATGAATATGAATGCATTTAAATTTACAAGTTCATTGTGTCTTATTGCAATACATAATTCCTTGAAAATAGCAAATAAATTAAATAACAAATTCTATGTATCAATTTGTTTTTAAAATAGTCGTTTTTCAATTTATATTTGTCCATAAACTAATTGTGTGTTGTGTAGTTTGCCAACAAACGCTTTTTAAATGGCTCATAACATACATAATTGCTCATGACAAACCTTCAGTCAGGATTACGACTTAGCTTCTCACCCCAGTTATATTGTGAGTGTTAATTTTATACATGAGTGGAGGACCTATAGCTTAAACTTTTCCGTGGCAATTTTATTTAGTTTATTTAGTCGCTGAAGTAATATTTATTCGTATTTCGTTTTGTTCCATATGTCTGAGTTGGGGTTTGAATCGAGGCCTTATGTCTAATAAGCTGACATACTACCTACTAGACTACGGCGACTTTAAAAAGCTCATTAGCATTTCTTAATTAAAACCATTAGATAGCAATGTAGTAGATGTAATATCATATCATTTCCATGAACTCGTATTAATTATGAAAACTTAAGCGTCAATCCTGCACATGTTTTACTGTCAGATAAAGACAGTCGACCCAGTGTTTTTACACAACCGAAGAATATACTGCCTACATCCAGGTCCTTGATACATATGATGACAAAAATCATAATATTATCATTAAATCCAATATTTCTTGTGACTATAGATTCCGTGAAGTCGCCGTAGTCTAGTAGGTAGTGTGTTTTCTTATTAGACGTAAAGCCAGGGTTCGAGCCCCAGGCCAGACATCAAAACAAAATACAAAAAGTATTTCTTCGGCGATTTTCACTCAGCAGAATTCTGGCAAAACTCTGAGAGTAAATAAAATTGCCATGAAAAGTTTCTCAAAAAATCTGTCGTTCGGAGTCGACTTTAAACTGTAGGTCCCGCCACTTATGTATAAAATTAACACACACAACATAAGTGGTGTTAAGTCAATAATCCTGACTGAAGGGTTGTCACTATTCAGCATTTATTAACCGCTGCTTACATCTTATTCTAACAATAATCTCTGTTATCCTAGATCATTGACCAGACTATACTTTTAAGTTTGCTACAAACATACGAAGTTTTAAGCCTTCAGAGTACGAAACAACTGCTACTTGAGGACTACAAAGCCTTATAGGTAGCATTTCGTGGAATCACTAGAGCAATAATTGCTATCTCGGTTCTTCTTAGAGTACAGGTCATACCTTTGTATAACAAGGTCAAAGACGTGCTCATGCTCATGCAAGATACAGAGCGGTACTGGAGCGATATAGAAAAAACTAATTCGTTCTCCGATTTTGGGTGGATTGGGGGACATACGTTACATGTCTCGGATAATAGATCACATAGAAATTCTATGCACAGTTTCATGAGAAGTTTGTGTTTCCGACACAATTAGGCTCCATCATATAAAAAGTTTCTCAGCATTCACGATAAAAGAGCAGGCTTCGCTCTAAAACTAGACAAATATACATACATACATACATAATTGGCCATTACAACCCTTCAGTCAGGATTACGGCCTAGCTTCTCACACTACTCATGTTGTGTGCGTTAATTTTATATATGGGTGGATTTAACGTCGACTCCGAGCGACAGATTTTTGAGAAAATTTTTCATGGCAGGTTTTTATTTACTCTCAGAGTTTTTGCCAGAAATCTGCTGAGAGGAAATGCCGAAGAAATATTACCTTGGATACGAATCCGGACTTTACGTCTAATAAGCCAACACACTACCTACTATACCACGGCGGCTGACAAATATACTGTTTAAAATTTTTAAATTAATATTCGGATATTTTTATTCTGTAAAAATTTTTAAATTGAAAGCAGCATATTTGTCTAGTTTTAGAACAAATCCTGCTCTCCTATCGTGAATGGTGATAAACTTTTTATAATGATGGATGCTGCAGATACAGTTGTGAAGAACAGCTGTAGATGGGTCACTTCGCATCCAATTGTGTGATATTGGCGTACGCATACGGATTGGGTGGACAAGATTGCTTAAAATTCTCATTTAAGAAGCTGTTTCGCACTTAAAACATCCAAAACCTGCTGATACTGCTGTGGAGATGTATGGGTCACTTACAGGCCATAGTGGTTTAGGAAATTCTTATTGAATTAGATGTTCCGGTACGTTAATGTACTAAGATTCACAAGGACATGCATTATAAATCAAGAGTAGCCGTAATTTCTGTCAAAGCTGTCTTAGGACTATTCCTAACTTCATTACATTGCTTTTTGTTTTTTAGAGCTGCAATTAAAGTTTAGTTATAATATGTACTAAATGCCACAATAATAGCATATTGAAAACTGTGCTTGTTCGTTGATTATTACGTAAAAATCTTGCCTTATCTGTTGAACAATTTATTTATTGTTGGGATAATTCAGATCAACCAACAATTAGTTTTTAGTTTAAATTTATATTTCTGTAAACAAACAAATAAAAGTATAAAAAAATACATTTTATGAACATGTTTACTGCCAATAAAGAAAATAAAAAATCAAATTCCGATCAATTTATATTATTGCATACAGAAATTTCGTAACTTACATTTGATTCCTGTATTTAAATCTTAAATATAAAATAAAATATCTTAAATTTCTTTGCCTTACGTTTAAGATAATAATCTGTGGTGAATACTTTTATTTGAAAAACATACCTTATTTCTATGTGCTTTCCTTAACCCTTTTCTAACCGCAAACACGTATTCAACACGAAACAACACCTCTTCGTACAATTTCTTTTCTTTTTATCATTTTCTTTTCCTAACTATCGATCAAAGATAAGAGAAAAACCTCAAAGGCTTGTAAAAGAAAAAATTGCAAATCCTTTTGCCTTCTGTACACATGCAATTCATTAGAAAAAAAAATTTTTATGAAAAAGGATTTTTCTTTGAAAAAAAAGGACTCATAACACTTAATAACAATAAAGAGAAATACCTAAAAAGCCAAAATAGAATCTAAAAGAAAGTAAAAATAGGGGGGAAAAATAAAAAATAAATTTACAACAAAGGAAAAATGGCCATTGAAAGCAGAAGTTTCCAAAAGGATATTCTGTCGCAGACCATACTCAAGACTTTTAAGGAGATTCCAATAAAATACACACACTTCACACTGTGCTTACTTAAACATACTCAAAGAAAACAGATTTTTTTCACCATTAAACCAAAGGGTTTAAAAGATTTTAAGAAGAAAGAATGGAAGAGAGGGAGAAAAAAACAGAAAATCGTTATTTGAAATTTAATTTTATGACCATTTTTTTGTAATGAAATCTACTCTTAAGAAAATATTTGCAAACAAATCCAAGAACATGTTTTAATGTGCCCTATTAAGATTTAGGATAACAACAACAACAAAAAATGGTAGCCATTCAAACTTTTGCAGAGAATGGTAAGACGACAGCCAAAAAGGGTCTTCTAAATCGGTTTAAAGGGAAGTATTAAGAAAATTTTAGATTTCTGTTGGTGGTTTCTTCTTTCTTTATGCTATTAACAACAACATATTGTGGCAAATGTTGTTAAAATGCCAATTTAAAAACGGATATTTTTGGTAATAAAAGTTATAGAAATGTGTTCCCTTTCCCTTGTGTTTTCTTTTCTATTCTGTTGAGTGCTGCCTATGAAAAGTTTTAAAAGGAAAGTCAATTAAAGGCAATTAGTTTGATTGTAATTTATATTGCGGTTTCAAATAATTTGCCTTTTTTTCTATTCTCTGGACTCTGTTGTAAAAGGAACACCCGAAAAAGGGTTTCATTAATTTTCTTTTTTTAAGTGACAACAATTTATGTCTGTTAATTATATTAGAATGACATCCAGCAATAATTGAAAAACAAATTTAATTTCTTAGCCAAAGTTAATAGGGTAGATCTGAATAAAATACGCAACAGAGTTATACATATTTTGTGTTTGAAAAATAAGAAAACACTTAAATATTAACGGGGTCTACACGGAATGAAATAGATATTAAGTGTAGTAAACAGAAATGTTTAAGAATTTTGAGGATTATAATCATAAACTCAGCGCTTTCCTAGAACAGACTGGTTTTAGAAGACAACGTTCCTGTAACGATAACATAAACCGCTTAACTCTGCTGAAAAATTATACTTCCGAACACACAACTGCACCGAGGGGAAAGAAGACCGTGAAAAGCTAGAAAAAGAAGCAAGAAAGAAAGGCTTTAACACAAAAACTATCAAGACTAGGCTTTACCCACATCTGCTCTTATGCAGCATAGTAACTATGATTGACGTATCTTCAAAATATATTTTAAAACACAATATAAATTACTTGAGCAAATAAACACTGTGCGAAAATCCTCATCAAGCTCATGCCATGTAAAATTTCTTTCGTCAAATCTACACTAATCTTCTAAGCTTAGAATATAGCACTCAAGTAAGTTAAATTTTGAAAAAATCACATCAAATAAGAATTATGGATTCTTATATGCAGACGTCCACAGCTCCTTGTAGCAACTAATAGAAAGAAAATATCTTGACAGCTTTTTAATGCTTAACTCAATACAGAAAAGATGTACAAATAAGATTAATGATGAGTGTCAGATGAACATATGAAGCGTGTATAGTCACTGTAACCTACAATTATCGACAATTTGCTTTATTCTGATTCTATTCTTATAATTTTCATGTCAAAGTTACAGTACGCTGTAGATGTAGTATTAATATAGGTTTCAATCCAATCTGGGTTCAAGTTTCACAATGTCTTAAGAGTATTTAAAAAAAAAAAGTCCTACATAAGGTTCGAGGACTAGTGCAAGTTAACGATGATTTGCTACTCCAATCCAATAATCAGTTTCTCAATGACATAAAAGTTGTGCAGCGCTTTAACTTTGGATTGAAGAGAGTGTTGCGGCGAGAAGGGTATTTGATGGGGGGATTAGCGAAAGTCGGCGTAGACGACAACCTGGTCAGCGTTGGAAGAACCAAATCGATAAAGCTCTGTAATCGATAGATGTGACCAACTGGCAAAGGCGAGCAAGAAGCAGAGGCGCCTGCAAAGATGTTTAAGGCAGGCCGAAATCCGATTGACGAATTATTAATAGTCATATTTTTTGTTTTTTTCTTTCAAGTTTGAATCAAAGGGTAATACAAACCCGTGAGCATAGTCGCTATTGGCAAGAATACCATGCACTTAATTTAAGCTCACAAGCAGTACTATCTGGAACGATGCTTTCAGTAATTAAATGAAAGCCTTAAAGTTTGTTTCGACTGCTTTAAAGTTACAAGACTGAATGTAAAATAAATACGATGTGTAGAAATCACACAAGTTTATACAGAAAATTCTTAAAAATGGATATTTTTTTTTGTTAAAATAATTTTCCACGGGAACGCTCAATTTTGGATATTATATTAATATAGAATTAGTATTTTATGTATTATTTCAACCAAAGTTTACTTAAAATTAGACATGCCAATGTAATATATTTTATTCTTAATTTTCTAATCTTTGATTTACTCAGCAATCAGAATTTTAATTGGCTTGTTGATCTTAAATTGTACTTTTGTAAAAAATTATTTTGATAAAATAATTAAGCACAGCAATTAACAAAATTTTCGAAAGAAAAACAATTTATTTTTATCTTATTTGAAATACAACAACAACAAAACAAAAGTATACTTGAACTTAATCTTCTTGAGCAAATCTTTGGCCATTTTACAATCTCACCTTCCTCTGTCAAGGAAAATATTTTTCTTTTCATTTCCTTTCGCTTATTCGTATTATTTGTACAGTTTTTGCCGTTTCGAATTCAAGTGTTTGTAGTTGGTCGATGATTGTGATTGTCATTTTGTTTGTTTAAAAATGTAACCCCTAAAGTGGTTAATATTAATACAATATCATTTGTATGTATATGTATATGTACGTATACATTTATCCATTTACTTACTCCATCTCATATACATACATACATACATCTGATGTATCTACATACTGTTGTATGAATTAACGTAGCAAACAATTCAAGTGTAGGCTGGCGTACTAAGTCCAAGGTTTTTATCTTTAATGGGCATCATGACAACACAACAGCAGAAACGTTGATTTCTGTTTAAATTTTTGGTTATTTATTTAAGGTGGGGTTTGGTTTTTGTTGTGTCTGTCAATATTATTTAACCATATTACGTATCCATCTATTTATTTGTATATTTTGCGTTGTATGACTATGTATAGATTTTGTTCATACAAATTTATTTATATTGTTTATCCCATCTGAAGAGGTTTTTGGGTTTTTGTGTATGGCTTTGGTCATTCTCTTATTTCGCTTGAATAGCCATATTTATTTGGCAATATACATATTTAATATCTAAATCTTTACTTAAATGCCAGTCTATAAAATACACAATAAATATTTTGTAAATAATATTTAAAGAAAAAAAATGTAAAAATATTTAAACGGTTTCGAAGTTATTTAAGCAGTAAAAGGGAAGAATGTGCAGATAGATAGGAGGAAATTTACGATTTAAAGAAAATATTCCTTTAAAAAATTCAAATGAAAAAGTATGAAATAAAAATTACAGCCTGTTAAGCCAAAGAATCTTAATCATTTTACTACTAGACCTCGACATTAAAAGAGTACGTATGAATTGTTGAATGTTTAGCGTAGGAAATATGAAAACGGGGTGGCAACGAATTATATGATAGGGGTGTAATGAATCCAGAGTGCCTTGAGAACGATTCCATGATCCCTCAGTCTGATCTGTGCCCTATCACATAAAAATCTAAAGATTTCTGTTTACGATTTTTACGTCTATGATTGCTGTCTTAGATCATCATTGTTACCAACAATGACTCTGTGTTCTGAGAAATGGTACAAAATTATCGATAAACTTGTTCAATTGCTTACACAGGTGAGCAAAGCTCAGTATTTTACGTTTTTATAAAATAATATAAAACTACGTTTGGAAAATGCTTTTTTTTTTTGATCATTTTAAATGACCAAATGTGTCTACACAATCGGAAGAATTGTGCCCAAATTTCAGCAATCCGGGCCTGTATGAAATGTAAAAATAAATTTGCATGTTTACACAGTTTGTTCTGTGGGAAACATTGCTGTTGTTCGCGATAGTGTGGCAGCAGAGCCGGCAACCTCGACTCGTCGTCGTGCTTAACAATTGAATATCCCACCAACATCACTGATGCGATTTTGCATCACTTACAAGGTTCAATTGACTCAAGAGCTTAGTGACCATTTCAAGTGTCTTCAATACGCCGAATGCTTGGTTCTACAGAAAGAAGAGAATGGTGACTTTACAAAGAAAATCATATCCAACGGCAAGGCACGCTTCCACTTTGGTCGATCTATTAACAAGCAGAATTGCAGCATTTGGGCAAATAAAAATCCGCGAGCTCTTGTTAAAAAGCCGATATATCCACAAAGAGTGCAGTTTATAGGCTGGCGGCGTCATAGGGCCGTAGTTCTCCGAAAATGAGGTCACACAAATAGTTACCGTGAATGGAGTTTACTATCGCGAGATGATAACATATTCTTGTGGCCAGATATTGTGGATATGCACCTAGACGATATGCTGTTCTAACGAACTCTTTTGTACAAGAAATTCAATGACCGTGTTCTCTCACGTGGTGATTAAGATAGTTGACCTTTACGGTTGTAATTTGAATTCGTTAGGCTTGTTCTTTTGGCTATATTAAAAGAAAAAAGTGTACATCAATAAGCCCAGAAAAATTCAAATGCTAAAGGATGAGAACATTCGCCATTTTAACGGCATTAAACTTCTATTATGTCTCAGAGGCATACAAAATATGAACGATCAGATAAAGGTATGCCGCCAAAGCCGTGGCGAGCATTTAACCGATATTTTGTTTCATACATAATTGTGATAGATTGAATAGATTGATGATCTATTATAATAAAAAATATATTAAAATACGTCTCTGATAACTTTTTGTTTTATTTTTTTGCATTGGCTGGAGCACAGTAAAGAAAGCAAACGAAAAGCCAGTATTTTAAGGTGTTTTACATACATTTAAAATGTAATATTCTTACCTGTATAATTAATATTTTCAAAATTAAATTAATATTAAACAATAATTAAACACATTAATTTTGCTAATGACAGCAATTTATCAGTTTTAAATAAATAAAGAATTATTTAAAGACTTAGTTTCACGTATGACTTGACAATGACATTAATTAATATGAAAAGAATTGAGTTTTATCGCAAGCAACTTAAAGAAAGCACTCTTGCCAGAAGATATTACCAATACTATACAAAAGATTATCATGCTAACATCGATGTACAAATAAATCTTCTCAATAATTGCTTTTCGTATTCATACTCAGCATTCTTATGGATTCTTAAATTCATTTTACGTTTTTAATAACCCAATAAGAAGACGATAATTACAGATGTAAAAAAATACTCACATACATACACGTATTTAATTGAAAACGCGCGCACACATGCATGCACACTATTTACACATGCACACATAAAAATAATACAAGTGGAATTTAATCACTTCTTTATCTGTGTATGTGCTATTTATTATGTCTACTGAATAAAATTTATGCTTCAAAACCCCGAGAGTAAATGAGATAGAAATAAACAATAAAAACAAAAACTATTCACACGCATACGAATGTAATAAATATGCTAGTACATGTACACAATTACCACTTAATACAGTATGTGTTACTACCACCACCATCAGTAAATGAAGTCTTAAAGTTTATGCCAAAAAAATCAAGAATAAAAATATTTAAAAATATATTCCATACATATCTACATGCCAAACATGAAGATATTGTTGATATTATTATTTTTATTACTCCATAATAATATGAACTAATTTCATATGCTAGTCATGATTTAATAAATCTACTCATCCATATACAGTTGAGTAGATTTTTAGTATTTTTTTTCTGTATTTTTTTTTTTTATCAATATTTCATGATGTTGATTACATGTGCTGAAATACACACATGTATACGTGAGTTAGTAAATTAAAGTTGAAGTTGTTTTTGCATTCTTAACACTCAAACTATAGTATAAGACCGTATAAATTATGGTGCATGATGTTATTACGTCAGGTATTTTCATTACAACAAGAGATACAAGAAGTAATGCGTTAATAAATGATAATGTTCTTCAAGAAAATTGATTTAGTTTTATTGCCTTTATTAATATATAGTATTGTTGATTTATATTAATCAGTTTGATTAACTTAACAAATTGTTTTTATATGAAAGACAAAGTTAAACAAACCATCAACCTCTTACACACCTAACTTGTTCGAATTTGTATGTTTATAAAAGCTGTGAAATTTATTAAATGGTGGCTTTAGAACTCTAAATATTTTTCAGAACATATTCGGACCAGATAAACCTCAAAATTCTACCCGACCTCAATCTACCAACTTGAAGTTCATCATTCTTTTGTTGGGACGGGACAGCGTTCGTTCGAATAAACTTGTCCGCCTTTCAACTGAAATACATATAACCGCGTTAAAGCACTCAAAATATAAGTGAACAGAGATTTTTCATTTTCCTAATTTATTTCCGAGAATGAAGGAAATTTCACTTTGAACATATTACCGCGGGTATCGAGAGTGCGGTAATCAGTAGTAGAAGCTCTCCGTGAATCACAGCATGTACGAGTATATCCTAGTATTTTAAATCGTAGAGAACAAACATGTAGATTGAGATGTCGATCTGAAACACACATGGGCCCCCTTCTCACCCGGCCACTATACTATCGCTCTATAATTATATCTCGTACATTAAGATTCGATTTTTGGTTTCAATGATCAAAGACAGCCGAACATTTTACAAATTCAGTAAGCCACTGTTGATTTTTGAAACCGATGTTCTACTTCGTTCTTTCAAATTATATTCCGAACCACATTTACTAAATAGTTTGATGGCAGCCACGTAACTTCGTTTCAGTAGTAAAGTCTTTTCTAATATCTTTTACGCAAAAATCCTGACATTATGGTCAGTTTTTCAGCACACGATGCCTTTTACTTACGGGTTCTCCGCATATGCGAGAATTTTGCTTGCTAACATAACTAACGAGTGAGAAATAAGCTTCAACACAAAATAAAATTTTATTCGAGAAATAAGTCTTCAATCGATATACATATTTTGGATTATGTGAATTAACATTTTAATAATGGAAATACAAATCCAATTGCAAATTATGCCATACTCGGTCATAAGATAGGTACAATTGATGAGAACGCAATAGGATTGACAATTTAAGATTATACGCCTCATTTTCTCTACAGATTTTTTCGACAATGCGAATATTGCGATAATGCAGTATCTTGATCATATCGTTCCCGTGACCATTTGCTCAAATTTCTTTATATTCCTGCCGTTGTCTTGCATAATAGGCAAGGCGATATTAACCATGTGATATTGCTTGAAAGGTGACCATGTTTGAATTACTATTTTTACATGTTTTTCGTAAATGGCAAACCTTTTCCTAAATACATTTTAGTTCAGATAAGAGTATTTAACGGCTGTAAGTCCGGTTTCAAAACCATTAACTGCAGGAGCTCATATTTATAAGAATTCTTTGCTAAAGGTATTCGAAAACTGATTTGCTGTATTTATCTATATTGACTGTATGATGACTGATGTAGACATCAAAAATTTCTCTTAGTCGGTTACTGAAAGTTAGTTCGGTAAACTGTAAGTTAACATAATGAAAGAAGGTTTTAGTTTAACTGAAACTGAAATTTCGTTTATAAAATATATTTTAAGTTATTATATTAAATCAAATGTGACAATTTATGTGTATTCTTATAATCTTACTGCAAATGCTTTTCCTTTTTCAACATTTTAAAACAATTTCAATTAATTTTGTTTAACTTTTATTTGGCATTCATGGTAATATGTGACGATATGTATGTGATCAATTTTCTTGATTTTTTTTTGCTTTCAAGTTCAAACATAATGAACATTGAAAATATACGTGCCTGGTGACTGAATGCTGTAAAAAGTCAGCAAGCAATACACAGAAAACGTGCTCATATGTATGGTATATGTGACAATGAAGGTGTATATAAATACCAGATATAAGCCATGGTTAATTTGATTGTATTTACGCCATATTTATGCACATATTGTGCCCATATAAGTGTTCAATAATTACAAATAATGTTATTTACAAGATTAAATAATTTACATAATGTGATTTTTATCGATAATAGTGGACGATGATGCCGGAAAGTATGGTTTATTTTTGGACACACTATACACATAGCCATACGTAGCAGGAATTTTAATGACAATGTTGTGCAACTTTATATATTTTCAATAAATGCCACAACAGTGGGCAGGGTATACACAGCAAGAGAGCGGTAACTTCTATTGTGTAGAAAAGGGAAAAAAATGGAAATAAATTTAACGAATTACTTTAACAAATTGTAATGGGCATTGCTTTGTGTAATGAGAACATTTATATGTGTATGAAATAACACACACTTATTTGTGTTGTAGTGCTTGTTCTCATATTTTTTTTTGGTATTTTTTTAACAAATAAAATTTGTGTGTATGCCTGTATGCCTATGGTATACATACAAAGTTAACAAACAATTTTTATTGCATACATTTTTATGTGTATGTAGACACTAACACATGCAAACACACCCACTTACATTAGTATAAAACATTAGTTTCTTTTATTGATTGGATTTTATGAGCATGTTTGTATTTGTATTTCCTCTTATTCTTATTGTAATATGCCGAATACTTTTGTTTGCTTCTTTGCTTTAACGTGTCCTCTTGTATAAGTTTTTTTTTTTATTTTTTTTATTTTTAATGTAAAAATATCTCCAAGAATCTGTGTGGTTATATAAAATAGAGAAGCTCCTAAAAGAATGTTTGGCATTTTGAATGTAGTACCATAGAAATGATTGTCATTATAGGATACCAACCATCGGTATACAGCCATACATTCATTCCTATTATATGTTATTGCTCGTCCGTTTAGAATACTCTTTTTACTTTTATTGTTGTTGTTGTTGTTACTTCTTTTTTATTAGTCTTAAAGAAACAATTTCTTAAATAAAGTTTAAGTGCCAGTAAAAACGTAAAATTGATTGAAAGCACTTGAGTTTTTTTGCTTTTGGCAAGGTTTTATGAGTCAAAATTTATTTCTTTCTTATTGTAATGCTTAAACATTTTTTTATGTATATTTTTATAATAAATAGTTGGAAAAATTTTATATTTCTTAAATATTTTTAAGAACATTTTCTTTGCAAAAAATAATAATTTTCTCTCAAATAATTAATTAAATTTTCTTTCCCTAACCTATGGCTTGTAGCAATCCTTACCTTCCCTATTCAACTCAATACGAATCAATGAAAATTGTTTAAACAATACAATATATTTACTTTTGCCTTCAAAAGCTTCAAAAGCCCTTTAACGCATAATTGAAATGCAATGTCAGGCTAATTAAAAATTGATCTTTCGAAAATGATAAATTATTGTGCACTTTAGGAAAATATTTTCTTAATTATTTCCAATACACACATACACTTGCACTTACAATTTTATACTTACAATGAAAATGACCTTTGCCGTAATGTCTTATCTTTGTAAGTAAAAAATCAAACTGCATTAGAATGTATGCCTGAATATCATTATCAAGGTAATGCACTTAATTGGCCATATACTCATATACGAAAGATGCACCTGCATAGGCTTGCAATAAGACAATAAGCCAAAAATCAATAAAAAGACGGCTTGAGAATGACAACAAGAAAAAATTTCTTAAAAAAAGGTGTTTACTGCAAGTAATAGAAGGTATTCAATGTAATTTTTCTTAAGAATTTTAAGATTTTTAAAAGTGCCCAGATAAATCGTTGGCAAATATTTAAAATTTGTTAACTTAATTCAAATTTCATCTTCCAACTGCTTTAAGAATGCTTAAAATTACTAGCAATAAAAATTATAAGTAAATACAATTATTTTTAGACCCTTACACCATGCTCTGGTTTTAGAATCTACTGTTAATTAACTACCAGTTCTGCCATACATTTTCAAGGCTCGGTCCAGGATAATTATGCCACACGATTGTTTACCACTTTCAGCTTTCTCTAATTTGTCTGTGGGCAAGGCTGCTAAATACTCTTATGTATAATAGTCCGCGACTGCTGTAGATTGTAAGATTTATCTAACATTGTTGGTGAAAGCTTCCAATGGAAAGAATTGAAATAAGGCGTACCCCATAAAATAATTCGAATTATTAGGTCTATTTAGAACAATTCAAAATACTCAGTATTTCAAGACTAGTGCTCCCAATAAATCATTAAATATCAATGCTCAAGTAAAACAATATTGCTGTCTATCACTTCAACTATTTACCAATGTGCTATATGATATAATTTGTCAAGATAATGATTTAATTGTGAACAATTCGCGGTTTTGAAGTCTTCTATGATATTTGTTTACTTACGTACTTACTTAATTAGTAATTCTTTAGTTAGGATTACAACCTAGCTTCGCACATCACCCATGTTGTGTATGTTTATTTATTTATTTTATTTATTCCATAAGTGACCTATAGTTTGAAACCGATTCCGAGAGAATTAATTTTAGAGAAATTTCATGGCAATTTCTTTTAATTCCTAGAGTTTTTGGCAGAATATAGGATATTCAAAGCTGTGAAACTATGCTATGCGAATACAATCTCGCAGAAATGTTTGTCAAAACATAACTCAGATTGGCAGTATATTCAATCCTAATGCCAAGAGCAAAACGGATCCATAGAATTTGGAACAACGATAAAATATCGTAAAGGAAACTAAATTATGAATTTGAATGTATATTAGAAATACAATGATTAAGTCGAGGAAACTGAATGTAAACTGTTTTATTTGAGTTTATGGAAGATTCAGTAACTCACATGTTACCTGCAATGTAACCTATGTCTATCTGTACTTCTTCTCTGAACTTCATTTCGAAAATACCACACAATGCTTTGCGTGATTATGTGTATTCGTCTGATTTTTTGTTGGCAAAAAATTAAAATTTTTTCTAATTCCTTTTTAATATTAATTTAGGCTGTATTAATTTGCAGGTTTTAATTATTTTAATGTACCGGAGACGTATTTTTAAACAAATTTATAATAAAGAAATTCCAATACTTTTAAGGTATTGCCCCTTTAATTAGAATTATCCTTTTTCCGTAATTACAGAAACCTGGATTTCTTTCCTTTTTTTTTCCAAAATTATAAATCGATTTTACCTTACGTGCTCTAACATTTTCAACACGTTTCATAAAATCCCTGTACTTTTAAATCTCTTCAAATGGAATTTATATCCATAGAGAAGAGATTATGAAAGAAAAAAAAGAAACAAAAAATAAGATGTTGAAAAAAAACATTTTTGCACTGTATAAAGGACATGTACTGCATGTATTCGTATTCGATTTAAAGACATTAAATTGTCTCTAAATGAAACAGGAATAACGGTAAAGGATGTCAATGCCTGAAGTAAAACAACAAATCACAAACTAATATTATTCTCAGTGCGTTTACTTTCACGTATGGCTGATTTTTATTGTCAATTTATTGGCAACGTACGTTATAACATAATGTTACAACAAAAACAATATCAACAACAACAATAACAATAACAACAATAATAATAACAAATAGCGATAAAACAAGAACATGTACTTTGGGTTAAATAGAAGCATTAGAAGAGTTAGAGACAAACAGATACACGCACATATTGTATCCAAATTCAATTCGATCTCATAGACATGTAAAGAAGAAGAAAATATTGGAGAATGTTATTCTGTTAGTAGTTATATTAGATATACATACATACGTAGAGAATATAAAGGAATAACAGGAATTCATAGAATTGAGTATGTGGATAATATACTAATATATACAGAAAATACATATACTCACATACATTGAAAGACAATGGGAAATCCCATCTGGTATTAAGTTTGCGGATATCGAAAGACATTCAAAAAAGTCAAATCGATTACAATCGAAAATCGTATTTAATTGATATACTGAAAGAAAAGAAATTTTCATAATCCGGACTTATTTATTTGAAGCTGTTTTATTTTTCTTTTGTTGTTCATTTCAAAATAAGGAGGCCAACAATTGCGAAATGGAGAACATTTTTAATTGATGACCTACTTTATAGTCTTTCACTTGCTTGTGTAGATTGGAAAAATAATGGATTACAATGGAGTTCAGTGTATTTAGACATTCTTAGCTTTCAGAAGGTGCTTACTCGTACGCTTCATTAAGAGTGATCCTAAATAAATCGTCTCCATTTTTTTTTTATCAACTTTTAACATCCTACTGCAGGCGGAGATTTTTGCTATTGAAGAAGCATGGTTGAAACCGGGGACCTACCTCCTTCGAACTAAATCATATGTGTGGACAATCGTGTAGCAATTAAAGCGTTGGAAGCACAACTCGTTAAATCAAAAGTTGTCAGCAGTTGCATGGTCTCTCTACACCGTATACGTCGATACATCACCAGCCTCAAATGGCTGCCGGAAAAAGCAGACAAACGGGCACAGAAGGGATTGGAGAGGTCCGAGGAGGAGACGATAGAGGAATATTTGTGATTCTACAGGAATACTTTTTCAAATTGGAAAAAGCAGGATGGAATTCAACAAACCGTGAGTGGTTCAGCAGAAAAACCAAGAAACTACCTAAGTTTGGCAAGAGAACGCACTCTAACAGGAATTCTAACGGGAGACTACGCTATTGGCAGTTACGCTGACAAGCTGGGTCTGCCCCAACAGGTTTACTGCAGAAGCTGCCGTGATGTGGAGGAAACGGAATCGGTGTAACACCTTTTATGCGAGTGCTCTGCACTTCAGTGCAGACGTCTTCGGTTTATGGGTGACAGAACGTTTGTAGAACTGGATCGTGCCACTAAGAAAACTGGCCTGTTTCATCCGAATTGGTTCGACACCTTTTATGGAAGTACCTTGCACTTCAGAGCAGACGTCATCGTTTTTGGGTGACGGCACGTGTGAATATCTAGATCATGCCACTAAGGGAACTGGCCGGTTTCACCCGAATTGGTGCAACACCTTTTATGCGAGTATCCTACACTTCAGAGCAGATGTTATCGGTTTTTGGGTGACAGAACGTTTAATGATTTGTATCGTGTCACTAAGGTAACTGGCCGGTTTCATCCGAAGCTCGGGGGGTTCAAACCCACCACTAACGTATTTCGACAAGGGAGCTTACCTCACATTAAGTAACAAAATGCCTAACCTTTTTTTGTAAATCACATCGAGAACTCTTTGTTTAAATTATCTCGCAGGAACGGCAGACTCTAAAGGTAGTAGAAAACGACATCCTTTTTAGTACCTAGTTGCCCATTGTTATTTCAGAACTATAGATGGTGAAACACAACATTCCTGAAAAAATTTTAGAACAGCAATAAACTTTAACAAATTCATTGTCAATTGCATGTAAAATCTCTTGGTTTAATGTATTTCGTTTAGAAAACTTATCTCATACTCTTTTAACAGTTGTTAAGCATACCCGGTTTAGCAAAACTTTAAAGTTTAGAATGTGTTGCAACATAATTTTATGGTCTTCTCTCCGATTGAAGCGCATAAATCATTTTCTTATTTGCCGAATAAAACTGTTTTATTAAAACTGAAAATACTGGGACAAATCTAAAAACAATCAGTCAACCATCAACCCATGCAAACGACAAACAAATAAACGAAACAACAGTAACAACCAGCAACATTATTATTTTTGTTGCCTGTATTGAAAACTACAATAAATATTGAGGTAGCGATGGTAGTAACAGTTGTTGTCGTTGATATTGTAATTTTATTTCGTTTTTTCTTCTTTTTTGTTTGGTATTGTTGTTATTGTTTAGAAAACAATATATTGTTACAGATGAATAAATAAGTGAATGAATAAATGAATGGATAGATGAAACTGCATGCGTATTGGGGCTACAACTGCTACTGTAAATCGGTGTATAAATATCGTATATATTGTGTTATAGGAAAACAACAATAGACATATCCAACTGTTACTGTATTTACACGACGCACTTTTGCATACACTGTGTTTAACGAATTGTTTTGTTTCTGTTACAGTAAGTTTTATAAAATTTTCCAACCAAAAATTTCCCTTCATTAAGAGTGAGGTAACGTGTAACTAACGAGAGTATGCATGCAACATTGCTTTATGTATATGCCATACCATATATATACGAAAATATATACGTACATATATATACATATACATACGTATATATTTCTTAAGGTATCCTTAGTTTATTTTGTAATTTTGCTTATTTTATAAAACATACAAAAACATAGAAAAAAAGAAATCGGAAATCAATTGTTTTGAAATTGTTTTCAATGTTGCCAAGGATATTAAAATGGAAAATGACAACTACCATAATGCGGTGATAGAAAGCAGCGTACAGCTACAACTACAACGACATGAGCAATAACATTATTGTCTTCTATCAACTGCACAAAAATAAAAACTTAAGAACAGCATTTGTTTTATTTAACAATGACTGAAATTTGTATAGAATTTACTTTTTTCTTTTGCTTTTTGTTCTTTATTGACCATGATTTTGAATAGTTAAATAAAATGTTATCAACAAAAAATGTCCTGGTGTTTTCTGAAAAGAAAACAACATAATATTTGAAATGAATCTCATTAATTTTGAAAACATACCCTACAGGTCTACTGTATATGCAAAATGAAGAGATTTTCGAATTTTTGGTATTTGAAAAATTTGTTTTAAGGTAATTGAATTCTATGTTTTCAAAATGTATCGTATACATTTATGGATGATTCCTTTTACACTTAATCTTCTTTTTTTTTTTCTTATTTTCTTCATATTGAAATTGTAAGCAATTACTATAGTTATGTGAAATTCTGTAGGCTCTCATCAATAATGAAATAAGAATGGCAGATTTCAGTTTGAGTGAATTAACGTTATGATAAAATGGCGTGTGTGAATAACTCGGATGGACCTCATACATAAGATACTGACAATCATAATGCAGAGAACATATTAAATTAAAATAGAAAACATTTTACAAGATAAACAAGCAGTTTTTCAGTCAAATACTATAAGAGCTGAGTAGATCAGTTTAATACTCTTTTGATTTTAGCGTCCGTAAGCTTCAAGAAAGCATTCGATACTATAAGCAGAACGCTATACGGAGAGCATTCAGAAGGGGAAACGTTACCCCAGAAGGTAATTTGAATGATTTTAATGTTTAAGACAACAGGACTTTCACTTCAACTGTTGGATGGTAACACAAGTATAATCTGTTTATCGAGAAGAAGTTTCATTATGCCAACAAAGGGCGATTGATTTTTGTATACTACTGCATAAGGTGTCTGACATATGGGCGGTACGTTGATTTTCGTTCCTTTATAGAATATGAGGATATCACAAAGTATTCCTCCTCTAACATCTTTTTATTCTCTTTACTTTGATACAGTTTAATCCAGCTATATAGGTGATTGGTCTGCAGTAGTAGTATAGTGATAACGTCTCGCATCGCAGAAACACTTAAAAACAACAGCTCAAAAAGAGAGTTGCATTTGTATGACTATTTTTGATTTACATATAGCAACAGGATTATTCAACAGAATTTTCCAACTGGGGCTTTAAGACTTTGATAGTTGATAACTATTATCTATGAAATTATTTGTCATTTAGTCATTGGTTTTGCAAAATCACCATGGACGACTCTAGATAACATGTGTTTGCTAAAGACCATTTCTGAATGAATGAAACTATCGAATTTGGAACGATACCAATCCACATGAGATCCTAGAGCGTTTAATGAATCCTGAAAAAAGTCACTGTTTAGTGTTGATCTTATGTTGGCAGTATAATTTGTTCATATTTCTTTGAGAACTACGTTGGCTAGGTCATCACTGTCAAAGACGACTGTAATAGTTCGATGATTACCAAAATCTTTTGGACCTAATTGTTCGACTGCGAACGACAGATTTTTTGCGAATCTTTTCATGGCAATTTTATTTACTCTCAGTGTTTTTGGCAGAAATCTGCTGAGAGGATGTCGCCGAAGAAATATTTTTTCATATTTTCGTTTTGAAGTCTGCTGACCTGGTGTTTGAACAGTGGCCTAATATATAATAAGCCAACCCACTACCTACTTGACTCCGGCGACTTCACACCGCACTAGCAATTTAAGTGTGCTTGGTTATCTCCCTTGGAAGTGTTGTCAGCTAGCCACCGGAGGCAAGCGATTTGACTTAAGTAGGCTTTTTTAGGTGCGATTTTTTAAGTCGCAGATGTCTGCGAATAAGCCACAAACTACAGCAGTACTGAAATCCACTATAATCCATGCCATCAGTCAATTTCAGCCTGATTCATACGCCCATGTCATGAAAAAATTACACATTTCGAATGCACTCCAATCAGCGAAGCCGTGGCCGAACATAATGGCATTAAAAAGTCTTCCAAACGAGTAAAAAAACTCAATGATATCTCATGCACACTTTATTTTCTAATTAAAGATAGGAAGCGCTTAAAAAAGGTGTATACTTTTTTGTTATATTGTATGCAAATTCTGGTGTAAACTTATCAATTTTTGGTCAAAAGTCTTTAAAAAATTTCATTACAGCTGGCATTAATGGAATTATAAAATTAGTATTTTTTTAAATGTATGTATATATTAAAGGCTTTCTAAGTTTACATATTATACTGCATTCAATTATAAATTGCCTGATTGAAATCATTTAAAAAATTTGAATTAATTGTCTGTCTACCTTGCAGGTTTTCGTATTTTAATCAAAATATGTATGTTCAATGATGTCAGATGCTTTAATTGAAATCCCTTAGGGTATTTTATGATTGAAACATAACTGTCGGTTTTATTATACAGCATTTTAAGCAAGAATATATAAAAAACACATTAGGCTCAAACGATATTTGCTTTCAAATTTCAAAAACAATAATCTGTGTGATTGCTCAAATACACGATGGCGTATGAGCATTATTTAATACAATTCCTTGTTAAAATCAACGTTTTTTTGTTAATATTTTTTTATGGTGTTCAGCATTTTTAGCTGTGTTTTTTTCTGTTGTTGTTGTCCTTTTCAATTTTGTTTATTTGTCAAATTTGAAATGAAACTGTTATAATTTACCCTTAAACAAATTCAAGGTTTCATACAACAGCTCAGATATATGTACATACAAATACTATGTTTAAATAAAAAACTTTGAAATGTAACTGCCATAAACACAAATACAATGTGGTATATTATTATAAAAAAAGAGAAGTATAGTTCATATATATATATGTATGTATGTATATATAAATGAAAAAAAAATTAAATACATTTCTTTAGTTGCTGGATAATTTTTTTTATTTTGTTGCCGTTTCAAAATCAAATGAGCACAGTGGAAAAAAGAAATTATTTATGTATGTATGCTGGTATTTTATTTTTTTTTTGATGAATATATTTATTACAATGATGACTGACAATGAAAAGCCGCGAAAGTGAGCCAATTTCAAACTACAATGTCTAAATAAATAATACAGAAGGCAAAAATGAAAATGAAAGCAATGAAAAAAGGAACAGAAAATGTCTATTAGAATAGAAATTAAAACAATAGGCCTTCTACCCTAGAAAAATATACGATGCCGTTCTAATTGTTTATGTTTTTTTTTTAAGATGAAAAAAATTTTACTGCACAAAATCGAGGCAAATGTCACTTTAAAAAAATGACAGTGAAATTGTGGAAAAAAATAGAAAACGAACAATTTTATGTGAATAAATTAAAGGGAAAATAAAAAACTAAGTGTTCATATACATGCATACACGTAACCAGTCTAAATTTACATATATAAGCAGCAGTCAGGCAATGTTGTCTCCGTAGTGAATGTCAATTTTATAAATTTTGAAAAATTAAAACTAAAACTCAACTGAAACTAAACTAAAAAGCCTTGATAAATTGCATTCACTATGACAAAACACTATAAATTTTTAATTTATAATCTTAATGAAGAATTAATAAGGGTATGTTGTAGTAACTCGGAAAATTTCTCTTGTTTTTGTGTGTCATTTTTGTGAAATGTAAACTTTTACACAAAGAAAGGAAAGATAATTTATCATTATTGTAATAGTCAATGAAGTAGAACTTGTAAAACTAGGCTAAAAGTAATTTCTTGCTCAAATAAAATGAAAAAGAAACTTTAAACCCAAAAAAAAAAAAAAATAGTTTCACAATTGCAACCAACCAACATTTCCAAAAAGAAACTACGAAAAGACATTTTTTTTGTTGTTACTATACATCAACGAAAAACTTTGTTTTTATACTCAGCTGCCATGCATGTTCTTCTTATTCTCATATAGAAAAAGAAAAAAAAAAAAGTAGCATCCGAATAAAATCTGTTGCAAAAAGGCAAAAAACTTAAATTCCAAAAACTCTAGTTTCCACAATCAAGCCAAAAACTTGTTTTAGTAGAGAAAAAAGGGTAGAGACCTACTTTTTATTTTAAATTTCTGCTCCTATTCTTTTGCTCTATTTTTTTTTTTTTTTTGTTATTTTGAAAGCAAGTATTACTTGGTAAAAAGTTTTCGTTGTTCTTCTAGATTTTCTTCTTTTCTGTTATATACGGGTGACTTTATGCAGCATAGTATGCAGCAGGGACCACAATATGGTAACAGTGTATTAAAATTGAACATGTTTTATTCTTGAAATTACAAAGAAGTGTTGGTAAATACATATTTTATAAGAATTTCTTGTATCGGGTCTTTCATTAAGAGCTAACTATTTTTAAATGATATAAAACGTAGCATAGATGAGACAGGATCGAATTTGTTTTTGTGAACATATTGATGTGATTATGTTTGGAACATAAAATTGTTCAAAAAGTCTGCCATGGCTTCTTTGGGTGGAAGACATTCGAAGTATCTATTTTACATGACTCGGCTGTTAAGAAAACCTCACAAAAAGGAGTTTAATGAGTTCAAATTGCATGATCTGTTAAAGAAACATTTCGTTTATATCCAGATCACCCAATTCTGGTCAAACAGGGTTGATAATCATCGATCTATAGTCCTCGTCGTTGACAGTGATGACGTGGGCAAAATTGTTCTTAAAGAAATATGGACCGCCAGTTCAAAATAAAAAACAGAATACGCCATTTTTGGAACTCATGTCAGTTGGTATTCGTCCGGAAATAGCCTTGAAGCCGAAGCTGATTTTTCAGTAAAAATTAGGGTCAGTTGCCAACTGCTCTCAGCGAACATTAATTTTGCATGCCTATGAATATTTCATTAAAATCAGAACTAAAGATCCTCTTCAGGCGAAGAACGCTCAGTTGCTTTCGATAACTTGCTATCATTTCTAAGTATTTCCAAAATTTCTCTATCAAAACTGATTCCTAGATTTCTATATAAATCAATAAAATCATTCTCTATATAAACATAGTGAGCACAGAATATCTTAAAAATATCTTAAACCTATTAAAAGATTCTGGTACTTTAGGAGAGTCAGTATTGCTGTGTTTATCGGACGTCTTTCTAATAATACTCAAATCCCCAACTATTGATCAGACTTGCTTTTTGGTGATTATTGAATTACAGGAGCACGTTTTGTAGTACAAAATTCTCTTTGCCAATACGATTATTATCACTTTTTGAACATCTTATATACTGCTCTGGCCTCGCCTAAAAAAGTTGCTGAATTGTAACAAACAATAACAAGCTAGTTGACTATAGAACAGACACTAATAACTTTTTTTTTTTTTTTTGATCAAACTAAGGTCAAATATAGTTACTGGCAAGCTAATCTGAAGTGAATATACTACACTGATTTATTTCCTCTCTATAAACTATCACTATAAACTTTCATTCCTATCTTTTCTTCATCGAAAAATAAGATTTGTCGGGATTATCACAGTCGATATACATTTCGTGAGATGTTTCGTCAAGATGTCTTTCTCATTGTCGTAGTTTAAAACAATTTTTTCTTTCATGTGCAATTTTTTTAAAAAACTGACTAATTGATTTATATACCCTCCGTGGTATTTGTGAAACCAATCCAATAGTTACGAACCAGAGCAAAAACTTTTCTAAAAGGAGATTTAACAAACTTATACACTCCAGCTTAGTTTCGGTTATGTCAGTGGCCGGTGCCTAAGAGCCGCACTTTTAATATCTGATCAGCAGTAAATTTTTTCAGTTGTTTCAAATGAAAAGGCCTCAACTGGCCACAGAGTACATTTAGAATCAAGATGTAATAAATTTGGTATGTAGTCGCCTAAATATTGCCACTAAGACTAAACTTTGTATTTTGAAAATTAAAGCACTTCAGCAGGAATTCATAGCTTGTTTTAAAATCTTAGAAGTAATTCAGTCAGTAATATGCGAAACCCTTCCTTTTTATTCAGAATAATATATGATATGTAACTTTGGGTTACAGTTTTTAAAGGTGTTTTAATAGAACCGAATTTAAATAAAATAAATAAATAAAAAGCACTATCATTCATTTATCTATATAAATAAAAATCAATTGTCGTTCGTTGGTAATTGCATCAGTTGAGAACGGCTAGACCGATTTACGCCCACTTTTTTCGATTTATCTAAAATCGGAAAACGGCTGCACCGATATGGCTAATCTTTTATTTAAATGGTCGTAGTAGTCTAATTTAAGTTTTTACTGAAAGAAAAATTACCACGCCCACTTTTTTCGATTTATCTAAAATCGAAAAAACGGCTGCACCGATTTGGCTAAATTTTTTAAAACATGTTCGTAGTAATCAAATTTAAAGTTTTACTGAAAGAATAATTGACCACGCCCACTTTTACGCCCACTTTTTTTCTATTTATCTTAAATCTTGGAACGTTTGGACGGATTTGTCTTATTTTTTTTAAAATGTTCTCAATAGTTTACAAAAGTTACTTACAGAAATAAAAATTGTCCACGCCCACTGATACTCCCACTTATTCGCCCACTTTTATTAAATCGTCGGGTAATTTTATGTACATATAGATAAAATCCGTTAAAAAACAAAAATAAGCTGCTCATATTTTAGAATAGCCAATGGAAGTAAAAAGTGTTCATATATTAAGTTGTTCATATTATAGAGAGTGCACTGTAGTAATGTCTAAAAAATCAAAATAAACAAACAAAGAAAATAAATAGTTAATTTTTCTCAATATGCTGATTATTTTATTGCATGTTTATTTTTAGAAAAACAGAAAATAATATAGTATTACTGTTTGAAAACCAGTATTTGACGCTCACTAAAATAAGTAAGCAGTGGTGTAGTGAGTGCAACAGTTACTAGCAGTCGGATAGTTGTTGGTTCGATTCGTGGTCAATCGAAATTGTGGATCAAATTAATCGGTGAACATCGATCTTTCAATCAAAATGTAAATATAACACCATATTGTTCATATTTTCAAATCAAATGTAATTTAAACACACCTCAAACCTACATAAATAAAAATTATCATTTAAAAGTACGTGGTTTTTCTCTTTTTAACTATTTTTACACAATTCAAACAGTTTCTCACAAATTCGCAAATCGAACACAAACATTTTTCTAATTTGGACAGGACAACGTCTGTCAGGTCAGCTAATTAATAAATAAATTAATTATCGATTACACAGCCTTCCGCGTTAAGCATTTTTTCTACAAAAATATTTCTATTCTCCACGAAGCTTTGCAAGATTTAAATTCATTTTGATTTTATGATAACAAGTATGCTTAGAAATTCCAAACAGATACTAGATTTCCTTTAAAGATTTATAGATTTGAAACTATTTTCTCAGTCATGGATAAAATTCCAATAAAACGGATTAAATATATGGTCAAAGTAAGAAGACAGTAAAAACTTTTACTTTGTAGCACAAAATTTATGCATGAAAACTTTCCTGACTTTTTGCATAAATTTTGAAACAAATTTTTACGGTATTTTAGTAGTAAAACTAAAAACGAACAAGAAAAAATAAATAAAATCAATATTAAAATGCTTTCTACGAAATTTTATGGTAAACTAAAGCAAAGACTTATGGAATACACACAGTTTAAGAAGAGGTTTACATGAAACTATAATGTGGGACACAATTATAATTAAAATTTTAATTTCGAAAACATTTGAGTTAATTGTGTGAGCTAAAATGAACAAATTTATTATCATCCAACAATATCATGGAATATTATTTAGAGTTGACATTACTATATCTATCTGTTGTCTTCTTTTGAATCATAAATACAAATTTCATTTTAAGTCTCCTCAAATCTTCTCATCATTTTATCATCAAATGCTTGTGTGGTGCTGGTGGTTATTGTTCACTTAAGAATTAATATTTGTTATAATTATGAAAATTGCTTTATGATGCTGTCACTTATTACGGATTTTACCTTTTCTAAGACATACATACTTAACATACCACATATATAAGTACAAATACATACCTACAATTAAGATTAGAATTCAACTTTTCATCATTTACTAATTATAAATATTTAATAATTTAAAATCATATTCTTGTTGTGAATTGCAGCTGAAGCATAACTAGGGTGGTTCCTAATAAAAATTATTATTCATCGTAGAAAACATAATACTCAGTAGTTGTTAACGTGTGGTATAAACCCATGTATAAAAAATTCGGTTTTATTTTTGTAGTTTGTTCGAAAATTTCAACGTGTGTAATACCAACTCTGCTGTAGAGCGTTGTATTTTATTTAGACTGAATTATACTTGCACGATATTGTATATATCTGACATATGATATTATATACCAGAACTCCTGACCTGAGCCAAGGCGAACAGATTGGATGTAAATGAAACAAAGGCGTAACTGGAAGTCTGTATACATATCAATCCAAAAAATATTACTTCTGAAATAGCGAAAATGTCTACACATTGTCGCTCACAATAGAGTGAAATAAGGTCACATAAGAGTGAAATGTGAATAAAAGTGTAAAAGAATAATTGGTGAATAAACGAATCTCCAAATTTTCTATACATTTTATTGATCCATGAGGTCTTGGTGGGCTCGAGAGAGACGTATCTCTCTATCTTAAATATAATTAAAAGATCAATCAAAGATCTTGGGATACCGTTTCTACTGACAGGCTTATCCCTAGACACTAGAACTCTGAACACTTATACTAATCAAATTCTTGTTAAGATTCAGAGAGATATGATAGTTGGCACATGGATACATTCTGTCTCTGAATAACGACATATTAGAAAATAGCGGCAGATACTTTGATTATTCAAATTTGCATTGACATTTCGCTGTAAGTGAATAACTGGTTCAACACTAGACATCATTCAAGAACTTAGAAAGACTCTGTATACATGCATATGTAAGATCCCATAGAAAAAATGTTATGTTTTTAAAATTAAGAGATTTCAATCCACCTCCAAATAATATATTCAGGAAGAATCTTGCTGGCTGGCCTCCAAGGTAAACAACATCATAGGAACGAACATCATAGGATGATAAAACAGAGTAGCCTATTGACAAAGAGAAAGAAGAAAGTTCTTCACTGCTACAAATTTTACACTTTTTCCGAGTATCATGAACTAAATGTCAGAGAGATGCCTTTTGAAAGCCTTATGTTCTTTAAAGTAACGAAAAGAATTAAAAAGATCTATATAGGTCCAAAGGCCTATAACAAAAATAAAGATGAAAATTCTGTAATTACCTTTTACTTTGCCCTATTTTATTATGTAATTATTAATGAAAAATATTATTTGTTATTCTAATTAAAAAAAAAATATGCTCAATATTTGTTACCATATTCCCTTGGCAATATTTATCCACACTAATGAATACCACAATTACAAGTAATTTTAAACCCAGTATTTATATGATGATTGTTGGCTTTTGTCTTTTATTTTGTATTGTATATGTCATTAAATTAAAAACTTTGAAATATTCATCTAAAATTGTCCCAATTAGTTGGACATGAAAACATATCTGATATGAATTTGCCAAGTGATTCATAATGTGAACAAAAATTAAATGAGTACCGTAAAGAGTGGATATTCTTGTTTTCGGGCTGAAAGTAAAATGTATGTTCATTTATACTAAATGGTATTATGATGTAAATTTTATTAGGAAATATTAAAATATTGTATTATAAATCATAATTGATTTGATATTAAAAATAAAAGATATTTTCAGGGAGGTATTATCAAATAAATAATGGAATTTGTAAGTAAGGCAGATTTTCAATTTTCTTCAGAATTACAATCGTAATGAAATAAATTTTCTCAATAATTAATAGGAATTCAATTAAACTTAAACAAGAACTAAATACATACATACATAATTGGTCATTGATCAAAGTCGCCATAGTCTAGTAGGTATTATAAAAGAACGTACAAAAACGAGGAACAAAACTTAAATGGTTTGGTAGTTTTAAATATGAAGAAGTAAAAGTAAATTACCTTTATTCGTAAAATATCTATAAATTGGTGTAGCACATACCTGTAAATAGAATAAAACAAAATAATAATTAGTTATGTATATAAAAATAAAGCATCTAATATATAAAATTCTCGTGTCACGGTGTTAGTGGTTAAACTCTTCCGAAATAGATCGACCGATTTTCATGAAATTTTGTGTGCATATCGGGTAAGTCAAATGCTCTCGCTTTGCCACTGGAGATCTTATTTAATAGATCAATAAAACTTGGTTATTTTCCACAATTATGGAAAGATTCCTACATAATTCCGCTTTTCAAGTCTGGTAATAAAGCACATATAATTAATTATAGAGGTATTGCTAAACTTAGCGCAATACCAAAGCTTTTTGAAAAATGCATAACGGAGAATATTATTAATCAATTATCAAATATCCTGTCACCAACATGGTTTTAGGAGAGGTTACTCAACGACCACAAATCTCTTGCAACTAACTACAATCATAAATAATGGTTTTAATAACAAACAATTAACCGATGTAATTTATACCGACTTCAGTAAGGCTTTCAATAAAGTAAATCACAACTTGCTTTTACTGAAACTTCATCTGTTGGGATTTACAACTGTTACTTTGAATTGGTTCAGGTCATATTTAACTGGAAGGAAGCAGTGCGTAGTTTTCAATAATGTAACATCTAAGCACATCATCGTAAGTTCCGGAGTGCCACAAGGAAGCCATTTGGGTCCTATATTATTTTCCCTTTTTATTAATGATGTACCATGTGTAATAAAATTCTGTAATATTTTAATGTATGCGGATGACTTGAAAATTTTCTTGAGCTATAATAGTATTCACGAGAGAAAGAAGCTACAACATGATTTGAATATGTTTTACGATTGGTGTAATATTAATCTAATGTATCTTAATTTATAGAAATGTAAACATATGCGATTCTCGAGAAACTTGATTACAGAAGGTCATTTTTCATTAGGCGGATTTCAGCTGGAAATAGTTACTGAGTTCCTTGACTTAGGAGTTCTCCTCGATAGCAAATTAAACTTTAATAAACATATAACTATGATGATTAATAAAGCCCACGGGCCCGTGGGCTGCTTGCTTTCATAAAACGTTGGGCTAAGGAGTTTACTGATCGTAAAATAACTACTCGATTGTATACTGCCTTGGTAAGGCCTATTTTAGAGTATGGATCGGTTATTTGGGATCCCTCTACTTCCTATCAGAAAAACAATATAGAATCTGTTCAAAAGCAGTTTCTTTTATTTTGTTTGGGAAACTCGACGTGGAATCCAAATGTGAACCTACAATCTTATTCTTCACGACTAGCTTTAATTAAACTACCTACGTTGGAAAGTAGACGCTACTGAATATTAGCTTTCTGATAAATTTATTGAATGGCTCTATTTGTTCGGAATTTCTACTGCTTCAGTATTCCTTCTAGACCAACAAGAAATTTCGTACCCCTTCAACTTAAATATCATCAAACTAATTATGCAAACAATGATCCATTAAGGAGATTATGTAGAAACTTTAATTATTTTTACACTTATATTGATTACTCGTTGAATGTTAATATCATAAAACGTAATATTATACTTTCTTTGAACACTTGAAAATGTATATTCTAATTAAAAGAGTTTGAGAATCGGACAACATCTATTTTTCATCATATTTTTAAATGTTAAGAGGGCGTGGCAAATTGTTAAAATTGAATATTTAGGTACATATTGATCGTAGACGAAAAAAATTTGGTAGGTAAGTTCGTAGAGTCGATATCGACAAACTCACCAAAAATGGGCGTGGCAACCCTCCACCTTTAAAAGATACCTATAACTCTTAAACTACTGAACCGATTTTAACCATTCTTTTTTTGTTCGAAAGCTTATCAGGTTTAGATGGTTTAGAAAAAAATTCGATATAGCAAAAAGTAGGGGTGCAAACCTTTAAAATTGAATATTTAGGAACATAGTGATCGTAGACGAATGCAATTTGGTGGGTAAGTTCGGTCGGCTAGTTCGATGGTGTATAACTACATATGTACATATACATGTTAGTATGTCTGTTAGTTTTTGTTTTGGAGCGAGTACAACAACTACAACTTCGTCAGCGCTACCCATGATTCGGGCCTCTTATTGTTATTCTTTGTATGCCTCACCTAAATAACCGACTTCGATTAAATTTTGAACTAGATAGATAGATCCACACACTTATAGTAAGTTAGTTATTTTTATATAACTGTTTTATGCAGCGTATTACAATAAATATATAATATGACCTGTTTTGGGTAATAAAAAAATCAAATTTGGGCGGGACGAAGTTCAGCTAGTTTTAATATATGTTGCAAAAAATATTTAAGAAAAAATTTTTCATTTAATTCTCTTCTATTTTAATAAAAATAATATGAAAACAAATTCCTCAAATATTTAA
The DNA here is from genome assembly GCA_927399465.1 of Sarcophaga caerulescens. Classification (NCBI taxonomy): domain Eukaryota; kingdom Metazoa; phylum Arthropoda; class Insecta; order Diptera; family Sarcophagidae; genus Sarcophaga; species Sarcophaga caerulescens. The sequence goes on along the minus strand of OV656873.1, from coordinate 38,964,603 downwards.
TTTAATTTAAATTCTTTTTTGAAAGAATCCTTGAAAGTATTGCAACTACAATGGAATTCTGTACAAATTACAAGAACAAAAATATTTTTTGATTTTTTTGTTCATTAAAAATTTAATTTTTAAAGCATACATAGCTATATAAAAGAGTTCTTCTTCTTCTTTTATTTCATTAAGCCAACAACACTGTTCTTTAGTAATTGACACACTTTTTCATTAACTTGTTAGACTGACTATCATCGATGCTGCTTTAATGAGAAACAATAAAGGATGTCTTCATTATGTTCTTATGGCTGATTTAATTATTATTATCGCTGTTGTTGTTGTCGTTGTCATCACCATCTTTATGATTCATTATCTAATTATGTAGGTATGTATGTATGTATGTATGTATGAACGAATATAATAATAAACTCTATAAACCTTTGATATCGAAAATTTTGTGAACGACACATACAACACAACATTAACAAAAAAAAAAAAAAAATAATGAAATTAATAATACTTTACTGAAGGTTTATTACACTACGAAAATTAAAGATTACTATAATAAGATTATTAAAAAAAAAAATATCGTATAAAAAAGAAAGAAAAAAATTAAATAAACGCCTTTGATGTATTATTTATGAAAAAAAAACGCAATGTTTTGTTGTGATGCTAAAAATAGTAAAGAAAGTATTATGTATTCATGTCTTAATCAAATTTACAAGGTTTATGGCATACAGTACATAAAAGGAGTTCCTTGATTATTTAAATAAAGGTGAAAGTTTAAAAATCTAATTTTTATCTATGACGTAAAACATAATCGTTAAATAATATTGAAATAATTCTTTGCATATAATTAAACAGGTAGTTTCAAGCAGAGTGACGAAAATTTTTATAAAAATTTGCGCACACAACATAAGTGGTGTGAGAAACTAGGTCGAAATCCTGCCTAAAGGGTTGTAATGACCAAGTATGTATGTATGTATGTAATTGACATAATTAGCCTAATATCAAGAAACATTTTATTGAATTCTACTGACTGTTATTGTTATTCATGTTTGCATACATACATACATAATTGGTCATTACAACCTAACTTCTTACAGCACTTATGTTTTGTGGTTTATTTTTATATATGAGTACCTTTAAAGTCAATTTCGAACGACAGATTTTTGAGAAACTTTTTCATGACATTTTTATTTACTATTAGGGTTTTTGTCAGAAATCTGCTTAGAGGAAGTCGTCTTGAAAATATTTTCTTCATATTTCGTTTTGTTAGAGTTATCTGGCCTGGGGTTTGAACCAAGGCCTCAATGTCAAATAAGCCACAACCTACTCAATTTGATCATTAATTGGAAACTTTACTAGATCACGATTTGTGTAAGATTTAAGAATAACTTGCACAATCATTAGGTGTCACCCAAGCAGCCATTTGAAAGCAGCAGCAGCAGCAGCATTCGTTCAAGAGGAAGACAAATGGGTGCCACATGAATAGAAACTGAGAGAAGTTGAAAGAGGGTTTTATATGTCTGAAATTCTGTGTGATTACTTTAAATAAAAATCAAATTTGCTTCGAATTATTAGTGGCGACGAAAAATGGATTTATTACGACAAACCCAAGTGTAAGAAATCATTTGTGAAGCGCAGTTAACGAGCAAAATATATGTGCTTCCAAACAGATTATCCACAGTAACAAGGTAACGATCTGTATTTGATTTGATTAGAAGCATGTGAAGCAGACTGTCACGGCAACTCTGTACAGACAATAATTAATTTGGCGGACAAACGCCCAGAATATGCAACCAGACATGACGACGCAGTTTTCCATTATGACAACCTTCGGATACATATCTGTAGATGTTTAAAAACATAGAACAACTTAATATAACCTTCCTGGTAAAACAAAAAACAGAAATATTTTCAATTTTTTTTTTTTTTCATTATTAAACGCAACTTCAACTCATTTTTATGTACAAATTTAAACATACATTTTAATGTATAGTAAACGAAATTAAAAGAAAAGTTATAAATTATAGTAAGCAAATTTTATGTTCTCTATGGTACTTATTAAAATAAATGATTTCATTCTCTTAAGGCTCTGCAAATAGTTGAAATTTTGTAAAGAGAATTGTAACCCAATTTTCATACAATTCTTATGGGTTTCTTCATATTTTTGCAAAAACTGAAAAGGATTAAATTATTTCCATGTAAAAATATTTTCCAAAGGAAAACTATACAAAAGAAAACATATTACGTATACAACAATGACAACAAAAACCAAGAAAGGAAAGGAATGAATGTCTAAAGTGAAAGAAAAAAAACTAGTAACAACAAAAACCACATTTTAAAATATTATTAAGAAATATTTGTGTTAAGGAAAGGAATTTTTTATTGAGAGACGACGACACACTTAACGAAACATATGCTTCGATCGAGGTCAAGGTTAGTAAGAGGCATAACAATACAAATGTAATTTTCAAATGACAATAGCATTGTCGTCTTAAGCCCTGTCTTATGAGAGTATGTATTGACTACGAATTTTAAAGTGTAAAAACGCATTTACTTACATTCAATTTACTTAGCTTACTGGTATACATATACGAATCTATCTTCTTTTGAGCCGGAAAAATGCGTAATAAATCAATAAGGCATACCCTCCATACAGATACATATTCCTCTCCTTAAATCATTGTTCTCGGACTTTTAACATTTTTTTGTTTTTGTATTTGGATTTTTTAAAAGGACATTCATAAAAAATACTTACAACATACATATGACACATGGTCATACTTGTTCAGCTGTGACCATGTGAATGTTGAACAGAAATACTGCAGCAATAATATTTGTATTCGTAACATTTCAATTTCTATATCCAAATGAATGTACAACACAATGGCAATAAAGTAACACAATATTATTACAAGTGCGGTGCCCATAATATAAGACACTTTATTATTTGGTATGGTTGTGTATAAAACTAAAATGTTCCATGGAAATGGTCATGAGCAAAATGTTACCCACACACTTAGCTGTTAGTTGTTGTGTATTTCAAGAATATGTTTGCTTTAAAGGTCAATAGGCCATGCAAGTTATTTTCTTTGTAAAATTCGTGCAACATTTAAGAACTTTGAAATGTATTTTCAAAGAAAATTTAAATTCCTTGGGTTCTTATTTCGAAATTTCAAAATTTTTCTTCTGAAATTCGAAGTTGAATAGCTCCTTATAGATAGCTTGAAACTGGATATAGTACAAGTAGAGACATCATAAAACATGTCTCAGCAGATAAAGTGCAATAGATTATTCTATCCAAATATATCGATGTCCATCAGGAGGGATCATATCCGCATGTGAGCTACTTTCAATAACTTCACGAAAGATATTAGCATTCGAATACCAGATTAGAAATAAGAAGTATTTCGAAAAACTGTGCAGTAGATAGGGCCAGACATGATCCAACTACAGAAGAGACTTCGTCTACACTATATCTATCGTCTGCTTCGGATATGGGAAAAATCGTTCAGCGTATCTGGGAAAAGCTGTTTGGTTAATCAACACGCGGAAAGCCTGCTCAGAATCTAAAGATAAACACACTTTGTCGTAGTTGTAGTCATTATAGGATATTTCATGCTGGGCTGCAAAGGTACGAAACTTAGTCATTTTGCAAATGAATTCTGCTGGAGTTACAGTGATAAAGAAGAGACGGAAATGGCTTTATTATGAACTTCGGAATTCAATTTATTATTGTATCACAACTGGCTATATTGCCCTACCACATGCCCTACTTACATAACATACATACATAATTGGCCATTATAACCCTTCAATCAGGACCATGCTTGATTATATATGTCTTAATTATATAGAACTACTGTTTAAAGTTGACTCCGAATGACAGATTTTTGTGAAGCTTTTTATGGCAATTTTATTTTCTTTCAGAGTTTTTCCCAGACATCTGAGAAAAAGTCGGCGAAGAAAAATTTTTATGTTCCGTTTTGTTGGAAATGTCTGAACTGGCGATTGAACCTATTAGACTGTGGTGACTTCTGTCCAAACACTGCAGAAAAATTACAAAGACTGAGATCTGAACTTTTGGAGTTACTTTCATAAAATTTTTTTGTGGATATTACCAAATCAAAAAAAGCTTAAGTCTCCTTTCCTTTGTGAAATCAGCTTACATTGGAAAATCCCGTTAGGGATTAGGTGCTGTTAGGTTTGACAATGGCCAGCTATATGAGCACACAGTATCCAATTTCCTCCCACTAAAGTTGCTAAATGCTTCATTCTGTTAGTTTTTTAGAAGTCCACTGGATTGGGGCAATTAGGACTAAAATTGCCATGGACATAGAATGGCGAATACCAGGCATGGGACTATCGTTGTGTCTGACTGTCTATTGTAATACAATGGAACAAAAAATATGAGTAATTATTTCTTTTAGATGCTTCAATTGTACACAGCATAGGCCCGAGTGTAGAATTTGGTCTGAGGTGTATCATCTTATTCTACCATAATAAACAAACAATTGAATTTGCGCTCGATATTATCTACCGTGATGACTACCCATTACGTATGTATGTCTTCCGACGCATAAATTCAAAGTCTCACATTTTTTTCTTATAAACTTTAAACCCTTTAGCTTAAGTTCATGCACGTATTAACAAAAAACTTTTGTATAATATCGCGAAAAAAAAAGAAATTCTCTCAATCAAGTGTATAGAATGACCAATTGTGACCCATAAATTGAATTTAATCCTGAAAATTCGAGAAAGCTCAGTATTGCGTGTGCAAAGTAATGTTTTTACATTTTGTTTCCAATCTTTTCTGATGAAAAAAGAAAGATTTACAAAATTTTTGCCGGTTCTAAAGAAAATCCTTTAAAATATTTAAATGTCAACTTTTTGTTTTGTTTTTGTTTTAGTATTTTTTGTTTTTCTCTTTTTCGTTATTGGTTGGTTTTTAACAGTTTTTGTTTTTATTTCGATATTCTTAAAACAAAAAAATAACAATAATACACATACAAACAATACAAACTACATAGAGAGTCATGAAAATACTGCATTTCCATGTATATTTTTTAATTTATGTCTGCACACTGCTGTCATAGTGTCCTAGTAACACCGAAAAATCGAAAGAAAAAAAGGATTGCCATGCATTCTATGCCATTTATATACTGTATATACATACACACACAAGAAAACAAACATTTAAATGGCAACATTGGTTATATACCGTAAATATAGAATATATGTATGTATGTATGTATGTATATAGTCTATATAGAAGTATATAACATTTAAGTTTACTGTGTATATAAGTACATAACGAAGCCAAGGTATCAATACATGTACTATATCTCATATACTACCTCAGTATTATGCATCATACACTTCCTACATAAAGCCCATGCAAGGCAAGGCAATTGTACCTTTTTTGTATTGACCTACATTTAAGCCAGTTTTGAAATCATTTCATTTTTGGTTTGTTTCTCCATTTTATTTTCAAACTCTCTCTCTCTCACTCGCTCTATGACTCTATAACATTTACATACATTTACGAGTAGTTATATAGACTTATAGAGTAGTTCACTTTGTAGTTATGTTTGTACATATGTATGTGTGTATGTATATTATAGAAATATAAAATTTACCAAAATTTTTTGGAGGTAAATGTGCAAAGTTTATACTTCTCTATGTTTTCGTTAAACAAAAATCTATAAATTAAGACAATGCAAATACAATGCCAGGTAAATACAAATATTTCAGAGTGAAAACACTTAATTTCGAAAATATGAAACTTGAATGAAATTTTTAAATAAAATTTCAAACACGTAAATATTGCTTTCTAAAATGTACATATGAATTTAATCTGTTCAAATGTTTCATTTTATCTCAGCCTATATTGATTAAAAAGTGATCTAGTAGGTAATGTGTTGGCTTCTTAGAAGTGAGGCATCGGTTCAAACCCCAGGTCAGGCATCTCCAACTAAACGAAATATGACAAAATATTTCTTCTCAACAGATTATGGGGAAAAAAATAAAATAAAATAAAATTGCCATGAAAAGTTTCCCAAAAATCTGTCGTTCGGAGTCGACTTTAAACTGTAGGTCCCACCACTCATGTATAAAAAGGAACGGACACAACATAAGTGGTGTGAGAAACTAAGTCGTAATCCTGACTAAAGGATGGTAATGACCAATTATGTATGTGTATATTGGTTAAAATTATTTAAATAATATTCTGTTAAATATTTTCAGAAAAAAAAGAGAAGAGAGAACAGAGAAATAAATTTTATTAGCCGCAAGATATGACTGCAATACATAAACATAATTTCTTTGTATATGTATTCATCTTTGTATGTAGATAAATGCATTATACATGTTTGTATGTATATACAATATATGTATAAAACAACATGATATTTGCTGTTGTTTGCATATGAATTAAAATATAATAAATACTTATGTATGCATGCATACATACATACATACGAATACATCATCTCTGCAATCATTTAAAATAAGTTTTCTTAAAATCCATAATTTAAAGAAAGAAACATCTAAAGTTTTATATGTATTTATAAGCAGGTTTATGCATATTGGCATGAACTTATATGCAGACATGACCTTTCACGTACATGACCATATACTTAGTAGGCTAAAACTTGCCGAAGAAGCCTTAATCCTTAGAAATAAACGTAGTCCTAGTATTTTTCTTGTACTACAGTCGACTTAATTTTTGTAAATTTTCCTGATTTGTTCTTGAAGTAGAAAATAAGAAAGACTTTATTGCTGCGTTGCTAATTTCTAAATGAAATATTGTATAAAGAAGCACACCTAGAAAGAAAGAAAGAAAGAAAGAAAAGAAGCACAAGTAGAAATGTGTATATAGAACGTCTGCATGGATACAATTTTCTTTCTGTTTGGAATAGGTACCAAGAATTCCAAATAGATAGACAGCCGTGGGTCACTATGATCACAGTGAATTTGATTCGATCAGTAAATTTACCAGCATGATAGTTGCTACATCTTATTCTATGGGCATTTACCCATTTGGTAAAGAACTGATTTCTTCTTTTCTCCTTCCCTGCAACTACTGCAGATGCCAGTAAAATGACTACGACCCATTCGCCACTAAACAGTGAACGATATCAATTAATTTTATTACAATGATCCTTTATGTTGATAGCAGTTACAGTACCTTAGCTATGGTCAGTATATGAAGAGCACGGATTCTATTACCATACTGTCAATCTTAAGCATGCTGGTCTCAATGTAAAAAATTTTATGGTTGTTCCACCTCAACCAAGGTTATCTAGTCTGTAGTATCTCAAAATATCACACTTATGCGGCAACCATATCATTTGAATATTGCGCTGCTTAAAAGCGTTATTCATTGTCAAAATTTGCTTTATAATTGCCTGACTATCAGAAATATTTCTACTACCTTTCTATCATATCGACGCCTCCATTCTATACCGTTCTAAGTGTACTTAGAACGTTTTTAATGTTCTTGCATTTTTAAATTCTACGTTCTCTAACTTAAATACTGTCAAAATTTGGTTAGGATGCGTCGATCCGTTCCGAAGTTATAGGGAAAAATCTACTTAGAATACGCATATAGTCGTATGTAGCATGAAAACTTTGAGAGCTCATAACTCAAAACACACTTTTTCGACTTAGAATGTTATCACCTTCAAGTGTGATGATCGTGCCCTCTAGACGTTCGTGCAAAATATGCAAAGTGCCATGCGTAGCACCGCCCTATTGAAACCACATATCATTGGAGCCCATATCATCCCATTCAGGCTGAAAGAAGTTGGTAAATGCTCGCCAATGGATCAGTAACGTCACCAGCACAAAATCCACACCAAACAATTACGTTTTTGCGATCAAGCACATTCAGCGAACACACGTCGTTATTATAATCCTTTACCTTCAATTCCGGGACAAATTGAATTCTGTCACGACGCCAAGTTGTAGTCAGCAAAAAGATAGGTTCTCGTTAGCGGCCTGCAATCAACTGCGTTGGGTTCTTCTGTACATTCTCAAGGATGACAGTTTTCTTGTTTGATGAGGGACTTCGTAGAGCAAAACATTCATGCCTTTTACTTAAATTTTTTTTTTTAGCTGATCTGAAGGCAAGACGGTTTAGTCAATCGTCTCTGCTCAAACATGGATCCTATGAACCTCTCTCAAAATGCAAAGGATTTCTGTAACAATAATATCGGGTCCGCCATCTAACGTTTATTTTTCAACTAGTGCTTATTTCGTGAATGGTAACACTTATCTCATATCTGATTTGACAGATAATTAGCTTTATCCTTCCGCTGAACGAATATGGTTGTGTATACGCTTGAACAACGCTGGGAAATATTGCGACATTACTTTGAAAATCATGGTAATGTTGCAGAATGTGTGCGAAAATTGCGTACGGATTTTGGAAGAAGAGAAGCACCGTCAGCTCCGTATGTTCGTTATCTTGTGAAAAAGTGAAAGAAACTGGCATCCTCATCGATAAACCAAAGCGTGAAAAGCCAAAAACAGTGCGTACACCCGAGAATATTGCTGCTGTGGCAGAAAGTGTGCGTGAAGCGCCATCAACATCAACTCACCGTCGTTCTCAACAATTGAACATTTCGGAGACATCATTGAGACGAAATTTGCATAAAGACCATACAAACGCCATACAAAGTCCAATTGGTTCAGGAGTTGAAGCCTATTGACCATCCAATGCGTTTTCGCTTCGCTAAGTGGGTCTGCGATCGACTTACAGAAGATGCCGATTTTGGCAAAAAAATCATCTTTTCAGATGAAGCTCATTTTGATCTTGGCGGGAATGTAAACAAGCAAAATTGTCGCATTTGGGGCACAGAAAACCCGCACGCATACATTGAAAAGCCGACGCACCCAAAACGAGTCACTGTTTGGTGCGGATTTTTGTCCAGAGGCATAATTGGGCCATTTTTCTTCGAAAATGAGCAAGGAGTGGCCGTTACAGTCAATGGCGATCGTTATCGGGCCATATTGAACGAATTTTTGTTCACAAAAATTAAAGAGGAGGATATTGGCAACATTTGATTTCAACAGGACGGCGCTACGTGCCACACAGCCGAAGCTACACTCGATCTTTTGCGCCTTGTTTTTGAAGATCGCATTATCAGCCGCAGAGCTCATGTCGTTTGACCACCTCGAAGCTGCGATTTGACACCGTTGGACTATTATTTGTGGGGTGCCGTCAAAGATAAGTGTTACGCCGACAATCCAGAGACAATTGACGCTTTAAAGGACAATATTCGTGAAGCCATTGGTGAAATACAGCTGCACACAATCGATAATGTGCTTAAAAATTGGACCGATCGTGTAGGCTACTGCATGGCCAGCCGAGGCAGCCATTTGAATGAAATTATTTTCCATTATTAACCGGAAGGATTGTACTTTCAAATAAAAAAATAAATTTGACTATCGACAGTCGATTTGATGCATGCATCGCATTGTTCATGCATTGCATTGTTAACATCAAATAACTATTTCAGTAATCTGGAGTTGAGCAATTTCTTTTGTTTTAATTACAATTCGTTGTTTAAATTACAAATTTAAAGTAAAATATAACACGGGGCAATAAACGTTTCGCATGAACTTTCAATCGAGATAAAGTGAACAGGGTATGGTATGTTTTATGCTCAGCTAAATCATTTTCTCAATAGCTGTAGACAATTTTCCCACTTAACCTTTTCGATTAACAATTGGTTTAATTAAGTCTGAAAACTTCTATTCACTGTTATCCAACAGAAAAAAAATGTTTTAAAGCCCTTTCGTAAGCACAAATAATCTCAAATTTCATCTTGTGTTAGCATTTCAATTACACCTGCTAAAGTAATCATCATCATCAGCATCAACACTTTATACGCATCAGATGAAATATGCAAATTTTATGAAATTAAATGTAATAATATTTATCTTATGCTCTCTATTCCGCCTCTCCCGCCTCACTGCTGAGTTAAATAAATGAAGAATGTTTGGCTGTTAGAGAATAAATTTTCTTTTTAATGCCACTCACAAATAAAATGAAAATTAAATGAAAGCAATACTTTTAAAACTTCTACTACAGCTTTAACTTTTTACAGAAAAAAAAGAGAAAAAAACGAAAACAAAATATAAAAAAATTCGTTGATACATTAATAATTCCCTCTACTCTCTTTCCATTCATTAACTTAGCCGACAGACTTTATGCTTTGGTTAAGACATAAATTTTCAAGTCATTGATATTATGGGTAGTGCCACTGACAGTACGAATGGCAGTGGCAGTGAACACGGTTGTTAAGGTAGCTGCCTGTATACGGCTGATGAGGTTTACGACAGCCCAGACACAAAAGCACGCAGACGGGGCAGCCACAAGCCTACTCATACAACCACACAAATACACACATACAGCTGGGTATATGTGTATGTTGGAAGTTAGAGAGTCAATTGTAGAAAATTGAATTAATTATTGCTGCTTAATTGATTGTATGAATAGAATTAGGCAATTTGTAATATGGCCTATAACTATAATAAAAATTTAACGTCGAACAGAGACAAAGTGAGAGCGAGAAACTTTATTACAAAAATATAAAAAATAACATTTTAAATGCTTAATAAGGCATAAATAAATTTCACAAACATCATATAATTCCTAACAATAAGTAGCAAAAAATTCATCCATACATTCATCTTTTTTTCTGTTTGGAAATAATCTTTAAAAGTTTAAAAATAAAATAAATTTAAAAATTTTAAATATGTATTGTTCAAACTCAATGAATAATATTTTGTTAGACTTAACGGTAATTGAAAATTCAATAGAATATCGTCTTTATAAGATTTCGTAAATTTAGTGTTTTTGATTAACTACTGCTTATCAATCTGAAGATAGACGTCATGTACAAATGTTGTCTGACAATAAAGTTGAGCATCGCTTCAAATATTTCAAATTTGAAATATTTAAATATCGATATCAATCATTGTATAAAAATCAATCAATAATTTATACAATATATCATGAAGAAGATGAGTTTGTGTTGATTAAACATTTTTTTTTTTTTTTTTGATGCTTGTCAAGTGTTAATGACGAAGAGAGAATTTATTTTCCTGATCTAATCTGCAAGTTCGTAATACAATATTAAATTTATTAAATGCAATTAAAATTAATAACAAGAAATTGAATGTTATACAATATACAAGCCTTCCGTCAGAATTACGATCTAGTTTCTCACACCACTTACGTTATGTGTGTATTATTTTATACATGAGTGGCAAGACCTACAGTTCAAAGTCGACTCCGAACAATAGATTATTAAGAAACTTTTTATGGCAATTTAATTTACACCCAGAGTTTTTGTCACAAATCTGCTGAGAGGAAGTCGTCGAAAGAAATCTTTGTTCATATTTCATTTTGTTGAAGATGTCAGACCTGGGATTTGAACCGTGGCCTCGCTTCTAAGAAGCAAATACACTACCTTTTAGACTATGGCGACAGGCCACAAACGACCCATTACAAAATGCGAACAGAAATAAGAACTTTATCTCGCTCTTTATGCTACTAGTAGTCGTTTCACACGTTAATCTATGCCATCAACTTGAATAGGAGGTACAAGAGACAAGACATTCAATACTATCCGGCACTCAGGGCGCCAGTCCACCACTTGTTTCTGAGGATGTTGAATCGAAGATAGTATGAGATTATATGTGGTAGCTAAACCAGCGAGGTAGGCAAAGAAAGTTATCCTCTGTTGGGTCACAGGTTATGTTGGAATTCTAGACATTGAGCAAATAGACCAGCTTGCGAGGAGAAAAGCGTCCTCGCCTTTGATGGGCCCTGCTCTTTTTGGAATGACATGCTCAATAAAAGGGAAGATAAAGAGCTACAAAAACTCTTCTTCTTCTATTGGGAAATTACAATAAAAGGCGATCTTAGTCATACATTAGAGTCTCCAGGAATAAACTGAAGTTGATTACCTGCCTTTCAACAAAGATGTGTGAATTGATTGCGAATTTATGCAGTTTTGGGATTCTATGACAATGCGTCTGATCGAAATACATTCTTGCAATCGATGAGGCCTTAATATATCCCAGAAGGATACACCTGCGGGCTGATCAGGTTCTAGACAGGAATTTGTCTTTGTTGGTATTAAGCAGCATTCTGAAGTTTATCAGGCTTGGAAGAGACATTGTAGGAATACCCTTTACAGTTGGGGAGGAGTACAATAAATCGCATGGCTGTAGTACTATGGCACGTGTTCAGGATAATAATAATAATATTATAATAATAATAAAAATATTAGGCCTTTTTGAATGTCTTTTCTTATTATAATGACTTCCTAAAGGCCTTTTTCTATAAAGTCCTTTTGCCTCTGAAACTGTATTCATATGTAGTACAACCTGATTGAGACTGGATGCAATCTGGATTGAGATTCTGAAATCAATGACAATAAGTGGGAATGGAGTTTAAGGTAGGTAGTTTTAGTGGATAAGAAACAGAAGTAAACAATTGTGACTAATATAATGGGTCCAACTCCAATACCAAAAAAGTAACGCTTCTTATAGAAATAATATCACCAAAAATTGCTTTGTTAAGGGTTTTATATCCTAATTTAACTGAGCCCATCGATATGTACGAATATCAGTTAGAAATAGTAGTGGTTAAATAAATAACCACACAATTCAGAAGTAGATATTGCGGTTGACCTCTGGTATGTGTATAACATGTGAACATTTGACCATGACTGTCTTTAAGTTTAATTTATTAAACCATTGATCCTTTAAAAAAGGAGTTTATAAAATCAATTTTTAATTCGATATGAGATTTATCCTCAGAAAGTTTGCGTGTAATTTATTAAAAGCATTCCAATTTTGGATCCGCTCGCTTACATTTCTAAAAACATTTCCACTAATATTGGCTGTTAACCACAAAATTTCATTTAGAATTGTGTGGTGCTTACAGTGATAGAATGTTGAATGCGAATAAACGGCAGCAGGAAAAAATGAAACGAATAAAACGGAAATTTACCCGCATCAAAACGATACATAAGCATGCATACACGTGCGTCTGACACGGATACAATTACACATGTATTTCAATGTGTATATGTATGTGTGTGTTGTGAGGAATTACAACATGCAACATTAGAATGAAGAAAAAACAAAAATAACAACAACACTATCAATAATAAATTATAACGAGTAGATAACGAAAACAATTGTAAAAACATGTGTCAGTCTATTGGCATACATATGTACATATATTCATTCGCGAATGAATATACACATTTATGGTAGGGTATACGTGGCCCATTCTACATGTAACTCGTTTGCAGAGTGGCAACATGTTAAATGCAAAACAAAAAAATTTTATTTAGTTTTTCTGCTTTTAGCAATTTTTGTTTTGTTTTCATTTTAGAACAGTATTATTTGCTATTATTGTCGTTGTTGTTATTGTTATTTCACAATCTTTTGTTGTTAGCATAGACGGTAGGCGCAATGAAGCGGAAGTAGTGAAGCTTTGTTTTTCATTTTGCCAATTCGCCCTCTTGTTATACTATTAGAGCGCACAATGACCTCTTTTTTCCACAGTGTTTGGTTTTGTTTTTTTTTTTTTCTTCTGTCTCCCTTTTCTATATTCATCTCTTTCTCATTTATTGAGTTTAAATATGACGATGATGATGTGATAAAAAGCAGAATGAATACTGGCATTAGGCACTTGTAGTGTGATATAAAATATCTGTAACAATTAGTTGCTACTAACCAACACACAAACAAACGCTAACAACGCACTAAACCGGAGAGAGATAGAGAGAAGGAGAGTATTAAATTAGAGAAAATTTCATTTCTAATATTGTATGATGATAGCAAATGCAATTGTTGTATTAGTTGTTGTTGTGAATTTTACTCATTTTCTAAAACGCATACACATCAACAATGTTTCCATTTTTTTTTAGATTTTTGCTTCTGTTGTTTATGCCAAAGAAATTAAAGGAGAATTTAGGAATTTGAGTCGAGTACAGCTTTGAGGCTTTTTTTCTTTTAATTGCATGTGTGTATCATAGCGGTAATAGTGAGTGTGTGTGTGTGCGTTCCTGTGTATTCAATTATTTGAAAATTTTTAAGCATTTTTTAATAATAAAATATCTGTATTGGCAACACTTTGATTTGAAATATTTTCTCTGTTTTATTGTTTTTAATAAAAAATTTTGTTTTTCTATTTTCCTAAATTCCCTAAACACAAATAAAAGTATAACAAAAGAAAAAAAAAAGATGTGAGGTATTTAAGCCTCATGAGCCGCATCATTCATGCCAGTTGAAATTGGAATAACGATACAATATAATTTAACTTTAAAAATAATACACAAGAAATATTCATAACAAGAGGCAAAAGAATATTGATGTTGGTGGTGTTGTTGGATGTTATTATTTGCAATCACATGGATAAATCTGAGTTAGCCTAACTGCGACACGTATGAATTATTCTGAGTATTCATGGCATGAGTTGTGTAGCATACAACGTCGTTGGTGTACAGATCATATAATTCAGATCAAACGATCATGAATCTATAATGCTTGACTGGCCAATATCATGCTCAAATAAATTTCTACCAATGACGTCGCCAGCCCAAAAATTACATCAAACATTGACTTTCTCGGTATGCATTTGTTACTCTTGGTTCTCAAGAGGGTTGATATCGTCTCAAATTTTACAATTTTGCTGTTCAAATACCCATTTATCAAGAAATTGCCCTTGTCACCAACCAATACCAACTTATCCAGAGGCTACTCAGCGAACACATGTGTTGTATATGGTCGTCCAAGGCGATATGGAAAACCATATTGAATAAAAGACAACTACTTTGTCAGATGTAGCTTCAACAAGATGGTCGTTATTAAATTTCGGAAGTCCTTGTTAGATCGCCCTATTATATACGTGTGTACAGTACTAGACTACAAACACGAGTAATACAGAAGAAAAATTTTTCATTATGGTTTCCGAACTTCACATTTCGATCAGGTAGACAGATGACAAACCTATTATGCTTGGTCCTGTTACAATACGCCAATCACCTGTTTAATTAGATATTTATAACGAAATAGTAAGTAAGTAAGTAATAGTAGCAGAAAATGGTTTGCGACAGCCTTATGCTCCTCAAAGTTACGAAATTAGTATGTATGTGAGATATGTAACCATCCGTTGTTAACTTTCAAGAAGAATTATTGAAAAACTTGTATTATTTATAAATAATTTAAAGACAAATTGTAAACAAAAAATTTATTTAAATAAACTGAGTGAATAAAAAACAAAAGTTGCATCAAGTAAGTTCGTCAAAGTTCAGTAATGAAATCGATTATGTTTAGCCTGGTAAATGCAGTTAAAATCTATTAGATTTTGATTAAAATCACGTAAATACTTGATATCAGCATAGTGTAAAGGCCGTATTTATCGGGATATTTTTATATATATAGTAGATACCAAGATGCCTTTTTCTCCTCCAACGTAGTATTGAACATGTAGACAATAGGAAAAGAACAGTTTGCTTATCCCTATAACTTTTGGGAAAATCTTTTGCAACGTGTCCAAAAGCAATGCGTGTCATATGCGTGCCCCTAATGCAATTGTCTGTAATGACACTGACTATCATAGTGTTTAATCAGACTTATTGTGTGGCTTATTGGACCCGAGCCCGTGGATCAAACTTCAGGTAAGAAATCTCGAATAAAACGAAATATGAAAAAAAATATTTCTTCGACGACTTTCCCTCAGTAGTTTTCTAGCAAAAAATCTGAGAATAAAATAAAATTTCCATGAAAAGTTCCACAAAAATCTGTCGTTCAGAAAAAAAAAAAATTAACACGCACATCATTGGTGCTGTGAGAAGCTAGGTCATAATCGTGACTAAAGGTTTGTAATAACCAATTAAGTAAGTAAGCCAGTTATGACCAGATTTTCTGTGTCGTATTGTTCGTGTCTGCCCTTGCCCCTCTGATATTGACCGAATGTACGACTGCATCGTCAACCATAAGATCGCGGGTTGTTAAAGTCAAGAACACATCGAAGAATTCGGTGGTCGTGCCACAGCTTCTCAATTCATCTGCTATACATTTATCTGAAATGTCACTGTGTCTTGGTTCCTATGTTTCACTATTTCATTGAGATATCTGCGACAGCGATATCTATATACATATATAGAGTTCATTGCGTTGGAATTTGATGCTTTGATAACCGCCACCCACAGTTAAGTTTAATATGGAGCCATCAGTGCAGATTACGAGGTGATACGAATGACAAGGATGAATAAATAAAAATGTATTCCCCAGGAGAATATGCGGGGGGCCAACCCGTTTTGATAATAACTCAAGAGGTTATGTTCTATAATTTTTGTTTATTTTTTACTTTTTTTTTAGTTACGAATGTAGTCAAACTTTCGTACATACTTTTTAAGAAAGATCTATCAAACTTAAAAAGAATATATGTTGTTTTAAACTTCTATGTAGTATTTTAGCATTTAGAAGTTTTAACGCTTCACCCAAAAATTATTTCTCTATATAATGCTTCATGATAATTTCATGGAATTTAAATGTGCTAAAAATTAAACTGAATCTAGTTTTTATACTTTGCTGGTATTCAATTTAAACAATATTTAAATACATTAAATATTTTCTATAATATGTATTAAAATGTTTATATTTTTTTTTATACATACTCGTATTTTCCCATCTCTGTCTGTAATAAATGATGTTTTTTTTATTGGCATAGTTTATGTCTTGTTATTATTGTATTTGTTGTTGTTATTCTGTGTTTTTGTAGCACATATTTGTTTTGTTGTTTTTATTATTTGCCACTGTTATTGCATTTAATACGATTTTGCATACAGAACTTTATAACTGGGTTTATGGGTCGATTGGTTGCACCAAATCATATTATGCCAGCACACATATAAAGAGAGGGAAGCAAAGCAAAAAAAAAATCAGAAAAGAAAAACATCGAGTTATGTATGGAAAAAAAAAATTCGTAACAATTGCCTAACAAATAATGGTTAAATGAAGAAAATTGAAAGGAAAATGAAAAACAACACCAATAACAACAACAAATGTTAGAAAAGAAAACAACAAACCAAAGTAAAACAGATGATACAACACAAAAAAATCTTTACGAAAATTGCAAAATTGAAATTAAAATTGTTAAACGAAAGTCACGGCAAAGAAAACGAAGTCAGAAGAGGCCAAAAGGCAAAAGTATAAAAAGCATATGCAGAGAATAGCATTTCCATGGAATATTTTTAAGACAATTTTTAATTTTCCATGAAATTTAAGTCTTTCAAAACGAGCAAAACGTAGTATGTGGGAGAAGAACTATAAAAAGCGGAAATAAAAGGGAGTTAGGCACACATAAAAACAGAGAGAGAGAGAGAGAATGAGACAGAGATAGAGAAAAAGGAATAACCAGTTAATTGCAAATACTGCAATTTGTGTAACAAACGCCGCCCTTAAACATACCAGGTCCTATCATACATACGAACATATGCTCTTACATTTGCTTTTTTTTTATAGCATTAGAATATTTAAATTGGTTTCGTTAGTCGTGTTAAATATTACAATTCCTTTCCTTTCAGTTTTCCTTTAGTTTTTCTTTGCTTTACTGTGTTACAAAATATTTCGTTAACCTCATCCTTATGGGATGAATTTGTTGTTCGAAATACAGTTTTTGTGTGCTCCTTTGCTAGTTTTGTATACAGCATTTCGAATTATATTTTTTTGTACATTCAACACCACTTGGATCATGATGGCATGACGTTGACTATGATGATGATGATGATGATGATGTAGAATTTAGTCAGAGAGTGTTAGAAAAAAATTAAAAAAAAAAAAAACCAAACCTGCTATGAAATGTTCACAAAAGAACGAAAGCAGAAATGTTTGTAATTTTGAGGTTTCTATGCTGTAAAATACACCAGTCATCCTTTCGAAATAAACATTCATATGCAGGCTGTATACGAGTATGCATGGGGGAATGTATAAATGCAATTCCTATACGTGTATGCAATACGGACCAGTTCATCGTTAAATAGAAAATTTATTAAAAATGTTCTAAGGCTAGTTGTTCAAAATTTAAAATATTAATCGAAAAAAAAGTTTTTTTTCCTGTAAATTGTACGAAAAATTTTACGCAACGTGTTTAAACGTTTGCTTGAAAAATAATTAAATATTTCACGATAGTCTCCCAACTTTTCTTCAATTCTTTTGATATATATTTTCCAAAACATAAAATCGTCATAGTCTATTAGGTAGTATGTTAGACGAGAGCCAATGTTTCGAACTCCAGCCCAGAAGACTTTTAGCCAAAACTCTAGGAGCAAACAAAATTGCCATGAAAAGTTTCTCAAATCTGGCGTTCGGAGTCAAAGTTAAGCTGTTGGTTCCGCTTCTCAGGGCTGTTTGAGAAGCTATGTTGTAGTCCGGACTAAAGAGCTGTAATGACGAATGAAGTAAGTAAACAAGACATAAGATCGAAGTCAACAAAATAGATTTATTCGTAAATTGAGTTTTATTCACTGAACTATTCACTAAAAAAAATGCTCAAAACTGACGTTCGGATCTGATGTAAAAATGGCCTTAACATACATACATAATTGGTCGTTACAACCCTTCAGTCAGGATTATTGACCTAGTTTCTCACACCACTTATGTTGTGTGTGTTAATTTTATACATAAGTGGCGGGACCTACAGTTTAAAGTCGACTCCGAACGACAGATTTTTTGAGAAACTTTTCATAACAATTTTATTTACTCTCAGAGTTTTTGCCAGAAATCTGCTGAGAGGAAATCACCGAAGAAATACTTTTTGTATTTTGTTTTGATGTCTGGCCTGGGGCTCGAAACCTGGCTTTACGTCTAATAAGCCAACACACTACCTACTAGACTACGGCGACTTCAAAATGGCCTTAACAAATTAAAGAAATCGAGCCGTAGTAGTTGTAATGGCCAATAATAACTCCACATGCCGGCACACATCTTAACATTGCCTGGTACAGAACAAATTTTTTCTTATCCAAATTTTAAATACTCAAATTCTTATTAAATCGATTTAATATGATGTCATCGTATTCAACAACAACTATTTACATTTGGAAGCGTCTTTAGTCAATGGGGATTACACAACATCAAATCCAAAAAATTGGTTTATTTCCTGTTGGCGATTCATTGTGATAAACCGACGTTTTAACAGTTGTTCTGTCTCTAGTGTGTTGACGTGTATCCACATCTCATCCAATGTTACGAAAAAGATTAAAAATTTGTCCATATTGTAATCTAAAAGTCCTGTACAGTTTGCAACGATTGAATTTGTGGCCTATTGTGATCAAATGCGTAACCCATCTGGTTTTTTTTTTATTTTCCCAAATAATCACTCAAAATTGATGTGAAATCTATGACTTATATAATCTCTCGCATTTTATTATCTTATTAGCCAAGGCTATTATATTGCAATTTGTTGATTGTTTTTTATTTTTAGAGCCCCAGGTAGCCAGCACTAACGTTTTGTATCTTCAGTATTAGTGCGTTTACATTACAATTCGATAAACCCTTTATTTACCATTGAAATTCTCTGTGCTTTGCATTGATCTCCTAATATTTATACGGCTTGAAATTTGATTGGAATAATGTTGCATTCGGCAACCGGTAATGTCAAATGAATTCTAGAAATTATTACTCTTTAACCTCATAATCAAGTGCCAGTGTTATTCATTGTCTCTAAAACACAAACTAAAGGGCACAGCTTGTTCATATTTTAACTCGACTTAACTGACAGATGACTGTTGACAGAAACACTGTTTGTTCTATCCTGTCAAAACACCTGTTACTAAACTCAGGTTATTAGTGCGAAGTCTAATGATCAGATCTTCGTTTATTGTAATTTCTCAACAAAAATTTTGATTGTCTCACTTGATTTGAGAATAGTTTTTGCTTCACTTTCGATAAGTGAACCTTTTCAAACATCTGCTCCCACTCCATAGAAGACTTCTAGTCCTATCAGAGGGGTGGAAGCTCTTCTCTCCTCAAACTCGACTGTTTGCTCATTGATTTAGTCAAGCATAATATTACATTGATTTTCTGTAATGATGTCACTTCTTCATATATTTATCAGGGACTGTAAAGTTTTTATTGACTTAAAAGTTCTAGAAGTAGAAAAGTAAAAACGTTGTCCTAAATTGTTAAATATTACGTTAAATATTTTAAAAATCTCTTAAAAATTACAATAGATATTGAAAATGTAACTTTTTTTTTGCGAGTAGCAACAAAACTCCATAGTATGTATTCCATCCTACCAAAGTGAAATGAGCCACATATGAAATTATATTACAATAGTACCGCCACAGATATGTATACTGAACCCTAAATGCAGAGTTGATTGTTCTTTTACGTTTTTTTTTTTATTGTTTTTATTTTCCATAGTTTTGCAATTTTTATTAATGAAATTTATTTTAATTAAATCCTTTAGTTAGTTTGCGTTCGAAATTGAAATTTTTGTTGCTGCAATGTTGTTGTATCTGCTGCTGTTATTGCAGCGTTTTGTGGCTTGGCATTCTATAGCATAGATTTCAATTAAAATTAATTGTTTAATTGGTAAAAATAAATAAATAAATATGCCAAATAAAAAAAATATAAAAATTGAAGAAAAAAAATTGCAAAAAGAAGACAAAGAATAAATAAAACAACAAAAACATGTGTTATTTTTTGGGTAATTTACAAACATTTCTTAATTGAAATTAATTTTCGATTTAATAGTCGCTATTCACATGTTATAAAATAACTTTTGATTATTTGTTGATTTAAAATTATTATTTAAATGAAATCAAATTGTGAAAAGCTTAATTAAATTTTAATTATGCACGAAATATTTCTAAACGCATTTGTTTACTTAAATACATATATTTTTTATTTAAATCCTTGACTACAAATCCTGTTGACTTTGATTTCTTTCGTATTCTGTTCTGTTCTATTCAATTCTGCAATTCATTACATTCGCCTTCACATTTTTTAATCTGAGATAATGCTGCGGTAATAGACAAGAGCGTTCGCTCCCTCTCTCTTTTATTCTATTTGAGGTTGTTGTTTTTCATTTGCTGTTTTATTTTAATTTAAATGTCGTAAACAAACTAATTAACAAATGACTTTCGTAATGTATATTTAATCGTATAAACACACATACATTTACATTTGTGCTTAACTCAAGGACATTGTTGCTACATTTTATAACTAAACGCTGTATGTACTCGTATGTCTCTGTTGCATGCCACATTACAGAGGCAATGTTTGCTTTTAATTATGGCATTTTCTTTTTTTATATTTTTTGTTTTTGCTTTTAATATGACAGTTTAATAATTACTTCTTGTTGATTAAAATCAAAACGGCATGTTATCAACTGTAATTGTTGCAGTCGACATGAGAGAACAATTTATTAATGCGTGGATATTTTGATGGAATTAAAAGCTTGTTTTGATTCAATTTTGATTATTGCCTCCGAAATTTCTTTCTTTCTATTCGATATTGATTGGCGTTGCAATAAAATGTAAATTTTCCATTTGTTATAATTTGAAATGGAAATAAGTGTCCCATTTGCGACAATAATTATTTACTGAAAGTAAGTGACTGCAAATGCGGCACCGTAAAAGCATGGAAGTACAGAAGCCATAATCATTCCTAGGTCTATCGACTACACGACACCTGAACCTGGTTTCAATCCTTATTTTTCGACGCTAATACTCGATAGATCCTTTAATAATAATGGAAATCATGGAAAACGTCAGAATTCCGATCACGCAACAAAGTTGGGTATGGAATCTTTTGAAAACTATTGAACTTTATGCAATAGTTATGGAAGAAGTGTCTCGGCTTCATCGTTCACCGAAAAAATTCATCGTTGATTTTAGAACAAGTCGTGATTAAAGGACATGATTTTAAATTAAAGCAAATTATATTTAAGCCAATATAAGCTGTTTATTCTCGTTTTCGAAATAAATAAAATTTTGGGACTTTAATCCTCTTCAAAAATAGTCCATTTAGTAAGGCGCCTGATTCCTAAGCTCCGAGATAGGATAATTTAAAAATGGAGCATCAAAGTCAAGTCAACAAACATCGTGTTTTGAGAAGAAGAACACAATCAGAAAAAATCATCACGACTACGTAAACTGCTATTATTGTCGTGAAAAAGTACCTTGGTACTGCGACCATACTCTCCTTAATCTTTATAAGTCACTTTTCATTGTCTTCTTCATATTTTTATTCCCCTAACAAATCTATGGAAGCTGCTGGGTGTTAACAAGCACTTGATAGGCGATCAGATTTTTATTCCTGAGATGCATTAATGCCCCACAGATTCTAAGAATGTTTTTCGACAATTCATTTCCATCGTTACAGAAGCATCACAGAAGTCTACAGTGCTTTGTTGAAAGATCAGTTACCGACTTCATTTTATTCCTGGACAGGTATATGTATGACTCAGATCTTTTCTTGCTGTAGTTTCCTAACAAACGTTTTGATTACCTTAAATCCACTTGGTTTGAGAAGAGTCTTCTCATTTCTATCTCTCCTTTTCTTAAGCATACCTTTCTAAACATCTGCTCTAACTTCATAGAAGTGTTCTGATGGCATCAGCGGCGTGGAATTTACCTTCTTTGCAAGCTTGCGAGAATACTCACACGAACTGGAACTCAGCAGAGGCCCCTTATTTTCCCTACCTTCAAAAATACGTTACATCATATAAATGTTCACAGAGTGTGTTATTATGTAACAATACATGGCAAACCTTTTATTCTAGGTCCATATAGTAGAAAAAAAGTTGGAGCATATCGAATATAAAATAGTTATATTTATTATCGTTATATTTATATAGTTATATTTATTATCGAAATAAGTGACACTAAACTTTCTGTTGTTTAGGTTACAGAACCCTGTAGTTCTCGCTTTAAATTATTTTTTTTAGCAGAAGATTTCGAAAGTTCAAACTGCAAATCTAGGTTTTCAGGCCTAGTTTGTAAAATATTAGACCAAAGAAAAAATTAAACCACAGCTGGAATTAGTTAACAATCTTATGAAATGATTGTTATTGATATACAAAACATTCAATTCTTTAGACATGTATTTAAGGTTTCATGTAAAATTTTACGATGCGAAATAGGGCATAAGACAGACAAACAACAAAATATAGCCAATCAACCCTATTTGTGAAAAAAAAAAAATAAAAAAAACTCACTTAAAGTCATTAAACTTTTATCACAGTCAGCATACGAATCTACTTTTTGTTTTAAACGCAATAACTGGCGGGACTACAAAAAATAAAACGAGTAAAAGAAACATAATACATGAAATGCAGTTCAAAATAAGATGAAAAAAAAAGAACCAAACACAAAAGAGTCAAAAAAAAAACCACATACATGAGCACTTATCCACAGATACTTTAACGGCCAGCAAATAAACACATGAACTTTCTTGTTATTGTTTTCTTCTTTCTTTTATTTTCCCAGCAAAAGTCTACAATTTTAAAATATAAAAGTTCTTGGTCATGTTCTTGTAAAAATAGCCAATGGCTATAAGAGAATGGTTTTTTGTTGTTGTTATTCTTGTTGTTATTATTTTGTATATCTTTTTGCTGAATAGCTTCTCAGATTGTATATACAAGGCAGTTGGTAGACTTTTCGCACAGAAAAACAGACACACACGCACACACACTTTCGTTAAAACTTTATTTGTTTAATAGCGAAATTTAAACTTCTGCGGCACAGTGGTTAAGCAATTGTATTAAAAGTTATAAAAAAATGTTTTGATTACCTTTGCAAACACGTCGATTGAACTCAAGATATGTCGATCAGCCTGCACCCATACAAGTTTCAACTTAACCAAAATCTGAAGGCAAACGATCACAAACAACTTCATTTATACGCTGAGTAGGCTCTGAAGGAGTTGGCAACTGTCCCTGATCTTTAACGCAAAGCCATGTTCAGCGGTATCTCGAAACAGTGTGTGATATTTCGCTGGCGATGTCATCGGTTCATATTGTGTTCATCACTGATTAGATCAATAATTGCCAACTTCTTTTAGCCTGATTTGCGTAAAGTGGACATCAGGGATATGTGTACAGAGCTACGTGTCACACAAATTCTGCCACTTTCACTAACCTGCACGATAGATTTGAGACCTTGATCGTCTCACATGTTACCGAGCTCGTGTGATTTGTTATGCGTCTTTTTCCTGGGGAGTTGTTTGGGGCTAGATACCACTGTTATCAAAGAAGATGTTTATTTTAGCTTCCAATACTAGGCCTTTTAAAAACTCAAGCACTATCTGTAGATTTGTGTACCACAGGGACACCAATATTATTCAAATATTCTTCAGCCTTGTGTGTTGATTTTCATTGAATAATACTAATACTCTACAAGACGCTCATCCTACTCGTACTTCTTTATGACACAGAGGCATGGACACTATTAAGCACTGACACAGCAGCCTTGAGAGTATTAGAGAGAAAAATTCTACGTAAGATCTTCGGTCCAGTGCGAGTTGAGAAGGATTTCCGCAGCCAATACAACAGTGAGCTGTATGAGCTCCTCAACGACATGGACGTTGTGCAGCATATTAACATCCAGCGACTACGCTGGCTCGGCCATGTCGTTCAAATGGAGGAGGATGCTCCGAAGAGACGGGTATTTGATACGGGGATATGGAGAAGACGGCGAAGAGGACGGCCTTGTTTGCGTTGGAAGGACCAGATCGAGAAATCCCTATCATCGATTGATGTGACCAACTGGTGTAGTCGAGAAGCCGAGGTGTGTAGAAGGATGTGTTAAGGCAATTCGGGTTCTTAATTAAGTAAGTAAGTGTTCTTCAGCCTCGAAAAGTACCCGGTTGAACCTATGTCTGCCGATTTTAAAATAATCTCAAAAACTGTACTCAAACAGAAGTTGGCCTCAGAGATAATAATTACTTTCCATTTTATTGTAAAAGTAACGGTTTACTGCAACAGTAGCACATAATTAAACACGATTTGTTTTTATTAAAATTCATAATCTGTTCCGATGATAATTAAAGTCAGTATTTTATTAATTGCTCTCACTGTAGTTGCCTGATTGAGACGTGGTTTCATTTCTTACTCTCGCACTTGCTCTCTCTCTCAGTCTTTCTGTTACACATTTCTCTTGCTTTGTTTCACCGCCATTAACAACTTTCATACACATTTATGCATGCATACGTATTGCTACTGTGTGTGTGCACTTAACGTAAATCTGTAACATAATTTTAGGGGCAACAAGAGGTTTAAAACAAACAAAACTTATATGAAAATAAATATAGAAATAGAGTATCAGTATTTTTTAATGCTGCTACCAATATCAGAGTAGAATGGTAAAAGGGCGGCTGTCTAAAGGCTTCAAGAACAACTGCAACAGCAGTCAGATTCAAAAAACATAAGAAAGAAAAGCAGAAGAAGAAAAACAGCAGCATAAATGGATTTTGTCTACGGCATGGTGGTGGTAAATAATATATGCAATTTAAAGCATTTATGCATAAATATTGTATATATGTCTGTTTGAGACTGTATGTGTGTATGAATTTGAAAATGTTTACACTAACCTAAAGACATGAAAAAATACAAAAAATGCTTAACCTACCATTAATATTTCAGATTTTATTTTTTTTTCTCTCTTTTAAGTTTTTGTTTAATTTCATACTTTTTTTCCTCTTTTTTAAGGATGAAAACCGTAAAACTTAACTTAAAACATTTATAATAAGAAGTTTATGTAGACCATGTATGTATGGCTGGCTGGTTGGTTGGCTGATAGGCTGCAACGACTGACTGTCTGTCTGCGTCTGTCGGCCTAACTATAAAATGTCTGAATATATTTTAAGAAACAAAAAATGCTTTTCTAGAAAAAACCTTTTTTTGTTTGTTTTCATCTCACACAGTACTTACTTTGTACTCTGGTAGGCATGTATGTATGTATGTATGGTATGTAGTATGTTGCAGTTGTTGGTTTATATTTAGTTTTAAACAGCTGATGTTTTTTGCTTTTTGTTTTGAGGGGTAAAAAGGACAATGAACGCAAGAGTTGGTTGGGAAATTGACGAGCGTTAAAAGTTAAAATCATTACAAAGAGTACCGCATATATTTTATAAGCAAAAGAAGAAAAACAATATGCAAATATTATGTGTAAAGGGAAGATATCTGTTTCAAATAAAATAAATATTTACCGTCTAAACAAAAGCGAAACTACTCGTAGAAGCGCATCAAAGCAATTTTGTGCGTTTGTCTAAAGGTCAAAACGAAGCAAAAATTTAAAGGGTATTAACAGTAAACAATTTTAAATTATTAAAAATATTTACATAACCTTTGGTTACATAAGAAATTTAAATACATAAATAAAGCATTTTGTAGGATGTTCGCCTGTCAACAATTTGAAATCAGATTGACTCCCAAAAATATTGTTATACATATGTGGTAATATAAGCATTCTATTAGACATACAGAGAATCGCATTCTATATATTTCTAAATGATTTTTAATGAACATTAAGGAACGACCTACTACAAAATGGTTGCCGAAAAAAGGGAAATTAGTTTTGGAATATCGGCTATTAAATCGGTAATAAAGTTCTGGCATTAAAATCCTACAAGTATATTAAAAGCTCGACTTAGAATACTTGTAACATTTTTATACAAATGATGGAATGGAAAAATATTTTCGAATTCGGTTTGCATAAGCTCGGATTTAGTTGCTCTAAAATTAAGTCTTACACAAATTTACGTGCTATAAAACACCAAGCTTCTTAAACATTCTGTAAACTTGACAAGAAATTAATCACCTTCTTCGAATTAAAAACAATTTTTCCAAGGCGTGGCGTAAAGTCACGAAAACACAATCCAGATAATCTGCATTTACCTGATCCACAACAGATTTAAAAATAAACTTATCTTCTATTAGAATGAAGTCTTACTTAATTACGTAATTTTTCGTTACAATCCTGCAGTCAGGATTAAAACCTATCTTCTCATTTCACTTATGTTGTGCGTTCTAATTTTATCCATAAAGAGCGGAACCTACAGTTCAAACTAGACTTCGACGGATTTTTTGAGAAACTTTCATGGCAATTTTATTGATTAGCCGGAGCTCACAATTTATTTTCAGTCTTGTGCTAACTCTCAAACTGAACGGTCGTTAACACGTGATAAACCGGTTTAATTGAGAGATAAGTGAATATATAATATATATAGTGGACATATTGATACTAGCTTAAAACTTAAAGTGAAGACTTTTTAAAAAAAAAAAGAACAATAGAAAAGAATTTAAGTAAAAAAGAAATCATTATTAATCCAAACAAATGGATGAACCCCCTGACCGAGGTGGGCATCCAAGCCTTACCATAAATTTCGATAAAACTAAACGAATGACAATTTTATCACCGGGCGAAAAATTTCTTGTAATGGAAAGAATCGATAGCTCCGAAACTTTGTCAAATGTTTCTCCTTTCCTAATCAAAAAAGTTATTGATAGCGTTGTCGGTGGAGAAGTGCTGCAATGCAAAAAACTATTAAATGGATCCATCCTAATCCAAACCAAAAATTTCATACAAGCAAACAAGCTGATCCAACTATCTGCTTTATCTCCTACTATTAAAGTTGCTATAAAAGAACATCCAGGATTAAATTTTGCAAAAGGAGTAATTTACTCCAATGATTTAAGAGAAATCGACGAATCCGAAATTCTACTCGAGTTAAAAAATCATAATGTAACTTTTGTTAAAAAAATTCTAAAAAACGTGGAAGGAAAGCTTATTGAAACGGGTTTAATCGTTCTGACATTTGCATCTACTACCCTACCGGCCGACATTTCAATTGGCTATGAAAAAGTTAAGATTCGTCCTTACATCCCCTTACCCCTAAAGTGTAAGAACTGTCAACAATTTGGTCATATAGCAAAGGCTTGTAAAAATGAAAAAATTTGCGGTAATTGTTCCAACACTTTCCATCTAAACGAAGAATTAAAAGAAAAATGTTCGTTAAAAGCTGCATGTGTAAACTGCAGAATAAATAACATAAATGACAATAATCACACATCCTTTGACAAATCTTGCCCAATATTTATTAAAGAAAAGGAAATACAAGCTATTGCTACTTTGGAAAAAGTTGGAAAAAAGAAAGCCACCGTCCTATATAATCAAAGACGCTCTCAACAGACTGTTCCATTATCCACGATAATCAAAACCAACAACAACAATCATCATATCACCACATCCAAAAACCTGCTACCTCCTCCCCCTCCTACAACAACGATAGCCCGACCTGTTCAAAACTATTCTGACATCATCAGTGACATAGATAACTCACTTTCGGAAATGGAAACAGAACAGCAAACCTGCTCTTCTCATGACACCAAAGGAAATTCTCCAATAATCTTACCCAGAAATACAACAAAAAAACTAAGAAAAAAAAATTAAGCAAGCAACCCGCAAATCTAAGAGAATAAATTTAAAATAAGTACCTTTTTTATTCAATTTGTCTATTTCGTATTTCAAATTTATCTTTTCTATATTCTCTGTATTAAACTAGATTTTACTCTTATCTCTACTTATAATTACTATATTATCACTTCAATTTTATCTACTCCAAAAATTATCTCTCTTTTATTCTTTTTTCTATATATTTTATATAAACTTGTTCTTTTTTCTCGAAGAAGAATTACAATAATCCCGTTATTTTTATACTTCTCTTATTTTTTAAATATCTCTTCTTATTATCTAAATACCTACTCTTGCAATAACTTTAATTTCAATGATCTTTCTCACTTTCTCTGTAAACTTACATTAACATTAAAAACTCTCTTTCGAATAATTTTTTGCTTTTCTAGATTGAATAAGTTTATAACTCGAGTAAGATATCATAAAAGAACTAGATATTTACAACTTTTTATCTCTTATATTATACTTCTCTTTAAAAGTTACAACTCTAATCTAAACAAAACAAATTTAATTTCTATCATCTGTCAATTCCTAACAAAATATGCAGATCACTTAGATTTAACTTCTTTCCACATTTGTTATATTCTTATTTTTAAAAAATAATGTTAAAAATCTTACAATGGAATATTAATGGTTATATTAACAATTACGCAGAATTGCAAATACTAATTAAGAACTATTCCCCTAAAGTTATATGTCTCCAAGAAACCCACTTACACTCCTACCTTAATATCCCTATTCCCATTAACTACAATATATATAATCTTAACACGTCCACAACAAGATATGGTGGTGTAGCCATACTGGCTCATAAGTCCTTAGAACAGAAACAATCCTTATCGTCCAATGATTTTGATGTTGTTGGCATAGAAATCATATCGCAAATCAAACTAAATATAATTAGTACATATTTTTCACCTTCAACAAATTTCAATCAAAATAACCTTGAAAATATATTTTCTACAAATCTACCATCACTTATACTTGGTGACTTTAATAGTTCCCATAGAAGTTGGGGTTCTACTACCAATTCTCATAAGGGGACGATATTATTTAAATTTCTGAACGAGTCTAATCTGATACTCCTAAATGACGGTTCTCCTACTCATCTAAACACTCTGGGAACTTTCTCCCACATCGATCTTAGCTTTTGTTCGCCTATTCTATATCCCCACATTAGCTGGAAAACTGAAAAAAATCTTTTTGGAAGTGATCACTTTCCTATAGTCAATAAACATAAGTTCAATTTAAATTTTGCTGATTGGCCGAAATTTCAACAACTCTGTGAAACATTGAATAAGTCCAGGCCAGTGGTATCGAATATAAATAAAGAAACTTCAAATATATGTAAGACGATCTTACAAGCCGCAAATTTGTCTATTCCACAATCACGAACAACTAGGAAAACGGTCCCCTGGTGGAACAAAAAGCTAGAAAAACTAAAGGCACAGAAAAATAAACTCTGGCAATCATTCAAGAGAAAACTAGCTAAAAAGGAATCTATATTCCAACTAACCTCTAAAATTACACCAAGCAGTCCAATTCAGAAAATTTGGACCAATATTAGGAATTTTACAGGCTACAAAGCATCTCATAGAATTCACTGTATTTCCTCTTTGTCTGATCAAGTCACATTGTATACAAACTCCTTAGATATAGGCAACGAATTTGGCAAATATTGGTCTGAAAAATCTGATGACAATAATTTCTCGAACAATTTCAGATCTCGGAAACAAGATTTCACGACCAACTTCCCCTCGGCCACGCCATGCGCCCAAGCTATGAAAATAGAATCGAAAATTAACTTCATAGAATTTAATTCCACTTTAAAAGTATTAAATGGTAACACCCCTGGAATGGACAGAATATCGTATATAATGTTAAAGATGCTGCCGCGTTGTCTGAAAACCCGCATTATAGCCCTATTTAACGAAATCTTTAATAATTTTATTCCACAACAATTTAAAAATAGCATCGTAGTGCCTATCCTAAAACCTGGAAGGAATAAAACTAATATAAGTTCATACAGGCCCATATCTTTAAATAGTTGCTTATCAAAAACTTTAGATAAAATTGTGGCAAATAGGCTATGGTGGTTTGTTACCAACAATAAACTACTTAATAATCGTCAATTCGGTTTTAGAAAGGGTAGTTCGACAATTGATGCATTGCTTTTCATGGACTATCAAATTGCTAATAGTCTCTCTTCACTTAAACACATTACCATCGCATCATTAGACTTTGAAAGAGCATTGGATAAAGTAGGCATTCACTCAGTACTACAGCAATTACGGGATTGGAAAGTAGGTCAAAATATTATCAGGTACATCGCAAATTTTATGTCCAATAGAAAGATTACAATTCGCATTAACAACCAATTTTCTAATATTTTTCCTCTACATAATGGAATCCCACAGGGTTCTCCCTTATCGGTAATAATTTTTCTTATTGCATATAATAAATTATGCTCAATATTATCACTACATAAGGAAATCGACTTCTGTGCATACGCAGACGATTTTAATTTAATTATTAATTATAATCGAGATAAAAACCTTGTGCTTAATCTTGATAATCTATTTTCTGATATAAACAATTGGTGCAACTTATCGGGCGCTTCACTGTCATCCTCAAAATGTAAATACATACATATCTGTCGTCTTAAAAACTGCAGCTGTGAGCTTCGATCTACACTCATATCCATATCGAAAGTAAATTCTCTTCGTTTGTTAGGCATACTAATTAATGAACGTTACAACTGGAACGACCATATTCAATTCCTACAGACCTCTCTTTCTCAACGATTAAATATTTTAAAATGCCTATCTTACCCAAAATGGAATACAAATTCAATTTCGCTTCTTTCAATAGTTAGAGCACTTATTCTCTCAAAGATCAACTACGGTTTACAATTCTTCGGCTATGCTCCTAAATCTCAACTAAATAAAATTGACGTTATTATAAATTCCAGCATAAGGATATCCTTAGGCGTTTTGCGATCTACTCCTATCCCTAACCTACGTTATGAGTCTAACATTAGATCTTTAGAGACACAAAGAGACATACTTACTACTAGACTATTTTATCCATTGACTTATGGCAAAAATAACCCACTGATACAAATAGCCAAAAATATAAGACATTCCAAAAGAAATCTAAAAATACCCTCAACCCTTCATAGAATAATCCAAAATATTAAATCCCATGATTTTCCGAATTATGTCACTTCAAGAATTACTAAACAACCACCATGGCTTTTAGATTCTTCATGCATTGACATGTCACTTCATAAATTTCCGAAATCTATTACATCCCCACTTCAATATAGACAATTATTTGCAAACATCAAGGAATCCCTTACGGACTACGAACTTCTTTACACCGACGGTTCAAAACTGAACTCATCTGTTTCATACAGTATCACAACAGAGTTATAAAAATTGCAAAACTTTATGAATTTAGTTCAAATTTTTCAGCAGAAATTATAGCGATATACGAGTCTTGTTTATATGTGAGAAAACAGAAGGGAAAATTTATTATCTGTACAGACTCTCTCTCAGCTATAAAGTCAATTCTTAATATCTCCAATACCAATTTTTATACATCTGCTATTAGAACCATTTTGATCGATCGATTTCCTAATCTTAAATTAATTTGGGTCCCCGGACATTGTGGAATTGTAGGTAATGAATTTGCGGACAACGCAGCAAAGAACGCGGGGAATCAACCCGTATACTTTACTGATAATTTAAATCGAAAAGATCTAATGAGACAAATTGATAAACACTACACCGAAATCGATAAGGATAACACCTATAGTCATACCTCCTCAATGTACCGAATGATCAACAAAGGGAAAAATACAATTTTTGACTATTTAACAGAATATTCAAATGATTTCTTTAGACTTCATAGTATAAAACTTCTTCGTCTTCGCATGGTTTCATATTCAAACGAAATTTCACTCCTTTCTGTAACTGCTACGCTAATATACCAATAACACTCAATCATATTTTATGCCACTGCCCATTGCTGTCGGACGTTCGTAACTCGATTTTTCAAAACTCAGATCCCTTAGACTCCCTATCCTATCCTAATGTTGAAAACGTATCCAAACTAATGAAATTTCTTAAAAAATCTAAGTTACTTTATGAAATATGAATATTTAAATTATCTTACAATAATGCTACAATGTTATAATACCTCTTAATCACATAATTTATTAATTTTGTTGAGCTGAAGGCCTAAGCTGCTCTTGCTCCTATTCTTTTATATTTTACCTTATAATTTTAATTATAAGTTAAAAAATAATAAAAAAAAAAAAAAAAATTATTTTGTTCCGTAATCTTGTGAAATATACCTTAGGGGACCCTAGAGAACCATTTAATCCGTCTTAACAAACATGAGTAAAGCTTTTGCTTAATAACAACAATTGATGTGCAATAGTACCCTATTTTCACTACAAAAGTGACACGGCCATTTTGAAATTGTTTTTACCACTTGAAGCCAAGAGAAAATTAGGTAAGATTAATGAACAATTTAATGTAGGTACAACACACTTGCATCCCGAGTGCATTAGAATAACACGAGATCACAAACAGTGTGTGTTTTTATAAAACAAAAAATACACTCCAGTTTAAAATATGAGACTAAAAACGGGGAATCGAAAGTATTATCCATTTCCGCTAAGCATCTTCCAGTGAGATAACGTCTGTAGCATAGAAAGAACGCTTTCTTTGCTCTCCGCTCCACCTCCACAAGCGGCGTGTATCTACTCCAGGTAATGCCCTCTATAAACTCGGACACAAGATATGATTTATCGTCTCTTTTCGTCCTCATTAAAGAACTCGCGGTTATTCTGTCATTGACAGCTTGCATAAAGGCGCAGTAGAGCAAGAGCACACATGCTTCCACACATTCCAAATCCGGAGTAATTTTTACGGGTAGTGACAGCTCATCTGTTATTATATATCTTTGTATGTTTCTGTGTCCTGGACAATGTACGCAATGTACTACCATACCATTAAGACATGAGCGATAGTTGAAGATAGTTATTGATATCAGGAACAAGTCAAGTTTATATGTGTAGCCATATAAATGATGCAACGACATCATTGATAAGTCTGTTGAGGAATTAAAAATCCGCCCAAGATTACATATTGCAGTGCTTTTATAGAAGAATGAAAGTAATTCTCTGGTTACTATTTAGTGGATTGGAAAAGTTTCATTCTTTAGCCACGTAGAACCATAGTGTGTTGCTTATAAGACGTGCCAGATATCAGAAATCTTTAACAAAACGAAATATGAAAAATATTTCTTCGGCAATTTCCTCACAGCTGATATCTGGCAAAAACTCTGAGAGTAAATGAAACTGTCAATGTTCCTCAAAACTCTGTCGCTCGGAGTCGAGTTTAAATTGTAGAACAAGCCATTCATGTATAAAATTAGCACACACAACATAAGTGGTGTGCAAAGCGTAATGTTGACTCAAGAGTTGTAATAATCAACTATGTATGTGTATGTGTAAGTGTAACAACACTACAATTTTTATTCCGTTATAGTATATGCAAACGATTTAGCTGTAATAGGAATAATTAATTTTTACAAAGGGATACGATCATAGTACAAAGTTTCCTATAGATACTCTGGTAACAATGGGAATATTTTGATGTGGAGTTGCTTTAAAAATAGATACTCTTTAGCTATCAAACTCGTATGTGTAAAATGACCTTCTTTTAAGGACCAGCTACATAGAACTTCGTTTAATTTGTTTGGAAACATAATTTATGGAACTGTTGCAAACCTCGTATGAATTATTGATAATTTGTTGGAGTCTAAGTGCACTTCTCTGCTATTGTTTCGGTTTTATTGAAATCAGTCTGTCTTTCATTGAAGCTGTTACTTTTTCAAATCTTGCATTAGTACTGGAGATAATTTTGAAATAATTGATTTATCATAACGATGTAACTTTTAGATTTTATTTTTATTTTTTGATGCCATATAACTTTCAAGCCGAATTTCTATTAATAACCTACATATGAATGTATTTACGCTGTTTTTTTCTTTTATTTTTTTTTAATATTAGTATCTCTCCCTGCCTATGCTAAAGAGAAGCATTTTAAAGCGGCGACTGCTATTTCCAGGACTCCAAAATTTCCCCACTCCAAAATTATTTGCATTTGTTAACACACAATATATGTTCACCATACAATTGGATATAGTTTCTCTTCTTTTGCTTCCGGTAGTTTTATTGCAGACTTTTTGTTTTCTTTTTGAAGTTGAGTGGCGGAATGAAGGGTGTTAGTGAGTACAAAAGGGTGTATGCACATATGTATGTGTAAATTTAGTTGCATGTTTAAATAAATATTTTATTTAAAATGAGCTGGAAAAGAAAAATAACTTCCCGCTGTATAAATAACAATAAGCGTTTAGAAATGATTTCCCTGCTGAACATTTTCTCTGTATACATACATATGTATATGGTAAAATATAAACAATAGACTTGCTTATATGCTTGAAACATGTATGTACACAGAAGTTCGTAATTCTATTTTTTTATATAGTTTTCTAATATAAGGATAAATAGAAATAAAAATATTTGTTTTATATTATACATGCTAGTTGCAGCATATAGGGTATATAGGGTATATATATATGCTTAAACAATGACAATAGTTATGTTAGTTTTTGTTGTAAAGTTGGATAGAGCTGGTCCAAAAAAATATTACAACACAGGTGTATCAAGCAATGTAGCAAGAGGCAGCAACTGTAAACAAAACAATTCAAGCTTTTAAGGAAGTATTTTTGCAACATGTTTTATTTATGCAACACAAATACTCTTCTCCTGTTCAACAGAATGTCATATTGTGTCGAGAGCAGTAATATACATACGTTAGTCCAAAGTAGCCAAAGTACTTTTAAGTTTTTTCTTCTGTTTTTTTCTTTTTTTTTGTTTAATTTTTTGTTTGTTTCTTTTGTTGTTGCTAGAGTTTTTATTTTGTTCCTTTCATTTATGCTTTCATATACAAACTTTAAATTTTCTTCCACTTTTTTTGTGTAGCAGCTGAATTTTTCTTTGAACGTATGTTTTTTGTTGTTGTTTCTTCTAAAAACTACATATGAAGAAAGACGATTTCTTCCTTTTCTACATACTTTGTTGCAAAGTTGTTATAGTTTTTCCGTGTTTGGCTTAGAGTTTCTATTTCTTTATCTTGTGTAAGTGAGTGTTGCATCTTTTTGATCTTATTTGCATGTATAATTTGCAGTTTTTCTTTCCAGACAAAATCTTTTAACAAGAAACTTGAAATTAAAAAGTTTATCTCTCTCTTTCTCTCTATACTTTCTAAGTTTGTTTCAATTTCTTTGTAATTTGTTGTTAAATGCTTCAGAAAAGAAATTATAAAATTAATTCAAGTATGATTTACAAATTACTGAAATCAAACAAAGTACAAAAAGCAATAAAAAATAAAAATTAAAAAATAAATATTTACAAGGATATGTTAGGTTTGAATTTGACAGCGTATATAAAGTTTTTAAGGAATTTTGAAAATTAGAAAAAAAAAAATACAAAATATTTTGTAATACAATTACGCATGTTTTTACAGTTTGTCGTTCAGATTGCTTATAATCACCCTATTACGGATGGCATAAAGGAAGTATTTGCACCAATTCTTTATACCATCTAACTATCATCTATAATACATAGGAAATAAAACTATTTACATACATTATAGTTCAAAGAGTTTCATAGATAATGCCGTATAAAACAGCTTTATCTTTAAAATTTTTAAAGTATTTGCCAACACCTTGAGACGTTTTATGAACTTTTGTCAATGAACTCGTCGTGTTTTTACAAATTAAACAGAGAAAACACTTGGAAAATAAGTACAAAGGCGACGGTGTTTTTGTTTC
The DNA here is from genome assembly GCA_927399465.1 of Sarcophaga caerulescens. NCBI lineage: Eukaryota > Metazoa > Arthropoda > Insecta > Diptera > Sarcophagidae > Sarcophaga > Sarcophaga caerulescens. Next base: position 38,928,187 of record OV656873.1, on the reverse strand, counting down.
ATTTTCTTTACCGTTATACCGAAGTCTAGTCGCATCGTTTTAAATAAGAATCAACTAATTATCTAAGAAAAGTTATGTTTATAAATAGTATTTGTTTTCATTTGGCGGCGTTTAGTTTTCTTAGATCTTATACTGTAATACAATAGTGTTGTGCTTATTTGTTTTCTGTTAAATACATTTCCTTCCTTGGGTATTGCAATTGCTTTCACCAAGTTCGACGACCTTTTGCAATCAAGCAACTAAAGTCAAAACTAAGCTAAAGAAAAATAAATTGTATTTTTCAAAAAAATGTAGCTTTCTTTTTGTTAAATACTTTGCCGACTTTGTGTTTTAATTTTTAATTATTGAGCTGTGCTAGCACAAGGATGCCAATATTGTTGCTTTAATATTAAATTTTCAAAATGAAATCAAATGTGTTTTAATTTTAATATTTAAAAAAAAAACTTAAAGATTTGAATAAAATTTAAAGTTTTTCATAATAAATAAAATTTCAGTTCAAGTTCAATTTATCATTTCACAACGAATTATATAAAGTGTTATAATCGTACTTTAAAATAATTTAAAATTGAATTTATTTAAAATCAGGTAATGTGACATGTTCCTCCCCAAACAGAAAAAATATTCCTACACTGATAATACCCAAGAAAAAAAAAAATGAAATAATTTCTTTTATTATAGAACTCTCAAGAGACATGCATTTGTTGAGCATTTTTCTTTTTCAATTTCCCAGAAATTCTTTACAAACTCAATAGTTTAAAGCTTTTTTTATGGTTTCACATTAGTTTTAAAATACTGTATACCATTAGCACTTTTGCCAACACCATTCATCCAATTCCATTCCTGACATCGTGTTACACAATTTTAACGGGTTGCAGTAAAAACGTGCTTAAAAGAACAAAAACGTTTATTTCCAAAAACTAAGGGAGAGAAAAAAAAAGAAAAATTGAAACTTATTTTGGTATGCATTTGGGAATCTACCCAAAATAATTTAATGCGTAAAAAAAAAAATACATAAATATAAGAAACTAAAAGATGTATAGTATAGATATAAAGAAAAAAATATATAAAAATTTTTTCATATATAATAACTGCGATAATAACACTGTGCTACATATAAAATATATACTAGGTCACATATATAACTTTTTTGATAGAGATTATACACTAATAGACTTTATCGCTCAGTTCTCCTCAGTTGTAGAGCAATATCGATTTGATCACACATATGAATTTGTCTTGAAAACCAGTCTCGAGTTACGGGTAATTAAGTTGAAAGTGGTTAATTCTTAACTTCGAAAATTTCGTTTCATCGTCGATGCAAATGGCGTAAACTTATCTGCGACGTCAACCGCATAATGCAACTTTTACTGCAAGAATCGTCACGGAAATGTGATTCCAAATATAGACCGTGTGCCACTTTGCAGAACATCCTATTGCTAAGCATTTTTCAAATTTTCATTATAGACATAGTAAGTGTTTGGTGTCAAGTAAAAACTGTTAGATACAATCGCTGCTGAAATAGTATTCAATTCCTGTGTGACCTTGGTTCAGACAGTCAAACATTATAATCTCCGACAAAAGAATTTTTTCGCTGACTGAATACATAAGGAAACCTACTTTCATTACAAGTCAACATAAGTTTCCGAAATTTTCCATTTTGCAGGAACCATAAGCGTTGCGAGGAAAAAAGTAAGACTCAAAAGTTTTTTTTTTAATTTCCGCTATGGAATCAAACATCGAACTTCCTTTTCATTTGGTCGTACTCAAGTGGTTTGCATTGCTCGACTTTGACATTATTTTTCCTGAACAGTCTGCATACTTTGCACGTGACACAGAATCGATGGTTGGAATTTTATTTGCTTTTCTTGATCGAGCTCATTCGGAACCATCATATAAGTTTTTTTAACAGCATTTACACGACACAAGCTTGTTTAAAATATAGCGGATTTTATTTTACTACACATTATACTGTAAAAGCACCTGCTATTTAATATAACACTAGACACGGTAAGGAAATAGGTACCCAACAGTACGAGAGGAAGCAATTGGGTGAAGCCTGTTTGGGCGTCCAAAAAATTTTTATTTTATATTATATTATTACTTCCTCACAGCCAATTTCTAAAACATACCTCAACATTTACGATAGGCGTTGGAAAAAGGACGAGATTTTTGTTCTGACTCGGGAAGTGTCATAACCTTATCAAACGGGTCAGTAGAGAATACTATATACATACATTATTGGTCATTACAATCCTTCACTCAGGATTACAACCTTCTTCTTCTTACACCACTTATGCTATGTGTGTTAATTTTATACATGAGTGGCGGGACCTACAGTTTAAAGTCGATTCCGAACTGCAGAGGGGAAACTTATTTATTTACTTGCAGAGTTTTCGCCAAAAATCTGCTAAGAGGAAGTCACTGTTCGAGTTGTCTGACCTGGAGTTTAAATCGAGGAAGTCTAATTAGTCAACACACTAGCTACTCGACTGCGGTGATTCCATAAGAGAACACTATGTACCCTAAAAAAGCAAGCCAGTCATTAAAAGTACTTAGAAGATATAGAGATTTTCAAGAACTGTCTTAAGAGCCAACTTTACTTTTTTTTATTTTCGGACGAGCATACCTTGCTGTTATATGTCTGTGAATCGTAAAACTCTTTGTGTGAAAATCTACAATTGCTACAGATATATATATAGTTTTAAAAATGTTTTGAATACTTTCAACACAAGCAGACCATAAGCTAGAAAAATCAAAATACATGTTAAATCCATAAGAAAGTTGAAGTTATATTGGCCATGTTTGAAAAAGAATTCATAAGTTGAGAAGACGATTAAATAGAATCCCATAAGAGAGAACACTAACTACATATGTACATGGCTCGACAGAAAAGACCGGGACAGAAGTAAGACTACTATCACAGAAAAATTCACAATTTAAGAATTTTTTTACATGCCTTTCTTCTACTCTGGAAACTAAATACATAGTAATTAAGTCGTGGGCAAAAAATAGGCATTTCTTTATAAACATCTCTGCAATATGTCTTCATTATCTTTTGTTATACAGTGTAATGATTATCACTATGTCTTAAGGAGTGAAGAGATGTCTAAAATAATCAAACAAAATAGTGTATCTTAAGATGAGCAAACATTTGAAATTTACGAACAGACAGAAACATACAACCAGCCCTTGTAGTGTAAGACATAATCTAACGTATTACTAGTTAAGTATTACTAGTTAAGCTGCTATTAAAACTCTATGGAGTTGGAGTTGAAGTTGATGAAATGAAGTTGAATATCTTTTGAGTACATAAGAGGAACGACATGCATTTAGTGAAATACATTATGCTATGATGGTTATATGATCTGTTAGACAATTTTATATATTATTTCCAATATCAAACACATAAAATTATTTAAGCAACAATGTGAAATGAAATAAAATAAATTAGAAAAATTATTTCAAATCTTAAGAATTTAAAATAATTTTAAAAACTATTTTCTGTGCGAATTTATTTTCATAATTTCCGTGTGGCTTAAGGGAAATGGTAAATATTTGTTGGCTGAACATTTAAATTTATAACCCATAATTATTTTTATTAGTTTGACTTGAACAATTAAAAGCCAAAAACAATGCTACACCAAAATACTTGCATATACCATAAGGATACATGCATAAGAAATTAATGCTTAAACTCATTAGTTTAGGAAAAATAGAGGAAATAAAAATAAATCGTTGAAAACAAAATAAGAATTATTTAAAGCCATTAGGAAAAACAACATCGTCACGAAATAAAGTAAAGAAAATGAAAAATATGCGAACGATGAAAAAAAAAATAAAAAATAAAAGAAGGAAAAAGAACTAAAATTAAGTATTATACTCGCACTCGCACTCGTATACTCATCTTCATTTTATGAAATTGCATTTTAAATGCCCTTTTTCTTGCTCTCTTATGGAACGCCTTTTTTAATTTCGTTTCACGTTCTTTCCTTCCACTAAATGCTACTTCCACTTCCTGCTGTTATGAACACTACACTTTTACTAATGAACTCTCATTTTACATTAAACGTGTACTCAACTTTAGCTGCTGCACTGATCTCCTACTCCACTAGCTTTCTTTTCTGTTTTTTTTTTTGTGCTTTTTAACTTCTCCTACATCTTGGTTACTCCTTATACTTAAAGTCTATATGGAATCTATGGCGGGCTGGCTGGATGTATGAATGGCTACATGGGTACATGGATGAATGTATCAATTGTAAAATGTCTTTTGCCCGTCATCTCATCCCGTTAGAGACGTTGATCTGGTTGTAACTTTACAGTATAATGGCAACATATTGTGTTTGTTTGACTGCTAATACTCTACTCTATTCTCCGTTGCGAGTGGAGTTCGTACGGTACTTACGGTTGCTGAAAGTTTATGGCTGGTGTAATAGTCTTCTTCTTCAGGTTCATAATAGAGCTTTAGTAGTTATTAGTTGAATTTCATATTTAATACCAGTTCTTCAAATCGTTTTCTGTCTTTTCTTTTTCTCGTTTTATAAATGTTGATACGAATAAATTTTTTTTTCTGTTTTTTTGTTTTTCATTTCATCCTGACAGTGTTGTCTGACAAAATATGAAATATCTTTATAATCACAATACACACACCCATACGCACATACAAATACAAATTATAAGGCTTATGTATATACTGTAGAAGATTTAGAAAAATAAAATTGAAAATCTTAATAGACTTTGTTGTAGTTCAACTTATATAGGATTTCAATAATTGCAATTACGTGTTTAAATTATGAGAGAAAATAATTTTATTAGAAAATTAAACTTTAAAAATTTTTACCTTAAGATAAATTTCTACGTCTAAAAAATATTCTATTCTTCGCAAAATCTGCATCAATACTTTAGGAGTATAGGATACAATGAAAGATTAGAGTGTATAACGTGATATTTTTTTTGCATTCAGTTTTTTAGTGTAAATTTTCAGTACAAAAAAGATTTTTACGTGTGGAAATGCCTAAAATACTTGGTATGATTTGTCATTTCACCATGAATAGTCAAACAAATAGACAACGCTTACAAATCATTGAATTTTATTAACAAAATTCATGTTATGTGAGAAATGTGCTTCTATGTGCTTGGCTCAATAGGTACATCAACAAATAAAATTGTCGAATATGGTGTAAGTATCATCCAAAGGCAGTTTAAGAGCCGTCTATTCACCCTTCAAAGCAATGGAGCAACATACCGTGTAACTTTTGATTGTCCTTTGCAGAATATGTAAGAATTGGACTTCGTTGACACGTGTTTTCAAGTAAGCGTTGCCACATTGACAAACCTATTGAAAGGCAAATTTGGTAAGTAGTCCATTTGCCACAAAAGATTAGTATTTTTGAATACACCAGACAATTTTTTGCATGTATACACAAGGTCTTTCATGGTGGGGTGTCACAAAGCCATAGGACATAAAGCCATATGACGTTAAGTCCCATTCCAGTGAGACATAAGGGCATATGCCATTAAGTCTCATTATAATGGGACTTAACGCCATAAATTTTTTTCCGAAATTGAGACATAAAGCCATATTTTTAATAATGATTGCATGATAAAGCCATCATGGCCTTAGCTCACATTAGCAATATTAGAAAGCGGCTTTATCTCTCATTTCAGTTCCTGAGACACTAAAGTTAAGTATTGAAATCTGGCTTCGCATAATAAAGTTTTTCTGCGTGGCGGCCTGTGGCCGCGCTTAGGGGTTTTTTCCTCCAGTAGGACGCGGTAGGTGGCTTCGCTGAATAAAGTTTTCCTGCGTGCGTCACAAGAATAAAAAATGTTTTCCAATGATAACTAAGGATTTTTCCTTTCACAAAATGTTTGCAGCTGTAATTCCTGGAGCCTAGAAATTTTGGATTTTTTAAATCATTAATTTCATAGATAAATAGGCATATTTAGTGAAATAAAGCATTTGTAACGCAAAACATCAAATGGGACATATAACCATAATGGCTTTATGTCCCATTTCACTAAAATTGATATGAGACTTAAGGCCATATCAAAATTAGGGCTTTATGTCCGTTTGGATTGAGACATAAAACCATTATGGCTTTATGTCCTATGGCTTTGTGACACCCCACCGTCTTTCATACACAAGGGTAAACCATTTACAATTTCAGCCACAGAAAACAACCTAACAGGAAGACCGAAATTCTGGAAAAGGTATACCAAAATCTGAGCTTTCTGGTGGAATACCTTCGATATTCATTATCAACATTTTGAGCTTAACTGCAGTTGCAATAGGAATTTAGTAATAAAGGAATTCTTTTATAAATTTTTTTTTAATTATCGGAATCTAGGAGCCAATGGATCTTAGACCTATCCATTGTCTAACATTTTTTATTCAGGATAACTTCTTTCTGACATGGCCTCCTTTTCGGTTGGATATTTTAATCCTTGATCTTTCGGTCTTATCGATTATTCTGGTCAAGTGGCAAAATGGATTGAATTTGACGTATTTATGTAGTATAGGGAGGCGATTAGTAATGCGTCACTTTTATGCATCGATATCATTTAAATTTCCCAAATTTAAGTGCGACCCATATTGCCACTTCTTAAGCTTTCATCCGTAGTAAATGGCAGAGGAGACATCTGTCGTCTGTCTTGTAAGGTATAAGGTAAAGTCTCTTCTGTGACCAGTAGCTCTTTGGATTACTATATTGAGTACACGATTAAATAGGAAAGATGCACCATAATTGATACCTGTAAAGAATTCGACAAAACACCTTTATTAGCGAGAGTCTCATTGCACTTTAATTAGGGTGTCTAAAATCTTCTAAAACTGACTACTTTACTATTGTTAACCAATTAAGCGGCCTTTATGCATCTTTCTGACTTCTGGTAATCTAGAATTTTCTACCCAGGATGGAATCAATCAAATTGTACACTATACTCACTGTTCCTCATAGCAGTGTTGTGTTTAATTTTTTTAAATTTTGTTTGGCGCTTTCTTTTCGTCGTACTAAAATTTCATGATATTTGCCAGTAGCAGTTGAGATCTGGAATGTGGTTTTGTTAACAGGAGTCTCTAGTATATGTTTTGTTAGATCGTGTAAATTTATTGCGCTACAGCGCCTATTTTGTGGCATACTTACCTCTGATATATAAAAACTCGGTGGATATAAAACCACTTTCGAAAGCAGTATGACAACAGATCGATATTTAGAATGTTAGAATCAGTAGTGATAGCAAGGATTCATTTAAATCGGGCTACAATGGGAGTTGTTGGTTCCTCGGTGTGGATAGCTAGCTATGGCTAACATTTTTAAAAAATTTCTTCTAGCTAGTCTGTTATTATTTACAGGTTCTTATATTTCCGCGGCTGTTCTTTTATCAGTCTGTCTTCTTTTGTCTCTAGATGCTCGTCTACATATATATCCGTTAACACATCCTAACTTATCCAAAAATATTATGCACAAATAAATATATTTTTCAAAATTGTTTACAAGTGCTATAATTTGAGTATCAAAGGAACAAAATAAAGTTTTATTACGATCAAAATTCCAGTAGATTTATACTCAACGAGTTTCGTGGCCATTGGCATTTTGATTTTCTTAAATTGAATAAAAAATCATCATTTTTATATAAATTTTTGCATGTATTATTCCTTTTTGCTAGCCTTAGTCCAGAAGAGAGCCTGTAAGAGTACCTGTAAAATGAAGTAAAACAACAATGAACTCCAATTTTATTTTAAATAAACTTCAGCTACAATTAACAGGCGTTGTTTGCTGCCTTATTTAATTACAAAGTTTATTAATAATTATAACGCGTTTAACGCGAAACAACTTTTGTTAACGATTTCCACCTGCTAAATATGAAATAAAGCAAGAAAAAAATTCAACTCTTTTTTGCAAAACAATATACGCCTTTTGTAATAAATTTTCAATAGAAAATGTATTTGAAAAGCTTTATTATTTTAAAAACTATTGTCTGAAATCAAGGCAGACAAAGTGTTTGCAAAAATAAAACAACAATAAAAAAACTTTATTAATTTCAACAACTTTTGTACAAAAAAAAAATAATTTAAAAGGCAAAGAAAGAAAGAAAGAAAAACTCCCATTTCAAGCTTCCTACCATTCATTAACGTAATATTCAGAGTCTGCGTGAACTTTAAACTTGTGACTGAAAAACGGAGTGAGAAAAGGAGGAAAGCAAACGAATTATCGATTGAAAAAGATGCGAACTGTGTGGGAAAATAACATGAATTACAACGAAAACTTGTAAACGGGGAATAAAGTTTGCCTTTAATATGGTGTTTTAGATTTAAACGCTGTTCAAAGATCATTAGAGCTTTAACAAAAGCGTTAATGTGGCAGAAAACTGTTTTCAATAATGATGTTAATCTATGGTTTGCTTTTTTTTCTGTTGATAAAAACGTATAAATAGTCGGTATTTTTGGTTAACACTCCCTTGCCTTTATTTTATATTGATTAAGTTTACGTTGCCATAGCACAGGATTCGAACCCATGTATTTGGTTTTTTGTTGAATTGATATCTCTGGAATACTGTCTACTTTCTGGTTGTTGTTGTTGTTTCTGTTATTTGGTAAATAAGACATCTTTTGTTACGTGTTGGCATAAAATGAAGACTTTATCTTAATTGCCATCGATGTGAAACAGAAATAAGATACACGCAACCACCAATATACGCACACATACATACTAACAATACCAAAATCGTTATAAATAAACAGTTAACCTTTGCTCTTTAACTGCTGCAAAAACACATACATATGCAGCATACAAATACATTTAAATGTTCATTTGCCGCATAAGATTTTGTGAAAAGCAAAGAAATTGAAACATAAATTATAATCGATTTATAAACACTTTTAAATTCCAAAATGTTGTCGAATTTGTTAGTAGAGAAGTGTCAAGAAGAGAATTTGTAATGAAAATTAAGAAAATAGTACTATTTTCAACCGTTTGAAGCAACTTCAGATCAGAATTTACAATAGTTCTGGAATTGTTATGTAAGTTTTTGGCAAGAGACTTTTAAAAAAAAAAGCTTTTAATCTATAACTAGTCTTTCTTTGGTGAAATTGAATCACGGTTAGTGGCTTTAGAGATTGCTACTATTGTGTACCAAAAGCCTTTATATAATTTAAAGTTTGTTTACCCCGACATTGCCGTTATTCTCGGAGGCTTTCAAAGTTCTTTTTCGATAAAGGCGAAAACGAAAAACACGTATCATTATTTTCATTCTGGTAATCTGGGGTGAACGAGTTGACAAAAATGTTAACATAATAATTAATACAAATAGTTGGATTCGTTTGTCATATAAGCAGCTAATCATTGCTTATAGAAAAGTTCGAAATCAATTTTAATGGCGCTGGTTGAAAACATGTGCCTACAAACCCATAATTATGAAGATATATCAAGAAACTAAAAACTTCTCATATCTGCCTATGCCGGTGGCCAATACATCAATATTTTGGTGACCAAAGTGTTTTGGACGAACGAAAAGTAATCATGACAAGTTTATAATAAACAACGAGGAACTTGAAAATATCTAATCCCTATGTAGGCCATATAAAATTTTTTACTATTACCGCTTAATTATTAATGCTTAATAGTTGAAAACAAAGTTGAGAATGCTTTTATATAGTTTGTGATCTGATTTGTTGCTTAGCGGAGATCGTGGAACATCACAGTTAAAGATCCAAGAAGTATACAGCTCTTTATGAACAAATCAAATGGTGATAATATTCTAAAAGATTGTCACACCAAAAACAAACAACCGAACAGAAATAACGTAAAGAAAATACAGTTGTATAGCTAGCTCCAGTTATAAAAAAAACAAATAATGATTGCCCTCGAAGGGAAGATCCAAGGAAGTGTTAATAGAACACTTCCTCCCAGTACTTTAGAAAAAATAGCCAACATTTCCACCCAATAGTCCTGAGTCTCATTGTGTTCATAGGGGTGGCAGATTGGAAGATTAGAATGAATAAAGGCTTCATAAAAAGAAAATAAGTTTCATCTATAGATGCCAGGCTAGTTAACACAGAAACCTGATGGACGGAATTTCTATCACTGAATGCCATACATAGTTTATCACTTGCCCCGTTTACAGGAAACCATCCAACCATAAGCTTGTAGCTTCGGCAAATATAAAAAGAATTGTGTTTTACTAAGGTAACGCTATTGCATGCACATCGAAAGTGATTTCATCAAATCTCCGAAAGCTTGGGAGATTCTTATAAGGGGTGATTTTTTAAGAGCTATAGGAAAATTTAAAAAAAAACACACAAAATTCAGAAAAATGCATAAAATCTTTATTTGAATCGATAGTACGGTCCATATAATTTAATGTTTGAAGACTATTTCAGGCAAATGTTGACCGCGACTGCGCCTCAAATGGTCCATCCGCTTAGTCCAATTTTGGCATACTCTTTCCAACATTTCGGCCGGTATCTCACGAATAAATGCTTCAATGTTGTCTTCCAATGCGTCAATTGAAGCGGGCTTGTCTGTATAGACATGAGCCCCACAAAAAATAGTCTAAAGGCGTTAAATCGCACGATCTAGGCGGCCAATTGACCGGTCCCGAACGTGAAATAAAATGTTTACCGAACTCGCCCCTCAATAAGTCCATTGTTACGCGTGCTGTGTGGCATGTGGCACCGTCTTGTTGAAACCAAAAGTTGGATATCATCTCACGGTATCGTTCACCATTCACAGTTACGTTACGATTCGCAGCATCTTTGAAGAAGTACGCATTTTGATAATAAAATTCAATGATTTACAAGCGTTGTTCGTTTGTAAGACGATTCATGGTTAAATTATAGACCAAACTGAAGATGTTTGACAGTGAAACAAAACACGAAACGTACGTGAGCTGTTTAAACCAGTGTTGCCATAGCAATTTAATAGCTAAAAAATCACCCTTTATAAGCATCATATAATTCTGCTGTAAAGTCACCGTAGTCTAGTAGACAGTGTGTTGGCTTACTAGGCATGAGGTCACGGTTCAAACACCAGGTCAGACATCTCCAACAAAACGAAATGTAAAAAATTTTTCTTTGACGACTTTTTCTCAGCAAAGAGAATGTTTCTAAAAAATCTGTCATTCTTATGTATAAAAAGTAGCACTCAATTATCATAAGTGCAAAGAGAAACTAAGTCGTCATCCTGACTGAAGGTTTGTAATGACCAATTATGTATGTACATATGTGTGTATAATTCCGGTTTTAACCATGTTAACCATGTTCCCGTCTAAGAGGCATAATCTTGTGGGTTATATTTTCAACTGAGAAAAAACGTATCTCCCATGCTTTTGCCAATAAGTACTAAGATTTTTAAAAGGCTGGAAACAATACTATCCAAATGTATACTTTTTTGTATTCTTTTAAATTATAGTGTTAGATATTGTCTGCAGCCAATATCAGTTATGACACCTGCTCGGCTTTAAAATCATTTTTAGTTAAATATTTTTGTTTTGTTTAATGTTTAATTCTACATGTCAATTTAATGAGGCAATGTCCCGTAAAACTAACAATGGTGTTGATTATATCATTAATAATTTCTTTTTTATTCATATTTACACACTTTTTTCTGTTTAAAGGAAATAATTTTTGTTTAATTTCGTATGTTATTAAATATTAATGACTATTTTATTTATTGATTTAAATAAAGAAATAGTTTTTAAATATTCACATTTATTATGTTCATACATGTACATATTGTATTATTTTTTGCTTTGTGCAAATAAATTTTATTATGATAATAATTTGATGGAGCGTTTGTAAATAGGAAAACGGAAACTTATTTAAAACGGAAATGCTTTATAACAATAATTTAATAATTGTTCAAAAATATATATAAAAAGGTAATATATGTATATATGTATATGAAAAATGGCAATTTAATAACATCTAATTAAATGCTGTAAATAAACTAGAAAAAAATTGTAATGAGTTTTTTTTTAACAATTATTGTTATTAAATTAGCTGTTTTCTCCATATTACGATGTTAAATAGTTATCTAACGAAATTTTTAGAAAGATTTTTTTAATTGCAGAAAGTTTGTTTGATATTTAATGCCCTATTTAAAATTTTCTGGGACTCTTTTATTTGTAGATGATTGAGAAAATGAAAGTCGTACTCCCTTGTATCTAAATACTAATCATCGATTTCCCTTTAGACGGACCACTATTGAAAAGGAACCCCTGCCACAGAAAATAATTTTAATCATCTGAACTAATTTTGTGCGAGTATGCAACACTTTTTCTTATACACAACAGGAGCGTTGGTCAACCATTTCAACATTATTGGAGTCAAATGGGTGATATCATCAACAGATTCTATTCAAAAAAGTGAGGACTTATATGGAGTCTCCGGCGTCAACTCAAAAAGAATTGCGTATTCCCTCACAGGATCTCAAATATTGAAGAAACACTAGAAGATAAGGACTCACAAATATTCTGACGAAACAAACTTAGAATACTTAATACACAAGTATAGTAAATTTTATTGTTCGGAATTAAAAAGAAGATGTTTTCGAAGAAAATCACGAAAACATTAACACCAGCAAGTAAGCTCTGTAGACTTTAGAAAACCTAGAAAATGGAAGCGATGCGACCAGACTGTTTGGATGAAATTTAATTGCATAACAAAGAGGAAGTTAGAGTGAATTCGTCAGTGCTCAAAAAGTTAAGGCTGACCAAAGAATGCACAGACACACACATCTCTATTAATTTAGGAGAAACCATTCTATCAAGAGTTGTTTTGAACGAAAACTAATAAATATTTATCTACTCCATTAACTTCGCCGAGATAGAGGGAAAAATAGAGTAAAGATTTATTATATTTTTCCCAAAGTAGGAGCACCATCCTTTGAGTAAGAGAAAGATTGTCATGAAGAAGTTTCTCAAAAATCTGTCATTTCGAATTAACTTTAAACTGTAGGTCCCACCACTCATGTATAAAATTAACGCAGACAACATAAGTGGTGTGAGAAGTTAGGTCTTAATCCTGACTGCAGGGTTGTAATCCCAAATTATGTACATTCTCATATACATATGTAAAAATTCTGAGCATTGTGTGGCTAGATACAATTTCAAATACCAAACTATGCGAAAAGGCTAATAAAAACACAGTAAAACATGAAATGGCAGTCGGCAAATAATAATATAACGAAGGCAGGTATACGATAAAACTATAAAGTAGCCGCATTTGAAAATTTTTAGTTCAGGAGAAAAAGGGCGGATTTTGCAGATCCATGCACCTAATTGTAGCGTATAAAAGTAAAATTTGTTTAAGACTTAATATTTACATTTCAATCTGGTTTTCCAGTGTAGGGCAGTCGTGCTTTTAGTGTGTAGGCCTTGCGCTGACTAACTTCTTCCCTAGCTTGGTGGAACTTGGTCAGTACAGTACCTGTGGCGTTACAGCTGGCCGCTATGTGTGCTCTAGTGAGCTTTGGTAATCAATGCTAGCACTTCGAACTATCCCATCCTATCCTATCTTAAATGTTAACATGTTAAAAACTAATCATTTGACTGTCAAATACTAAATAAATTATTTTGTTTTTCCTTTTCAACCCTTTTATCTAAAATAAAAATTGTTTAATTAATTTTTATAATAAAATTTGTTTTTTAAAATTTTTTCTTATTTTTTCCCTCTCTTTTTGTATTATTTGATTTGTAAAACTTTTATTTGTTTTAGGATTTTTTAAAAGTTTCCAAACAATTTATTTTTCGTCCTTTAATTTATCCTTTTTTTAAACCTTTTTCTTTCAACAATTGGAAGAAGAAAATATCAATCTGCATACATTTGTTTAATAGTACTTGATTTTTTTTTTATTTATTTCCGCTTGTTTTTCTTGTTTGTTTTATGTAATGAAATGTAGGGATGAGAAGGAAAAAAAAGTGTAAAAGCAAATAAAATTGAATCAAAGAAAAAAGAACTTATTTCTGGTCATGCTTTCCTAAATTCCCGTTTCAATTACCATCAATTTTTGGAGTCTCTTTCATTTGTTAATTTCTTTTTAGGGAATAATTTCTTTGTATTTATTTTGAATTTTACTTTAAAAAACTGATTTCGTTTGATATTTTAAAATATTAAATTTAAAGTGGTGTACGCCTATACATATGTATATCTGTATGTCTCATGAATAATTGATTAAATTTTCTAATACCTAATAGAATAAAATATTCAATTGTTTACAATTATAATAATAAAAACAAACCTGTATACAGCACACTAATTTAACACCACAGAGAAAATTTTAGACGTTTCAACACTCACCTGAAAGTATAAGAAAAAGACAAAGAAAAATTATTAAAATATCGAATTATATTTAAAAATTTTAATTACAAACATAAATTACACTACAAAACCAACTATATATGAATTTAAATTAAAAAGAAAAAAATCTATAATAGTTGGCTGACTAATAAAGTTTTGTGTTAATTGCGGTTTACCGCTCAATCGTAAGTATTTCCTTACACTTAAGTTTAGATTACGACAAAGCAAATAAATTTAGATACACAGACATACCACACATCCACATACATATCCCAGACGTACATGATTATGTCTGTGCCATACATGCACATTTGAACAGATTTTATACAAACTTGAAAATTACAACAAAAAAAAAACGATTCAAGAAAAACGTAAAGAAACACTTTGTAAAAGTAGCCAAAATGGCTAGTCAATGTTGTAAGTGAAATGTTTTAAACAAAAAATGGACTCAATGAACATGAAACCTTTAAACAAAAACATAAAATATACGAGGGTAGATCAATAAGATTATTTTTTGAATTTCTTATCTCCGAAAGGAAAAAGCAAGACTTCGTCTGTTAGTTAACTCAACAAACTGCGTTTAGTTCTACAGCCATAAATAGCAGACTACGACATTATTTGACGAGAAAAAGGGTGAGAAATGGATTTTGTGTGCTCCTTTAACATTTTTTTTTGTTTCTATATAGAAACCATTACTCAAGACAGGGCTAAGCCTAATAATTACTGTAGGAACCAATGGTATAAAGACATGAGAACGGTTCGCAACAATTCTAACAGGAATTCTAACGGGACAGTGCTCTGTTGCAAGTTTCGCGGACAAGCTGGGTTTGTCTCAACAGGATAACTGCAGAAGCTGCCATTCAGAACAGACGTCACCAGTTTTGGGTGACAGGACGTTTGAAGATCTGGGAATGGTGGCGAAAAACACTAAGGGAACTGAATGGTTTCATCGGGGTGGTTTAAACCCATCATTAAATCATCATTACAAAGGGGTTTACCTCACACTGGATAACACAAGAGTGAAGTTGCCTGTGAACGGCAAGCTATCCCCTAATCTAACCTAACCTAAAAGTATAAAAGTGAATAATTGGATTTCCTTGTGGCCATGCAAGAACGGAGTGTATTGAACTTTCTGGACGCCCAGTTGGCGTTTCTGCACCGACACCAATTGAAAAAATTATAATATTGGCGATTAGAAGGTGAAAAATCGAACGATTACTTACTTACTTCATTGGTTATTACAATCCTTTAGCCATGATTATAAACCTTCTTCTGTCGACTACGAACGATAAATTTTTGGTAACCTTTTCATGACAATTTTATTCTACTCTCACAGATTTTGCTAAAAGACTGCTGAAATGAAATCGCCTAAAGAAACATTTTTTCATACTTCGTTTTGTCCAAAATGTCTGCGGCGTGGATTGAACCACAGTATCTGGTCTAATAACTCAACACACTACTTACTAACCTACGGCGACTGCAAGCAGCCACTACAATAGCGACAAATTTTTTCATGGACAAAACTGTATCAACAAAGTACATACCAAAGAGTAGTAAAATTAGAGGGTTGCTTGGGGTGAAAGACCACCAATGTGTTGTTGTCAATCAATTAAGCCACGGCGACCTTATTTTCGAATTTACTTCGTATATCGGAAGCATATCACTTACTAGACAGGGAATTGTCCTTGCTGACACTGAGCAGTATCCTAGAGTTTATCAGGGCAATAGTATTGGAAGAGGCATTATAGGGATACCTTTTTAAGTTCCAGGGGAGTGCAATAGATCCTATGGCCGTAGTATAGCATGTCTTTACGACAGTAATAATAACGCAATGGCAACTATTTCTTAAGCCGCTTGAGTCTACTAAATAATGATTTGAAGGAAAATGCAAGCGCATTGGCAAAGAAAGAAATTGGTCTACACAAGGATAATGCATGAATGCACACACTTGCGGTTTCGATAGTAAATGTCCACGTCTTAAGTCCATTATTTTGTTCCTTTATTCAACTACATGGCCATTATATTTTAGCTTCTCACGCCACTTATGTTGTGTGTGGCGGAAGCGACAGCTTAAAGTCGATTCCGAACGACAGATTTTTTCTTACAAACTTTTCATGGCAATTTCATTTTACTCACACAGTTTTTGCCAGAAATCTGCTGAGACTCAGTCGCCGAAGAAATATATTTTGAAATTTCGTTATGTTGAAGATGTCTGACCTCATTAGCCAACACTCTACCTACTAGACTACGGCGGCTACAATACTATATTGAAATCTTTTTACAGAAAATTTGTGTTGTATTCAAAAATTATGGAGCCTTCCTCGTAGTAAATCTCTACATATGTATTGATTTGATTTGTAAGTATATAGATATCAGACGTCCTCATATATAGTAGTGCATAATGTTTGAAATTATAGAATAAGGTTTTTATATAATTCCTATAAATAGACGTACATACATATATGTTTTTGAATGTGTGTTTGTATTTCTCCAGAGTGCATTAGACTCGTTGGTAATTTATTTTTACAGACAAAACTATAAAAAGTTTTTCTCTTTCCAAAAAAAAAAACACAAAAAAAAAAAGAAATAAACTTCAAAACCAAGACCAAATAAACCACATGAAAGTAACAAAAACAAAAAAGTATCAGTATCAGGCACACGAGTAGAGAATTAAAGAGCAGAATACTGATACAAAAACAAAGATGAGATTTTGGTATATTAAAATAATTCCCCAACAAAAAGAATGAAAACAAAATTTGAAAAAAGAGTTATACAAAAAAGAAAACGTATACTTTTGGTAAACGATAGCCAATATTATCTAACACGACATTTTGATAATCACCTACACACCCACATACATTTTTTACTCATCCACACATCTGATTACATCGCCGAATACACTTGAACGTTTGTGAATTTTAAATTCAGCCACCAAAGAGAATAGACAAGATGACCAACCACAAAGCGGTTTACTGAAGGAAAAAAAATCTTTCAATATTTAACGTGTACAGAAATTAAAGCGAATATCGTATGCGCTGACAATACGATGAATGCACTCAAATAAAAATTGATATTCAAATCAAAATTTTGTTTTCCGATTAAGTTCATCTTTTAGGATGAGGATAAACCAAAACGTTTTATCCTAACACCACAGTTTCTGTTTGAAGCGATTTGAGCTGGCGGAGTCGTGGGTCTATGTGTTTTCAAAAACGTTGATAGTCAGAATGTTACTAAAACTGGTGAATGGGTATAAGGACATTATTAGAAGTATTATCGTACCTCAACTACTAACAAAGTTGGCCATTAATAACGGATTTTGGCCTTCCTTAACACATCCTTCCAGCAGCCTTTGCTTCTTGCGCATATTCATCAGTCGGTTATACTAATCAATAAAAGGGCTTCCTTTCATGCGTGTCTGCTTTGATAATTTCAACGCAGACAAGGTCGACTTAAACTATTTCCCGCATCAAATACCCATCTCGCCTCTTCCATCCGAACGATATGGCAAAATGTAAGTGTAACAGTTAAATGTGAATGAGTTCCACAACGTTTACGTCATAACCTCATACAGCTCTTTGTAGATCGGGTGCTGAATCATCATCAACTCTCACTGAGCCAAAGATCTAACGCAGAACTCTCGAATACTCTCAAGGCTACTGCATTGGTATTGAAAAACGTCCATGCTTCTGCTCCATGAAGAAGCACAGGGGTGGGAGGCATGAGCGATTTGTCGAGCATTAGTTTTGTCGTACGAGAGAGGTCTCAGTAATTCAATTGCCAATTGACCTTTGACAAGAGTGATCCTACGCTTGATTTCCAGACTGACATTATTTTTGCTGGTTACGACAGACCCAAGACAAACTATTTCACTGACAACATCTCAAGTCGACCATAATTTGGGATCCAATATTCACTTACTTGTCGACAACATATACTTCGTTTTGCCCTCATTTATTTCCAAAGCCATCTTAATAGATTTCCATTCTATAATGCTAAAGGCAGCATTAACATCTCGCTTGGTAAGCAATATAATGTCAATGTCGTCAGCAAGCAACTGGACTTTTTTGTGGAAAATAGTGCCTTTGGGATACACTGCCGCCTTCTGCAGGACACTCTCGACGACTAAGTTAATGATTGTCGCATGATATGATATTGCCTTGTTTGAAACATGGATTTAAAAGGTTCGCTTCTTACCTTGACGAAGCTACAGGAGCCGCTCAACGCTATTCTACATAGACTTATCAGATTTGAAGAAATAGCAACCTCCTGAACCAACATGCAGCCTACATACTAGCACCCGCTAGATTTAGCGCCGTCTAATACCCTGGGTTTTAAATTTGGGTTGTACGTAGGGCTCGAAACCAACTGCGTAAAAATATATTCAATGAAAACCAAAATACAAGCGTCTATGAAGATCACATCTTAATTAGTCCACCAATACAGTTGGATTTAAACCCAATGAATTATTTCTTTTGAGGTTTTTATCATAAAATTTTTCGCTCTAATCTGTTACTCCATTAGCTTTCATTCGTACCTGTTTTCTACTTTTTGTTTCCAGTTTAGATGAGCCATACTTCGGAAGTATTATTCACTAAAATATTTCCATCTGGTCTACACCAAACACTTCGTAAATTCAAAGACAGATTACTGTAAAGACGTAGTATAAATACTTATAGCTACACTCGATACAAGTTTTTAAAATTGCGTCACAGAACGAATTCCCTAATTACTATTAACAGTTGGTCACATTAAGAAAATATAATCGCAATCGATGTTTAAAGCCCAGGAAAAAGAAATGCTGCTAAAAGCAAAGAGAATAGTGTAGGTTGCAATTTTTTTACCCTTTCGAGAGACAGCGTAAATATTTCAAACAAAAAAAGAGAAAATTTAACATTTAAAGAAAAAAAAAAACGTATAGAAAAGTGCTAGAAAAACAAAATTTCGACAGCATTGCAAAGTTAAGATTTATCTCGCCTAATGCCTTATAATCTAAAGCCCTTGAAGAAGGCGAAGACAACGTCGACAAGGAAAAAAAGTAAGTGTGCAAAAAGAAATTAAATAAAAAGTGTGAGAATAATAAAGAAGGGACAAGGAAATGGAATCTTTGGATCTGGAGATCTAAGCCAAGAAAAAAAAAAAGAAACGAAAACATGTTTAAAAGGAAGGCAAAGATAAACTGTCTAAGGAAATAAGTGGAAATTCATTTGTTAAAATGTGACAACAGTTTAAGCAAAGAAGATTTCATTGCTACCGTTTTCATCTTCCTCTCCTCTTTCTTCCCCCAGTTTTATGCAGCAAAATGTACACTATTAAGGAGAAGAAGTAAGGAACAGAACAGCAAAAATCTGACAGAAGGCAAAACATTAGAAATAAACACTTAAACTTTACACTGTAATTTTGGTATGAAAAAAAAGAAACAACAACAAGCGTTAATTGCGTTGAGTTGAGCTGAGTTGGATGGATGTTGTCTGTTTAATTCTGTGAACTGGCCCCCTTTTTTCCACAATTTTAATTTTTCAAGTCGTTTGCCATTCATACAGAACGACCTACCGCATTACGTTTGTTTTAAGTAGCAAACAGACCAGGTCTGTTCTGGTAAAAGAGTGTATGTGTGTGTGTATGTGTTTGGGGCAATTTATGTTATTTAATGCACGTGACTTTTATTTATTAAAAAGTTTTTCATTTTTTCTGTTTTTTTTTAACAACAATTCAGTCGGTTTCATGTTTTATTTTTAGTTTTCATTTCACAACATGATTCCATCAATGTTGCTGAAATGTTGTGTATCTTAAGCACAGACAGAGAAATGAATTTAATGTTTCGTTTGCCACTATAAAAACTGCCTCAAACAGCTAATAAAGGTTTTTAATTATTTAAATTAATGCGACTATGAATATAAAATTAAACCGGCGAAAAGGTAAGTAGTAGTAGTGGTGGCATCCGTTTTTATTACGAATATTTTAATTATTTATTTAAATTAAAAAAAAAATGTATGTGCTGCTGCTACTCTAGAAGAAACTGCGTAGAAAATTGTGTGGCTTTTTATGGCGCTCAAATTTTTAAGTTCATTTGAGTTCATTTCTGAGTTTCGAAGAATTAAAGACTGAAAAAGGAAAATTTTTTCTTTTTGTTTCTACTTTATTCAGGGTATATTTAGTATTTAATTTGGAGGAGGGTTAATTTTAAGGGAAAGAAAAAGAAAATATTACAGAATTAAAAATAATTTTGAATTAAATTTTAAATAAGAAATACAAACTAGAATTGGTATCCTAATACTCATCCTCCCCGTTATGGCGTAGAGGCATTGACACTATTAAGCACTGATGCATCAGCCTTGAGAGTATTCGAGCGAAAAGTCCTACGTAAGATCTTCGATCCAGTGCGAGTTGGCGATGATTTCCGCATCCGATCCAGCAGTGAGCTGTATGCGCTCCATAAAGACGTAGATGTTGCTCAGCTTATTAACATCCAGCGGCTGCTCTGGCTTGGCCGTTAATATACTTCATTCGCTAAATAAACAAATCTAAACGAACAAATCTACTACTACGAACAAATGTTTCGCGGACTATCCTCAGCCCTCGATTTATAATTGATCTCATAATTGATTTTCATCGACTCCACAAATTTCGGGCACAAACTGTTGTAGTTAAAGGAGTGAATAAATATAGGCAGCAGTTTATCAGTCATAGTCGCCGCGATCTAGTAGATAGTGTGTTAGCTTATTAGACCTGATGCCGTGGCATCAAACTCCAGGTCAGATGTCTCCAACAAAACGAAATGTAAAGAAATATTTCTCTCAGCAGATTGCTGTCAAAAATTCTGTGAGTAAATAAAATCGACTTTAATGCCACTCATGTATACAATTAACACACATAACATAAGTGGTATGAGAAGCTAGGTTGTAATCCTGACTGAAGGGTTGTAATGAAATTATGCATAGAACCAGTAGCTACTGATTTATATGTGAATTCGATTCGCAGAACTCTGATCACTGCGTTTTTAGGGCAATACAACGTTGTTTTTATCAGTAACGTTCACAAAGGGTATAAATCAGACAAAGGTTAATCGATTCCAAAAAGCTATCATAAGTAGAAATGCAATTGACTGTTACCGCCTTAATGTAGTCCCAAAAGGGGATATCCTAACTGAATAATCAAGAATTACAGTTGAATATATGTAGAAGCAATCAAATTATGGAAATGATTAAGTATATTACATCGGACAATATAGACAATATACAATAGTGATCTTACGTAATCTTTGCGGCTCTAAGGCCCTTACCGAAATGAAGGAGAATGAACGAATCACCTAATTTTTCATTAACTTGTAGAATTATTATGATTGTGATTATGCGTTTTAGTGGTATAATAAACTTACTTTTCAGTACAACCTAAAGTGTCAAGAATTTTTTTTAGCCTTTTTTCATTGCTTATCACTGTGTAATCATGCACTACACAATACTGGGTACAATTTTTATTAAACAAATGTTATGAATTCTAAACGTCGGCGGAAAGAATTTCTGATAAGAAAAATTCCCAAGCAATGGGTTTATATTTTACTCTGATTTCTTAACTAATTACTGATTTTCTTTGTTATTAAACAAAACAAACTGCGGCTAACTAAAAAGTGTTATACACATCTTAACATCTTTAAACCCTTTTATTTAAGCATTAGACGTGTTCATACATTATGTCTCGCATAATTATATGAATTTAGGCTAAAAAGAAAATTTCAAAAGATCCTCAACAACTATAGAATTGAGGCTAAAATATTTCGGTTTTCTATAAAGAATAGAGAATATTTATATTTAAGACAAGATGTTTGTTGTTGTGGCACTTACAACAAACTAAATTCGTGTTTATACATAAAACTAATGATATTTTAGTTGTGGAAGACATAAGCCTATAAAGGATTTCATTACAAAAAAGAAAACAATTTATGCTTTAATGATTAAATATATCTGTTAACCAATTCCTATTTTATATACGAATCTCATGAAATCATGAAAACTTAAATTATATTAAAAATATTGTATTTTTTCTCTTAATTTTATGAAAACTCATAATTATATCAGACTGAAGTGTATTCGTTTTTTATTGTATTATTCTTGAAATTATT
Source organism: Sarcophaga caerulescens (assembly GCA_927399465.1). Classification (NCBI taxonomy): domain Eukaryota; kingdom Metazoa; phylum Arthropoda; class Insecta; order Diptera; family Sarcophagidae; genus Sarcophaga; species Sarcophaga caerulescens. Next base: position 38,905,775 of record OV656873.1, on the reverse strand, counting down.
AAATATTTCACAACATTTTAATAAACTGTGATTTAATAAAATGTCAACACAATAATGTCGGAAATAAAATTATAATTGCCACACACACATACACACACACACACTTAAAATCACCCATTAACGCCCATATCCGCAAAGTATAACGCATTTATATCTGAAAAGCCAGAGCTGGAAAACAAATAATATTCAATAGTACAGAGTGCCAAACAAAAAATTTATTTTTCATGTTCAAGCTTGACAAATTTTTAGAACTTTAAAAGATGTTGACTAAAAAATTGTGTCCAGATTAGGTAAATCTTTTATTTCGTTTTTAGATCGTCAATATGCAATACCATAATCCGGCGGTTGATGCATCTTGTAGCTGCATTTTCGGAGAACAAATTTTTGAGTGATACTATAAAGCTAAATTTACAGTCAAATTGTAATGGAGATGGATTTTCCAATACCTATATATATGAATGAAGGCGCCGTAGTCTAGTAAGTAGTGTTTTGGCTTATTAAACGTGAGGCCATGGTTCCAACCCCAGGTCCATATCTTCAATAAAACAACAGCAATATTTTTTCAACGAATTCTTCTCAGTAGATTTCAGCAAAAATTCTGAGAGTAAATAAAATTGCCATTGAAAGTTTCTCAAAAATCTGTCATTCTTAGTCGACTTTAAACTGTAGGTCCCGCCACTCATATATAAAATTAACACACACAACAGAAGTGGTGTGGGAGGCTAGTTCGCAATCCTAACTGAAGGGTTGTTATGACCTATTACGTATGCATGTATTTATATGTGAATTTCGTTCATTTACGTATACAATCAAATAAATTTTTCGTTTAGGCTGAAGGTTTGTCTATCGTAGTAGGTCGTCTAACTATTACATCTCTAGTGTTCTCTCAGAATTGAAGAACTCAACTCAATGGCTAACTTATTTTCTTTTTAAGGCGTTTGTTGTTGATGTTCTCCTCTCAGAAGAAAATTTGGGTATGAAAAAGGCAAGACACATAATTTTTTTTTAAAATTTCGAAAACTATGATGAAACATTTTCATCACGCAGATTTGAAACTGAATTGGTCAAGCTTTATTCAAGCATTACACCACGCCTCAATCTCTCTTTAAATAAGTTTTATTACATTAACGATCACTGTTAATTTTTTATGTTTTCATAACTGAGTCTAGAGAAAATTCTTCAAATTTGTGTCACAAAAACAGTATGCGACTTAGACCATACCATTCTCTTCTAATTTTAAATAAACTAACTATACAGTAGTTATTGTTATAATAGCTAAGCATTACTTTAAAGTAATGCTCTAAGTCGCATACTGTTTTTGTGACACAAATTTGAAGAATTTTCACAAATAAAGCCCACAAGCCTCATAAACCCATTTTACCCTTTGCTGACAGCGCTGACTTATTCACATTTTTAAAATTTGTTTCAACAGAAGATTGATTTAAAGACGATCAATGGATTTTAAATTCATGCAACAACTGTTGGTTGCATTAAACCGTAATCCGAATAAAATATTTCGTTATAACAAAAAAATTAATGGAATTATTACAACTGTACTGCGGAAATTATTTTTCTCCTTTTTTTTAAGAAAATATACTAAAAAACGTGTAAAAACATTCGCTTTACCATCCCTGTTGAAATGTCATGACGTATGAGTAATGCAGTATCATACATACACCACAATTCACAAGGGAGTGTGGTATGAAGATAGAGGAGAAAAAATTATACCACTTTAGAGTGTTTTAAGCTCAACAACAACTGCATAATTTATAATTAATTAGCAAATAATAAATTATAATTTTATTATAAACAAAAAAAAAAAAGTAATTAAATACCAGAGCGAGAGAAAATAAATTAATATTTTTTTATGTTGGAAAAAAGAAGAATAAAAAAATATATATCAACCGACATAACTTCAGTAACAGCGTCAGTAGCTCACAACTACATCAACAGCAAGTTGTCATACATACTTAACATTTAAAATTACAGTAAACATAACACTTCCGTATTACCGTCATCAGCACAACATAACAAAACAAAAACAACAAAGCAATACAAAATAAAACAAAACAAAAAAAAAAGCAGAACACAAAGCAAAACCAAAAAACAAAAAAAGGAGAGTAAAAAATTACCACAAAGTGTCACATTGTATTAATTACATTTTATCTCTTTCTCTCCCTCTCTCTTTTTTCTCTCTTGTACTTTCTCTCTAACTTTCCCTATGTACAACAATACAAAACAAAATAAAACTAAACAAAACACAACAAAACAAACCAAACAAAACAATGGAGTGCAGTTGAAAGCAAAACAATAAAGGAGTTATAAAAGGAAGAAAACAGAGTTGCATGGTTTGTTGTTGAGTAGCTTAACAAAGCTAAAAACAACAATGATAAATACAAACAAAAAACAACATAACTGTTACATACATTTTAACAAATACGTATGTATGTACATATGTACGTATAGTATATATGTATACAAATAACCAGAGGCAAAGCAACGACAACAACTACCTACCCACTTCTATAATTTTTTTTTACAAAAACAATACACGTTTATGTTTTATTCATGTTTATATTATTGTTTGATAAATATGTATGAGTATGTAATTTTCTCTAAATAACAAGGATGAATGGACGACAATAAAACAATAACAAACGGTAGCCGAAAAAAAGAAAACAGAAAAACGACTACTCAACTTCAGGAAAGTGTAAAAATAAAAGCGAGAGATAGATGTAACCCAGTAAACATGATTTCAGCAGTATGTGAATATTTAGATATCATAGAAGGAAAAGTTTTTTTTTTCTAATTTTACAATATTTTCTGATGAATTTATAAACTGGGGTTTGATCTTCCTATTGTGTAACAGATATTACCGAGGACACAGAGGAGGTATATGAAACCTTGCAGATAAGCAAGCAAGCCTGAATACCATTCACTCAAGATCTTTTCAAGTTAATAGATATACGATCGCTGTTAATAAAATAGCTAGACCTTTATATAAAACCTATGTCTGGTCGCTTGACTAGGCTCTAAGCTTTTAATTTCGGCCCTCACTGTCCTCACTTAAGAATGAAATAGATTGCCTCTTTATGCTGTGTCTCAAAAAACGGCAGAACTAACCACTATTTTATTTATTGCAATTTGTGGTACCATAATTCACAAACGCGGCCTGACATAGCTTCTATGAACCTTGAAAGTCTAAATAGATTCATTAAAGACTCAAAATGATTCGGTAATGAGTATGTTTTATTAGTTGCTCAATTCAGTAATCGAGTAATCGCACGTTTTTAGCTCAATTTGTTTCTCCTTGTGTATACTCCAGACTGCTTATTCTGAATCCACTTAGCAATCACAAAACTTTGTACGTTAAGTAGCTTCGGTCTTGCTCATCCAGCGTATATACGTATAGAGTGCTGTTACATAATTTAGGATAGTTTTCGAAACGATACCTCTTCGAACAACATCCATGGCAAATGCTCATCGAAGTGATCTTAACAGTTGGTGATTGTCTTCTAAGGACACAACAAAATCTGCAAGTACAAATACGACAGGATGGTATTTGTGCTTTTTGAAGTCATTGAAATAATCTAATGTTTAGGAATGAAAGACTCAAAGAGTGCAATGGGACCAGGATGTCTTCTCAGCCCACTTTTTCTCATTTCTTCATGTGCTTGTAACCACGTTTTTGAGAGCATTTTAATAATCTACCAATGCTCCTAACATAAATACCTAGTAGCGGAGCGCCTTATGGATTGAAAATGCCTTCGTGTTGTTATCTTTACTATTATGAGACTCAGCCTGGAAGATTGTAGTATCTTATATAGAAATTATCTGTATGTGTGCTGTATTCCACTATTCCTTCTCCCTTTGTTTACACGGAAAAATCTTCCCGTATATAATGTAATGAAATTGAGCACGATGTTTATATTATCGCTCATGTTGGACATATAAATCGAGTTCCCAATTCTACCCAAAATTGTTAGCTGATCAACAAGTTTACCTCTCTTCAGTTTTTCCTTTATATTCGAAACAGCTTCAACCTAGGAACTGGATAAAGAAAAATAATTTGTCATATCATGCAGCACGTAGCAATAATTTGAATCTTCTATAGAGACTATGCCTTTGCAGTTATGCTCTTTATTCGAAAGGGCTCCTGTTTTTATAACCTTTTATTCCAGCTCATAAGTTGCAACTCTTTATAATTTAAGCATATAGGTTTAAAACCCCAAAAACAAAAAAGAGATTAACTGAAAATAAAACGTAACCAAAAATTTGTTTTTTGTTTTCATTCCGCATTTTATCACATTTGTATCCCAAAGCTGAATATTCTGTGATGAAGAAGAATTAAAAAGAGCTTGAAATGCACTACACAACCAAAAAAGTAGGCCCCATAAAAGGCATTTTAAATCAGTTATACAAATGACTTTGTTTCTCTTAACGGTTTTTCTTTTCATAGTCGCACACATATGCACATGCATATAAGTGTGTTAATGTTGTCGTATACTTAGTATGTTAATGCACTGTGGTGCTCAAATGTAAACCAAAAACATACAACACGAGCAGACTAATCTCCACAAAATATTACTGCATCTCCAAAATGTCTGCATTTCCCTTTTAGTTTAAATGTCTAAAAAAGAGAACAGACAACACATAAACAACCACTTTTGCAGACGCATGACCAGACCACAAAAAAAAAAAATTAAAAAACACAAATTTTTAAACATTTTCAGGAAAAATAAGAGAAAACCTCCGAATGTAACCAAAAATATATGAAAAAATTTCACTCAAAAACGTCCAAAAACATTGCACAATAATACATTAAAAAAACGAAAAACTGAAAAACTACAAATTATACAATGGCGTACATTCATTAAGTCTATGTAAAATTACATTTTATGTATGTATGTAAGACTGTTACATGACAGAAAAATCTCACGAAAAAAAAACATACAAATGTTGAAATTCCCCTCCAAAAAAATGAAACAAATTTATTAGAAAATATTAACAATGCCAACATTGTACAACGCCACACTGACACGCCGAAGCCAAAAACAACATTAAGATTAAATTGAAATTTTGTTTTTTCTGATTTTTTGTTTTTTCAAATAAAGTGCAATGACTTTAAAAAGAAAAAAAATTTAAAGAAACTTTTATGAAATGTATTAAAAAATATTTAAGGCTTTAATTATAGAAATTATTTCAAGAACAGAACAGTACAAACGTAATGAATTCCATGTAAAATGAGACGCGTTATTTAATGCCGCCGTAGGGCGTTAATAAATAAAATTTTTGATGAAAATATTCTTATGTTTTTACCTTTTAAAAAAGTTTAAAATATGAGCTCGTAGATTGCAAATAAAATAAAAATAAAATTGCTTTTAGTTTTAATTAAAATTCTGTATTATTCGCACAATTCTCTGTGCCACTGTTCACAAATTTATGCAAATAACAACAATTGCTTTTTTTTGTTATTCCTCTGTTTATACCCTTTGCATAAACAATAACAATTACTAGAAAATTATTCGACAGATCTTTGTAACGGAGATTTTCAAACCACGATTACTCTCTTCAAACACACCAAGTCTTAATACAACACTGACTGAACTTCACTCACTCAATCGCCTGTTTTACCTTGCCTTTTATATGGCAGAGGAAATAGACTGATGAATGTTCATGATTTCGCTTTCTCGAAATCTCTATAAATGTAAACATCGTTGTTTATATTTATTCTTGTAGCGATGTTTCTGGACTTGTGTTTACTTGTTTACCATTTTTTTATGCTGGTGTTTGTTGTTATATTAAGCAGTATGACAATTTGTAAACAGGTTTGTTTAATGCATTGTTTTGTTTTTGTTGCTTTTGTTTATAATTTTAATGTTAAGCGCTGTAAATGCAAAACACCAGTATCTAGATTTTTCATTTTCGTGACAATATTAATGGTTTATCAGCACACTGAAAAGTCCGGGAAGTACATACATTCATACATAATTGGTATTTACAACCCTTCAGTCAGGATTACCACCTAGGTTCTCTCACCACTTGTGTTGTGCGTGTTAATTATACACATGATGTGATGGGTTATGCAGTTTAAAGTCGACTCCGAACAACAGATTTATGGGAATCTTTTTCATGGCAGTTTTATTTACTGTCAGAGTTTTTGCCAGAAATCTGCTGAGAGAAATATTTCTTTATATTTCGTTTTGGTGATAAGAACCGTGGCCTCTCGTCTAATAAGCCAACACACTACCTCCTATCCTGCGGCGACTGTTTTCATTTATGTTTGACACATAAGTTTAATTTCTTTCATATTATTGACGTAAGGATGCTGCTTTTTAGCATATGACAGAGAATGCATTTTATGTCTTTTATGAAGCCTTTCTAAAGCAATTTCCTTTACTTTGTTGGTTATAGAGGTAGTGATAAATTAGAATTTATATGTCTCTTCGCGCTGTGCATATACACTGACTCAAACAATTCTCCGTACTCCGTTGTTGATTTTTAAAAAGTGCAACAGGAATATTACACAAATACAAACACATAAAGGTTAAAACAGAAATAAATTTTATTGAACTAGCAAAACTTAAAAAATACTTCAGAAACCATACTCAAAAAATTATCCGTACAGAATAATATTTATACCTTAAAACTAATTAATGTGGTGTGATATTAACGGGTGTGATATCCTTTGGCTTTAATAACATTATTTAAATGGTTCTTCATTGATAATTCTAATTCACTAGCAATTTCCTGACCAATATTCGGTCATTCCTCGGTAATAACGTTTTTGAGCATTTCCTTGCCAGTGAGTGTATGTTGACGAAATTTTTTTCTACAAAACTCCCCATAAATGTTCTCTGGGGTTAAGGTCTGGACTCTGAGGAGGATGAGAAAGCACTTTCTTACGTTTTCTCTTAACCTTTCACTTACAATTTTGGGCTTATGTTATGGGTCATTAGCGTGAACGAGTCAAAAATCCCCTAGCATTCCTAATTTCGTTGCACTAGCTTCGAAATTTTCTTTTAAAATATTCAAATAATGGTATTTGTCCATTGTAGTTTCAACAAAAACAAGATTTCCGACACTTCCTGCTGACATTGCACCCCAAACCATCACATTACCATGTTTAAATTTGTTTGTTAGAGGTGTTTGACCTGGCGTTTGAAGCCTGGTCTCACGTCCAATAAGCCAATCTGCTACACACTACCTACTCGTATAAATAATTGAAAAATAAATTTGAATTGATTTTCAACGTAATCGTCGGTCTTATTAATTTACGGAGTTTTATGTTTTAAAATTTATTAACAATTTACCATGAATCTAAGAGCATCTTTGTTTCCCTTGCTTTAATTCCTCTGACTCTATAAAATGTGAGCCATTAGCAGTTGACGGCAAATTACGAAAATATGCTGGCACTTTTCTACTTGATTTCCCAATTGTAAATGAAAGACATTCTGATTGTCTGGTTGAGTGTCTAGGGATTGAGTAAATGAGAGTCAGAGTCAAAGTTTTATTTTTTTTTAGCCCTAAGCTTAAACTTTTTTAACTAATTTTTATTACTACTTTACCTTCGAGTGCAAAATGCACTCTTGTAGCAGAAATCTTAAATGGAATGGAAGGCACAAAACAAAATTTGTTGCAGCACAACATGATTAATGTGTCTGGTTTTAAAATTAACAACGACTTTTGCAACAAACAAATGGAAAAAAAAGTAACAACAACTAAAAAAACCAAATCTATTTAATAACTCTGAAATTTTCCTTCTGAAAAATTTCTCAACGAGTTTGTTTCACTACGTTGTTGTTGTAGAATGTATTTAATGATTATTAGATGGTACTGGAGTTGGCAGAGAAAAACAAAAAAAAGACAAAAAAGATTGCAATCGAGAAGAATTTAACCGCAAGGGAGAAAAACGTAAATTGGCAACCAAACAATAAAACATATTTGCGTTGGTCTGTTGCTACATCTTTTTGCCCCCCCCCCCTCTTCTTTTGCAGTATCATTACATGCACAACAACTATGATTACATTTCGGCATATACTTGGAGAGATAAATTCCCAGAAATCATTTGAAGAAACGTTCGTATGCAGTCGTGTGTCGTAATAACAAAAACAAATACTTGCATATACGTATATATATACACACTTAAAGAAATCCATTGTCTTATACGCTCCTTCATATTTCCGTGATGCATTAATAGTGTGTGTGAGACATTTCACATTGAAAAATGTGTTACAGCACGGAATATTTTAAAATAGACTGGTTTCGCTAAGATAATAATTTCAACGGAAATAAATTTCTACACTACTTCATGAATTTATGAAACTTAAAACATTCAAAACCTTTTCACATGTAATGTCTACAAGCAAGTGAAATCACCCTATGCGCGAATATAAAATTTTCGCATTTTATCTACGAGTTGGATGTGATTTCCGGTTTCTCCACTTCACTTCATAATAAGAATATGTTGTATTATTCTCCTGCCGCTCTCATTCTATGAAGCATTCGTGCAGCATACAGCATTTATTCCTGTTACCTGTGAATATTCCTTAAATTACACAAAAGCGAATGAGGGAGAGATAGAGAGAGATACAGAGAGTACAAGAGAGAAGGAACAAGATGAAAAGAACAAACTATGTCAACATATTTTAAACAACAAAATCTAAAAAAAAAAAAAAAAAAATAAAGAAATCCATGTTTATTTGTGTTTGTGTGTGAGACGTTGTGTGTGTAAAATGACAAAACAATAACAATAACATAGATGTGTATGTATGTGTGTGTGCGAGTGTAGGTGTATGATTATTTGGTGTTGTTGTTGACTTATTCCTTTTGCTTATTTGTTTGTTTGTTTGTATTGTGTTGTACGATTGTATTGTTTGATTTTCATTTCACTAGTGAAAAATAAAAGAGAGATTCCAACTCTGGCGTAGTGTGTAGTATATGTGTCATGAAAAGGGATTTCAAAAACATAAAAAATGAGAAAGAAAAACATGACTTTTACGCCAGGGAAAATGTCATGAGATGCGTAGCAATATGAAATCTCAATCCTCTGAATGGTCCCATTTCATCATCATCGTCATCAGCAAACCCATCCTGATTTGTTTCATTAGTGCAAAAGAAGGTAAATGTGTAAAAAGCAGTTTTCTAACTTTTTTCCTCTCTCCCTCTCCCTCTCTTGTTCATTTCTTTTTTTTTTTTTGTGAAAAAATTCTTTGTATAAAAGAGCTGAAGTTGTAGTTGTTGCTTGCAAAAGTAGATCAGGAAGTCAAAAGGATTTTTCCGGATGAAATTTTAATGTAATGACAAATATCAAGTGATATTCTTTTTTTCGTTTTTTTTTTTCCTTTTTCTCTCTCTCTCTCTGTATTCGTTATGAAAAACTGGAAAACTGTCAGTTATTTTTGGAGTTAGACGTGTACATACATATGTATACATTTCAACAAATGACAGTGTGTCTGCTTTATGCGAAAGGTATGTGTTGTAATGGTAACCCAATAGTATGTATAAGGATTAGATGTTTTAAAGCAACGTTAATAATTTTCAAAAAGAGTTTGGCTTACATACTATTTAATTAGGTTTTGTTTACACCACTGATTAAAGAAAATAGAAAGTAATCTTCAAATAAAACTTTAAAAATTTTGATTGCGATATTAAATGATCACTAGGGTAGACGAAAACTTTTTCCAAGTAGTATGTCGTACTTACTCACAATTCATTACATATGCAATCGTTTGACAATTTCCCAGGAGTGTTTGGCGTAGTCGCCGTAGTCTTGTGTTGGCTTACTAGAAGCGAGGCAAATCTCATTTCAGATATTTCCAATAAAAAGAAAAAAATATTTCTTTCTCCGGCTTCCTCTCTGGGAGTAAATAATATTGCCATGAAAAGATGCTACAAATACTGATGTTCGGAGTCAACTTTAAATTGTAGGTCCAGCCACTCATATAGAAAGTTAACACAAAATAGATCGTAATCCTAACTGAAGTGTTGTAATGACCAATAAAGTAAGTCTTTACGCCAAATTTTTTGGCGTTGTTTAGTAAAAATGTAGACGAGTGAGTTTATATGGCTTTTCGTAAGTGTGATCAAAACAAGAATCCATCACAAGACATAAGATGCTAAACAACAGTAGTTAAGAGAGAGAGAGAGAGAGAACTAGACGGACAAGGTGGGCTTTTTAACCAATAAGTCATGGCGATAGCTCCTGAGATGCAGTTCCATTGGCTATGGGAAATATTATGTAAACTTACTTGGACGATTTAATAAGGATTTTAAAATAAAAAAGGACTGCAATTTTCCAACAATTCCAAGGCAATGAAATAGTACTCATACGTTCAGCTTTCATAAATTAGGCTACAAATTGATGCCATATTCACACTAGGTACAGAGCTACTATTCCTTGTTCCCAATTTTGAAAATGTCTCTTGTCGAAGGAATATATAAATTGAACAAAGGAGAAAAATCCGCATTCCACTAAGAATCTAGCATACTGACTAACCCTCCCTGGCACAAGCTTTATTCAATCTTTATTTTAGCACGAGATTATAATTAGGGCACCTCGTATATTATTTATAATCAATTAGTTGTGCTTTAATTTTTAAATGGTAATTTTAAAAGGTGTTCTTAGGTTTAAAAATAGGAACACGGTATTTCATTTGTGCAAGTACACAAGTTTGAGTTTCGCACTTAGAGTCTATTTTTGAAATCATTTTTTAAAACTAAAAATACGACAATAAAATTTACATGAAGTCCAGTTTAAGGTAAAAGTTTAAATTTTGAAAATTTTTTGCAACAGCATTGTCTTAAAATTGAACAGATTTTAAACACAAAGCGATGTATCCATTAGCAGTTTCTGTTTTTCTTTTTACTTTTTTTTTTCAATTCTTGGTTGTGTTCTTTATCCTTTTAGTGTTTCCTTCTTCTATTCAATTAATTTTTTTTTTTTTGGTTTTCCCTTTTTGGCGTTACCCAGAATTGAAAATGTAAACCAATGGATTAAAAGAAGAATGAAATATAAAGACAAAGTTGTGGAGAGTTCATTAATCGGAAAAGTAAGCAAGTCATTTAGACAGCTTGTCAGTGCATCAGTATGAACAAAAAAACAATGCACACGAAATAATCTCGATTTGAAACAATTCGTAGTTAGTTGCACATGAATGGGAACAGTCGTTTTTTTGTCCTTCTCATTCTTCTATTGAATGGATGGGTATATGTGTGGCCAGATATGTGATAAATTCTTCGATGAATAAAGGACAAAACGAAGACAATTAAGGAAATTGTGAGTTTCAGTTTAATGGGTCTTAAGCATTTAAATTTGTGCAAATTAAAAATCAAATTTTTTGTTCAAAACTGTGTGAGGTAAATATTATTAAAATAGGAATAAAATTTTATGAGGATATAATTTCTAATTTTACAAAAGTTTTTCTCGTGCTGTTAAAGCTGTTAAAAGTCAGACTAAATGAATTAAAAAAAGTTCCAAAGCAGTTCGTTTTTCTATGAAATGGTCACTTCCTTAGACATTTTTGAAGACACATTTATTGGATTCGAATTTATCAGGTACTATCTTTATTGATGCCAGACATCATTCTGAGGTTTGACAGGGAAGCAGGTTTTGAGAAGTACCTCAGTTAAACCCAAATTAGGATGATGGCAGTATAATTATTCCCCAGGTTTAATCACTCTACACGGTAATATTAATAATACTTGGAGTGTTATTCCCAGAGTATAAGGAAAATCGGACTGCACAAAATTTTCTACCATTCATAGTTACAGTTGACTAATTATCATACACAATTGATCATTACAATCATTCAGTCAGTATTGCGACCTACATAGCTTCTCATATTACTTATGTTATGTGTGCTATATGTGCACACTACCAACTAGACTACGGCGGCTTTCTAATTATCACTTGGCAAATCACTCAAACTTATTCAGACAATAGGTTTGAGACCTTTTAATCAACACTATCTGATACAATTTCCTGAGGGCTAGTAATAAAGTTGTGAGATGTAATCCAGGGTTGAATCTGAATGCAGGTAATCATACTTCATACATCTTTTTAATTACTAAAATAAAGAGGAACTAATCCCAATAAAAAATCCAATCATCTCCAGATTAATGCTCAATAAAGAAATTTTAAGGGAACCATAGATGACAGTCTTATTACTCAAAGACATGATACAATTGATCAATCACCGGCTGAGTTGAAAAACTTTATTAAAGGAATTAAAATGCTTTGTAATTGTCTTACATTTCATAAAAGATTACACCGGGTACCAAGTACCGGCTCATACACAAAAATGGATGGAAATTTATTTGAAGATAGGAGGTCATAAGAAAAAAAAATTTTAAGAAACAAAGAAATCTTGCGATTCTCAATTGAACTGAACTTATTTCAAAAATTCGACAATGATAACGGCTAAGCCGAGGACTTCCAGCTGAGTAAATAACAAGCATCCCTAAAGTGGCGCAGTGCTTTGATTTGCACAGTAACCACTTTAGGCTGCAGCAGTTTGGTCATCAATTTTATCTCTTTTCCCCCTTTTTTTCCAGACAGCTGTATGTAATGCAATTGACTAAATCACGCAGTATATTGTATTTGATTAAATCTGTACAACATTTTAGTTTAAAAGACAAGTGTTTCAATTAAAAAATTAATTAAATTAATAACTGAAATTATTGTTAAACAAAAAAATCTGTACAAAATACAAAATTATATTAAAAGATTTGACTTCAGCGAAAGACAAAAAAAGGAGAAGAAGGTGAACGCAAAGGAATCCAAAAAACAAAACAAATTATGACGGCAACTGTCACCATAAAAAGTCAATAAATTTAAACATAATTAAGTCAAAGAGTACATTACATTAACGAACACATACACACACACGAGTGCACATACGCACTCTTTTATGTTTATATCCATAATAAAGAGTATTTTTTATAGAGCCCTTTATATCTACGTATGTAAGCATGTACATACGAGTTGTATATTTAAGCAGTAGTAGTCATCGCATTAATGTGTATACATGAATGCATGAGATTGGCACATTATACATATGTATACATATACATACATATGTATGTATGTATATACAGTTAAGCAACTGAGATTTATAAACACACTGCAAATAACATGTTGTTAATGTTGTCTTATTAACCCACAAAATGACACAAATATTAATTTTCTTACAAATACTCTAACAAAATAGGACAATAATAAATACGTGCACATACATTCATACACATACACATGCATACATATGTATATATATATATATATACATATATATATCTAAAATAATACAAAACTCATCCTTAACACAAATTTGCCACTTCGTACATGTGTATGTTGAAGTACATTTGCAGTTGTATGCGTGAATGAGTATGTGTGTTTAAGTGAGTATGTATTATTAAATTCTCTCATATAAAATTATAATAAAATAGCGCTGTGTTACGCTCACAACCAATTTATTTTTCTCAATAAATGAGTTTGAAACAGTTACATATTTTAAGAGTGTACTACTACTATATATGTATACGTGCGTCTGTGTATAATCATTTTTTTTTCTTCTTCTAACACACATATAAGTGACATTAAATACATACATAAAAACCAAATTGTTAGAGATTTTAGAACAAAAAATCGTTTTTTTTTTTCTTTGCAAAAAGAGAAGAGCAATAGTGAACACAATTCTTAGTACATAGAATAGAATGATATCAGCTTAAAACTATATTTGTTGTAAAATTAATTTCTAACAAATAAACAATTCTACGTACATCGTATATAGGAATGTTATAGTCGTTAAATAGCAGCACCTTCCACGTCATTACTTCCATATCATAATTCTATTGTAAGAAGTACTAGGATTTTTAAGCAATTCGTTGCGATCTTTTAGACCTGAGTTATGTGAGAGATATTAGCTCCGAAGTCCAATAATCTTTACCTATGAACTGATACCTTCAGTTATTGTCTGGATTTTCTTTTACAAAATATAATTTAGTCAACCTGTCGTTGTCTAGTAGGTAGTGAAGCCACGGTCCAAAATTAGGTCCGGTATCTCCAATAAATATGAAATAAATATGAAAATTTTCTTCGGCGACTTCCTCGTAGCAGATTTCTAGCAAAAAAATCTGAGAGTAAGAAAAATTGACATAAAAAAATACTACTGAATATTTTCTCAAATTTCTTTTTTTATTTGAAAGTACAATCCTTCCGGTTAATAATGGAAAATAAATGATTATGCGGGTATGTAAACAAGCAAAATTGTCGCATTTGGGGCACAGAAAACCCGCACGCATACAAAACGAGTCACTGTTTGGTGCGGATTTTGGTCCAGAGTCATAATTGGGCCACCTTGGAGCTGCGATTTGACACCGTTGGACTATTATTTGTGGGGTGCCGTCAAAGATAAGTGTTAAGCCGAAAAGCCAGAGACAATTGACGCTTTAAAGGACAATATTCGTGAAGCCATTGGTGAAACAAAGCTACACACAATCGATAATGTGCTTAAAAATTTGAGAAAATATTCAGTAGTTTTCTTTAAAGCATTTTCAAAAAAAAAAAAAAGTTATTTGGCGGACCCTTTATAATTTTAACGGATCCTCGCTGAGCAAAACTATTGGCATAAAGTGCGCTTTATGTCTTGACTCATATTGGAATGCACTAAACAGCGGTCAGAAGGCTTACTTTAGTTAAGGCTGCGGCCTGGCCTCTCACACGGCGCGTGTTGCGTGCCTTCATTCTATTTGTAAGTGGTGGAACTTGGAATGTATTATAAAATCTGAACGACAGATTTGTAATGTTTTTTTTTTTCAATCAATTGGCTATCAGATTTCAGATTTCTCTCTTTCAAGATTTCAAAACTAAGCTTTGAACCCTCTATACCTGGTTCAGTAAATCAACTCAATATCCTCCAGACTAAACGACCACAAAAATCATGGATTCATCTTTGTACTAAAAACAAGAAATTTCCAAATTTTAACGCACTGTAGCTCAAATTGTGTTTATTAGTCTTTACATACATAGATAATCATAGACTCAACGAACGGTATAACACCATATTGTTGTCGCATAAAAATCAACAAATTAACAACACACTGTCATAAAAGAGAAACAATTTTTTAAATGAGCTGAACAAAAACAAAGAAAAAAAAATAAACTAACGCATACTTACACTTTTGTACACATATTAAAAGAGATGTCTCCTCTGCATACATGCATAGATGTTAACAGCAAAGTGTTACGTTGAGTGTATAACAGGAATACAAAAAATGTCAACAATCTATTAACATGGTGGAATGTATGCCAGGAGAAGAGCAACTAAAATAGTAAAATAATAAATAACTTGTATGTGTGAGTGTGTATATGTGTATGTAATCCTGTATTAGTGAAATT
This sequence comes from Sarcophaga caerulescens, assembly GCA_927399465.1. Lineage (NCBI taxonomy): Eukaryota > Metazoa > Arthropoda > Insecta > Diptera > Sarcophagidae > Sarcophaga > Sarcophaga caerulescens. The sequence continues at coordinate 38,890,378 of OV656873.1, read as the reverse complement.
GTATGCAGGATGTTAATCATTGACATGAACATCACCATCATCATTGTAGTTTTTGATGGTATTGTCGGAGATCTAAACCGTTTCCAGTGTGTGTCATTTGTGTGACATAAATAGTGAGAGAACGAGTGGTAAAGTTGTAGAAAATGTGCGTATGTGTGTGCTTGCTTGGTGATCCAACAAATATTAAAGTAATTGCTAAAGGTGTATGTATATTAGCGAAAAACTACAACAAATATGGCAAATCTGACAAATACGACAATTACACAGTTGAAGTGCACAAGCAAATTGGAAAAAAACTATATTTTAGTAAATAACACACTTGAAATTTGTTTTAATTTTTTTGCTACGATCATGATTTTTTAGAGATATTAACGCATTTCTAGTTATTATCTGTTGTAAATTTTATTTTATTAAAGAGAAACCGTAAAAGAGAAATATGAAAGCTAAAATTGTTTTCATAATACAGATGTAGACAATTGGTAACATAATGACACAGACGCAAATATTACCATTTAAGGAAAATACATTACACTATGCTTTTAACAAGTGACACACATAATTTTTAGCACTTTCAGTTGAAATGAAAAATCTATAGAGTAAAAAATAAAAGTGACAAAAAACCGCACTAACGTTATAAAATCTAAAGTAAGTATAAAAGTAGCTTTGAAATTACTGCTGTAGTGAATTTGACTCCAACTAAGTGGTTAAAGTTATGCCTAAATCGTATTCAATTACACTGGAGAGCAGAAAATAAATCTTTTTGGTTCCGTAATATTTTATGGAAGTCTTTTTCGTTATCCCTTAACGGATCCCAAATCAATAAAATGCCTATCACGCGTGACAATCAAGTAAGTTAGGTTAGGCCAGCGGGTAACTTGCTTTTCAGAGGCAAATTCACTCGGTTTGAGTTTGTACCACGCTGTGATCCAGATGAAAACGGTCAGTTAACTTAGTATCTTGTTCGCCACCAAACCGAGACCTTCAAAAGTTTTGTCACTAAAAAACCGTTGACGTCTGTTCTGTCCTGCTGGGGTAAACCGAGCTTGTCACCGAAACTGCCAATACCGCGCAGGCACTCCTTAGAATTTTTGTTAGAATGCGAACCTTTTTCATGTCGAACTAAAGTGGATCACTGGTTCGCCCGCTGGACAACAATTTTTAACCAGATAAGTTGGACCACCCACGGATTGCTGAATTCCATGCTGCTTTTTTCCAAGTTGGAAAGTTTCCAATTTGACCCGTAACGGCGCATATATCCCCTCTAACTTTTCCTCCTTAAACTTTCCGTGCCAGTTCGTCCGCCTTTTCGTTTCCCTATTTGGCACAGTGGTCCGGAACCCAATAAAGGCGGGTCTTTTGTCGATGTAGAGAGTCCATGCAGGACGATCAAATAATCTCAGCAATTTCTTGCAAATCTTACTATTTACCGCCATCTCAAGAGATGGTGACTAAGCCAAATGACGAAGAAACTTCAAAAAGATTATAAAAACATACAAAAAAGCTTTTAAAATGAAAACGCATACATAGGTCAATCAGGATTATGACTTAACTTCTTACACCACTTGAGTTGCCGATTCACTCTTAAAGTCGATTCGAAATGACAGGGTTTTGAGAAACTGTTTCATGACAAATTTATTTACTCTCAGAGTTTTTACCAGAAATCTACTGAGAGGCAGTCGCCGAAGAAAAATATTTAGTGTAGTGTAACAAGCCAGAGTCTAGTGGTGGCAATGGCACCTATGATCCAAACACTTAGAGTCTAGCACATTACGCACTACACTTCCAAGGTGCCCACGATTTAATTCACTGCATAATAAATAAATAATTTGTAAATAATCAAAAGCGTGGAGTTAAAAACGATATTATCCCCTGGTTGTTATCATATTGCATTAGAATAGGGAAAGATATCTCTGTACTTTATTATAGAATGCATAAAAAGTTATTAAGAATTGGTCTAACAAACTCATTATATACGATTTATTTATGTATGTGGCATATATCATACTATCAGAGCACTTCTTAGCTTAGCTTTCCTTTTGCTTATTACAAACTAACGAACTATTTTTATGTTTAATATTAAGTATGTATCTGGCAGTGCTCGTGTGTCTTCTGCTTCATTGATATTTTATTATTATTTTTATTATTTATAACTTTATTAATGGCCGAACGAATTCATTTCATTTCGAGAAACATAAAATCTAATGGCAGTTACTGCACAGCATACGAAGACAAATTAAAGACGTTTTATGGGTTTTATTGGAGAAAAAATTATTATTATTTATCAAGAATATGATACGAAATTTAATAAAAGAATACATATATGTATAAAAAGAAAATAAGAAAAATACAAAAAATGAAGAAAATTACTTCATTTGTTTGCTTTAATGTAGTCCATGGCGTATGATTAATATTTTAATACTCATACGCTGAGTTGGTCATTATGACTATGTGTCTTTGCTAAGATGTGTCCGTTAACATCACAAAATCAATTAAAAAAGATGTAAAATTTACACCAATTTATTTAAAGAAAAAAAATTAATTGCTTTGAATTGTTTCAGGACTCCATTGTTATCCTCTCCTTAAAGCAATAAATGTTCCAAACACACTTTTAAAACACAATAACCCTGGATGTAAGTGTATATTTGTTTTTCTTAAATGTGAAACACGTCTTTCGTTAATTTTGTATGGTGTTGATGTGTGCGTGAGTCTCTTTTCATACCAGGTTGTATAGGTTATGTTCGTGGCATTTTTGTCACTCAATAAATACCTGACGCCTTTTCATCACTTTCTCATACATATACCAGCATCAAGAGGCATCTTTAAAGTTTGCAATGAATTTTTCTTCTTTGTTGTTGTTGTGTTTCATCTTTTTTTTATTTGCTGAAAGTCTATGTATCTTTTCCCGTTATGTGTGTGTTAATGTATGTTTTTCGGTTGTAATGACAATTCACTTCAAGTGAATACATAATGACAGCACTTCGTCAATATTGTCACTTGAGTTGTGCGACTAAAGATAGGAATGACGGTATAATTGAAATCATCAAGGATGAAGAGCACAAAAAAAAAACAAACGAAAAAGATGGTCTGTTAACAAGAAAATTTACACGTTAAAAGTAAACATATTGAATTTTTGCGTGTTTAACAGGACAATAAAGTGAAATTGCTGGAAGATAAACATATCAAGGCCTTTAGGCTTTAGTTGGCTGAGAATGGATTATTAGCACATTTAGACAACATAAATATGTATATATGTATAAAATTAACAAAATTGTCTAATATACCTCAACATTGTCGGCTCAGTTCACTGTTGGAACCTATACGTTCGCGAAAAATATTACCTCAGGTTAAGGATAGAATTATAGAGAGAGAGGCAGCCGTTTTAGTTGAACGCAAATAATGAACCTTTACTATACAACATGAAGTGCCGGCCTAGAGTTAACTGACAAATCCCGATTAACCGATTGCGACAATCACTATCAACACTTCCTATTAAAGCATTACTACCATAGAATCAAGCTACAGGTTAACCCAAAAGTTTAATAAATCCAGTAATAAATTTTATATGTTAAGTAACTTTAGCTAGATCAGACTATTGAAGATGGGTAAGCCTAGTCGGAGAAGTTGCCATCGAACCATAGATGAGCATTGGGTATAATGATATACAACATCTGCTGAAGTTACTAACATGTA